>JAJEKV010000101.1:2089088-2689088 GCA_021234155.1 Isoetes taiwanensis
CGGTATGCTTCGTTCAGTTACGTATTGCTACGTTATCGTCGGGGCCCGCCCTCATCTTCCGGAAACGTGCAATCGATCTAGGCACGACCGGGGTGCCCCTGGGTGCCCTCGACGGCGACCAGGAGTGTTGTTCTGTTTGAGGTGCGAGGGCCACGGACACAGATATAGAAGAGTCGATCAGTACTAGGTGGAGCGGAAATCAACGGATGTTAAGGCAGAGCCAGCTTGTCGGTGACTAGACTCGCTTCGGAAGGACGGAGGGAGAAACCTGGAGCAGAGAGACAAAGATCTGGGGTGGTGCTGAGGGGCAACATGTGGATGCTTATGGCAAAATGAAGCCTGCGCCATGGAGGCAAGCCATGGATGGATCGTTAGCAAAGGTGGTGTGGCGTAAGCAGTCCACTTTCCCACCAAAATGATGGTTCTCTTCTATGTAAAAGGAACCAATGGTTTGGCACCACCAACAATAACGTCCGAGCACAAAGGAGACCTACCTCCTCAATCCTGCAGTTAAAGGACTGCGAGCAAACGAGTAAGATCGGAGGACCAGGCGATTTTGCTGGCGGTCTGAGACATTAGGGCTCTTAGCTATGAAACTAAGACCCACGCCATTATGATGGCAGAGCTTCTTGGGCGGGTGACTGGTGAAACGACAAGGAATAATATGAGGGAGCAATAGATGTTGTGGGTGTGCCCAAAACAACTCGGAGATATGGGATTGAACAGATAGGATGAAAATTAGATTAGAAACCAGCCATCAAGATATAAAGACCTAACTTTCTCAAAGAGATGATTGGGATGAGGCGGAGACCAGATGATTACAAACTTCATAAGATGATCACGAGGCCAACCATGAGTTAATGAACAAAGAAGCCAGGTGTAGAGGCCAGATGGAGATAAAGAAACAAATAAGGCTAAAACCAAACTGGAAACCCACAAACTCGACCACGCCGGCGAGCACATGAAAACAAATTGGAGAATCAATGCATCAAACTATATGAAAGGGGTATCTGGCAAAGGCGAGCTTTTGGTGAGCGCCGTCTGCAGGAAGGCCAGCCCAGGTGGAAACAGCTGGGCTTGCTGGGGTGACTTGGGCGGGTGACTGGTAGGGCATGCCAAGAACAAGATGTCAAAAATATCTACGAGCAACTAATACTATCAGTGCACAAAGGGTGAAACAAGCATTTGCGTAAGTTGGTGAACCAAAGGTCAAAGGCGAGACAATAGAGGAAGGCATGTGGGGTAACTAGCCATGAATTAAAATCTAACTGAGAATAGTGGGAGATGGAGCATGATGATGCCCTAGATTCAGGCCTACGGTGCCAGACCAGCCGCGGTTTAACAAATAGCCGAGACTAAGACAAAATGGGATGTGAGACAGGATGGCAGACACAGGCTACAAGGTGGCATGGACAGCCAGGGCATGGGATCAGTGTGCCGACAGGGGCCATGGTGACCCAGGAGCACAAAGATCAGGGATGGAGATTCCATGTAAATCATGTATGTGGTCCCCAGAACTCAGGCATATGAACGTTGGGACCAATGAGCAATGTAGAACTAGGAACTATAGGTACAGGTTTCAAGATCCCAAGGCGTGAAATAGAGACTATCGGCACATGTGGAAGATGACATCAAGGGACTACAAACTGAAAGGGTAACGGAAGGTGGGAACTGGATAGAACATGCAAATGAATTGAGGAATAGAAACTTCTTTGAAGGGTCTGGAAGGGTGAGGAACAAACTACGCAATTGGACGAATGAACAAAATAAAATCATCGAACTAAAGACTTAGGATGCAGACCAAGATGGGCCAATTTTGACGAGAAGGTGGTGGCAGAACAAATACTCTTGGAACAAAGGCGAACCACCGAGGATAAATAAATCAGACAATATGGCATGGTGTCGACACATGGAGACATAGGCAACATGGCCAGACAGCTTCAGGTGAAAGTAGAGCAATGGCAAATGACAAAGGCAGGCTGACAGTAGGTGATAACCAAGACGCAAGGCCAAGCCCTGATTGAATGCATCTACAAAATAAGGCTGACCTATGTGGATATAGTCCATGCCAAAAGTCAATTAGGTGCAGAACCAAATGAGCGTGAAGAAGAAATTAAATTGATCAGCTTATGGGAGCTTAGCAAGAATGAAGTCGGTGTTAAGGCCAAAGCGATGCCTTCAAGATATGACATTACTCCCAAAGGTTCTATTTTCGCGGGTGATCGAGATTTGCGTGGACGGTCTGGTGCCCTGAAACTGGGATCAGAAAAGTGACCGCGAAATGCATAGAGCTAAAGCTACCGGGTGTGGCAGAACGAAGAACCCGAGGGTGGAATGAATAGGACCCAATGCAATGAAACCATACAGATTGAAGTGAGGAACAAATGGGGCAGGCGGACGAACCCTTGGCCGATGATGCCCGCGAGGGGCGGGCAGTCCTGGACTTTGCATTGGACAATCGGTGACTAAGAATACATGGGACGAGAACACTGAGCAATTGGGCGGATGGAACAACTGGGCTATTGAGCAAAATGGGAGGCGGGGTAACAAGGTATGGAAGCAGCCTCATTACTGACCAAAGTACCAAGGTGGTGCTAACAAAAGGAGCGAGGGAACAACATTAGGCTCAATAAGAGATAAGAATTGAACTAAAATGGACAAAAGTAATGAATATTAACAGTAAAATGAATGGCAATGGAAAGAAATCAATGAGTCAAAGGGTGAAGGGCATGGTGGCGAGTGGTCATAACAATGACAGAACAAGTCACATAAGAATACAACACTAAAATATATGCAACTAAAACTCCTGACCATCAATGTAACAAGAACTATGTGAGCACATACTTGATGTCCCCTACCTGCCCCTGCTCGATGCATCATGTCAGGGGCGGGCATTCCCAGCAATAAACTGGCCATCCACGACTCCTCGATTGGAATGAGCCAGCAAGGTGGATGGCTTGTCATTCTCTCGCCGGATGCGACCGTGGGCCATTGAGCACATAATATGTATATCGGTCACCTCGGTGAACACGTCATAATCATCACCTATACAACAAGCATCAACATGAGCAAGCAACAACAAAATGGGACTCAGGGTTCAGGCGGCGGCTTGGGTCTCCAGTGGGAGGCCAGTGCATCGCAAATGGATTTGGTGGCGCCAGAAACATGGATGAGGGTAGTCCACTCCCATCCGCCCTCCGGGTCTGCACACTTTGCAGGAGTGGGTTGAAAGTGAGTTGTCTAGCCGGGTGCACTTAGCCATTGGGGCTGTTTGATTCTCCAGGTGAGGCGGGAGAGTCACACAGAGGGCATCCATGCACACATCATGAGGGGCTGGGGGCCACTACCGTATTCAACGAACCTCATGGGTGGCCTTATCACCAGGGAGGTGTCGAGGCTCATGCCTTGCCATTCGATTGATAAGCCATTAAGCCTAGCCCGTAGACCCAGGTGGGCTTGCAGACGGGTCAATAGTGATGGGACAAATTTCCTCCTTGTCCAGCAGTCTAGTTATACCTGACGGTGGCTCCTGCAGCCCCTGCAGACATGTATTTGGGAACTAGTAAGTGTCTAGAGTCCTCCACGCTATCACAGGGCTTCTACCCCCCTTCCCAATACATGGAGGTCACGGTAAAATACCAACATCATCACAGTAATGAAATGAAGTAACATCTAATCTAACTACCTAAACATCCGGAGTTAGGTTCCTTTGGTAGGGCTTATGATCTCGGGATCTATAAGGCCTCTATGAAGCTGAACTAACATGCTAAATGTATTGCCCTAGCCAAAGGCTTTGCACAACCGAGAATGACTAATTACGGTACTTTCTAGAGCACTCGAATCCTCGAGATCGTCCATACCTCGATCCTGAAAATGCTACTCGAAGATACATTTGTGCAAAGTGGCTTTTGAGCAGCGGTCTGAGGTGAAGTCTTGGCAGCGAAAATGGCTCAGCGAACTTCATCTGAGAAGAAGGAAAGGAGCTCAAAGGAAACCCTAAATGTAAAAGAGAGCGAAAGGTTTAGGATTTAAGGGAAGAAACCCTTATATAGAAACATTAGGGATTAGAGTTAGACATTGTGGCCAAATGGGGTTTAGCCATTTTGGCAGTAAGAGTCCATGGGGTTTATAATTGTGTATGTTATTTAACATACGCTTGTTGATTGCCCCTAGGTGCAATACTTGCCCCTAGGTGCAACCGCTTCGGCTCTCAAGTACATGTCATTGTTAGTGACGTATGGGTGTGATAGCGATTATAATATATGCGTGTCGGATCATTATATTATCTTTGGAGCGTCATTCTCCCACCTTGACTTGATGTACCGCCGGCATCGCGGCGTCTCCACCTTGAAAACGCATATCCACTCAATCACATTTAATATACATAAATTTTCAATATATGAGTTACCCCAAGGTAATATTTTAATTTATCATAACATGTCGCTTGGTAATGTCGTTACTATGGTGAGAGGCTCTTTAGTCCTCCACTTCATCATCTATTATTCACAAAATTTTTGACTTATCTCATTATTATAACATAGTTCAAAATTTTTCTAATTAATACTCATATAAGTATCCACAACATTATAATAAAAGTATGTGTTGCAGTCTTAAATAGTCACGATCTCCCTTTGTTTGACTCTTCTCTTGGCACACTTAAGTCCAACTTCGTCATTATCACGTTTAATTATTATAAAGGGTTGGTTGTTGGGGAGCCACCCATTAAATACAATTACATGAATGCAAGGCATATCTTGCGTACGTAGGAAGATTATGTTTCTTCCATGATGGCGGAGTGGAGGCAGCCTATCATGCCTAGGATGCTCCTCACCTGCACCTTTAGTTTGCCTTTGGCATGGAGGGATAGTGCTGGAGTATTTGAGCGTGGAAGGATAGAGTCCTCCCCGTGTGGGCATTGACTAGGGGGGTGCTTTCCTATCAATGCATACACGAATGACCTCTTGTATCTCAAGATTAGATCTACTTGGAGTGGGGCGAGTAGCTTTCTATCTACCTTCACTCACCTATCGAGTCGATGTCATTCGCCGATTGATGGTAGACCCTTGTATTGCTCCATGAATTGGGGGTACTTTCTTCCCCAAATCTGATTATAGTACCCGTGGCGTCTTCCATGGGTAAGTCGTCCATTTCACTAGAAATTTGGATCTTCTTGTGTCTTCTTATAAATACGGTCAAGAAGAACCTGGGGCGATTTCAAGATGGTGGAATACTGTCATTTCGATAACTTTCGGTTGTCTTGATACTTCCCTGCGGATTACAGGAGTGTGCATCTTTAGGGAGACTTACATGGAGAAGACCCTATGGATTTTGAGATGTCTTGGCATGTCCAACTTACCGTTAGCGAATTTACCTACTCTTTTGGTTATCACGAATGATCGGCCCATCTTGGAACAAACTTCTTGCAATTAGATCGGAGCTTGGCCTGCTCACCTTGATCTTCAACCATACATTGTCTCCCACCTCAAATTCCCTTAACGTCATGCTTGTCGTGATGCTTTTACGCTACTTCTTCAACGCTGGGAGGTTATCCTTTACCTCCCTCCACCAACTCTTGCATATCCAGAAGCATCTAGACTTCCACTTTGACGCTTTGGATTGTGCCAGAGAATATCGAGGGTAAGACACTTGGTACCCATATTGATCATAAAGGGAAGACATCTGTGATGACTCTGGTTGGTAGTGCTTTGTTGGCCGAGAACTCTGCTAAGTGGATGAAATCATCCCACTTAGATTGCTTGTTCAAACATAGCTTTTAGCATATCTTCGATGATCTTGTGTGGTTCGTATATTAAGACCATCTGTTTTGCGACTGTTTATTATGGGTTCAGAGTATACATAATAAACATATGTCCTCATTCCCCAATGCACTAGAGCGACTACATTCTAACTTAGCTAAAATATACTTAGTGGTAGTTCTTTGATACAAAACCATTGCCTATATACCTTTATGATGTGTGCCACACACTTCCCAAAAATGGATAGGGGCCAACTCTATATTGGACTTGTATATGCCAAAACACCATATTTTGCCACATTAAGGGTCTCGATTTATTTCAACCATTCCTTTAGTGCCTTATAGTGCTCCTGGCAAATGCGTGGCTATGTTTCCCCCAGGGATTATGCCATAATTACGGAAAGCTACTGCACCCACATGAGGGGCTTTTCACAAAGGAAACTTCTTTCACTAAGGATCCTTTGTGTCCTTAATATCTCTTATGCTTTTGCCTGGTAACCTACTTTCTTAGGTATCATATGAACCACAGTGGCGCTCACAGGAATCCATGCGATGCTCCCATGCATTATAAATACGAAATTCCCCTCCCATGGCGAATCATCACCACGAAAAGGCCCTCCATCGACTTGGACCCACTTGTGATGGCCAAGTAATAGGGTGGAGGACGCGGAGGTGTCATTCGTCCACGCCTTCTATAGAATCCTATATGGCGAGGCGTACATATATGTTAACTTTTGCTGCATGATACTAATAAATAATATACCACCACGAAGGTGGCCCATCATCATCAATATAACTAATGACGAATATCAACACTAACAAAGGAAATACACCATAACTAAGGAGGAACAGAGACTCGAGACTCCATGGGGTTGGCCCGGCGGTCGAGGGCCTCAAGATAACTTGGCGACGGTATAACATGGCGTTGGTAAGACGATAGCTAGGGTAGTCCGCTCCATCGCCCTCACAGTACTACTTGCAAAATAAGTGAATCATCACTATGGCGTGCTTGCTTAGCCACTCAGGAAACACAATCCCGAGGTCACCCGCCGGGGACTGCCGGGTTACATCTCCAGGTCCAATGGCCGAGGTGAGAGGCGTCTCTCCTCCCACGAGTATGGCGGATCCACAGGTGTGCTAGAGACATGCATCAGCGACCCCGCATCAGGTACCCAACTTACTCCCCTAAATCTAAAGACCGACTCACCAACGTTTGAGCCAGGCTGACCATATGACTCCCACCCTCAGGCCGAAGTGTCGAGGAGGACCATACGGCCCACCTGATGACCGGCTATAGGCCTAGCACTATAGGAGTCATGTAGCGGCGCTGGCGAGGCCGTTTCACCCTCATACTGGATTATGCGGTCTTTGAACCACATCGCAGCATCCCGGCCAGGGTTGAGAAGCGCATTGCCGCAATTAGCATTTCGCGCGGGTTTTAAGGTTCTATCACGAGACATCTCATACAGATGGCCTTTAGGTCTCTACCCCCCTTTTACCCATATTACAATACGGGAGGAACAAAAGAAAGCTATCCTTATACATCCATCCATCTATAGCTTGAGATAGAGACATAAAATAGAGAGATTAACCATGCATCTATTCAAACAAAGGGTTAATCACAACTCTGCGACATACAAAGGATTAGTCCCTATGACCTCCCAAGAATCAAGCTATCATTACTAGCTGGGATCATAGCTAGCTCTACTATCCCTACGGTTCTCCATCCTTACATTTGAGCGAGGGTGGAACAACGGCTCCTCCTCCATCGCTTCCCCAATTCCAATTGGGGCAAATGGGAATTACAAAACCCCAATTTGGATCCCAAGTTAGCAACTCTCACTTGTCGATTTGGGCGGTGGCAACTCTGGGTGGTTAATATTAGCTAATTTGGTATTTTTAGCCCCTTTTTAATATTAGGTTAGCCCTAAATTCGAATTAGGGTTTGGGTTAGAGTTTCCTTTAATAATTAATTCTTAACATAGCTAACAGCTTGCTTGAATGGTAAGGTGCCGTGGTATTCATAGTGGCGTGTCGTATCATTTATGCTTAAAAGTATAAATATGTGGAGCGTCACCAACCGGTTTTTGATCAGCTTCAAATGTTGTCAACTTTGGTTTCCCTCATAATGAGATGGAGCATTGAAATTTCACCGATCTCATAATAGGAAAACCTATGTTGGAACCTAACGCCCAAAGTCATAATCTATAAGGGTCTATGCCTCAAAGACCTTGGACCCTCTAGCTTCTACTTTAGTGTTTACAATTCTTCCATGCGGTAGTAACTTTCGAGGATATGGGTGTTGTTGGTCTATATAATCTAAGCCTTCTGATCTATACACCGTCTTGATTTTTGTCGGGACTTGGAATTGCCTGTATTGCCCTCGTCTGGGTTATCCTAATGCATGGTGTATGTTGGAGCTTACGGACACCTCTGCGTTTAGATTATACTCAATTATGATTGGGGCATACCTATGATTTAAGATGTCGAATACGAGAGTTTGCCCTAAGAGTTTTGATGGTATATCCCGAACCTCTATACGGTTTAGCTTAAGCTTTTAGAGATATGAAATCACGAGGAGTTCGAACCTCTACCAAAATAACTCCAATGTCCCTAATCACGACTACTTTAACCAATCTATCTAGTGAGCTAATGTGACTATTTTTTATCTTAAATCTATGTTTTTTTTTTCTAATAACCCATTGAATTGTTTTAGGAATATGGTCTATGGTTTCAAGAATTATATCTATATCAAATCCCACGAACTACTGTTATTTTGCTACATATTAGACAAAGTCAAATTACTCCTTTTCTTCCATCCCGGGGGAAATAGCGATATTTTAAGCATCTTTTTATTCCCAAACCAAATAAATGCTCTCGGCTTATAGCAGTAATTCATTGAGTATCTAGAACCTTTGAGTAGTTAAGCTCTCATTATGGAGTTATTCCAATACCCGTTCCAACCATCGCCGGGGATGTTTTGAATGTAACATCCGCAGGTATATGCTAGACACTCTAGCTATTTTCTTGATTTAAACTCTTCTCATCTCCCTTAGATACGGCGTGTCTAAGATAGTCAACTCTAACCATTAGGATAGCTTGAATGCTTATCTACGGTAAGCATACCTAAACCAATATCTTAGTATATAAGCATATCATTATGCTTATTCTTTAAACCTTGTCAAGTAATATTTCACTCGCCTTGTACAAATATTCCACCATCTTCCAATATGACATACATGCGGATGTCACAATCAGCATCATATTGATATCCTCACTAGTGTGGTATTTGATGCTACTAAGTCCTTCCAAAATCCACTATTCCTGTCGTAGCAATTGTAGTGATGATATAATAACTGCGTGTGCACCACCCTAAGTCTAGACTCATATGTAACTGCGTTGACATGGCCACTTGCTATGTTCATGCTTCATGATTGTCTTTCCTCAGCTCCTTTGGTGGTACTATATATATGTTGTGGTTTGACACCACACTTTCTAGACTCTAGCCTTAGTTTGCCTTGATCCTCAAGCTCTAGTCACAACTTCCCACGGTCGTCTGCACCCCTAAGTTTCTAGTGGACATGTTTAGCGATCTAGTATATGAACTCTTATCTTCATTACTTAAAATTATTCATATGGAATGTGAACTAGAAGTTCTATAATACACCTTTCCTTTTCTTGTTATGTTTGAGATCTACTATGCATATATAGCGTGGAGCTACTCGGAATACACACATGATACAAGTCCATAACACATTCTCTTCTCCTTGGTGAAATTTCATTGGGCACCTACCTTGTTTTATACTCAGGACTTTGGTCTGTTCAAAGTGTCCTCCAAATTCTCATGTTGGGCGTTGTTTACAACAACCAAGCACCTCTGTCTCCCCACTTGTTGTGTGGGTACATTGCTTGCCTTCCTAATGTATCATTAGTTGAAGGTCAACTTTCCTTCATAGTCTAACTTCATAAGCTCCAACATACTGGCTTTTAGCGGTTTGCAACCGCTGCTTAATTCTTGGTCTTCCATTACAGCGGTCTTACATAATACTTATTCACGCTGCGTTGAGTTCGACCTCGACTCTCTCTTGACCTTATGTGGAAACTTCGTTCCACACTATTATCGATCTGTTATCTGACATCTTGATGCTCGGCCGGACATAAGATGTGTCCATTTCCTTAATTTATATATCATGCATAATCGTCATGCATTTGACTAATGCCATTAAGCATATCCGCATTGACTCGTGGTCTTCTTAGTCGTCTATAATCTTTGGCGTCTTTATTTCCGCTCGAAACATCAATCTCCTTACGAAACACAATGTATGTGTAATTTTATAATCCGTAGTTTATGGATTTGCATTCTCATAGGACATTATTCTCAACCTTTCCGTGAATCATACCTCGATTCAAGTAGCAATAGCTACAAAATGTCAGTTGACATTACATACCTTCACCACCATTGGCCGAAACCTACGCTACAAAGTGATATAAACTGCGTATTTGGGTACTTATAATCCAGTTTCCACCTTGGTATAGTACCTCTCTAATGTGGTCTATGGTAGATAATCATACACCACTTCTCTATCAGATATATGGTGCTATATCCAGTCTCCTTCTATGTTGAATGGCAATATATATGTCGCATGATAAATCAATCCTCGTAATTATTAGGTCCAACATTTCAATCGGATGACAAACATCGTCATACCAATTTTCTCGAGTACCCATCCAAAATAAGGATACCTTACCACTCCTTATTCCCCACGTTTAGCACTTCTATTTCAAGTAAGAACCGGGACACCTTAGCCATCATTATATATAGGCCTCAGAAACACGGGCATGCTTCGATGGCTCGCCCGTGTCATGCGATGTCGATGTAAGAATATACGCACATAAATAAATGTATAAATATAACTAATAAATTAATATGTGTGCTCATCTGAGGGTAAGCTATGGTAAAGATAGAGAGTGAATGTGGAAACATTAAAGATAATCAAAAGAACAAACGTAGTTAAACACATAATCAAATATCAAATATAATAGAATGAGTTAATTATATATGGATTTACCTGAGATCTTGTGAGAATAACCACGACTTAGATTATGATTATAACAAGGTTATGAATAATGAATGATGAAGAGCGATGCGTAATTAATATTAAAGTATCGAGGTAAAAATGTCCCGGATCTGATACAATATATAATTGTATTAAGGGAGTATATAAATGTGATGATAGGAACATCTGAGTTGTTAAAAGCGTAAGAAAATAGGAAAACAAAATTTTGATACAAAATTAATTAGAAATTTGAAGTTGTAATAAAATGAATTGCAAAGTGAAGGAGAATATAATAGACATATATCACAATTTAATATGATTAGAATGACTTTCTACTAAGCGGTCGCGACATTAATAACTTTCAGGTATTATAATATAAAAATAAATAGAACTTGCTTATATCTATACACGTACATAGTATATAATGGAGTTACATGTATGTATAAAAAGAATGAGATTTCTAAATTAGATAAACTATGAACTCATCACCACGAATGAAACAGCAGGCTTTTCTAAATCTTATTTGTTCACTTACGTGGTCCTAAAAGCGATATCATGTCTAAATCCTACACCTTTATTTTTATATCGAGTTATAAATTGCATTACAAGTCATTCAAACTTGATCACTTTGAACATGACAATGTGCATTGTGGCTTATAATCTCCGTTATCTCTTTGGGAAGGAGACTTCCTTCCAGTAATACTGATGATAAACCCTCTGACAAGAGTAGTCTTGATCTTTGAGGACAACGTCGTTTTAGATTGAGGGAGAATGTGGCGTTACGTATTTATATGCCTTTTGAGTATAAATGCATGACCGTCACTATGAATGATTAATGGTGCATTAATATTCATAAGCTAAGGTTAACTATGTTAATAATTAATTGTCAAAGTGGAAATCTAACCCAAAACCCTAATAATTCAAATTTAGGAACAACCTAATATTAACGAGTCTTGCCTGAGAGGTTGCCCTCAGGGGCAGGAGGTTGAGTGAAAGCTTAAATCATACTTGAAAGTTATGTTTTATAATCAATCAAAATTGCTATTTTAAGAACATTGTTGTCATTTTGTGAAGATGATGGTGCCCATTTGCATCAGCTCGCATCTCATAGATGTTTGAGATCCTCTTGGACTAGGATCACAGCTGGACACATGGACATTGGGGTTTGAGTGTAGCGTATTAGTGCAGTATTGCTTTTACGCTTTGCAAGCATCACGTAATTGCCCAAGAAGTAAGCAAAGGATTATCAAAGCAAGAAAAACACAATCTGAACCCAGCCCGAAGAAAGCATGTAGCGATTCCCTATTTCAAATTGAGAAAAACCATTATTGCAAACCCGGAGCTTTTTGTTGGCAGATAACAAATGATGGAGCAGCATCTAAATTCGGTATCTTGAATTGATTCTTGCTCGTTAGTCTCCTATTAAGGTAAGTTCTTTGTGCTTACGGTTAGATGAAGACATGTAATTTTATTTTTATCTAATTAATAAGCCCCGTTAGGCTTTAAGTCCTTCAAAAAAAATTTAGAGGAGAGACAAAATGCATTTGAATCGTCTATTTTTGGATTGGAAAGCTTGGCGTTGGGCCCCGCATGGTTTGTTTGTTTCATAACTTATGATTTAGGTTAATTAAATGTATGTTTTAAGTGTAAAAGTTGTTATGGAAATAGCCATTTTTCTTTGCACCATACTTTTATTACCACGTAGAACTTCTTTCATGTATATATTTCTTATTGGCTGAATCAATTACCACGTAGCACCACTACATTAGCATAGTAATTGGGAACATCTTTGATTGATAGTAGACATTCCTAAATTAAACAAAGCATGTCTGTGGCCCAAAAAACTTTGTAGCTTTAGGTGAATTTGACATGTCCATTAGAGATTGAACAAGCATGTCTATGGCCCAAAACTTTGTAGCTTTAAGTGGGTGACATGGAGGTCAGTGTCTTGAATGTATGGAGTGGACTAGAACCTAGCTACGTTTTAAGAATTGACAATTGCTATTAGTTGGCACCTGAATATTTTGGCGTCTTTGACGGTGGCGTTTTCACAAAAGTTAGTTTAGTTATTGGAACAACAACTTGTTCGCTGACCAGGCCTATACCTCCCCATGAACCACAAAGTCAAATCATCAGAGTGGGTTGATAAAGGGGAATGGCACAGACCCACTTCCACATAGGAGGTTAGGGAGAGGCCTTGATAAGTTTCTTATTATAACAACTTCAGTTTTTCCATGAGGGAGAGCGGGCAATTTGTTTGGCATATAAGAAAAGGTAAATGGTCTGAGAAGATAACCCGTCTCAAAGATAGCTTTGTTGGAGCTGGCGGAGGAAAGGCAGCTTAGAAGCTATTCTTTTCCTTTTTACTACCTCCGTAGTGAAGGCATTTCATATTGAATTGCATCTTGTCACGATTCGGTTGATATGCCGCTGACCATCCTCCAAGATCCTTCTAAATATAGTAAATAAATAGACAATGGTTATTTGAAGAATCCAACGGCTCAAATACCTTTCAACTTTTTCAATCTCCTAGAAATTTCAACATTGGGCAATTTAGCACCCAAAGTAAAGAACAAACTCGTACTCAAACCAATAATGAGCGTTACGATAACACCCTCGGTTCACAAAATTTGTTCAAGAATGGATAGGGATAAACTACGAAACAAATACCCCAATCGGAATATACATAATCACCGAGGAAGAAAAATAGCAACAAAGAATAGAAACGATGGTTTCAATGCAGCATTCCCTCATTGTAGTGGTGATCCTATTCATTTCATGTAAAGAATCCATTTCCTTGGTGGGAAAAATAATTTCTTGTATTCTTCTCCATTTGTGGGACAAGCGGCTAATGCGCGAAGCAACAGCCCATTCTATCGCCCATTCCTTTTTGATTCCTCAATCATTTGGGGACTAGTAGTTTCGCCAAGAAGAGGATGGAATGAACTCCTTACTTGACTAGACAATTTGGACCATCTTTGAGGTTTGAATTTATCTGGTAAGAACAAAATGATGAAGCTATAAAAATGCGAAACTTTCTTTGTACGTATTGCTGGCCCATCCCCGCATCCTTTTGCTGCCTCATCTCAATTGGTTAGGGCGTTTCAACAAAGAGTCACGTAAAAGCAACTTACCTTCAATTCGAGGCCCCTCACCCAGTGGGTAACAAGGTGGGCCCGAGTCCTTTCTCTAAATTTCTGAAGTTCGCCATGATTTAGAATTCACTTTCCATTCAGTTACCCAATGTTTACGCTGATTTAGGGTACATTCTAGCTGAATTTACCTTACATTCTTGAAAAATTATCTCCACTGAAAAAAGGTAGTTGCCTCCATGTAACAAGAATGCTTGTTTAGGTAGTTCCCCAACCCGAGAATGTAAGCATTATCTTATACAAAGGCTCAAAAAGTACGATTACCTACATAATAGTTAATTTGGAATATGCAGAGTTCAATTTGCAGCTTCCTATTTATTCAAGGAACACTGCTAAACCTTTATCCCCATTACCCCTTAGTCTAATGAGTGTATAAATAAAGTACAGTACTGCCCTTCTAATCGACACTTACTTCTCTTGCTCGGGTATTTGTTAGTGGATGTCCTCCATACGCTGAAAATAACACAAAATAATAACACAAAATAATAACACAATAAAAGGCTAAGTAAGCATAATCATCGAACAATCTCATTTGAGAATACCTTACAGTTAGAATGATAAATCTACGAATATAGCATGAGCAAATTTTAATACCAATCTTATAACGTGGTTTTAAAAATAAGATACCAATGTGAGAGAAAGTGAAATAAAATTTGAGAAAGGAAAAAATTAACCGGACACATGCACAAGATGCATAATGTAGATCTAGCAGTACATGATAAAAACGAGGATGGACATTCTAGTTTTCCAATGCGGTACCTTGAGATCTGCCGAGGACAAGGCGCATAAATGAATTTGAATATCTATGGTGTATTCCTAGAGACAATCTCAAAGATCCTCCTGTTTGACTACATATTTTTCAGTTCTGAACTAAAACCACTACAAACTACAGTTATGGCCCCTGATCGATGGATTAGTATACATTATAGGAACTAGCAAGGTGATGCACAACTAAAGATATTTAGAAAGGAGAATGCATGAGTGCAATGAGTCAGTTCTTATTGACCAGATTAGATTTGGCTATTACTACAAGCGGTACCCACTGACCCAATTGGAATGTCACGATGTCGATGGTTTTTGCTTGTATGAGTTTCTGGAGAGAAAGTTTCGGTGGGGTAAACCAATCAATTTAAGAGATGAATTACTAAAGCTCAATCAAGCAAGCTGGTGGAGGCGTGCACTTCTCATCTATAAGTTGCATAAGCTTGAAGAGTCATGCAAAGCGAGACTCCCATCACAACAAACTTGAACAACTTGGAAGGGGAATATTTTCTATGTTGGTGAGGTTATGACTTTCCTATTTGGTCGATTTAGCATGTCGGGAAGGAGGCGGAGGCAAGATGAGGATAGTCAGGAACATGGTTGATGATTGGCGAGTGCAGTTAACTTGATTCCACCAATACTTTAACAACAATGGCGTAGGAGTTCTGGGTAAAGTAGGTTTGGAGGCCGATCCATGACATATCTAGGTATATTCCGGCATATACAGGATATAAAAACTCCCATAAACAGGTTTTGCCCCCTAGGGGCAACCCAAAAGAGCTAAAATATTAGTAGTTAATAGCCAAACGGAGTTACAGCCCCATGATTAAGCAGAGAGTTGCTAACTTGGGACCCAAATTGGGGTTCACCCCCATTTGCCCCAATTCGAATTAGGGGAGGTTGGTGGAGGAGGAGCTGCTGTTCCATCCTGTTCCAGCCGGAAGGATGGAAGCCACCCGGCGATAGTGGACCTAGCTATGACCCGGTTAATGCGTAGATGGCTTGGATTCCTGAATGGTCATAGGGCTAACCCTTGTATGCTCAAAAGGTAGCTAGGATTAACCCTTCTTGTGAATAGATGTATGGATTTAATCTCTGTTTTATGTTCTATTCATGAGAATGGATGGATGTATGAGATAAACTTTCTTTACATCCCTCCTGCGTATTTGCTTAGCCGTTGAATTGGGTGGGGGGGGTGAGAGACCTAAAGGCTATACAGAAGTAGAGATGTTCCTAGATGAACCCTTAAAACCGATGTCACGGCTGTGCACAGAGCCAACTGGTGTGGATGCTATGATGTGGTTCAGCACCGAATGCGCGAGTGAGGTGGGCCGGGGTGGGGTCTTACCTGCATATTTGCAAGCTCCTATAATGTACAAACATAAGCTAGAGTCAGCATGTGGGTCGGGTATGGGTTGACCTCTACGGGCCCGGGCGTGAGTCATGATGGTGCGTCCTAGGCTCGAGCGGGTTGGTGACTGACCTTTAGATTTAGGGAAGTAAGTAGTGCGGATCTGGGGGTCAGGGCCACGTGTTCTCTAGCACACCGGGGATCCATCATACTCGGGAGGAGGCGCCTCTCGACTGCCTCATCGGGGCCGGGGAGATGTAACCCGGAGTAGTCGAAGGGTGAATCCCAGGATTGCGTCTCGGGAGGCTACAAGCATGTCGCCTGCATGATTAGGTCTATACGCAAAGTGTGCACAGGGAGGGGCGGATGGGAGTGGACTACCCTAGCCATTGTCTTATGCTAGCCAACACCATATTATACCTTTGTTGTTATCTTGAGGCCACAATGAGTCGGTCGCTTCATGGAGTCAGGCAAGGGTGGGGAGCCCATGGATATGGTGTATTTCTTCTGTTATATTGGTATTGTTGTCGGTTGTATTGATGGTGGCCACCCTTGGTGGTATATTATTATTAGTATTGTTGCTGGGTGTTTTTAACATGTATGTAATACGCTATATAGGATTCCCATATGGGCGTGGGACGAATGACACCTCCCGTGGCCACTTCACGGGACCTTGGCCATCTAGGTGGTCAGGAGTTGGAGCGGAGGGGCCCTTTAAAATTCAGTGATGGATTAAGCCATGGGAGAATTTCCTGTGTTGCTCGATCTGATGCTCATTATGGATTCGGGGAGCGTTGTATGGATTCGGGGAGCATCACAGATCCTAATATAGAATTCCTTGATAATGCAATGGCAGTGACATTAATGAAGCCGATACAAAACTAAATAGTGAGCAACTACAGGTGTGGACACCATCCTTGCTTACGAGAATCTTATAACTTGACAACAAATGCCACAACATCAATGGACCAGGTGTTGTAAAAAAGACTTTTTCATCGAACACACTCATAAGCATACTCAGGTCCATGAATCAAGTTGTCGTCGCAGTAGCTTGGACAACATAGCAAGCCTCCTATTAAAAGGTGTTTGCATTGTGCACTCAACTTTTAAATTGCCTCTTAGTTTCCACCCAGAATCAACATTCGCTTTATGGCTAGTTAGACGAGAAGCAGACTTACTTCACAAAGCAAATATTCTAATATGGGATGAAATAGGGATGATCCATATATATATATATGCTTTTACAATAGTTGACAAAGTTTTGAAGGAGATAAGGCAAAATGAGGAGCCATTTGGTGGCATTATAGTGGTTGCTGCAGGTGACCTTTTGCTACTTGATGTCAAGAAAGCAAGCAAAGCACATATAATTTCAAAGTGTGTGAAGAAAAATCCTTTGTGGACTCAATTTACTTTCCACAAGCTCATACAAAATATGTGTGTAGCACCACATGAAAGGAGCTGGTCAGCATACCTATTGCGTCTAGGAAATGGCAGGATCATGAATGATGAGGGCCTCACAAATAATGTAGTACATATTCCACGGGGTTGTATCGCTCAAAATGATGTCGTTGGCGAGATATATGGGGCATACATATCACAAGGACAATTTCCAACTATGCACAACAAAGTAATACTTAATGACCATGATGAGTTAAGGGACTTTTCCATTGAATGCCAACAAGCTCATGGTCGGCATGCGTCCTCACAAACTACATAAAAGGAGAACCCAATCATCATGTTTACAACTGCGTAACATCTAAAGGATGGTCTATGGAATTAGATTGCGAGTTGATAACGCTTTAACACACTCCATATATGTGCACATAATTACAAAGAATCACTTGACACCATCAGATAGGCAAATCCCATACACAAGATGTCAGTTCCCTGTTAGAGTTGCATTTTCAATGACGATTTCAAAGTCACAAGGGCAATCATTATATCATGTTGAAATCTAATTACGCATGTCAGTCTTCACACATGGGTAACTATATCTCGTACTATCCAAGTGCACATCCGAGAGCGACATCTGAATGTATGTAGAAAACACAAGCAAGCAAGGGAACTTGACTGGAAATGAAGAGGACTACACCCTAAACACTGTCTATAAGGAGGTGCAAGATGAGATTGCATAGCTTCTAGGATTAAGCACTATCCAAAACTGTAAAAATGTTGTAAATCACTATCCTTGTTTAATTGATCACAAGTGTTCTTACTAAATGATTATAAATATGACACAGGTGCATATGAACTCCCGTCCAGAAGAAACACCCTATGAAGTTATTGAATGAAACAATGGCTCACCATAAGTAAGCACCTAATCAACAATCAATAAACAACTTATAGAAAAGCATTAATCGTTGCAAATGTCATTTTGTAGGAACATGTGGTTATTAAAAGCTGAGAAATAGATCCAATTCATACAAGCATTATCAATACCAGCACAGCATATGAAATATTAAGCCAATTGTCGTTGAGTCGTTATTAGATGAAACAATATCTCACCCTCAGTAAGTACCTAACTAGCAATCAATATACAACTTAAACCATTGCAAATGTTATTTTATAGGAACAAGTGGTTATCAAAGGGCAAGAAATAGATCAATTCCTTCTAGGCATTATCAATACCAACCTATATAAAGTATTCGACAATTGTCGTTGAGTAGTGATCATAGTTGAAAATATGCAACATGCTATGTTATAACAAGGTTCCAACAGAAGTTACAGCAATGCACAAAATCAAAGTATGTAAAATCTATGATGAAATTCACAATGATCATGAATGACATACAATTGTTACAAATATTTGTATTCATTCTAAATTTTACTTTATGAATGATCATTTCATACATATGTTTCTCTTAACAAATTCGTAAAACTAAATTTTATAGCATAATAATGACCAACTACGCCAACAATCACGATAATTTGTGGCCGGTCTTTGAAACACGAAATGTTAGGGTAGGCCACATTTCTTGATATTATCGTGTCTTTTAAATCCTATAATTTCCTATGACATTCTGTGACACTGGCGGGGGCTAGTACGGTTGTCCTAGCTAGTCTTGATACAGCGGTGCTTACGCGGCTGGATCGATTAAATTCTTTACAATTGATTAAATTCTTTACAATTCTTTACAATTCACCAATACATTCAAAATTCCGGTTTCCATTTCAAAATTTTTGCGATGCTTGAAACAAGCTGCAATTGATCGATAAAAGGCCATGAAAACAAGGTGTTAGCCATCACAGACCAATCTAGTTACGAAATAGCCAAGATAGCGCAAAAGCTCAAGAATCTGACACAAAGTTTTGCCGCAGACAGACTAATCTTGCATAGCCGAATAAGAAGGTCGGGATAGGCTTGAAAAGAAAGCACAAAAGCGAAAAGGTCGGGATAGCCTTGCATGTTACTCCAAAGACGGTCTGCGGAAAAGCACACGGATCGATAAAACTTTCTCGCGGTATGAAAAAATATGAGAACTCGTGACTTTACGAAGATTTGTGAAATATCAAAATCTTTCGCGAGAAATGATACTCTCTGAGTTGCACATGTACCTCGAGCGTAAAGAAATGCGCAAAAGGCGTATTAGGACGCATGATTTCCACAAAGTTATGCAAAAAAATCGAATGATCATGATCAAAATCGAAGATAATCATGGCAAACCTCTAATCTTTGTCACAAAGCTATGGCGCCCTTTGAAATGATCTTGGCGCCACTCCAAAATCAAAACTCTGTGAAATCAACACCGGACGCTTTCCGCCAAACTAAGATGCTCACCAAGCAAAAAGCTTCGATGAGAAGCCTAAGCGCCTAAAGGGCGCCATAGCCGACCTCGTCATGTCGCAGTGTCAGAAATTCCCCATAAGATTTCGTCCCAAAATTGACCTGCGTAAAAGTATGGCCTACCCTAACATTCGGTAGAATGTTATTTGAGAGCCATTCTGCTTGAAGTCTTGTTATTTCATCTCCGGAGCTCGCCAGGTGGACTTACCACATGTGTGGCTATCTAACAAATAGAGCAATACCTTGTAGCATTTGAACGGCATCTCACGCTCACGGAACATTTTTATTTTGCTTGTGATGGAACAGGAAGGCGCATTCTTGACCCCTGACTGCAGGAGTGGGAGGCGGGTGGCGCGGCCGGTTCTGGTCGAAAGGCTGCTGGAAATCTTTGAAACTCCTCTCCTGTTCCATGACGTCAAGGCAAGATGTTAACCTGATTCTACAGGTTTTGCATAGCGATTTGCTATTCTTGATTAGAATGGATGCAAAAACTGCCGGAAGGCAGACCCACTTGCCTTGCCTTGACGTAATTATATAGCAAGATAGCTGAGTGGTTATTCCTACATTAACATTTATTTATGTGGTGTAGGTATACGATATCACTTGGCATATACGTGTGATCTTACTTTTCAAATTATAGGTTTGATCTTTCAAAAAAGAAAAAACTTTGCATCTAGGATTTTGTTTATATACATTATGGCATTCCCTTAATATTTACATTGTGGTTTGGAGGCAGCACAGATATTTGATATCATTTACAAAATTTTCCCAGAAGGAAATGCAGGCGAAGGAAAAGCTTTAAGTAAATCCGAGCGTTATCAGCTATGGCGGCTTAATCTGGCAGCAAGGAATCTTCTCTTTTCAGGTTAGTGAACCAATCCTTCGTCGGACTTACAGCTTCCTTTGGGGAATTCTTTTGAGGCTCTTTTTTACCATACAGAGAAAGGTAAACACTCCTAGTTCTATATGTAAGCACCAAACTTAGCACGGTTCCAATTACGCAAATCCCTGTCATGATTATGTATGTCGACCGGAAACACCAGGCGCCAGAACAGACCCATTCATCGGGGTTTTGTACCGAATCTGTGATGAAATGAAGTGAAGTGAAGAGATTTACGTTATGGTGGCCATTTTGGCGCTTGGCTTCCCTGTCATAAAGACATCCTGCTATAATTCCTGAGAAAATGAGAGATCCTGCTGGATTTGCTACACAGAGAATGTTGTATAGTGCCCCAAAGCTTTTCAACCCAAAAAGCTCTGATGCTGTTGCTGGGGCAATAGACCACAGGGCTCCATAGCCAAGCCCAGAAAATAGGGTTCCTATATACAGAGATGCTGGAAATGCTATAGCAAACACTATGTGCCCGACCCCAAGGAAAAGACACGATGCTGCCACCGTGATTCCTCTTGGAAAGACGTAATCCCTGCACATAACATCCACGCTGATTTAGATTTTAAAGAATCTATGATGCATGAACTTGGTAAAGTTAATATCCACATAATAATCTGTGATTAGACTGAAGTAGGTGTTTTCATCAGACCATGTTAAAATGGATTTGAAATATGCTAAGCTTTGTACTCAGATGTAAAGTAATAGACTCACCTTGCTATTATTTCTGATATATATCCACCTGCCAAACGACCAACAAAGTTCCATATGCTAAACAATGAGACAAATATGTGTGCATTTGAATAGCCCTGTGCTAGTGCCATCTGCCCTAGATTGTCTATTACAGTCAATCCAGATCCTGCCCCAGAGAACAAAGCAAAAAATAGTAACCAAAAATCTGCCTTCACAAGTGCCTGCCCTACAGTAAAGTCTTCCCCTCTTCGTGGTCCCCTTCTGCTGTTCCTAATTTTTATAGCACCTTCTGCTACAGCTAAGTATAGTCTGGCTTCTAACTCTGCAGCCCTTGCTTTTCGAACTTCTTCTGGCAAAGCTTCAGATTCTGCTGCGAGTCTTTCGTCTTCCACCTCGCTGAAGTAGAAGGATTCATTCAGCCAATTGCTTGAAGATCTGGAAAGAGGTGGGAACTGGCTTGAAGGAGATCTGGAAAGAGGTGGCATAATCTGGCCTGAAGGAGATTTAAGAAGAGGTGGAACAAATTGGAATGAAGGAGATTTAATCATAGATGGAGTAAACTGGCTTGAAGGGGATCTAGGAAGAGGTGGTAAGAGGCTTGAAGGAGATTTTACAAGGGCTGGAATAAACTGGCTTGAAGGAGACCTAGGAAGGGGTGGTGGAAATTGGCTTGAAGGTGATCTGGCCATAACTGGCGGTCTAGAGAGGGTTAGAGCCTGGCTTGGTTCCGTATCAGGGGCTGGATTAAATCTAGATACATGTGGAACCAGGCTTGGAGGTCTAACAAGAGCTGCTGGGATTTGGCTTGATTCTGCATCATCTGTAGCTACTGCTTTAGCTAACTCTTTATTTATTTTTTCTGGACTCAGAAGTGGGGTTTTGAGTCCCTCCTCAATGGAGCTCACCTTTTTGTTGTTGTTTACAATATCATCTTGTTTTGAAAGTGCCATCTTTAGAGGGATTGCCAGAGGAGCCAATTGAAACATAATAAAGACTAGTAAGAAGACAATGCTTATGGCCCTGCTCATGTTGATAAAATCTTGCAGTAGTAGCACTATCATGATGTATGGAGCCAATGCCAGCAGAACAGTGTACAAGAACTTGAAGCTTCTATCCTCCTCTTTTTTTTTGCACTTCACATGCTCAATAGGTTTTATGATGAACATCACTATGAAGGCCACAGCAGACGGCAACAACGCGACAAGAAAGATGTAGAAGGATTGGTGTGGAGCAAATAATGCAGCATAAAAAATCGTTATTATTGCTCCAGTTAGTCCTGCATAGCCCTTCAGTATCCCAACTATAGGACCTCGATTTTGTGGGAAGGTTCTAACACATGTAACCAGGGCTGCAGTGTTGAAATATGATTCCCCGTTTGTAGCCACCAACATGATAATACAAACCTGCAAAACTAAGCACTACCTTTAAGGGCACTGTTGCATATAATATGAGTTTCATATTCAATACTCATTTAATCCTGTCTTGAACTTCATAGAAAGCAAGAAATTAGTATGAAATTTGCTATAATATATGGTTGATTATTGCACTTAATAGTACATCCATTAACTATAAGGCTGACTAAGGGGTAAGATTCTTTAGCAGCCCTTGTTTACAATAACGTAATAGTAAGTTCCACTATATGGTGGCTATGGGCCTAATTTCAACAGGCTAGTCTAGCTGAAGCATATAAATTCTTCAAGATTTAAATAAAGTTCAGAAAGCGGTAAGGCAGGCCAACGTAAATGTAACGTTCTTGACATTCTGAGCTTTCCCATTACGATGTGCATTGTGGCACTGGTTCTTTACAGGAGAGTCACCTTATTTTCATCTTGCATTCTCACTAGTTATTTGCCCTCTCACAAGTTCTCCACGAAGAAAAAATGATTGTCATCCTTTAAACACCTAGCCTAGGTCCTCGGGTTTACACCGTTAGATTTATTCTGAACCGCTCTTTGACATAATAAACTCACAACGACCCAAAATTTATCATCCAGTAATAACTCACAACTGGCCCAAAATTTATCATAGTGCAGCTCCATGTTAACACGCAATTAACGGAAACAAGCAATTAACGAGATTTCCATAATGTTCTAATTATTTCGTTTGGTATTGGGGAGGGTATCTCAGGCATGGTTTTCCCTAGTTCGGTATATATACAAAATCGTAGTCGGTATATTTTGGTGGTTGTTTGCTTTAGCGGCGGTAAATAGAAATCCGAAATAGGCTCTGGGATGTGAATATTTTGGTGTCAGTTGCATAGTGTAGAGGATGGAGGATAAGAGCACACAGCACTTTCCTTTTCGGCGGTTGTAATGGCCGGAATTTATCATACCACAACTCGATGTTACGAGCAATTAAGGGATTTCCCTAGGGCTGAGACTCAAGGTAAACCCTTGGATGGAGTGTTAAGGGAGGTTGAAGTTTCAAGCTAAACCCTTGGACGGGGTGTTAAGGGCGATAAAGTCTCAACCTCGGGTTTACGCAGCGCATGCCCTCACTATTTTGGCCATGGCCACATGGCCCTCAATTTTTATGGTCCATAACCCCTCTGGTGAGGGTGTTATCTATGCCACAACAACCTACTAAATAGCCCTAATACATGAGGGTTGGTCATGTATTATACCTTCAATACGCCATAAAGAACGTGAAAAGGTCACAATTTTCAAGGACAAGGTTGTAGGGGAAGATGACCTTCCGTTTACTATTTACTACTATGCTCGATGTGTGCAATTTATTGTGGAGTTTGGAAGTTGAGACTTGGTCCAAGTAGTAATCATAAGTCTCTAGTTCATAGCTTTTGTGGGCTTCTAACGTTATAAGAACTCTACAACCACCCAAGACTATATAGAAATTCCCAACTAGTTCCTGCCCAAAAGGGTGTTCTGAGGGGAACGAAGAGTTTTCTCATTGACAATCCTCAAACGGGTGTTCTGAGGGGAACAAAGAATTTTCTCGTTCACAGTTATAGAATGCCTCTACATAGGTGGAGAAAGTTTGACCACATATCAATTCTCACGACCAGGAAGTATCCACGAACATAGTCCCTTTGAAGATGACATAAGAAAAAGAAAAGGTTGAAGAGTATCCCACCCCGTCCTCTCAAATGAAAGAGTTTGCCCTCTGGGCAACCCAAGAAGGAATGGTTCTTAGTTTTCCTATTGGGTTTGAGATGTATGTGACTTTACGTATACCCTATGAATGTAACAACTATTTAGTGTATAGTTTGCATATACGTCTATACCCTATGAATGTAACAACTATTTAGTGTATAGTTTGCATATACGTCTATTTCAATGATTCAACCACATGCTGCATTAGAATGATTATGATAGTGCTTTTAACCTGGTGCCACCATGGTTTTATGTTCCCAGAGAAAATTACTTTGGTGCAAGCAAAGGTGACAAGAAATTAGATGCATTGGGTGGCTAATATGACGACGATGACAATCCTAAGGGTGGTTAATCTTTAAAGCTATATAATTAGGGCTATATAAGTGAGTAACAAAAACATCGTTATGGGCTGGATAACAGCCTCTATAGGGCCGTTATGGGGCAGGAAATGGCCGAGCCCCATAACGGCCCAGTAGAGGCTGTTATCAGCCTTAACAGCCTATCAAGAGATTTTTATGTGGACACGTGCCTTACAAGAGTGCTATGGTGATAACAAAAGTGTTATGGTGATAGCAAAATCAGGGGAAGCCGCTACGACCCATACTTGCCCTCTTCCTGCATGAATGGACGTCTGAGATTCATTCCTAGAATGAAAATCTCGAGGCAGGGTGTTAAGGGATGTGAAACGAGGTCTAGGAATTTGATCTTTACGAGGGAAGCCAATTATTATTGACATGAAATTGTAGTTTCTTTCTCTACGTTAAAAGATACTATCTATCTAGCTAAGAATGAAGAGAGTTTTTGGCTTCTTAAAAAAGAAGGGAATCGGTAAAACATTTCGCCCAAAAAAAAAAAGAAGGGAAAGAGATATTTACCACGATGAAAGGAGGAGGCGGAATGACGGCAATGGCGATGAGCCAAATGAGAGCATAGCCGACAAGGTTTTGGACAGCGCCTGTAAAAATGAGAGCAGAAGGGGGCAGAATCTCCGAAAAAATCCCCGCAAAAAGCCCGATGCTATCTCCAAGGTCCTTGGCTACGCCCAATATGTTCATCTGGGTCTGGTCCAGCCGAAGCCTGGCCTTCAGAATTGGTGAATAGCTCCCAAATGCATAGCCCACTCCTGCAAATCCTTGCAGCCACATAGACGCCACCAATACTATCCATCTCCATACCTTCCTCTTCTCCATTCTATAACAAATCAAAACAAATCAATTCAATTCAATTCAATTCAATTCATTTTCCTCCCTTCTCTTTCGCCCTTTAACCCCATCCCCATTGTTCCCCTATTTAAACCATTGCCCCTCGCCCTATCCCCCCCTACGGCCCCGATCGCCCCCCTTCCACATACCCCTCAATCCAACCCGTCCATCGTGATATCCTAGATTCATGCATCAACAGGATATTTTGGTGCCTCCCACTATCATCACCATCATCGGTTGGCTACTTGGAGCTCTTGTTGGTACTCTTTTTGGCCTCGCCTCTCTGCATAATGTACCACAAAAAGTTTCATCTATGGGTCCCTTCCTTCAGATTCTTATGGGATCTGTGGCTCTGTTGTGGTCGTTCTTTCAATTTGTGGCTCTATTCTTGTCCCATTTTGAAATCCTGCAACTGATGATGCGGACAAATGACCATCACGTTGCATTCACTCAATCCTGGTTGGAACTCCTAGCAAATAAGATCACATTGTTACTGATGGTCCCCTTGTATATATGGTCATTGCAGAACATATTGACAGATATTCTTGATTGAAACATCATTATTGATTTGAGTAATGTAGAAATGCAATTTTTACTCATTCAACTTCAAGTTGATGGTTATACTCGTTCCAAATCTTAGATTGGACACAAACCACCAGAATTTTACTCCCTTTTTGTTATTTTGTGGTTATGATAATATAATTTCTTTTGATATTTGTGTACTTCCAAATCTTGAATGGGATATGAACCAATCCAATCCGCCGGTCCTTTTGGCAATCTTGTGGCAATACTTCCAAAGCTTAAAGTTAGTGTTATAGCCCCTTCCTCCTTGCCATTTGAATATTGACATGAATATATATCACTCATATATAATTCAGTCTCATTTTTTGTTTGACACTATTTATTTATTTGAAGCTAATTTGTTTGATGCATCTTGGTGTTGACACGTATATGCAAAAAAATTTTAAGGGGAAGAATGCTTTGGATTTTTTGAATTCTATCTATATTAAGCGAGACGCATTTATGATATTTATGATATGCACTTATCGTGCATTTATGGCGGCTAGAAGAATATACTGGCCCAAAATTCTTGCACGGCCTTTTCCCGCTGCGGTGTGGACCTCTGTCGCATGCCATACCCAGATCCAGTGATAGTGCAGCGGGCAAGTGAGGAACTGTGATCCGCCATAACACAGAGGCAGACGAATTTCTTTTTTGTGGGAGAGGTCCCCTTGGTGCAGCCTTTGAGAGGCATTGTCATGAGCTGGTATGGTCTAGAGGCAGGAACAAAAGAGATATTTTGAGGCTCAGGGGCTCAACTATAGGGATGCAGAGCTCTAGCTGGATCCAAACGGGCTGCCGGCATCGATTCTTCTATGTCCGTTTGTAGCCATCGTCGAGCAAAGCTTCTTCAGCTTCGTCAAACACTTGAAGCATGCATCGCTAGGTCGGACTCTTCTTCCTGTTTAGCCATCCGCAAGTTCGAGACCCCAACAAGCATGGGAATTCAACAGTTTAAGGCTATATGGAGATGCATCTTGGAAGGCAGCCAGATCATATGGTCAAAGCCATAACCAAATCAAGCTGCTGCAGTTCCTCATGGCTGTTGCAAATCTAAAAGCCGTGGAAGAGGTAAGCAGTGGGGATGAAATTGTGAATAAAAATACAGGCATAACTGTTTCCCTATTTTGAAAATGCAAGTCTAAAATATTACATACAGAGCTCTGGCTGCATGTACATAAATAGATAGATCTCACCTCCTCTCTGCTACTTGACCTCTGTGCTATTTTTTGTAGTGAGATGTCTGTGCCATTTTTTTAGTAGGGTCCCTACGTGTCTTCAGGTGAGCAGATCCGGCATCTCAGACACCTCTTGCAATGGCTCTCCTTTTGCCATTGGTGCTTTATTTAATATTACTTTGCTTTTGGGATGATTAAGAGACCTAGTCACACATAGTAGACTGACTGAAGGTTATCAACCCATACAAGTGCTTGGAGAGATAGAGAAAACATTTATCGACAAGGAAAATGAATAGATCCACACAAATTCTAACCAAGCATCTACTACAAGGTAGAAGGTGAAGAAAAGACACAACAGAAGACAAGGTAAAGGAACTTATAGAAGAGAAGCTACTTGAAGCCGAACTAGTGTAGAAGGATTGCCAATGAATCTTTTGAACATGGAGCTCAAGTTGGGCACATTTAGTTCAATTTCGTAGGTCCAAAACTGAGACTCTTTAAGCAATATAAAACGTTTTCGGACAGAGATTACTCAAAAGAAATGTGCGACAGGCTGCCACTGATAAATTTCTTAATAGCTATTAATCATATTGACATGTCGTATGTCTGACTTCCCTCTGGCAGGAGAAAGAAACACACTATAACGACAACCCTTTGCCATGCTGCAAATGAATGAAAGCCAAGGTGACCAACTAAAGCTAGAAAAACAAAGTCTCGAGATACGATCTCGAGCAAATGAATCTCTAAATATGATTGGTATCAAGAAGTTGAGCGTAGAAGGCTGTAATAAAGTAAACAATGAGAGGAGTTCACTGTTAGATCGATTTTGTTTACGCTGGAAACTTACACATTGGTGGCGGAGCTTAAGCAGCACCACGGTGTTGTTTAATAGAAAATTGAAGGTGTATAGACAAGACAGGTAAAACTAATGAAATTAAGTCATATTATCCATTGATCAAAACAACCCATTAAGTTTTCACATTTGTCAAAGGCGAGACAATGTACCTTGACACAACTACGGGAGGATCCATTCCACATTTCCCACGACCCCTTTAGTATCTTGATAATTCCCTTCTTGCCTGAGAGGATCCCTTGACTTCGAACATACAAATGCGCGATATTATAAGCGTCGTCGGACAAACAAGAGCATGAAAATCGCGATCAAACAAGAAAATCAAGGGGTTCATAGTTTTGGGCATATAACCCATACGCATGCATGGGAAGGGGGTTTTGGACCCATTTTCGTACATATCGGTCGGCAAGGGTCCCTTTTATTATTTTTGCACTATCCTAGGTAATTTTTATTGAAAGGGGTCAAAATTTGCTTTTAAAGATCCGTATATAGGGGTTTTGCCACCCCATGCACATGGATAACCTCCCTTATACGCCCAGAGTGAATCGCAGAGAAAATCAAAGATATCTTTATACGTGGCAAGGCTAACCTTGCATCACCAGCCAAGCAACAACAAAATCCTGGAAGTCTGCTTTCCTCCTCCATACTATCGAGCGCAAGAAACAAACAAGAAGCGTTATAACAAAACTGATCCACGAAAAAGTAAAAAAAATTACCTTAAGAAGCTTGAAAACTGGCTGGAAATGTGACCGGACACAAATTTACACTAAAAGCCAAAAAGTGGCGAGATCTTCTACTTGAACTACGGTAGGAATAGGCCAAACTTTGATATATAGAAATTCAGCAGGGGAGCCCTTGAATTAAGGGCTCTTTCCCTTATCCATTTCTCTGGGTGTTTGAAGGAGCTCCTCATTAGAGAAAGATCTTTATATATTAGAGTTTTCCTCAATGCTGACTTTTGCCTGAAGATTAATAAATCCATCCATAAGAGCTTGGTGACAGTCCTGATTGGTCCCCATAATATTTGTGAAGTGGTCAGCAGCAACTCTTTTGATTTGACCCTCATCAGAAATGCATTCATCCCCAACCATAACTTCAAAGATATGGTTTCTCTTAATCCTGCCTTTTGCCTTTGCAAAAAAAGACTTAGAACTACTTCTCTCATCATCCCTGATTTTGGCCTTTAGCTTCCAATCCTCAGCAATCCTTATCTCTTCCTTTTCAATTTCTGCTTTAAGATATTTGTCCTTTTCTTCATCACGGGCAATGAGTCTCCTCAAGTTGCCAAAAGTTCTGAGAAGAATAATACGAGAAAACAAACTGTTGATATTAATTATACTTGAAAAGAATCAATAAACAAAACATCAGCGACAAAGATTATAAATAACCATTCAAAAACTTTCTAAAATGCAGTTGAATAGCGCGGTAAACTCACATGCCATAAGCATAATGAGTAGGCTATTTTGAGAAAAACAAAAATAGATGTTAACAGCTACTTTAGACCTATAGGGTCTACATTCTAAGGATAATAGATGTTAATTGAAACATCTGCAAAACAATCTCCATGTAAAGTTTCCAGTTTCATTGAAATGATAAAAGCATATACTTCTAGCGATCACAGCGGACATACATTCTTCAATCTAAATAATGACCCAAGAATTCCACTTCCTGACATCTAAAGGTTGCTCTTAAAAGAAACGCAGTTGGCTTAATGTCTGTAATACAAAAATTCAATAAACTCTAAAGCACTATATTTTTAAATAATATATTATTACCTTAAATTGTTTTTGGGCGGAGGTATAGAAGACATTCAATTGTCTGTCAAACACGAAGATTCTGTTTTTCACATGATGCACAAGTGCAGACAATCTCTTTGGTTCTATCCCTCATTTTAAGTACATATAAAATAATAAGGAAAGATAAGAGGTAGGCGGGCGGCATTTTTATTGCAATATCGTACTTTTAGGCGGGGTAATTGCATTTTATTGCAATATCCCATTGAGATTTTGGAACTAAAGTGAAAAAACAATATAAAATGATAGATACAAATCCTTGATAGCTTCAGTTAGAAATCTTGATCTATGAAATTAAATGGTGATATGTTCACGATCTTTTTAGATTTTTTATTTTATTTTTGAAGGACGGCGAACTCTTATTGATATTCCGGAAGAAGTACACATAGATGGGGCGAATAAAATCTGATAAGATAATCCCAGCGAGTGCAGCCGCACAATACATGCATAAAATAAAAGATACCAAATATTCCTCAAAAATGGGCGTTTTCTCAAAGAACAAAATGAGAACATAGATATACCTTCACCAATGCATCTTGCGCCTCGTGAAGAGTTGGTCGACACTAATTGATAAGCCTTTGAAGATACAACAGCCTTCTTTTCCAAGCAGACCACAACAACGGCTGACTAAGTGGAAAGCACAGTAACATAATTATTCAAGTGGAAGATAAATGGCGAGAAGCACTTCTTTGAGTCAAGGCCACGTAAGGAGAACCATGGCCAAGTGGCTGAACTTGATCACATAGAAGAAGCAATCTTGATGGGCAAGATCATCTGCTTATTTCTCCAAAATGTCATTATGTAACAATTTCTTCTCGATCGTGAGATTTGATAGATGTAAGTACTTCAATGCACTCTGATGGCATATAGGTCATTTTATTGCTATGCATCATTATGAACTCAAATGCACTTCCCTAGATTTGGCTAAAATAGCTGCATATATGCATAGAAATTGTTCAAATCGGTCATTTATCTGATTTGACATCGGAATCTCTGATAAATGGAAGCTAGACACGACGTTTAGTTGTACCAAATGAATAGTCCACAAAATTCAAAAAATACAGCAATGATTCTTACATCACTTTAAAGAAATGAACTTTCTTCAAGCAACAAAGCGAATAATGAGTGGAAAAATGCCGAGTACATAATTTGTCAATTTCATTTGAAACTTCATTAAGTTCTGGCTCTGCCATAGTCGGATATGGGATGATTTATGCGACAGCATTAACACCTATCATCGTTCATACATAATAAAAGCATTAATGAAAATCGGGATGTAGACTAATGCAGTTTGAAAGCTTCAAAGCATGACTTGAAAATAATGGGCGGCCTACTTTTCAAATAAATAAAAAGGAAAAGCATTTGTAGGACTCCTGCTTACTTCTCAGCTTGCAAATCCAACGAAATGAAAACTATAATTGTGTCCTTCACCAAATCGTGAAATGCCTAATTATGAGAATTAAATTTGAAGCTTTTGAATGTCTCTCATACCAAAAAGTAGATAAAAACGGAAATATTACCACCATTCTTTGTCATTTGTACAATCTTTTCATATAAAAGAATAAAGAAAGGTACCAACATTGCGTAAGAGAGAGAAGAATAGCCGGAAATGGATTGGCTATAACAGATGGTTTTCAATGACAATTCCATGCATCCAAGGAGAAGAACCACTTAGGATGACTACCTCACTCATGGAGTTCCTCTACCCCTGCGTGCCTTAACCTTGCCCATGCATGCTCGGGGCCTTGAGCCCGTTGGAAAGCAGTGCTGGCACTCACCTTGGAAGTTAGTATTGGGATGGTCGGCTGGCCATTGAGGAGTTCTTTCAGAGCTCGCTTTACTGCAGACGGTGGCCGAATATCGGGAACAAGTGGCGGGGTATTCAGCTACACATACCTATAGTCCCTCGGGGGTGATGTGGTGGTGCAGGTTTGGAAGGTTTCATCAGGATGTTGTATCTTCTTGTTTTGTGCGGTCTTGTTGTGGGTGTTGGCTATTCATGACCTCTGCCCCCTTGAGGCAAGTGGTCTCTGCGGCTCAAGGTTCTCGATGGCGCGCCGGTTTTGGGCTGATGGACATAGACTCACTTTAGAAGTTCAGATTATCTGGCGGTGGAGTGCCTGTTTATGCTCAGGTGAATGTCCTTGTGAGTCGGTTAGGGCGGGTGACCCTCTTTGCATATTTGGCCTTTCATCGTGAGGCTGTGGAGAAGGTGCATCTGGTTTATGCCCTACTTACCCCTGCAGGATTGGAGTCGAGGCTGTTTGGTGAGATTAGATAGCCAACAATTCGCACTTCATGTATAATAAGTGCTTGGCGCTTCGTCTGACAGCAAGCCTTTTGTCATCGTGGCTTGGTTGGTGTAGTTGATTTAGGCAGCGGTTGTGGATCTTCGATTAACCTTCGACCTCTGCGATTCTGACTCGAGGTACAAGCTATTTCAAAAGCTTTTGGAGTGTTCCGGGGATTAGTAGGCGGAAGTTTTCCATTGGCGGGACTTCTTGGGTGTGGTAGATGGTGATGGCCGGTTGTCACAATGATGGGGGATTCACCGGTTATTTGTATTGGAGTCGAGACATCAACTTTGTCTCTTTGGGCGATTCTCCTTCCTCCTCACTTGTTTTGTAACGTACCATTCTTTGCAATATATTATGACCACAGTTCTTCAAAAAAAAAAAACCGCCGGATGGCGAGACAAATGTGCACATTAAATTGTTTCATCCTTTTCATAGCACATTCTAGTCGTGCGGCTTCTATAAACTCAAAATATATGACTCATCTCTCTGCTTGACCAAAATTAGTGACGCTCACTGAAAGCAAGCCCATAAAGTGCATGCTATGAGACGCAGCCACAGCTTGTCACGGCCGCTTCACCAGCCCGATGTGTTTAAAAATCATTCCAATCCATGAGTTTCAATGCCTATCCTGCTCTATTTGATCGCCCGAAAAGGATTATCTTGAAATCAATGCATTTTTCATTTTCTTGAATCTTTCACAGAACAACTGTATAGAAAATCTATGGGCCTTCATTTCTAGCATCAAGATGCATGCTCTCCTAACTATATGATATACATAGGAACAATGTATTAATTATTTTCCAAGCCCGTTGAAAAAGTGCGGCGCTTTTGATATAAACATCTATGTTCGGCTATTTACGCATCTCTGTTTTGTTCCTTTCGTGGGATGTAGATTTAGTGCAGCCCAATATTTGGAGATCAAGATAACTTCTGATGCAATATAGTATTGACGGAAGAAGAAGAAGATTATGGTTAAGGCCGGTAGTAGCCTGAATATATATGTGACTCTACATATGAATGGATCTGACTCTTCGCTGTATATTGCCATGTCTTAGGATGGCGTGGCTTCTATATATGATAAGTGGCGGATTGAACTATTCCAACAAATTCATGGAAGGGTGCTCTGCGGTGGTAAAGAAAGGAACATGGCGAGAGGAGGAGATGAGACACACAAATGTTGAGAAGCCACTATCTTCCTGTATACATACCATATACATGCCATGGGTAACTGGCTCCATACATTCATTTGTGTATATATCGCGTGTTTGTTGCCATAGCCACTGTTGCCGGACCGAGGAAGTAAGGGAGGGAAAGAAAAGGTATGCATGCTATTCACACACTTTCTTGCATTATCTCCCTTGCTACGGGGCGGACTGCTTGAGAGGGAAGAAGTGGATGATCTATCTGTCCAGCCCACTTTGAGATCTGAATAAGAGAAGAACAAGAAGGAATAGTTATAGAGAGAATCAATATAATTTCGCGTTAGATTCTTTGGAATATTATAGCGGTTGTAGATAAATCCAATGAAATCTTTGGAATAGAGCCACGGCACCAAAGCCGCGCCATGGCCATCATTAAAAGCAATTGAATGAATAGGGAAGAGAAATTAAAAAAAAAAAAACATAAAACAAAGTAGCACATCCTTTCCAGCTGCTTTTAGATCTGAGGAGTAGAATGAAAGTTGTAGATCTGTAAAATTATGAGGACAAAGTCGCGCTGGAAACTATCATCTTATTTCGGTTTTAGTACTATATATAGATTATATTCTATTCTACTCTAATCATATGAATTTCGTTCTATTCTATTCTAATCATATAATTTCAGTAATCTGCTATAGTACCGACATCCAAATTATATAGCCTAGTGCCTGGAACAATTCATATGAGCGCATGGAGGCAAGTCCAAGAAATACTTGCCCTACTTGTTTTAAGATATTCTTCTTAGATAATAGATAAACACGTCAAGAATGAATTATACTGCACAAACACAAGAATACTTCCATCCCACCACCTCAAAAAATAATGCTTATGCACCATGTGTTCCCCACCACTTAGGTTAGTATATGTGTTTTAGTTGCATTTATGTGGTGTAAGCACATGGCGCCTGCCACTTAGATATTCCACTCCCAAGTGCCTCACCATGAATAGTCATGTTGACTAACTCAATCATGCAGTGTGTTGTCATTCTCCACAACTGGGCATTCTAGGCATGAATAAACTTACGGTAATAGCCTCTTAAGCAATGCCTTTTTTACATGTGGATTCTCACATGATTCTTCAGAGTGGAAATTTTGAAAAGAGATCATCGCTTAACAATGGTAGCTTCACCCATCAAAGTGTTTTTGTGTCTAGCATAAACATAGGGAACTTTGACATGTACACTTTTAGAAGCAATTAGAGATTCCTGTGGTTCTCTCACTCCTTTATGTGTATTTACTGGTGAATAATGGTGGTGGCACTTTGTTTCTCAAGACATCGTTTGCCACGCATTTCAGTCGTGAACAAACGTCTCTACGCATACAATACAAGGCACAAGGCTGGATAAACTGTCTTAATACGGTCGTGTTCCTTGAAGCCTGGCATTGAAAACATCATATTGTGTAAACTGAAAGAATATTGCAATTAATGCCGAAGACGGATTGATTACACTCTGAACACCTTGGCAATGTTCCTTAACTGATACCAATTTTATAATACAGCTTCTCAAGCTCAGAGAACTATTAGGCAGTTGTCAAAATTTTTTTAAGCCTATCAAGGGCCAAGAAGTCTTTGGAAGTATCTCGTTCCATACACCACCCATCCTCAAAATTGATCTTGATATCTCTGCAGAAGCCAGCAAATTCGAGTCAGCATGGAATGCTGGCACTAAAATTGTGAGAGTTCTAGAGAGACGACTATAATGCAATAAATCACCATGGTGTAAAAGTAATGTAATTTGTTAATGTCTACCTTCTAAGTGATAGAACTTTATAATTGACTTGAGTAGCGGCATGCTTTTTTTAAGTGTATCTTGAGCAGTATGGCCTGCCAACAGTCATACAACTACAGCCTTCATAGGTGCTTCCAAAGATCCATTTTTCATGGAAGCTTCAGTGATATTTTACAGCCAAAACCAGGTTCAAAATCAGCTAAGACCAGGAATTTACAATCAGTGGAATCTCCCAGCAAACATCTGCAAAAAGACCAAGCCCTAACGGTTCAAAAAGCAAACACTGGCTTGTCCTTTTAGACATGAGCCATCGATAAAATAATCATGTCAGGTAGGGAATGAACTCTGTCTCAATTCTTTATTTAACACAGATTCTTCCTGACATAGGCTAAGCTGCTTTATAATCCAAAAGCAAATAAATGCAGAATAACTATGTAAAGTGTGTGAGTTGCCATGATCTAACATAAACATAAGTCAGATAAACAATTATGGAATGGTAGAAATTATACACTTAAGTTCTATGGGGTTCGCATTTGTGTTGATCCACATATCTTTCAAATTATTATGAATGACCATCTCTTCTTTCAATGGGAAGTACTATTTATGAGCTTTGTAGAAAGCTTATTGCACAGTCTATATCAGGAGGCAATCCATTTAAGCCTTTATCTATGACACTGAGCCAGTATCGCAACTACATGTCAAAGCATGTGGCCTTACAACCCTATAGAAACAAATAGAAAGTGAGCAGGGCCAAACTATGAAACTAAGGAGACTAATGACACCACATTAAAGACTTTATAGCCATCCTGGCTAATATAACTAAACTCAGTGGCAGTATTTCATTAAGTTTGAACAGGGAAAGTCCATGACCATTCTATCTTCATAGATTGCCAATATTTTCAGAAAAATGGTGACCTTGATACCATATGTTATTGAGCAGTGCTGCTTATTTTAAGATAGATAGACAGATAGTATTTTTACGTCATGCCACATTGGCAGCATCCATGAGGGCATATGATGGAAGATCTCCTAATTGCTAAACCAATGGACTAGCCACTAAACCAAACAAGGGGGAACCGGGGGGTATTCCGAAGGAGGCAAAGGAAAAAAAAAATCAAAACTAAAATTAAAATTAAAACCTATCAAATTGATACTGGCACTCTCAATTTTCTCTCGCCCTGTCACTCTAACACAGTTTATGTGGTTCATATTGTATCCACTTTCATGTTTTCAGAATGAACCACACAAAACAGTGCACCCTTTTAGTTCTCCTCCAGATCATATGATTCCTTTTTTAGGCATATTGAAATGCAGCTAATTTCTTCCAAACCTATACCTAGTGTCAAAACTTCAGTTCCACAAAAGCAGATGAACGCTACTTGGATGTTACTGAAGCAACTACATGCATTTTGGCCGTCCATAAACCATAAAACAGAGGCTAAAACCTACTGGAATACCGCACTCCTGTAGAAAAGAGCAGATGTGAGGTAGAGCTTCATGAAGTCCAAGATCATTGAAACCATGAGAAATGGGAAGCGGCATGTATTTATTTCTTTTAGCTTTATAAGTAGGCAAAAGCTGCCTTCTGTAATCGTTTCCTCTTTCACCATCCAAAACCTGCAAAGTCACCCCAATATAAGTTGCAGGTATAACAGTCACATGACACCAGCAAATTTAACAACGACTAATCATTATGTGACGAAGATGCTGTTTCAGATTTGAATTTATGTCCATAATGAACATTACAATTGATATCTTCAAAGTAAAGTGTTTAATCTCTTACAATAATAAGATAAATTTCCTACATAGAACTTCTATGTTTGAAAAATTTATGCTAGATGAATGATGAGAACTAGGTTGTTCTAAAGAGCAAATCCAGGAAAAGAAATAATAAAGATTCTAGTTTCAGAGAAGTCAAGTTGGAATTATGCGAGTCCATCTTGGTACGTTAACAGCCCAATTTTACTCATACAATAGAAAACAAAAAAACCTAAGTCTATGAAATGGAATGGGATTCTTATTACTCACTGCAACAACAGGGTCCTCGTGTAAAACTCCAGAGAAAATAAGGCGCATCCATTCCACAAATGCAAGGGGCTTAGGCTTGTTACCATCATAACACAGGGGGTGGACGTCCAGGAAAAACACCCTTTTCATCGGCCTTGGCTGAAATCTGACATTTTTGACGTTTTTGGGTGAGGGACAATGCAGCGTCTGATGATTAGACAGTGCGGGAAGGTGTTCATTGAGATGGATAGAAAGAATTGGAGATGTGCTGCCGGAACTGGAGCTGGAAGTATGCATGGGAACAGAACTCTCGAGAAAGGAAATGATAGACTATTTATTTATGCCGACAAAACTATGTCGGACTTAGCACAAGTCAAGGTTCCCATTTTGTGGGAATTTTATGAAAACTTTATCCCTATCCAAAAAATACCCAAATAACACTAATGTTTTTGCCATCTATCAAATAAAAAAGTGCTCTTCATGTATAGTTAGGAATGAGACCTATCTAATGATTAGTAGAATCATCTAAAGTGGCGTTGGAATTTTCCAGATAAGCCCGCTTTTGGTTAAAAAGAAGGAGAAGCAATAGATACGGATCAGAGCTATCAGGCTATATGCAGATAGTACGCCCCTTGTCTTAATATGAGCGAACACAGGAGATTTTTGTTTTTAGAATGAAGGTCTTAGTTCGGAGCAGAGCTAATGTAGTTGAAATGTTTGATACAATCTGTCTTGATGCAATCGGACTGAGACGGAGGAGCAAAAGATATCTCACTGCCAAATGGTGGAGCATACGTATTGTTAAACTACATCGGTAGGATGTGCATCACTCAACAAGAAGCATTGTATTGCACTGAACCAAGGAATTATGGGATGTAGCCATTCATCTTTTGAGGGAGCTATCAAAGCTAAACAAGATCTTCATATCCTACTTCATTTGGCATTATCTTCATATATTCTCCTCTAGGAAAATCTATAGGATTGTCTTAAAGTTCTACATTTTTAAACACTTATGTAATAGGAAACCGCCACGGGGAGGAGTTTCCGTGGCGAAAAATTTCAGGCGGTGCAGCCACGAGGGGTGCGCCGCGTTGAATTCCCGCCATGGAAACTCGGGCGTGGCGTTCCCTTCACGTAAAACAGCGGGGGTTTATGTCGAGTGCAGCTGCCGGCGTAGTTGATGGTAGTCGCATTTTCTTGAAGCGGCTATGTGCTTGCCCATGATTTCTGCGTGCAATAAGGCTGTAGGTACGTAACATCCATTGCATTATTTTTGTGGTTGGAGCTACTGGCCCGAGTTCAAAGGCGCCCGGCGAGTTCGAGGATCTTAAGTGCTTGGATCACGAGGTGTGCAGTCTCATCACGTTAATTCCTAAGGTTGATATGCCTGTCACCTTCTCGGATTACAGGCCTATATCTCTGTCCAATGTTATTTATAAACTCATATCTGGTACCATAGCTAGGAGGCTGAAAACTGTGCTGGACAGGATTATTAGCACATCTCAGGCAGCCTACCTTTTTGTTGTTGTTTCATCCTCGACAATGTGGTGACAGCCATCTTAGGGCTGAATTGGGCTAAGGATTCGAAACAGGACATTGCCCTTATTAAGCTTGACATAACCAAGGCCTTTGATACAGTGAGTTGGAATTTTCTCTTCAAATGCTGCAGCTCTTGAGGTTTTCAAATGAGGTAATCCTTCTCTTTAGAGCAATCCTCTCGAATTCCAGATCCTCGGTCTTAATCAATGGTGAGTGTGGGACTTCTTTCCTCGCAAAGGGAGGAGAGGTCAAGATGCCCTCTTGCCCCTTTCCTCTTTTCTCGGGATATAATGGAGGTCTCTTCATAGTAAGCCGAGGAGGCCAAAGGATTAATTGGATCCGTTGGCCTAACCTCTCGAGCAATGGGGTGTGATGGATCAAATATTAAATGGGCATTTGCGATGATAGCTTTCCTCTCGTTTCCATGGACAATAGGTCTCTTCAACACTGCTATTCCTCGAGGGATTGCAGGAGGTTTCGTCGTAGATCAACCCTATCAGCCTGAAAGATTTTGGCGAGATCGTAAAAGAATAGCAAACAACTCGCCTCTTGGTCAAGTATATTCTACCTACCAAATTCTCTAAGATCTTAGGTATCTCTTGTTATAAGAGGTGGTCCCTCTGATATTTGTCCGACATACTTGTGTTTTAGGTGCTGTTGATAGCCTTAATTCTAAGTACATTAGGGCTATCATTGCTAACTTTGTGATTTCCTCATCCCATGTCTACCAGTCCTCGGTTATTTTAGCTCCTAAAAAGGTCAAAATTGGATCAGAGCTTGAAACTTAATCGCTTCACTGGCAAAATTCACGACGAACCCATCTTCGGAATCACCTTCTCACCACGAGAGATCCCCGACTCTTGCCTGGCCCCGCATCGCACGTTGCCCCTGGAGCACCAAAGGATCCATCCCCGGTCCCATCACTGACGATCGTGACCATTCTTTAGAACTCCGAAGGAGACGTGAAGCCCCGTGATAACAATACATGATGTTGGTCCAGGGCATTTGGGGTGAAGAGGACCTCAATTGGAATCACAATGGGAGAACGAGCTTTACGGTCAAGTCTGCTTATAGATATTTAATGAGGGCCTAGAGTATGTCTTTGCATAGTAAGTGGCAGATAGGAAGGGAGAGGTGCACCAGAAATCTGAAGTTTATGTGGTCTTGCTCAATCCCCCCCAAAGTCAAATCCTTTATGTGGCGCCATAGGCACAAGCGCTGGCACCAATCGGCTGCCAGTTACATATGGTTGATTCCGGCGTATGCCCTCGTTCCATGCATAGAGGATCACTTATTTCGACCAGATTTATCGAATGGGTCCTGAGCTGGCCTCTACCTCTGGGATATGATCTTCGCCTTTAAGCTTCGTGGATTTCTTATGCCAGTCAGTCCAAATGATTGGAGAGAATCTACATTCTTGTGGAGAATTTGGAAGGAAGAAATAACTTTATTTCTAATCAGATATCACACACCGAGGTCGCGGATAAACAAATTGAATATGATATTAAATGGATTACCGCCATAGGACTTTTATTTATGGTTTATTTCTGGAATTTCGGTAGGAACTGACTTATGTTGGTGCGAAAGCTCATGAAAAGAATTAATCCCGCATTCTCAACCAAGAATGGATCAAGGTGTTTGACCTCCGCATATTTTGCATAAGGAACTGTAGGCTTTGCAACTATTGTTGTGCATCAGAACCCATGCTGGCCATGCCGTAGGAAGCTAGCATACAGTGAAGATTCAACAAGGTGTATCTTGTTTCGTAATTTCGCGACCCTCATGTACCTATGGTCGTAGGGGCAGAAAACCCAAAATTTTAATCTCAAGTCATCCTTTTTAGACGGATAACTGCTCCAACTCGCTTGCATTCTCCATATCGTAACTAAGCTATTTATCACTATATTATTCTAATCAACAATGGAGTTAAACCTCCGCAAAAGCAATTTTGTCAACTTCACCATACATACATAAACATGCCAAACAAAAGTCTTCAATTAAAACAAAGGTGCCAAAACATCTGAGTGGCCGTCTCCTACGGACCTTAGGCGAAGTGGCCAAATCATTTTAAAGTCATGCATGATGATATTGCGTGTGCCCTATAACACAATTGGAAGAATGGCTTAAAGTACTTTGGGATCACATCCTACGTGTGTTTCTCAGTGGCTTTTACTCTAAGCTAGCTGAAGGTTAGAACTAATTTTCTTCATGAAGTTAGTCTTACGCGTGAAAAGCTACCGGCTGGCCCCAATGTAAGTAATTAAGAATCGTGAATATAATAAAATAAACTTGAATAAGTAATGATAAAGTCGATTTTTATCAAGTAAAGTGAATTTACCAGGCAGAAGTTATTAGCCAATATACAAGTGGTAATAAATAGGTCTAACAACTTGAATAAATAATTTATTAAAGCCGGTATTATGGAGAGTAAAGTGAACTCCAATCGTAGACAATGGCCGTTAATAAATAGGTCTAAATAAATCCTTGAATGAAACACGCAAGCCGGTTATGGAGACGCGAACTCCACCAGACAATGGCCAGCTAATTGAAGCCATGTAGCAGCCACTGCTTGAAAAAAAATGTTAGTCATAATGAATGCAGAATACCTTTATAAGATAATATAGAAATGTAAGTACATCATGCTACCATGTATCCGGACTGTGGTATTGTCTCAAAGGCTGACCTTTTCCGTTGTCCTCGCCCTTCTTCGCATAATTATGATTGCAACCTCTATGATCCGTGTCATCATTAAGTCACTTGTTTGATGCTTTGTGAGTATAGTGAGGCAACAGGTGTTTAGTTGTTTAGTTCTCGCCCGGAAGGGTAATAAAGCAACCAGCCATTTAATTGTGTTTTCTCCTCGCTGCTGTCCTCGACCTTAAAAGAATGGATATAATGCAGGCATTCCGCAGACAACTGACGCCCTGACGAAGATGTCATACAAGACAAGGAAGCTAAGTTCAACAAATCTCCCAACCTTAATGTGGCTTACAGATGAATACCGCGTTCAATGTTTGTGAATATGAGAAGCCAACCCATACTCACGTACGGAGGAAAGTCAAGACCACTGTGAAACTGACCATAGGACTTCATTATAGGTCACAAGCATAACTACAAAATATCTAAAAAGAGTATCAAACAATAAGCTATATCTTACAAGCAAGCAATCGCATCAACCCAACAATGGAACGAAAGTAAAGATGCATCCACACAATCAAGAAATGAAATACTTCGCTTGTTGGTTCTGATTTTGCTGTACGGTTTCATCGCTTATTCTTTATTTCAAATACAAATATATAAAGTCGATACTCAGCTTGGTAAGAAACGCTAGAAAAACTAACGCTTAGAAAACACGCCATGCGCCCGTGATCCCGTGACTCCACATTGATAGAATTGAACAACCAAAACTTTTGCTTTAGAATATGATGAAAGCTCTTCCCTTTGAATAATGCTAAATGGCTTAAACCCTTGAGAATATCTCCAAAGATCATCTGCTACACTTAAATTGACATTGTTATTGGGAAAAGAAAGAAAGTCATATGTTACACAAGGCACAAGCATATACATGAGATTGAAGGTTCAGAGGCCAAATTGTTCTTGAATGTTAATCCGTGATGTCCGATGAAGCCAAAAGTAGCTGTGCCACAATTCCATCAGACAATAAAGTGATGTTTGCTTACACATCGCCATTATTCCGCGAATACACTATAACCATACTCTTCATTCAAATGATGCCAAAAATCGCCTCTATGGCTTACCTCAATCTCATCTTTTGTTTGTTATCACTTGATTAACATGGTCGCGATAATTTTTCTCTCTTTTGAATTTAAAGTAGTTCAATATAGTTCTATAGTTGCTTTGAAGTGTCACCATGGCCACCGTTTCTTCCCTTCGCTCACCTTTCCTCACCCAATCGCAACACGTTCCACTTTAGCAAACATTCAAAGACTTTGCATTTGCGATGATGCACAATCGCGAATAGCTTCATGACATTTTATAAGCACGAGACCCATTGGCATGGCAATTTAAATGCCCCCATATGATTCCTTCAATGTCGCCACCAAACTTCTGCAATTGGCACCTAACCTTAACATCGAACATACATTCCAAACCTAGCCGAAAGAACTGGGCCGACCAACAACCCATTTTTACTAACCTCACTAATTAGAATACGCATAGCCTCTTTACCTTGTATAGGAAATCATGACTCATGGTCAACATTCCAAGACATGTTCTGATTAGGTCATTCATCACTAGTACTTCCACTGTGTAATGCTACAACTTCCAGATGGTACATCAATCTTTGTATTTACCAACCATTCATCAGAAGTACCACCTTCTCTCAGATATCGTGGGTCAATGCTTCCGCATTTAAATTTATAAGAAAGTTTTAGATGTCACAAAAAGAGTGTTCTATGAAGGAATAATAGAAGCACCTGCGGTTTCTAGATGTTGTACCCTTTTGGACCATTACAATCATTATTCTGTAAACCTATTTTTCTCCATCCTTCCTAACTTCACCCAAATGTCATGGAGAATATGAAAGTCCACAAAGATTAAAGAAAGAAAAACATAGACAGTAAAAAAATAAAACAAATTTGTGAGCTGTTCACTCTGTATAAAAGCCTTGAGCTTTGAGATTAGATGACAGTCTTCAAAGTCGCAGCACCCTAATGATAAGAGTAGTTTTTCCTACTCTAATCAAAAGGCTACTAAATGATAAGCAAACGGGCAAAGCAGATTAAAAAGAACCCATGAGGAAAGCTTACCTCACCGAGAACCCGCGATCTAAGAATAGATGCTGCTTCCATGCAGATTTTGCATTTGTTTCTTAAGGGACAACTACTCAAATATCCTTATTATTAGTATATATATACAAGCTCAAAGCTTTCAAATTAAAGGCGAAGAATGTTTGTATCGTGATGTGAATCATCTTAAACCTAATACTTTAAGAAGAGAAGGAAATTGTAGCTGCCGCTTCGAGCCCCACTTAAAACGTGAAAGAAGAAAAAGGAAGCATGGGCGATAATGGGAAATCATCAACGGGTTTCCATACCAAGAGGAGGGGAAACTCCAGAATCAATAATCTAGAATAGTAAAACGGCAAGTGGTACTACAAAAAGCACCTGGAGCTTTTATACCACTCGCGGATCTCACCGAATATCAGAATTTTTCACATCGATTTGCACGCAAGCAGCTACCCCGGTGACGTGCGCATTTCTTCAGAGATAAAACCCGAGGATCATGCTACCACAATTTGGACGCCGTGAGCGCGCCTTGTCAAGAAGCGGGATGGGTCGCTATATCCTAAACTCAAGCACTGGGCTTAAGCACAATGAAAGAAGAGCCCCCACTAAAGTATACCCGCCAGCTATGGGCGGTGAGCAAGTTTGGAGCAAGCAAATATACTAGGTATATACCAGCATATCTTGGAATATGCTAAAAACCCACCTCAACAAGGGTTTGCCCATGAAGGGTGAAGGGTGTCATCAATATGCAAGTTTGTCTCTGTATAAGGTTTTTCTCTCTTTTATGTGGTTTATGTCAGTAAAAATGACTTGACTATGATATGTGGCCAAACTATCGACAACCATACAAGAAGGGTGTGCAGTATATAGGGTCTAAATGAACCTAGTACCTTAAGAAACTTGATGGGAGAACTGTCCTTTTTATACAGATCCTGTTAATCATATCCAACTTTGCCATTATTTTGATATCCTTTAAACTAGTTTTGTTAGATCTTAAGGACTCCTTGGTTTGTGTTCAATCTTAAGGACTCCTTGGTTTGTCTTCAATCTTAAAGACTCACACATTTAGCCGCTTTTATTGTCAAGCAAGTAGTACTGCCTTTAAGCAAGGCCACCAAACATGATCAATAACAAGTTTCAAAATCGAACAAATTATACAGTCAGATGATGGATCTCTCTCTCGCCCCTAGTTTCTGGGCCATGGATATGCAAGACTAAGAGCAAAATGTCATGTGAAGAACATGAGTTTGTTCTACATGACTTCGGCCAGCTTTGTTTATCTTCTTTTGATCGTGAATCTACTATTAGTTAATTTAACTCTTAGGATTTTGGTGAAGGTATGCATCTTTTGCTACGAAAACCAACCATTTACGCGGCCTTCATGAAGCAGGAATGTGGAGAAAAAGAAGAAGATAGAGAGTCGCCCACGAAAGCAGTCGCAGAAGATGAATGAAGCAGGGTGATCAAAAGGAGTGAAGTCAATAGGATGTCGAGGAGGGGGAGGAAGGAAAATGTTTGTTTATCTTTATTTTATTTATTCTTATTCGGATATTATAGAGCGATAGTTATGCAAAGAACTTGACCGGATTTGCCGAGATCATCCGGATTGCATCCGGCGGGGTCGGATTTATTGCAGTAACGACGACCACCGTGATTGGCCATGCCCAACTTTGAAGAGGAAAGGAAAAGTGAAAAGGAGGAGAAAAGGCAAAGAAAGCAAAAAAGAAGGTAAAAGGAAAAGGAAAAGGAAGGAAGAGTATGAAAAAGGAAAGGAAAAGAAGGAAATGAAAAGGAAGGAGGAAAGGAAGGAAGGAAGGAAGGAAGGAAGGAAAGGGGAATGGAATGGAATGGAAGGAAAGGAAAGAAGGGAGGGAATGGAATGGAAGGAAATGGAAACTGGAATGGAAAAAAGAGACAAGTGAAAGATGAAAGGAAGGAACAGCATGGAAAATGAAAGCAAAAAGAACGAAAGGAGGGAAAGGAAGGAAAAGCAATAAAATAAAGGAAGGAAGACAGGAATGGAAAAGAAAGGGGATGGAGGGATGAAGAAGATGGAGGAAAGGGAAAGGGATGAAGGAGGAAGGGAAATGGAAATGGAAGGGGGGGGAATGGAAGGAATGGAAGGAATGGAGGAAGGAAGAGGGAAGGAAAGGGAAGGAAAGAAACAAAGAGGGAGCCCAGGGTGGAATCATAGTTCAAACAAGGAACAAATTGCTACTTCTACATCGCTTGGTACACATGTATTTGATCTCGTAGGAAGTATTTATATGTTGCACCAGCTTACCGGTTTCTTAATCCAATATATGCAATGCTTCCGAAAAAAATGACTTAATCTCTAAACTCTCCGCTTCGACGATTGGTATTAGAGTTCCTCATTGCTAATCCATTAGGAACTCACTTGGCCCACTCTATTTGATGGGGTAAAGATATGTGTGTTGTTTCTGTGTGTCAGGTTTCGCAGTCCGTTGTGATTAAAAAGTAGCTCCATGTTTCTCAAGTTTGCCTAGCAATTGCTTAATAGTGTTCAGCTTGCTAAGTCCTGCTTCTGCTGGTACGGGCCAGCAAAGTTTGTAGGTTCTTTTCTAGTGAAGAGAGATCGCTTTTGTTGCTGCATCTTCTTTTCCACCTCTTACTTCTCGCTTCCTATACTGATGCATCCTTTTTTCCTTCTCAAAAGTCCTGCTCCAGCGCTTGATTATCCGGGCTGGTGTTTCAAGGGTTTAAGAATGTTGTTTTTCTTCGACAAGCTTTCCCTCGATTCAATTTGCTGGACCTGATCAAAAAGGGTATCCTCATGCTCATTCGCACTCTTTGTGTGGTAACTAGGGTAGTTGAAAATCTAATCCAATATTGCCAGTTCAAGCTTGTAGGTCTTTTGATTTTCCAGATGGTTTTGGAAGAGCAACTGCTCAGAAATTCAAGAAAGTGATGTTGAGAAGTTGAGGATTGAGGAGGCCTGCAAATCAGCTCTAGTGCAACCGTGTTTTGTAGTGTCTCTGGCCCTACTAACTTTTGTTATTCGCAAATTTTCTGTAAATATAAGACCATCCATGTTATGTTCGTGATAGTCTTTTCGATCATTTGACTCCGGATGGCCGTGGAAATTCAAGGAAATTTAAATCGTTATGCTCATTTGGGTGGGCCTACTTTTCATCAATATGGCTTGAATGATTATATACATTGGTCTATTTTTACTAAGTAAATTATTAAATTTGTTATTCAAGTATAGAAAGAGCATGAATTTGGTAATGCTCTTTTCTGTTCTATTATATTAAAGCCACACTTAACTTATGGCACGCTACTAGGTTTATACCAACTCCACTCAATTTCCATCACAAAACCATGCAATACATGAGAATTCAATCCCTTTAGGAAGTTTCCAGACCTAATAGTTTACTCCCCTTATAAACTTTTTATAAATTTTATGAATTACCATCAAACTAACAATTAGGTATGTGGCCTTGTCATTGGACATTCTAGAATAATATGGAGAATCCACAAAATAAATATACATCTCTTATAGATAGATAGATCTTATAACCGGACAGAAGGATAGACTTTCAAAATCTTGAGCTTTAAAACCGCTACATTGGATAAAGAATTATATGAATCACTATTTTATATGTGGTCATATGGCATCAAGTTAAGACTTATCATCACTGCTCACTTCATATCGAAGCTTATATTCTTTCACTCTCCTTCGGGCTAATCATTTGCGTAGGTATCACCGGTTGATCTTACACTTAAATATTATGTCATCAAGGGATTGCTGGCGCTTCCTCATCTATGCTACCAAATTCACATCTAAGCTTCTCATCTTATATTTCATCTATCGGTCTCAAAGTCGCCCTTGGTATTCTCTTTTACCAGCTTCTGCCACCTTTTATGTATCGCTTAGAATAGAGGGAGCCTTTGTATTCCATATACATATTTAACTGGGGTGATAAATCAAGTTCAACTTGTTATCTAATATTGATTGTTTTTCATACCGCGGCCCCCAAGATAGGAGCTTTGTTGACACAGTTAGGAAAATTCTAAAAATGCCCTTGTATTTATTACTTACCAAATGCCCCCTACATTTCTTTTGTTATTTATCAAAAAATGCCTTTAATTTATTTCAAATTTTTCAGAAACAATGAAAAGCTCTAAGCTCACAAGAACTCCTTTTTAACACGAGGCATGCGAAGAAACCAAAGCTATCGCGATAGCTTTTGCTCTTCAAAGGCAAAATACCACCTATATTGAGCTCTTTCATGCCATCTAATGAGTATATCTACCGAGGGAAGATCCGCCATAGTGTTGTGGATGATCCACCACCACTGCTCTTGAAACTCAAGCCACCATCCTTTGCCGGGGTCTTAGTTAGTTCCAAATTCACAGCTTTTAGCTTCCTTTTTTGCTGGATGCGTACTACACACTACAAATTCATGAATCAGCATATATAAGAGCCCATAGCTCCTCCGGCAAATGCCTCTATTGTGTATTGTGTATGATGTGCTTCAAAATTCTTGCCTCGCTTGCCATCATCTAAGCTCGAGCTTATTTTTCAATGTTTGTCTTTCTTTCTTTCCATATGGGTGTTTGAAGCATGCAAATGGGCTTATGAGTTCTCACAAATTTGGTCATATTCTAAAACTCGTGAAATAGATCCAACAGGCTCTAATGCTTCAGCCATATCGCTCTTCTTACGCTTAAGCATCCAAATCAAGTATTATGCTTGGACGGAAAAACAAAAAATAGATTTGCATAAAGAACATCGATCAGATCAAGAAGGATGACGGGTTAGGAAGAGTTCATCCAAATGGCGCGAGCATCCGGTAAGATACGGTGTACCAGCAATTTGATAAATACACAAAAATACAAGGGCATTTTAACAAATATGTAGAGAAAATATTGGGGCATTTTTAAATTTTCCTAGAAGCGTGCCATGAATCGAAGTTTCTTATGTTGGACTTCACTAGCCTACAAGTTATAATCGTTATTTTGTGGAGAGTATTATTTTCTAAGGGGAGTATTTGTTGATCTATGGAGAGCATGTGAATATTAACTAGAGATGCACTAAAGTTTATTACAAACATGTTTCGACAACATGGTTGTGTTGGTTCAAGGGATGAAGCCATCATTATGGGTCTACTCTTGTTATGCTCTTAAGCAAGCCATTGCATTCCTTAGTCTTTGCCTTCCATTCCTTCATATCTAAGCAGTTCACAAACTCATAAAGCTGGAAGTGCATCTTGCCCGCTCACCCTCCCTGTCACCACAAACTCATAAAGTTGAACTGGTGAAAGATAGTGCTCATTAATGTAACAAAATGCAACCAACAGTAAAGTCAGAAGTTGGCTTTTTCAATGCAGCAGAAGAAAACGGCCGGGTTTAACGCACAGTTTTGTGCAATCAAAACACACGCATTTGCCTCTTTCTGCTTTTGCTCGCTCCTATGTTTTTAATGCTTCTTCGCTTTTCTACTGTATTCGTGGTAAAGAAGCCACTGGTACTACTGAATGGCTAAATTTTATTAGGGTTCTGTGGCAATTCAAGGACAAGGCGCCTCAACATCAGAGATGTCGCCTAATCTTCTACGCTTTTAAAATTTGCCCATTGTGTCCTTTTATACAATTTGGTAAAAGCAATATATATATCTCTAATATATAATTGCACATGGAGGGTAAGGGACCGGGCCTAAACCTATATTTAAGCATTTTTAATCATTTGTTTAGAATTGACACTTGTAGGCAGGAGAAAACTTGAGACGTCAAGAGCTTCCAAGACGCGGTAATCGAAAATTCTTAAAACATTACGTGTCTTTCTAGAAGTCGCTATCACATGTCCGTTGCTCAAACCGGACGCTGTCCGGATCTCTGATTGGTTCTTGCTGATATGCGGGATAATTCAACGAGGTAGACACAAAGCCGAGGGTTCATCCTTAGCTTCGCGGGATGCCGAGGAATCCAGGGATGCGCTCTGGCGAATCGTAGTTTACACCACAACACGGAAAGCCTGATAGGTTTAGCATGCTATTTGCATGCGAGGCGAGAAGCGATATAGAGCGGCCTTATCGGGTCGGGCAGCGAATGGTGATAAAGAGGAGAAGTCGACGCCATCACAGCGGATAAACAATATAAGCGGTTAACAGAAATATAAGAAAAAAGGAGATTTGGCAAGCTTCGAGGTCAGGCAGCAAAGCTGGTAGTAATGGAAGTGATCCGAGACAAAGCCTGACCGCCCGGAAATTGGTCAAATGGTTCGTAAATATCAATTGAGGGAAATAGATGATAAACCCTCGAAGGCCATAGCCGCTTTATAATCGAAGCCGGGACCGCAGATCAACCCAAGCCAACCGCACTAAATTCGCCGAAATAGTATGAAAATCGTAATCAAAGGGCCGATTTGCATGTTTGAGGCCCCAATCAAGCCGACCGAGATTGGAAGCCCAACTGGCCGCTATCGAGTCGAGACCCCAAAAAGCGTCGGCCTCTAACCGGCAAAAATAAAAGCAAAGATATTGTGAGGTCGGTTCCGATTAATTTTGTGTTTCGGCAGAGCGCACTTGAAGATTCCAAACACCTTTGGTCCAAAGAAAGGATTCGTATTAGATGAAGATTCTATTATTGATATCCAAAATTGTAACAAAGGCTATGGCTGTGGAATTTAGGGTAAATTGGAGTCAGCCTCTTGGTATGGAAGCGAAGATCTTTATCTAAAACCCAAAGACAAATCAAGCCGAGTTTGTTAATCAACCAATCAGATTGGCCGCACAACCGTTGTAGCTTGCGATGGTAAAAGACGCCGCTTTTTGAAAACAAGGAGGGATTAATGTTTTCTTAACTAAATTGATGGTTTCGCTAGCGAGTTCTTCGATCACAAAGAGAGAGGTTACGGGGATGTTTGCCTTTTTCAACTTGAATTGAGAGTTTACAAATACACAATCGTATTCTCGCTTTGTGCGTGTGAAGCTTTAATATCATTGGCTCGCTTATATGAACCTAATCGAAATGTTGTTCTGAAAACATCAATCACCTCTTTGAAGGATAAATTGCATTTGCAGAGCTTTGCAGTTTATACATACATTTGGTCCAACAAAGTTTTGGCCCCATTCCAGGATCCATGCTTGATTTTAGGGCTTCTATTGGAGAGAAGATTTCTCTGAGCATGACCTATGTTGCTGCCACTCCAACCATGTCGGTAAAGAATTAGCGTTTTAAAAGCACCCAAACTATAGTTCATTGAACCTTCACCATTAATCAATCCAGTTATATATTCCTCAAGTATCCATTTCAAATAAACATACAAGGCATTAAAATTACAAAGATATGCAAGGTTCTCTCTAAACCTTTATTCGCCAATAAGTGTCCCATTATGCTCATTGAAAACATGCAATTTGAGAACGTATAGTTATGTAACTACTTACACATTATGAAAATGTATAAGGATGTCTTAGCTATGTAACTATGGCTATGTAATTACTACACATTTTTAGTATAGGGTTTTAGTAATCTTGCACTGTGCCTCCAGATTAAACCCCCTAATCCCCCAACTGAGCCCCCCAATTTGGAGCCTTGGCTTACCGCTAGGAAAATGTATAGGGAAAAGTAATGTAAATGTATAGGGAAAAGGTAATGTATGTGGGAAGGGAAGCGTTGAAGTTGAGCCAACTAGAATGCGGATAAAAAGAATAAGCCAAGGTGGAGGCTTATAAAAAGAATAAGCGAAGGTGAAGGTTAAATCTATAGAAAACCTATGTTGACTCCAAGTGAAGAAGCAAGCTCGTATACAAGATGAAAGGGCTTCTGCAAAATCAGCAAGATATACATATCATATCAATATGTTTTTTGATGACGAATCGCGATGATTTAAACACACATGACTAACCACCACAGGAAGACCCATTTGGCAAGAGGTGTTTTGATGGTCATCCATAGTTCTAACTTCATAACAATATGGAAATTCAAATTTTAGCCTCCTTTGTTTTTCTACTAGCTATGCTATGAGGTAACGCATTGGCTTAGGTTTTTTAAAGAAACCCTCTAGTGGCGCTTACTAGGCTGCAAATGTTGCCTTTCTCGATATTAAAATATATGCAATGCTTGCTGTTGGAAGAGCTTGGTAAATGTTTAGTCCCAGCATAGACTAAACAAACAAAACCAAACAAATTTCATACCGCTGGTTTGCAAAGCGCAAATAGTGAGTCCATGAAACTATTTTAGTATTATCTCCATAACCTTACACTCAAGGCTAGCATGATTCATATATTTCCTTTCCTTTCTTCTTTCCACCAAAGCATTTTCAACTCTTGATGGCAAACTTCCTATGCCTTAATTATCCATTTATTCCAATCATCCCAATCATCCACAATCTTTTGCCCTCAATCCACATCGATTGAACAAAACATGGAGCAAAAGAAGAAGATAACAACCAAGAAATCACTTAAAGGTGTAACCAAAATGTAAACGACACCATTCTTTGCGATTGGCCATGTAATAATATATGAATAATCAATATGTCACTCAATTTTGTCCTATGAGTGGATAATAATGTTTAATCAATTTTGTCGCTTCGAATGTGCTAGGAAATACCTTTTCTTCATTAAATTCGCAGCACTATATAAGAAAGAATAATGCTTGTGGATACTGCCGAATCGCCTGGCTCCATAATGTTTAGTCAATTTTTGCCTTCCCGTGCAATTTTGCCCATATGTCGCATATGCAGCCCCTCAACCATGCTTTCTTTAACGTAAGCCCTTCATTTTAATCTCTCTCAGCCCATCAACCGTGTTCGATGACAAGGACAATAATGGGCACAAATTGAAAAGATTTCACAAGATGTGGTACAAATGATATTCGTTAATGCTCTCCTAGGAAAATAAAGACCCTCCTCAGATTTGCCCATTATATATAGCATTTTTGCTTCTAGAATATACATGTGACTAGCTAGGCATTAATATTTGCCATGCGTTTAATATTTGCTTTGTAACATTGGCAACTACTGCATTTGATTGCCCTTTGGCAACTACCGCATTTGATTGCCCTGTAAATGTGGTGGATAAACAATGCTGATGCTCTATATCTAACTCGCCCAAGCATCAAGAAAATCCATAACGGATACGTTCTCATGTAACCAAAGAAGAATGATGTCTCCAGATCAAACCCGCCATTACATCGACTGCACATGATAATAATAGAAACAAAAGAGCCATAAATAACAAGCCGCTTGAACCACCACAAAGTACGTAGACTACAGTAAAATGGCAAATTAAATTTCTCAATGCTCCTAATAAAAGATGTAGAGAGAGTATAAAAAATGGCTTCAACCACCACCACCGTGCATGACCTTCAACAGCCAATTGAAAAATAAGTGAGTGCAATGGTGATGAAGGCGAATTCATCATGAGGATTATGAAAACAAGAACTATAATATGATAGCGATTACCTAGCCTAAGCACCCATCCGCTTATAAACATCGAAAAGCGTAAACATATCCCCATATGCCACGGTAGGCGAATATATGACAAGATATGCCGTGATTCAATGCACCTCTGCTATATGGATAAACACGCCACCAATGAAGGCCAAAGATGCATAGACAAGAACAAGAAGTTGTGTCCCACTTCCAATAATCAAGTAAAGAATATAATGACATCATCGCTTTTAGACTAACGTACATCTTTGAAAACATGATGAAAAATTACCTGCCCATCGATGAGGTGGAATCTAATACATCTCCGCATTTCCAACCTGTTTCTCAGATCCTCTTCCTCCTTTGGTGTTCTGAAATGATAAAAAGTGCCTAACTTAGTAACTTTCACCAATATATTGTCTTCCTTTACATATGCAAAGACTAAAAGCATCATATTATGAGAATAAAACATAAAAGGGACTTAGTTAATAAAGTCATTTTCAAGACACGCTAAGGATTTCTAGCCAAACCCCAGAGGGCAGCAAGATCAGAATACGAGTTTACTTGCATTGAAAACCAATGGATTCCAAATGCCGCCGGAAGGAAAGAGTATTTCGATACTTTTCCATGCCGCCAAATGAGATATAGTTGTTTTCACCATTTTACGTATCAAGTGAAGTCCACCACCACTACTATCCGTAATGTCTACATGTTACTCAGATCTCAGATGCCATACATGTTCGTGATATGTATGCCAAAATGACCTCTATTACACTCATCTTCATTATAATGCACTTCAAAGACGACATGAGTAAAACAAGCCCACGGGCCAAGTTTGTTAGGGTACGCCAATAAATTATTCAAATGGATAAGTATCTTCTTGGTCAATAGATCGACGTTCCAATGAGTTCATCTTAATCGATCCAAATGATCAATATCTCCTTAACCAAAGAAACTAATGTTCCAGTTTCTTTGCTTCTCTTCTCGCCTTGGATTTTGAGTTTCTATACACTTTATCTGCATATCCATTGTCGGGGGAGGTTTTGAAGATCCGGGATGACTAAGTAAAGCACAGCTTGCATCGCACCACTTTACCAAATCCCCAACTTCAAACCGAAGCGCATTTCAAGAATATATATTGAGCAAGCTCAATATTGCCATATTTCTTTTTAAGTGTGATGGCAAGAAAAAGCCATCCACAAAGCAAAGATTAGGTCGCAGCTGTATTGCGATCTATGAAGCCCCAAGCAATCTCTTCTCGCGATCTTACCAAACGATACCAGAAAGCATCATTGCTCTGTCCATGTTGCACATAACCCGACATCATGGAGTTCCAAGAAACTATCATAGCATCCGTCAAAACATGACGCGGCATCCTCTATTGACTCACAATTGAATAATATATCACCAGCAGCATTTCCAAGGAAATACCCATCTCATATCGAAAGCATCCCTTAATGAACTGGCCTTCCATACCCCCGTAAATGCTATGCTGCACGCACTAAGCATTTGAATACATGTAACTTTATCCGATGTTTGCATTAACTTCTTATCCGGACGTGATGCCATGTCTTTGCATTTGCTCAAAAGATTGAAGGAACGTCATGTCCTCAGCCTTGAATAAACCCCTCGCGAATCATGGTGGTCCAAGATATAACATTATGTCGAAAGCAAAACCAAATGCGATACAAAGAATGGAAAACGAAAGAAATCATCAAATCTCTTAAATCCCTCTTCAAGGAAACTTCACTTACCAAAATCGATCGTTCATTAATGGTCCCAAGGTCCCTACCAAGCAACCAAAGGCAAATATAAGGGATCAACTGACGAGGGATCTTCTTGCACTACAAGGCACATATATGAGCCCCCTCCCAAGAAATTTGGCTCATGGAGTGGTTTTAGCAAACAAAAGCTACCGCCAGCTTTACAACCCATAATCGATTTTATAGCCATCAACATATCTCCCCGAGTATATTCCAAAGATATACCGTGATATGCCACAACCCCATAAAACGAGGGTTTGTTCTTAGCAACCCAAAGGGAGGGAAAAGGGAAGGAAAAAATGCACAAAAATAAAGGAAAGGGAAAAAAGGGCACTGGAAAAGGGGAGAAGAAATAAAGGTGGGGAAAAGGGATATGGGAAAAAGGAAAGAGAAACGAAAAAGAAAAAGGAAAAGGAAAAGAGAGAAAGAGGGGGAAATGGAAGGGAAAAAGTGGAAGAGAGAAAGGGCTGGGAAAGGAGAGGGGAAGGGGAAAAGGGCCATCGGAAAATGAAACGGAAAAGGGAAAGGGAAAGCAAAAGGGAAGCAAAACGAAGGGAAGGGGAAGAGAAGGGAGGGAAGAAAAGGAAAAGGGAAAAAAAGTATAAAAGGAAAAGAGGAAGGGAAACGGGGAGGACAATAAAGGAAATGAGAGAAAAATAAGGGTAAAATAGGAATGGGAGGGGAGAGGAACAAAAAGAACGAGAAACTGGAAAAAGTAGGGGATAAGAAAGGAAGAAAAAAAGGAAAAAGTGGAGGAGAAATGGTGTGAGAGGAAAACAAGAGAATGTGAAATTAGAAAAATAAAAACATTGAAGGGGAAAATAAAAAAGGGAAAAGGAAGATGGTAGAAATAGAATAGTGGAAAAAATACAAAGGTAAATGGTGGAAAAGGCGAAAATAAGAAAATAAAATATAAAAGCATGGAAAAGAAAACGGAAAAAGAAATAAGGAAAGAAAAGTGAAAATGTGGCCAAATCCTCTTATTTGTGTGATTTTAAGACGTAAATTAATTTAACAATTTACTCCAGAATGTATCATTTACAGTTCCTAGCTATGTCCAGCAACGCTGGGCTCCATTTCTAGTATGTTTTTATAATCCAAGATTGTTAGCTGTATGATCAAGGCAGTGCATCTAATTTGGAAGAAGGACACAAATGAATCTTATCTGACCATGTAAAGTTTAATATAACTTTTAATGGAGGACTTTTGATTACTGAAATGGAATTATAAAAAGACTTTTGTTACTTGATTTCCTGATTAAAAAGGCAAGAAACATGGTCGCAAGGTATAGATGGTAGTATAATAGTATTAAATCCGAGCAGGAACTATCTAGATTAAACGAGTAGTGGAAATCTTGGACGATTAGAGAACACAAGTAGTGTATCTGCGGGAAGAAATATAGGAAGGATAGTTAAGCAGATAAAGTTTGCATTTAGAATAACAATGAAGGGACGTGCGGCAAGAGACAGCAGGCTAAACCCACATCGACAAACTACAAAAATCGACCACGGGCCGAAATCATCAAAACAAGCATGGACAACATGGTGGGAGATTATACTATGAAGATGGCGAATACAAGAATAACCTAGGTCGACAGAACAAGATGGGAAAGGATGAGTACAGGCCAGGTAATGAACAGACGGGACAAAAATGAAGGACACGTAAGCGACAAAACACGGAATATAGCAGAGACTGGGGCTGAAAAGGCAAGGCAGATTTATAAGAGTAAAACGTGGACGGAATAAGTTACGGGACACAGAGGCCTAGCCTTCGCCGTACACCAGGATAGCGAGGGCTGGACCCACCAACTAGTAATCTGGACCACTATAAACTCGAAATAAATACGAGAACAACAGAAGGTGTCAACCATGGAATAGCAGCCAACGTGAACGGTTACAAATTTATATGCATATAAGTGTGCTATTTGTAGTCAAAGAGGAGACCGGGATATGCTACGGACTGAGGGGTCTAACCCCCGCCGTAGGCCAGGATAGCGAAGGCACGACCCTCCAACTGGTTCTCGGATCACCATAATGACTGAACGAGGTCCTAAAGGCTTTAATAGATTATGTACAGAATGCCTCAAGAAAACACTGGAAACACTGGCTCCTTGTAAGTGTCACAACAAGATTGTATAGGGGTATTTTGGTAAATAAGTTTGATGTATAAGGTATTTTGATAATTAAATTCGGTGTAGATTGATCAGAATTAGTATATAATGGCATTTTAGTATATAAGTTTGATGTGTAGGGGTATTTTGGTAATTAAGTTTGGTGTGTAGGGGCAAATTGATAATTTATTTGTACATTTATTTGAGTCAAGAGCATTTTGGTAATTTTGAAACTCATAAGGGCATTTTGGTAATTACATAAACTCATAGGGGCATTTTGGTAGTTTTTCCTACTTTAAAATTCTATACAATACTAAAATTATCCAGTCAAGTCATGCTTTAAGGACAAAAGTAAGCCTTCATGCATTTGCCAATAGATTAGGGACTTACAAATAACATAAGAAAATTCTAGAGACATACCTCCATCATGAGTTGTGATTCCGATACTTTGAAGCCAAGTTATGCTGACCTCTTGAGTACAAAGACAACAAATTCTGAAACTTTGAAGGTATAGATTGCGCATGCCAAATGATAGGAATGCATATATGGAGAGATTACAATAGCATAATGGAGGCCTTTATAGCAAAATCCACAAAATCCACAAACTACGACCTCAACCTTTATCGCTGTAAAATTCTCATTAGGAATTGATGGTTGTGGTATGACCAGCGTGCTTTCCCCCCCCTTGTATCGCATGAAGAAAAGATTCCATCCTATTTTTCCTGCAGGTTACTTGCTCATTCATGCTCTTTTCTTTGCAGTAGAGTTTTCCCTTCATCGTCACTTCACATTCGAGTTCTTTGATTTTTTCATGATTGGTAACTGAGCTTCTTGTGTTTGTGTTTATCATGTAACCCAATCCAAACTCATCTATATGTAGGTTCTCCATTTAACTGTCTAATTTTTATTTCTACTTTTGCATCCACTTCATTATATGAAAGCTTGAGCTCCACACTATCTCCAGCTCCGATGCCTAACCTTTCAACAAGTTTTGTTTGCATCTGCAGCTTCTTTCTTTTTGCTTCAAATTCTACCTTTACATTTCCAAGTTTCATATCCAAAAATGCAATCTACTCCTTTATGTGGTTGTTAGCTGCACACATGCTACAAGCATTACGTCAGTTTGATCTCATAGAGATGATTTAGATTATGTTCAGAAATCGTTAACCCGCCAAGGCATTTAGATAAAGATGGAGTCTATTTATTTTGCACTTTATTTTTAATATCATGAATGATATGAGGTCAATTCTATATTTATGTGCTATCTATGATTGTTTCTTGCCATTATTCTCTTTCTTATTTTGTTTTATGGTTGCCGGCAAAGATGATTTATCCGAATCCGCTGAAGCTTGGATGGATCTTTCTGGACCATTGGTAAGTTATTCAGCATTGTATATTATGAGCAAGTGAGTATTTCAATATTTGGTTGGCTTTGCCCCTATATTTTCTCGACATTTCCCAAAACTATCCTTAGCTGAATGAGAGTAACTTAATCATTGCAAGATGCATGAGTTTCATTATTTCACCTTCTCCGGACCCGCATAACTCTTCAAATTTCGAGATTTTAGATTAATATTTAAAACCTCAACCAGACGCAGATGGCCATTTGGGTCCAATCGGACAAGATATTCTTTTGCAACAAGCTACAAAGCCATTGTTCATATCAGCTATATAATGGCAAATCTAGCAACGTAATTTGGCATAGATGCTTAAAATTATGAACAATCATCTCAAATTTCACTCTAGTTCAATTAGGAAAGATCCACTTTGATTTCCATAATGAAGCTTACATGTCTTAGAGTAGTTAACTCTTGATTTCACATATATTGATGGAAGGACCTGGCAATCCTCCGAGATGGCTTTTGTCTAGATGTGCAAAACTAATGGATGAGCAGCCATCGCAGCCTATTATGAATCCCGTAAATAGTGAAATTTGGGGAACTTTTTGACTCTCACGCTATGAAACTTTGTTTCCAAGACCATCTATTCATTTTATAATGAGCATATCTCTCTATGTCCTTACAAAGCATAATTTTAATCCATTATAAATGCTTCAGATTAGCTGAATTTAGAAAACTGCTGTTATACATCCTAGTGCACATGGGCCCTAATTCCCTTCCGAAATGCTTTTTCTCTTACACGTGACTTAATTGTCTTCTTTAAAATTTAGTATTCTAAATGGCAAAGCATATGCTCAATAGGAAGTGGTGATTCTCCTAATTATTTACTTGTTATCTTTCAATCGTGAAATGGAGCATTGAGCTACCATTTTACGATACGGTTTAACTTAAGAGTTTTTCATTTGCAAAGCTATAAGGAATTGGATCTAACTCTGCATGCTTATTTTTCACGAAGTTTATATTTGAATGCATGCCGTAGAGGACAAGCAGATGTACACGCATTGCAAAAATGCAAAGGGTCAATCTTGGAAATCGGGCTATTGTTGGTCGGTGGGTTGATCCTTACCGCCAGACATCAAGAGCAACGAGATTACCGCTTGAACGCTTTCAAGAGGGGTTCAAGACCACTTGAATATCAAGTTTGTTTTCTACAATTATCCTTTAATATAAGTTTGTCTACACACTTTTTTCTTTGTAGCACCCTCGGTTTTGATTTTCACAAAGGCAGCTCGCTGGAGATTGTCCTAATCCAAGAACTTTATGGGAGGCATGCCACAATGATGTGGTTGGTTATGTCAACATAATTTGAAGTGATAATTTGTAACTGCCTGGCTAACGCCTAAGAAGTCCCACTAAATGGCAAACTTCCGCTTCTACTAATCCCCGGAACAATTCGTAAAGCTTTGAAATAGCTTCACTCTAAGTCGTAGGAATCAGAGAGGCCGCAGGGCCAATCCCCCGAAGATCCACAACCTTCCACCGCTTCTAAATCAAAGCACACCAACCAAGCACGACAAGATGCAGGCTTGCCGCAAAGAGCGCCAAGCACCAGATACATGAAGTGTGCCATGAATCAGCTGGCTAGTCAATTCACTGGAAACAGCCCGACTCCAATCCTGTGCCGCATAATGCTCCACGTTTCACGATGAAGGCTACAACATGTAAAGCGTAGAAGGATCACACCCGCCCAACCGACTAACAAGGGCATTCCACTCTCGATAGAGCTTGCACCACTGGCCACGTATACCCTAACCTTTTGAGGGGGGAAGTGAGCTCCATGTCCATCGCCCAAATCGAAGCCATCGAGAACCCTAAGCCGCAGAGACCACTTGCTTGAAGGGGACAGAGTGTGATGAATAGCCGCGACCGCAACAAGACCGCGACAAAACAAGAAGACACAACCGATGAACTTTCCAAACTCCGCAGACTACCACATCATCCCGGGAGGGACTATTATAGGTATGTGTAGCGATACTCCCCGCCACTTACTCCCGTGATAGCCCTGGCCACGCTTCTCGTGCGAAAGCGAAGCTCGGGAAGAATCCCACGGGTTAGCCGACCACCCCAATACCAACTTCCAAGGTGAGCACGCGAGTCAGCCCAACGGCCTCGCTATTCCTCAGCATGCACAAGGGCGCCTAAGGCAAGTACGTGGGTGAGGAACCTAAGAAAGGAGAGAAGAGTGGTGATAAACTCCGAGGCATAATCTAGTCAGAAGAGCACACGCATTACGAGCCCAAGCCCGCAACACCCCTGCGGAGAAAAGGGAAGGCATGTGGAAAGGTCAAGACTATACACAGCGTCTAAGTAACCTTAATACGCAATGACGGCTTCCCAAATGCCACAATGGCTTAAGAGATCAAGAATAACAAAGATCAAGACCTCAGAGAAGATGCTCCATCCTCCGTGAGCTCCAAAAACAAACTTGGAGACCAACACCTACTATGCAACAAATCCGTGAATGGCTAAGCCCCTTATCTTCCTGGGCGGAGACACTTCTTACCAAGCCACTATAACAACCGGCCCCTTCATCATCCCCGCCCACAATAAAATTTCGAACAATCTTATCCAAAGCCCGATCTTACCCTCAGAGCTAACATCGCAGATGTGATACATGAGTGCTACAAAGTACCGACTTAAGTAATAGTGATCCTACCGCCATGGACAACGCCATCTCTTCCACCAATTGAGGTGTTTCTCGCAACCCCCGAAAAATCTCATCCCACACCCTCCCATGGAAACATCCTCCAAAGGGAATACCACCAGCCTTAGATACACATTACCCGGAAGCACCTTCCAAGGGAATAGAGCCAAACAAAGGGGAGGCTGAGTCCGCCGAGCTTATAATGCGGAGCATTTACCCCATCTTAAGAATGCCCGAGGCCAAGGAGAAAGTATCCAAAGAACCCTTCATGAAATTCTCTCTTCACACCAAAAGAGGAAAGTGTCACGGGCGAACCGTTAATAATCGGCTGGCTACCATCCCGTGATCCGGCTTCATCCACCACCCCCTCCTTCTTCATTGGGTGGTAAAAATAACCGAGATAATGCCTCCGCCATTAATCGTGAATGTGTTGCTGTAAGGCAATTTCTGACGCACCTCTCGCTTTAAGGAGAAAAGGCAGAGGGTTCACCGCACACCATCAGAGCTCGTGGCGACCTATGCAGCCTTTATGATTGTTCTCAGTTGCACCACACTTCAACGCCAACATCATGGCGCATAAGAACTCCTTAACGACACTATCGTAGCTTTGACAAAGTCAAGCTTAAGATAGGCAATGCTCTTCACTTGTTCTCCGCCCATACTTATGTTGCGGCAATGATAGTCAAAATGTTCCTCCCAGAACAAACCTGCATCGCACCTTATTAATGGAAGAAGCAACACTTCAACTTTCTCTCGTGGCTTTCGCACAATCTTGTACGAGGGACAACAAGGAGATAGGCCTCCAATCATTAATGGTAGAAGGCCGCTAACCTTAGGAACCAAGGAAATGCATGCCATATTCAAGATCCTATCCATTTGAGAAGACGAAAAGAAACTCAAGATACACCCGGCAATAATGACTCACCGCGACTTCAATAAGTCCGAAGAACTCCATTGTGGATGCCATCCGTTCCCCGTGATACGATCCTTGGCCACATACATACCTCCGCTTAAATCTCTGAGAGCTTCAAGCTTCATGCTGGTGAGGCGTATCAGATGGCTTAACAACCCCCAAACAAGCCAGATCTCCTTCATGAAGAGTAAGCAGTGAAAACCCCGAAATGAGCATGCACATGCCCCTCTCTAAATCAGCTGGATCCTCCAAAGTCCGCCATCGCAAAGCAAGGACTAATAGATGCTTATACGCTTGCCTAGCTGCTCAAGAACACCGACGTAACTTGTGTCCCCTCCTTCAACCAGGTAGTACCTTCATACGCTTCTCCTCGTGACTTTAACTCGCCCAGAGCAACAATATGTCGCAGAACATCAGATTCTCTCCCTAATGCCATCGAAGGTCATACCGCTTTTTCCAACTCCTCGAGAGACCATGCAATTGCCGCCTCCTGCTGCATTATGCCGCCTACCAAAGACCTTCGCAAAATGCTTCATCCCGCCAACGCAGTCACCATACCTACATACCCTCTTCGAGATGAAAAGGTATCAAGCCACAACTCCCGGCATCAGTCGAACTGCGATCACCCGTAATGAGTGTTCAAACTAATGGCCCTAGAGGGGTCAGAGAGGCAACCGCACTCGACTAGACAAACCCGAGGGTAATGATCAAAATGAGTGCAGACACAATGTTACCCGGCCAAGCAGTAGTGGCACACCATCCGCGCATGGGGAAGAGAAACGGCCATGCCTAGCATAATACCGTCTCCGACTAACTGGCCATTACAATAGGTGACAAGTCCCTAAGGATCTCAACCAAGGCCAGTCCTGCAACAAATCCAGATGATTGGTCCTCTCAAACCCATGCACAACCCGGGTTCCAACCAAAGTGATCCCTACTGCCTACCATATTGATCCATACCGGCCAAGTTGTCATTGTCCCATCGTTATGGTGAATTATAAATTTGGATTGAACGCTTTTCATGGCATTACTTTTTGACTTAAACTTTTCCATGGCATTGCTTTTTGACCTATATCCAATAGCACCTATGTCTCTTTAACTTGTGCCGCTATTCATGCCACCAACAATCAGCATAGAAAGCATAGACTTAAGTTGGAACAAAGTTCAACAAGTCCACATGTATTCTAAGTTATAATTCAAACCAAGAAATGAGTCTCTGTTGGGGAAGAGAACACTGTGGACGCATCACGCATACATTTTTGTGGACAATTAATATTGATCAAATAGTAAATCACGTATACATGACCAATAAACCTATGTAAATGTAATATTCAAATAACATAATGAAATGAATATTATCTTTACTTTATGGCAATGCAACTACAATAAACCATCGACTTAAAAATATGTATAATGAAATTTCTTTACTGTAGGCTCTACTACAGCGCCCAAAATTTTGGGGCAAAGAAGAGCATAATGACCAACAAAATGACAGATCCCAAGTGCCGTGAGCCAGCGATCAAGGTTGTGACATCAGATGATATGCTCACCACCGACCGAAAGCATGCTTTGATGATTGGTATGAAATGACGAATAGAGATAAATGCCACCAATAACTCCATTGGCATAAAAATTTTAAACTATTGTCTTTTGTAATACATTTGGAAACTTAAGGCGTTATTTATTCATAATGGAAGTAATGTTCTTGTTTTATGTTTTGATATAGGAAAAGGTTTATGCCATTTTGAAATTTTGTCTTGCATTTGAAATGCTAGAATGTATGGACTTCCTATGCACAAACCAGATGAATGCAAGGTTAAAATTTATGGAAGGAGAAATTTCACTCAATCGTGAAATTCCACTCACCGAAATTTCTCCAGAAATTTTGAGGATCATACACGACGCTGAGCCACCGGGAAAGCCACAGATTCAAGCCAAAATTTCCTCGAGAAATTTCAGCTGAGGAAATTCCTCCCACTCTAAATTTTTTCACCTTAAAATTTAGCCCGCTTTTTATTGGATTCCCAAAATTTTGGCTTTGCATTTCCCACAGACCGCTTGGCTTGGCATTTCCAAACCATGGCTATGGTAAGCTCAGATCCCATGTTTTCTACGTCTGCTTTTGCATTCGGAGAAAACCGGGGCTAGTGGGTTTCGAAAGGAAATGGGCCTGATCTTTGAGTCTAAACTAGAATCGTGGGGATAACCAACTTCGTTGATGGAGAGAGATGTCAAGAAGGATATATATGGTGAAGATATCCCCGATTTTAAAACAACGGGCCCATCACTCTCAAACAAAAATGTATAAAACAGATATCTCTCGTAAAGAAACCAGATTTGCAAACGGGCCTCTACTGTAATGTGAGGCCTTCATTCAAAGGGATTGACTCGCTCCCCAAGAAGCAAGCCATGAACTCAAGAATGAAGCTAAAAAGAACTTCCCGATAGGATCATTGCTTCGAAGAAGATAGAAAGGAAGTAAAAATGTGAATCGGCCCCGAAAAGGAAAGTCAAGTCCACCGCTTACTTGCTTGCATCCCTCGGGCTTCTGTGCTTTGCATCCCTCGGGTTATGGCGCTTGCATGAAATGTAGATGAAGAAGTATGGCTATGGCCGCGGTGCTAGAAAGGCTACGCCCAAAATGTCATACGCTTAACATAAAATTTCGTTGTATAAAAATATTGTCAATTAGGGCAAAATTTTAAGGTGTCGTACTCGGACTTCTTGAATAGGAAAGTCCCTCCCGCTTAATTTTTAGAGGGTCAACTCCTATGGGAGGCCGGGTTGACCCTCCTGAATCTGTTGATCCTCCCAATCAAGTCTCTGAGGGACTTTATGCCACGAAGATTTCTTTACCTTCTAATTCTCACACTAGAATGCACTAAAGAGGTTGTTTCTACAAGGTTTGCTTAGGAACAATCTAGGGGTAGGATTGCTGAATGTATATGTCCAACAATACAAAGATGTGTCCATATCAATAATTGTAATAGACGAAAATAATTTTTCCATATAGACTTCAGTAGATAGATTTAGTATATGTAAGCACAAACACTAATCATGCCATCATCATCTTGATTGTCACACCATAACATTGAATCTGAATGTACTACAAAATCACTTCGTACTCTAACATGCACACAATTGAGATCAAATATATTTATATTTTATATAAAGGTAGAATGTGGAGTAATCCACATTATCTTATAAACGTAGAACGTGGGGTAATCATATACAATGTTTTATGAGATGAGACTTAATGATGTTAGTAATCATGTTCTGTCAATATACTTGTAATTTTTGAATCTTCATGATGATTTTATATTTGTAAAGGAAGACCTCATTTGTCATGCATTTTAACGAACAAAATGTTACGCAATGAATGGCCTTAATTTTAGGTAAGCACACGTGAGCTCACAATCAATGAGTGGCCTTACGATACGCTAACATTTTGAAAGAACTAAATTGATATGGGCCCGTATATATAAATGTGTTAACAAATTTGCCTATAAGAAAATGCTAAACAATGATATTGAAGCTACTTGGTATGTTAAATGTAGCACCATAGAAAAGGAACTATGCACCACTAAACAACATCAATTTTGTAGCCTATGAACAACTATAACATCCAGTGTGTCAACTGGGCAACATGGATATAGTAAATAAAGTATAGACATTGCAATCATGTTTTGCAAGTGCAGAAATAAGTTTCAAATCATTACTGCAGTTGATCTGTGCAGAAGGAAGGATCTGTGTAGCTTTATTTTGCCAATGTAATACGCACCAAATTTCCACGTAAAGCTATAACAGCCAAAATGATATTAGTCAATACTTATAAACAACACAGATGAAGCTCCTTTCTTCAAACTCCAATCATTTGGAACACCTGGATTTAAAGAAGCCCTAACCTATTGTTCACCATTACCAGCCAAACAATCCAGACCCAATAAGGAGAACAAAGACCATAGAGTTGAAGCTCCTTTCTTCAAACTCCAATGATTTGCAGCAGCTGGATCAAAAGAAGCTCGAACCTATAGTCCACCATTACCAGCCAAAAGATCTAGACCCAATAAGGAGAAGGAATCCCTAGTTAGAGAATAGCCTTTAGTCATTCACAGGATACACTTACATAATAAAGATTTGTAGAATGACTGCCCTAGGTAGTGTATAGGATACTGCAATTTGTGTGTTTAAGATCATAAAATGGTCCTTTCATGATTCAAACAAAATCATGTAGCAGGGCACATCTGGTGCAGAAAGGTCAAATTGCTGACATCCATCCTTCAACTTTGCCATGGCATGTCTTACAAATATTGAGGTATCTAACCTTTAGATGCATCTATATTTCTGAAAATGGTAGAAGATCAATCTGAACATTCCAACATGTTGAATCAACTCTCACATGATGTAACTCTGTTGCTTCTTTTCCTTGTCTCGCCATTTTAAATTTCAGGGAAAAACACAAAAAAATAACATGGAGTTATTTTCCATTACCTTCCAAGGTCGGTCCAACAACATCTATGGCCCCATAAATCAACAACTTGTTATATGCAACCTCAAATCACCTTCCTAGACCATTGTAACTGCAACCAACAAAAATTATTCGGCTAGTGTAGTTCTAGAACTGGTAGTATGCTTCTTCAAGGAAGACTAAAGTATGCCACACACGATCAAATTGTGGTGCAATTTTATTTCATAATGTCATGGCTATGCTACTATATTAAGAAGCAGATGGTTAGTAATATCCACAAAATACTATGTAGACTTTAGATTACCTCATTCTATTATTTCAGTAAACTTTGAACTCCACTTAGGTAGAACAGGAAGTGAAGTTTCACATACCAGATAATGCAAATCTTTTTCAGGAAGAAAAAAAAGGCCTGATAATATATCCAATACGTTGATTAGTTCTTCAAGTACAGGCTTTCAAAATCATCAACAACCAAAACACCATTGATTTGCTTACATGTTTTTCCAAGTAAATATGCTACCCACCAGCAGGAGCAAGTATTGCCGACATCCATTTGTATGCCCTTTGGACCAGCAGAACAGTTTGAAGGAGGCTCCAGACTGATTTCAGCAAGCCCCTTCTGTATTCTTTTAGCAGACCCTGGAGATGTTTGACCGATGGAAAACCACGATATGAAAACCTGACAAAAAATAGAGATTTCTATTGGCAAAGGGGCATGCAGAAGAAAGAATAAATTGTCTGTCACAACATTATAGTCCCTGAATCCTGAAGACAAAACATGTGGTTAAGCAAAGGCAAGAACTTTACGGCAAGACACCAGCCTAAAGAACAAAAAACAATGCTGAAGCTCCAGCCTGGTATTTGGGCATTAACAATGAAAAGAGCAAAAGAGCAAGCACCAGATATTCGTTCTTGTTAAAAGGAGATTACCTTTGTAAATAGAGTAATTGAAATCAAAGTAGCTGATGCACGCTTCAATTCACCGGGTAGTAAAAAGTCGAGTTGACATCAACAAAGCCCATTGAAGCAAATCCAAAGAGTTGCAAGGCAAATACTAATAGAATCAAAAGCATCGATTTTAGATGAATACCTCCTGTATCAAAATGTTTTGAACTCTTTAAGCTTGATAGGTATGCGTTTCTTTGTGGGCCTCTGCAAGCAATTGCTTCTGCTATTTTCTTTGCTATATATTTACCTGCATCTGTGCAAGCGACACCTTAATGCTTAAAGCATGTTCCCAATTTCTCTAGCCCTTCTTGGATGCTTCGCTCCTCAAGAGACCACCTCATCTGTGCAAAAGAAAGGGTTTAGGATTGATTTGGTCCATACATAAGGATTCAAGCTGAGGATTCGCTCCTGCAAAGACCACCTCATCTATGCAAAGAAATAAGAAAGGGTTTAAGATTAACCTGCTTCATATCTAAGGATTCAAGCAGATGTGCATCCTCAGCCACTCAACTGCAGGCCCTTGCCCAAAAGTCGAGCAATCAGGGCGAACCCAAACCACTGCCATGTAGATCCTGCAGGAGCATAACACAACCGAATTCAACCGATTGGGTTCTCAAACCAATGGACGGAATTGCAAGGGGAAGCAGATCCATCCGTTGCATACCCATCTCTTAGTGCACAGAAGGGAAGGATTCGTGCATGCATCGAATAGATAGATTCATGGCATGAAGGGGAAATGCAGAAATAAATCATAATCAAATTTTTCTCTCAATTTTTGGAGAATCGAAATTTCTTTCCGGCTGCCAAAACCTCTAAAATCTTAGGAAATCGTTTAAAAATAATTCCAAAAATATTTTTTGCCACACCGGAAAATCCCAAATTAACAAGGTTGATAGTAGAATCAGAGGAATACGTGGTAGAAACAGCCGGTTTCAGGTAAAAACAGCAGAAAGCGGAGTAAAAATCTCTATAGAACAGCGGCACGCAAGATGCAATGTTTTCAGTAAAGGAAACACCGCCAAAAGTCAAAGTCCTATTGGACACGATGGCGAAATTGAAGGTAAGAAGTCTTTCCGTCATGGGATAGGCCTATTGCATGTCCCAAGAAAATTAGGGGTAGCCCGTCAAATCAGAGTGCCAAAATATTTTACCTTTACAAGCTACTTTCTGGCCATACTTTTCCCCAAAAGAACAAAATCAGCAGGGTTATTTACCTACAACTTCCGTTAGATCAGCTCAAACCTGAGTTAAGCTTATTGATGGCTTGTGAGCACTATTAAAAAATAGGTTTACAAATATTTGATAACAAGACAAATGCAGCACATTCCAGGCCTCTAACTGACAGAGATTTTTCAATGCATATTCTGCTATGTTTATGTTTTGATGGACTTTACAAGCACCCATAAGAGATACCCATCCAGTGGATCGGTTGGAAAGGCATGGCATTGATAAGATCTTGTGTTGAATCTACATGGCCTGCACTCCACTCAAGAGATCGAATAATGCAAATCCATAATTATACAGATTCTAGATGCTATGATCCTGACTGATAGAAACAAAGTAGTGCAACCTTCATGGACAAGGCATGCATGGCTGCAAGCAATCAAAATAGAACTAAATGTAGATGTCATTGGGTTTCATGCCTTCCTGTTGTACTTGATTGTATATATCTATAGCTTCCTTTTGCAAAACCTTTGTTGAGAATAGCCGCAACCATTGCATTCCAAGATACAATATCTCTTCCAAGCATTCTATCAAAAACATCACAGGCTGATGCATCTTCCACACTTGGCATACATGTCAACAAGGGAGCTTCCCAAGGAAAACAATCAATTTCATTCCCTCCTTTCAGATGTCAGCATGGATCTTTTTGCCTGCTGTAAACTTGATGTTGCTGCACATACACAGCACGCTCACTGGGTTACGCCACTTGTGTCCACAATTTCCAATTGCATTTTTTAAAACACTTAAAGCTGCCTATTGCAGATCCATTTTGAGTGTATCCTCCAATCATAGAATTCCAGGAAATCACATCATATCTGGGCATCCTACAAAAACTTGGCATGCATACATTATGCCCCACACATTTGGCATACATGTCCACAAGGGCACAGCCAAGTCAGATTCATAACAGTGGAAGGATGAAAGCATGAACCAACTTCCCTTCTCCAGGGCAAGGATACCTGAACATGAACTCACTACACTAACAAAAGTTACCTCATTTGCTTCAATTGTTTCCTTTTTGATTCATATTGAAGAACAGGCAATGGCTTCACTTCCATTCTATTGTGGTCATATGCTGCAACGCGGTAGTCCAAGAAACAAACATTCTTCATCAACAACCAGTCAAAAATATTACGAGCTTACATTTCCACAGATGGCATACATATCGATCAAACTATTGCCACGGTCATGTTTGGACACAAATTCAGCTTTTTATTATTCTAGCATGAATAAGCTTCCCTTTGCTCCAGCAATGACAAACTCACACATACACTCAATATAGTAACATATGTGACCTTTATTTATTGCAACCCCTTGCTGCATCTTCAAGTAAAACCTGAGAGCCTTATGGCCATGTCCATATCTCGAAAAGGTAATTATAACAATTCCATGATATTGTGTCTCAAATGACATCTCAGAAAAGATTTGCATGCTTGTTCCAGGCTTCCACATTTTGCATACATGTTCACACCAAAAGCATTACTTATAATCATATATCAGTTTCAAATCTGGATTTCAAGATCTTGGCATGGATTACTTTGCATGCCCTATGAATTGTAAATCTGAGCATGCACTAAGAACACTGACATATGTAACTTTGTCTGTTTCTTTTCATGCTTGGCATCTGTTGAAAAAGTTGAGAGCTTTTTACCATCTGCACAGTGCAATAAGCCCTGCACAATGGAATCATAACACAGTATCTGGTATTGACATTCTTTAAACACTTTAAAAGACATCTTCCTTGCTTCCACACTTTGCATACATATCAATAAGAGCACTTCCAATTAAAACATCTGAACCATATCCAACTAGTACATGTATTAACATATTTTCCGTATTCAAAATTGCTATCCTACAGTGCAAGCTTTTGGAGAGAACTAAGAAAAGTAGCTTTGTTTGGTTTCAACTCCCTCCTTAAGTTGCATTTGCTGGAAAGTGCTTGAGGCCTTGCTTGCCATTTCCATCTAGAGCATATGCTGATATCATCACATTCCATGAGACACAGTATCTTTGTGCATTCATCCTATCAAATGCATCATGCGCATCCTTCTATGCTCCTGCACTTTGCGTACATATTAATGAGTGTGTTTCTGACAGAAATATCATAATGATAATGGGTCCTGGAAGTCCTAGCATGGATGTATTTTCCTTTGCCCAAAGGCTGTGAGTATGGAAAGACAGTCAAAATGGTGATCACTGTCACCCTGTCTGGCTTGAAACCCCATCTTCCATTTTCCTAAGGCTAAATTCTAGGAGCCTTTGCATCCCCAACTCGAGTGTATGCTGTTAACATTATAGTCCAACCAAATATATTTCCTGCTCTCAGCCATCACATCAAATACCTTACGAGCATCACGTACATTCATTAAGACGGTATATACATACTAATACTTCATTATCTAAGAAAAATGGCTTTCTAGATGGGTTTTTTAACAAATTAGCATGCACTCCTTGCTTCCCCTCCTGCAAGTGCCTTTTTGTTGTGATGCAAATCTCTTAAATTATGAAGACAGCTAACTAATTGCCGTCTTGTTTCCTTTGATCAACAAAGCTGACCATTTCCAGTGACTCCTCACTCAGCATTTCCTCTTTGCACGCCATTTTGACTCCAAACTTTCCTACACGCCTTTTTGACATTGCAAAGTCTGGTTCGATCCAACCAAACTGCCCAATTCATCCAGACCCATTGTTGGGTTATTTGTCGTGACAAGCCGAATTCATGCGCACGAATTTTTATAGCGAATAAATTCAAGAGTCTAGGTTCGCTTAACCCCACCATTGCAGGACAAAGACTATTGGCCGTCATGTTGTTGGGTTATATGTTTGACTATTAACAATAGCAGCCATTCAGAAATTGCATAAAGAAATCAGCAACGGATACCAGATTACTTAGTCAACAGAACCGCATTAGCATTTGGCACCAAAATGATGCACGATTCAATTCTTCGTAGTTCTTGGCTTTGCTTGTATATTTCAGGCATTTTTGAGAGTATTGGATATTCCAGGCATTTTGGGAGACTCCATGTTTTGCCAACATGACAAACCCTCAGGTGTGGATGGGGAAATAAGATATGCCCCGCATATTCTCGAGTTGCTGTGGAGATTTTTGGAGACAGTTGGAAACAAGGGCTTGATTTTTTTTTTTTTTTTTTTGAAGGACGACAAACTCTTATTATTCAATATTAACATAGGCAATACAACCCATTAGACTAAAAATAGATTGATAGCAACCTCAAGAGGCCGGGTAATGCTTCGAGAAGTATCTCAAACATTAATGTTTTCCCCAAAAAAGTAGGAGCCATTTCCAATTCCGTGATCTTAGCAAATTCACAAACTTCAAGCAAAGAAAGATTACAAGGTGAGAGGTCCAAGACTTGTACCAAACATCATGACATTAGCAAAATATCCAAAGGTATAATGGAGCCTCTCTTGCTCATAACCGACTCTTTGTATCCTCTTGCCTAGTTAGTAGAATTAACTAGATCCTTATTGTAAATTGAACAATAAGTAACTTTGATAACTAGGTTGAAAAACTACCTTGTCATTTCACATATTATAAGCACTATCAGCACAATATTTAGATCCTTATTGCTGTTTGGCCTTATTTATTCCAACCAAAAATTACCTGGAGTTCGTTCTGGTCTGATGCATAGTCTTGATGCATTTGTGTTTCAGGAATATTAAAGTCCCCACTATCTTTGTTCCCAGAACTACTATTGTGCACATTCTTTGCTCCAAAATTGCCCTTCTTGTTGGTGTATCCACCCCTAGAAATCTATGACTACGATAGGTTCTTGAATTGGAATTAAATAAGATCTTCATTTCCTTTTGTTTGTTCTCTACAAATCAGCAATGGACATGGCCAGGTTATAGTGATGAAGCGAAAGTGGCATTAGCTAATCTTTAACAGGCACAAATGTATGCCTTGTGTGTTGCCTCCATTGGATGTAGATACAGTGCACATCTGGCCTGGTTCTAATGGGACGTATGTATTCACAAAGATCTTAATATCCTGGAGCATCTACGACGCCGTACCGCTACGTAGGTAATCTTGTCCACTATTCCAAAGACAAAACAAATATATGAAATGGATAGCCTTGCATGGTATATAGGAAGTATACATAATCTGGACTAGAAAATATCTATGAGGGCATCAAACTTCATACTTGTTTAAAAATAGAGTACTATCAGTCACATAGAACATCTTCATCGCGATTTGTCTAAAATCTGTTATATCTATCCTGCTTTTGCTATATTTTCTATCTCTATGACATGCTACACCTCTTAATGTGGATCTCTAAGACAAAGTTACATCTCTTGTTAGATCTTGCCATATTAAAATCAACAGCCAGAAATGGAAATTTGTGACTAAGTTTTGTGGGAGGATTTTTCCATTTTGTGCCTACGTGATTTTTATCCCATGGTATTATAGAAGTAAACAGAATGCAAGAGTTACCAAACCATCATTTTTATAGTTTATAAAGTTTGCTTTCCACTTTTGTTTATTTATGGCTCAAAAGATGGCTACACTAGTAGTGTCCCAAGTTCTTAAAGATTAAAAGATTTATCTTGCAAGATGTATCGGATGAAGTTTTAATGTGATTTTGGCAAGAGATAGTCTATTCTCGAATTACGATCATGTATGTTGGTATAATAGGCACACATCATAGTACATGTTCTATGGAAAGAGTGATATCACCCATCAAGAACAGGAGCAAAACTAACCACATCATATGCATGAATATTATAAACACATATAATGACCCCTCTCACTTATTTATGTAATACCCAAGGTGCTACATATGTAGGTTTGATGTTTGGAATGAAGTGTTTTGATGTATTATACTGCTCGAGAAACCACATTGATTGCCTCTCTATTAAGCTGACTTTGTTAAAAGGAAATTAATTTCAAGAGCATCATTCACAAATCTAATTGTATAAATGCAACTTTGTGAGCTAACATGCGGTGATCTTCATAGACAGAGTGGACCGCATTTACAAGAATATATTCTCATTACACCGTGCATGTATTAGGGTTCATGCAAAAGCTTCTCTCAAGTCCTTTATGTAACACCTGAGAAAGGCGAACATGATTTGAGCTTGATTTTTCTAACTTAGATCCAAGACCAAACATTATTCTCTATGTAGACCAATCAAGTCCAATACTAAGTCATTCGAATGGGATAAATTTAACATGTGTGTGAGCACAACAATTGTGCGTCCCAACGGCATGTATGTGTGCTTAGCTCTCTAACCCTTTGCCATATGCATTTGAAGTACCTCTTTGAAAAGCTTATGGAAGTGCCTCTTGTAGGAGGTATGTTAGCCCCACCTTTAGTTGGCTCCTATCATAAATGTGCCCTCGCCTCTACATCCATAGCACTTACAATGACTGGCGAGAATACTTTCAACATACTACAAAAACAATCATTGATTTATTGATTTTGGTGCATTCAAATGCACAACCATGGTAATGGTTGTTATAATGCGCTTGTTACTTGGAAACTTAATATTCTAATCAAATATTTGCTAATCAAAAGAGCTATGCTCTCTCATAACTACATGTTAAAAGTTACATTATCAAAGATGTGACATGTTCTTGCTTATTATTATATAATTGCATCCTTCCGAAATATCTCAAGTTATACAACAATGATCTGAAATTGCATACATAAAATATGGATCAGTTTACTAACATTTCCTTTGTAAATTTAATGTATGATGCACCATTAGCATTGTCTCGAGAGATTAAGCAGTTGTTTATTACTTGCCATATCTCTATAGGAAATACAGTCTAATACAAACTAAATTATAAGATAAAGCAAATAAGAAACGTTACATTTATCTGCTATTATTCATGGCCTAAGTTATTACCTTCACCAAACTCCACTAGACAACCATCTCAAAGTAAGCTTTGTCTTATGTAATCACTCCATCCCCCCGTTCAACAAACCTTCACCTCAACCTGCATTTCCGCTAGTTGCCTTTCGGATCTTATCCTGGCCAAGCTCTCGAGGCATCTTCCTTTTATCTTTTTGCCTAACCTGATGCTCGGGTTACTAATCGCTTTGTCTCATGGTTTCCCTTTGGAAAAAGCTTCGTCCTCGTCGTCCTTCTCATATAGTAGTCCTTGTCGTATTTTTCCTTCTCAATTTGCTTGTGTGTTGCTCTATTCTTCGCATCAACTATTTTGCATATGTCCTTGTCTTCTTGGCAATCTCTTAAGTTTATATCAATTGTATTGCTTGCATCAGTGTGATATAGCTTCTCTACCAGCTTCTTGTCAACTAGATGTTCTATTAATGCTGGCTTAATCACAAGTTAAATGGATTCCAAATGTTAAAAATTTGTTGCCTTTTCTTCTTCCATGATTTCAAGCCCAGAATTTTCAATGGGACTTTACTCAAACAATTATGAGGATCTTTATGGTGATGACAAATCGATTGAGTCATTATCTTCATCTAATTCTCTTGCTTCTTATCTTGTAAGAAAAATGAGTTGATGGCACCCCACACAAATCCTCATGGTCCCCTCACTGTTCAAATTTGCCAACATCTCCTTTTGAATCATCTCATCATTTTAAATCATGTCATCTTGTTTTCCAAGAAAGTAAGTTGTTATCGGCGTTTTTGGTTCAACTACTAGTTTCGGCTTCACGGTTTCGAACTTATATGGGCAATCTTCTATTGTATGATAACCCTGGGTACTACAGCTCCCACAAAGCAGTATAGTATACAAACTATATTCGACAATATTTTGCAATATGGCCATATTGATGACACCTCCAGCATCATACGGATTTTCTTGACGGCATAATTGCCATCGTGTGTTGCATCTTGAGCACATTCTTAAACAACTCTTTGAGTACTTCCTCTTTAAACTTGTTTATGACCACCTCCGGTGTTGGAACTTTCATGGATATTGGTGATATCTGAAGACAATGTATTAATGTTGCAGCTCCATGTGTTGCTACCATTGTCGCTGCTTGATGAAGATGGACTTGGTCTACGATCAAGTCTCATTGCTGAAGAGCAAAGTAATCAATCTGTCCTCGTGGTACTGGTATTCTTCCACTGTTTTTCCTCTTTCAATACTTGCCAATAGCTCTAATAGTTTTTTTGTTTTTATCCATGGCTCAATTTAATTCAATTAATTCTCTTTTCTTAGAATTTGACTTTCTCTCTCAGCACTACCTAGTAAATATTCTATCATGCTCTTCCTTGGATTCCGATCCTCGCATGTACATATATCGAGGGAGGGAGTTGGCCCGACTTTCTCTCTAACTTGGCTCCTTTTCTCTATCTATTGTTGTCGGCTTTTTTTTAGATGAATCTCCTCCACTTTTTTTAGATGAATCTCCTCCACGAGCATCACAATTTGTTTTCCAGCCAATGCATCACAAATATGTCGAGCCCCGCATGCGACCCGAGGAAAAGGTAGCGCTGTGAAAGAAAACACCAAAGAGAACTAGAATGAAGAATCAAACTTTATTGCTGGTCCTGGGTGGTCTGGTTGGAATAACCCCAATCATGGTGTACATATTTATAGCCTATCCTACCCCTGCCACATCATCGTGCCACATGATCGCAACCCTTGAATTTCGTATGCACCCTTTGATTTTCGTATTTGCGACATGGGTGGATCACCAATGTGGCATCTTCTGCATCATTTGACTTCCATGTCATCAAATTGTGCCAACTAGGCTTGCCACAACATCATTATCCACCACTTGGCATCACATATGACACCTCATCATCTTTGGCACATCTACTCTTCAGGTTTCTTCTCCAAAGGCAGCTTGAGTGATTTGCCCATCGCGTGCAACCAAGGAACCAAGGTAGGTAAGGTTCTTAAAATCTTATAAAGACCAATTTATTTACTCGAACTTGGTATCCCTAAATCATGGAATTGTTGTTCAGGTTCTTCTATTTCTTCTCTTCAGGGCTTTTGATATGGCAAAGACCCAGCCTGTCGAATTGGGGTTCCCTTGAAGATCAAATGGCGCAAATACTTCATTTTTTAAGGCCCAATCCTCAAACTTCGGATGTACAGAAACAATTGCAACCAAGAAATTTGGCATGCTTATGATTTTGTCTTCAATTCACTCCAATCGCCTTCTAGACTGCAGAATCCGCCTCAGAATATGCCGTATCATTCTACAATCCAACCTTCACAGGCCTATACGCTTTTAGTTAAATAGGTAGCCAACAAGTCATTAAAAGATTTGTGTCAATCCCAAGACGGTCAATACTCGTGGTTTTTGAGCCGATTCAAGCACGAATCCGGCCAGAAAATCTTGAAGACGGACCGCCGGGATGTGGTATTTTAGGACTTTTTTTGTGGTGTTTCCTACCGGGCTTCTTATCGTTCACTACGACTCGCAGAATTTCAAACCCATAACCAATCGCTGGGTCATTTTTGTTCTGATCCGCCTTATTCAGCTTAAATCGCCTCTCTCTTCATCAAACTAGTGTTAATGAGGAAGACAGCAATTGGAAGGCTTTGAAGCATTTCAAGACATCTCGTAGCTTCTGCAGCGATCCGACCAAAGATTTCGCCCGTCACAAGAGGTTTTTCGGGCCAAAAAATACCACTTTTGGCCGTAAATTGCTCATATTTTTGGCCAAAAACACCACTTTTTTGGCCAGAAATACCAATTGGATGATATCGGGTGGCCGAAAATACCACAAAAAAAGCCAGAAATACCACATTTCAAACTCTATATATGGGCCTTGAAGACCCACGAATTTGCTGCCGCCAAGCTCTTGTTTTGAATAATTTTTGCCTCCAATCTTTTAGGCATCTTCCCCTTTCATCTTTTTGCCTAAATCGGCATGCTTCGGGTCGCGACCGTTTTGTTCTGTGTTTCCCTTTGGAAAAAGCTTCGTCCAAGATTTTTTCGTCATCTAACAATCCAACAATCTTTCCTTTGTGTTACAAATATTTTTCTTTTTTCAATGGTTTTCCTCAACCATTTTATATCTTTTGCTTGAAACTTCAATTCCTTTTCTTCCAATGTTTTGCCTTTTCCTTGTATTTCCATGCTTCACAGTAAATACTTCCTTATTATTTTACATGATTAATCTTCCTCAGAGTTCCTTTGATCGCCACATTGTCCTGCTTTCGAAGGTGTCAACATGGACGATGCTCGCCTCCCAAAGCTAGCTTATATCATGGCAATGGGGCCACAACGCCAAGGCTCAAGCCGGAGGGAAAAGAGAGCTCAATGGATGGCTAGATGGAATGCGCAGAGCACAGTGCATACATGTGCAAACAGCACGCGCTTGAGGCATCTCGACGCTGCTTCATCAGCAAGCTTTGGGATGCCAGCTCTTTGAACAGTCAAGACAAAGACACTACCGGGCCAGCCACATAAATCCCACATTGAACGAGGCCTGTTGAATGCTACCCGCGCACCCACTTGCCCATGAAAAGACGCAGACCATTGCCTCCATTCACACAGGGCACATCATCTTCGAATTGAGACAGCAGATGGATTGGTGAGCTCACGATTGTGCCTGGCTTCACGCTGCCAAATGGGAGTCATTGCGATGAATCATACCCTTCCAAAGTTGCCCAAAGATATGATCAAATCCGACGCTATGCCGAAGCTGGTCGTGCCCGCCACCGCTACATGTGACATTGAGCACCAGATCCGTATCGATGTTGTGGATCATACCTTCGAGGTCATGGACATGCGAGATCAGCTATGTCCCTGCACGACTTGACATGTACATACACATTTATTTTATGATGATGTATACCAGACAGCTTGACGATTCTTATTATCGCTAATGGTTTTTCCTCAAACCCTTCTGGAAGGGTTTTTAACCCGATGTTAATGTTTGCTGCGCCTCCTTCCTCGGGTCCCAGGGCCGATTGGTCTCAAGTGGACTATAAAACTTGGTTCTATCTTCTATTCTATTCTTTGGCCCTTTGACTCGTCTCCTTTGTCTCCATGACTTGACCCTTTATATTTGGAGCCTTGATTTTGCCACGTTCTTTACACCATAGGTATTTTTCCGTCTATGGTTTTCTTCCAGGTTCTTTCCCTTGCAACATTATGGTTGCCACCACTCCATATATTTTCATGGTTTCTTTCTCTCAGATGGGTTTTCATTTTTTAGTACCCTTCTGGTACTCTCTCTTGTTTTATGCCATGATAATATGTGTGTTTTACCATTTTTATAACTTTTTACCTCGATTTGTAGATGACATCCATCCGATAGCTTCGCTTCAAACCAAGGAAAATGTTTTCATGCCGTGAGTCAAAATTTCTTAATAAAACTATATATCAAGACGTACCATGCAATCGGGACGCGGTCGCTATATAAATAAGGTATCAAGCAAACCAATCTATCCTATCCAAATTATATAAGAGGGACAAGGAAGATAAAGGAAATTTAAGATTTTGAATCATTAATGGCTTGGAATTGAATCCTCCTCGGCAGTCCGTAAAACTTTGTTGCGACCAAAAATTCTGTCTACAGGCTCTTCAATGCAAATGCTTGCGCCGAGCTACAATTCCAGGAGTAGACATGTATTTTTGGAAGGTGTAATTTCGGCGAGCTCGAAATTTCGCCCGAAATTTCGAGGTGACATGGCAGAGTCCACTCGCGAGCTCGCCGAAATTTACCGACGAAAAAAAAGGAACCTGAAATTTTGTCTTTTTCTTGCTTTTTCCTAAGATTTATCCTGACGGAATATTGGTGTTTCTAAGCAGAGGGAGACGGCAAATGACGGAGTGCGGGACTTGAATCGACCGTGTTTTTCTTCGCGGAAAAACTCGGCCGCTTACCCCCAGAATTTCAGGGTCTTTTTTCGTTCAAATTAAACAATTGCATAGACATTGGAGACGTGTGACCCATCCCATACATGTTCCTTTTACACCTCGAACTCTATTCCTACAATCATCCTTGATGAACAACATGCATAGAGAGGAGAGTGACAGAGGTCGGAGGTAGCATCGTCCAATCTAGAACGGAAGCTCTTGTTCATGGGAAGCACTCAAACGCCTAAGATTTGCCAATTGAGATAAGCCGTTCCATGGGGTTCTACCTCCGACCACGATGGAAGGGAATCCGCGGTGCTCATATCAAATGGATGTTGCCATCTGAAAGGATAATTGAACGATTTGGATCCGAATTTATTATCCGCCCACCAAAATCTCGTGAGTAAATTCAGGATACCAATGCATTTAAGATTTTGGGGGACAAGCAGATTGCTGGTTTCTAAAAAGGTTAAAAGGTTTAAATCAAATGCCTCGGATGTTTCCAACTACCGGGATCCTCTCTGCACCCTCTCCGACACCCCCTGTTAGAATCTCCCAAAATGTGCTCTTGTCTTCTAGGAATCGGCGATACCGGGCCGAACACAATCGACATTTTGCGTAAACCAATTTCGTGGAGCGATTTTATGATCCCGGATAGATGGATTTATGCTGGATGCCAACATCTGGAATTGCCACTTCTAGCGATCTCAAAAGAGGTGGCGACGCATTGTGCTAGTCTCTGGAGCCGATAACAATCGCAGGACTATGTAATTCGGTGATCATAATGCGATTTTAATTGCTAATATTGATGCGGAATCGCGACCGGGACTACGTCGATATCCCAAAGCCGGGCCGTGGTACTTGAAGGGACGCATCAAGATAAATTATTGCCACGACGATGGAGATTAATACTCACACCTCGACATGCACAATACATCATGGGATCCAAGAGTAATCCCATCTATGGATAATTCATTGATCTTTTGCGCCGGGAAGACGTCAGTGGGTCTATCATCAAATTTGATCACCCCAAATGAGGCATCCTGTGACCAAAAAAGTCTGTTTTGAGATTGGGCGAAGCTTTTGATAAGGGAAGCCTCAAGAGTAAGACTTTCCGTATTGGAAAGTGGGTTGGCCGGGAAGGCGAGGCCCACTTGACAAGACCTAAAGTCGCGGTGCTGTGCTTTGCCCTAACGCAGCTGAAGGAAGGAAGAAGGAAGGAAGAGACTTTAACATCCACGAGCCCAATCGGGCTATGGGACCAGAATTAAAACAAAGGGGCTAAGCCCGACAACTGCGTCGGGCTCAAGCAAAACCGGACAAAACATGGGGACGGTCATATAACAAAACATGGGGACAAAGCCCCCGCTATCACCAAACCTATGCCCAAGGATCAGCTGGCCATTGATCCCTAACAATGATAGCTCGACCGCCTTCAGACACTTCCATTTCGCTGCAGCGGCTCTCATACCTCGCGACGATTCCTCTTCCGCTCCGCAGAGCTGCACCGAGCCAAATCTTCCCGCGATCGAAGGTGGTCCCTTCAAATGATTGCCATGTCGCAAGATGTGTACTCGAAAGAGCATTTTGAAAGCAAAACCAAGAGATGTATACGCTCGACGGTCAGCCTCAATCTGGCCAGATCGAAAGGGATGCCGCCGGCATGGATGCAGACTTCCCGAGAAAAAAAAAGAGGCCGCCTGCTCTGGGGTCAACCACCCGCTCTCCGCAAGGCCCACAATGCACAGAGAAAGGGCTTGAGCAGCCGTAATGCACTCGCCAAAGACGGGAGCGGGACCTCGCCGCAACCGATAGGGGGCTGCAACCGGGAGGAGGCCGTGCGCATATGGAGATCAGGTCGGCCGGGTCATAGGCGTAATTCACTGCGGTGCATGGAGGGCTCTCAGAGCCGGCTGTGACTCCACCACTGAACTGCCGGTCAGGCCCCACAAATCAGAAAGCAAAGAATTTAGTATCCGGACTCCAGCCTCGCCAGCGGGCAACCGGGCAGACGCCTTGAGTGGGCAGACCCGGGACCGCATGATCCCATCGGGCACTCGAAGTGCTAATCGAGCCGGCATCAAGGATGTCCAAAGTCGCAGCCTAAAGAGGCATCGGGACCGGTGGAAGCGAAGATACTGGGCCCAAAATGAGGGGTCAGTCCGGCTGTAGGGCGAATCGTGGGTCATAGGGTCGATCGACTGGCTCGCAGCCAATGAAATTTTCTCCTACGGTCTCCCGCCATACGCTTGATCTTGGCGGGCTACGCCGGTGAACAAGGCAACGCTAAAGGGTCCAAGGTTGGACGCGTCTCTCGGCCGCTTCTAGAAGATGCTTTAGAATCCAATTTGGGGACTCGTAGCGCAAAGGTACCCTTTGGGCTTTTGGGGTTTTTGGGGGCTAGAGAGAGATTGTAAACCCTAGAGAGAGAAAGCTGTAAAGGGCAGGATGTTGGCCGCTGCTCGCTATGTCACCGACATCTGCCCTACATCAGCCAAAAAAGTTTTATGAAGGCCCGCATAATCATTTTTTCCTTTTCCTTTCTTTGTTTCCTATGTCGACACATACACAAGATGTTTCTGAGCTTTTTAAGCTCTCGGTGATGTCACAAGATGCCATTCAGAAGGCCTTTTCCTTGGGTAAAATTTCTCGCTCCTTGCAACTCTTTTGCTTTTCCCTCATTTTGTGAAGTTTTGGAGCAACGCCTTTCATTTGTGGTACTTTGATTCTCAAGTATTGTTCTTACGGGCAGCTTCTGCTCTAGTATTATCTAATTCTACGCTGGATTTGTTAGATAATGGCGGATAATGCCCGAGTAACATGCGTATGGTATGGGGAGTTGCTTTAGGTTCCTAGGGTTTTCTCTCAATATTAAGCCATTCTTGTGTTTTTGAGGGTTCTACCTTGGTTTCGGGAACTTCTAAAGGCGCATTTGTTCTATATTTTAGAATCAAGTAAATTAAATCGCCCATTTATGTCTGCATAAAAATCTTGCACATCTAACTTGTTTACCCGGGTTTTTCGTGCTTTTGACTTCTCGCCATTTAAGGTCTGTGACTTGTTTTGTTTTGTGGTTTCTTACTCTACTATGGTCGAGATAGAGGCTTTATCTTGAACATCATTCAAGAGATCGAGGTGCAGATAATTGTGTTATCTTGGATACGTAATGTGAGGTTGATTTTGAGACAGAGCTTCAAAGAGTTTGGGATGCCGTAGATTGACGAGTACTTACGCGGATGCTGAAAAGATGTCAGGTTTTTGAACCGAGTCTAACAAAGACCTGCTTCTAGTGTTGTTTCGAAAATGCGGTAATGGATCCGAAAGAAGTGCCTTCCTAGAGCTTGATGATGAGTTAGTGAGGGAAGCACTGCTAAGTACAAAGATAGATAAGATAGAATGGGCTCGATCCGTGATTTGATCACCGGAGAGCAAGCAAGGATTGCCAATTGAGGCACCGAGTGAATTGGATTTGGATGGAGTTTGCTCGAATGTTGAGCAGCTTTTATGCTTCAAGTTTGCAAGCTTATGGCTATTGAAACGCTAAGTACGCATTTACTATCTTTATTTTAATATACTAACTATTTGCTACTTGTTGTGGTCGATTCGAGCTATTATCGAGAGCAAAGGCCTCTTACACGACTTTCCATGTTTTACTTTTCAATGTAAACGGAAGTTGGAGAACTTTTTTCAATGAATGTGGCAAAATCTTGAAGTGATATTTTGAACTGATTTTACCATTCATTCTTAATTTTTACTAACCTTTCTACCGCTTTTACCGTGGTCATTCTCAAGTAAATTTTACTCTTCATTCTCATAACTTTTACTAGCCCATTCTTTTTACCTTTTAGTATACTGTGATAAAGTTCTAAAAGAAACAATAACTTCTAGTTAAAAAATAAAGTTTAGTGTAATTCCCGGGTTAGGAATATCCGCCATGTCACAAGGATTGGATACAGAGCGTAACGCTGCACTCCAACATTCCTTTATGTGACATGCGCCGAAAGTAATCTAGAGTGAAGTATATTAATCGCGCCAAATGAACCAATGACGCACGACGAAAATTCTAATGCCACCGCACAAGCTAGGGGCATCACATAAAGGATGCCCGAACTAACATCGTAAGGGACATGCAAGGATCTCAAATCCATTTTTTCTCCCTCCGAATTTTTTTTTTTTTTTTTTGGGGGGACTACACTTAAGAGTAAATGGTTCAATGAAAGCCTTCGCCGATGAGGACAATGGTCATTCGGCCTCCGAGTTGTTTCTTTCTAGTGACCCTAAAATTTCCACTGCGTTCTCAGAAAAGTTATGAGGCCCTAGTGACTTCTTCTAACATGGTACGCTAGTATCCTGACATTCGTTTTTTGTCCTAACAAGCTCAGAATGAGACATATGAATAGTCAAATTAAAGGTTTGACTGAGCTTTTTACAAAGATGTTGGTTCGTGCCTCCCCTGAAAAAAGATTTTTTATTATATATGAAAATAGTAGAACCGGAAGATCCTGGCCATCCAAATCAAAAGTCCAAAAGGAAGGAAGGAAAGAAAGTTCAAATGGGAAGATCTTGGCCGTTAAAGTGTGCCATAAAGGTGCGCCATGTTAGGGCCCCTGTTCTGGTACTGGGCACCCTCCCTTACAAATCTGGGATAAAACTATCTTGACCATAAGTGAACTATCAATTATTCCAAAAGGAACTCAATGTACTTAGTGCACTCAATTTGACGTTGTCATATATTGTTTATATGTTAGGATTATTTTAGATTGTTGTTGGTAGAAATATTGTTTGCTTCCTCGTCTCGTAATGACAGTAAATAATTGTTTGGTTATGTGGGGCACCTTTTTAAGCCCTCCGAGGACCATGACATGCACCTTGGTGATCTTTATCACATTGCAAATGTGATGGATATTTTGAAAGTGAGTTGTGGCTGGTTCTGTGGGGGCACCTTTTTAAGCGTTCTTCGAGCAAGCAGAAAGGAAATGGCCACTAACCCAAACAATCCAAGGTGTTGTTCTGAGCAGACGTAAGACTAAATACTTAAGTTAACCATAGAAAGCATGCTCAACTCCAAAACAGAAGACCAAAGGAAGGCACCACCATACGGACAAGGGGAGCACCATGTCATGCACCTTGTGTGATGGATATTTTGAAAGTGAGTTGTGGTAAAGGATGAAACAGGTAGTCAATGAATGTGTTCCATTTACATTTGGGTTGTAGAAATACTAAACAACAAGGTCATCGAAATTCTATTCAAGAAAGAAGTGGGGACATTCAACTGTGACAACTGAGGCTGTATATTCTAGGAACCAGCAATGGCAAGCTATATGTAAGTTTACGTGTGACATGGGCATTCATAATGTGTTGACAACTCTAATGCATCATGGCACATGGACCTTGAGGATGCATTGACAATTCTAAGAAAAATGCATGTCACAAAATGTGACAAGTGGCATAGTCTTTTTAAGCATAGTCTCCCCCTTCCTCTCCCCCATGAAGACCAATAGGCCAAGAAAACATGTTATTCTTAGCAAGAAAACGTTTTCTGCTAATTGTACAACTAATTTTGGAATCGTTCCGATGGGTTACAAGAGTGTTGGAAATTTCCTGAACCAAGGCCACAGAGGCCACAGACGTATCTTATTCATGAGGAGAAGCAGCCTACTATCAAGTAGATCGAGAAGGGGCTAGAATGGCTATATGACATGCAAGAATTCCTAGCAATTTTCATGACATGATGTGGAACAGGAAGGGGGAGGGTATTTTTGCTAGCCACATGACCTGTGGAATCTGGGAGCGACGTTAAGGTGCGATTGGATTCTACATATCACAAGAATGCATGACTCCTTCCTTGTTGCACTACGTCAAGGTAAGATTACCTTATTCTAGCGGTTTTTGGGGGGCGATTTACCATTCTGGATAAGAATGATCTCCGATTGATTGTGCTAGAATGCAGACGCACTTACCTTGGCGTTATGTATGGGGGGGTGGAAGTTGGGAAGCTGATTCCAGGGGTCCTGTGACCGGCGGGAGCCGGGAGAAGGTCCTGGAATCAGCGACCCAGCTTCATCCCCCCACAACATGGCAACTGGGGAGAAAGGATTTAGCGGCTGATTACCTGTTCATGACCTGCTGAGCGGAATTGGAGCGCCGTTTTCCATTCCGGAGACGGAATGAGCTCCCCAGTTGCCATGTTGTGGAATGGGTATGGGGACCCGGGGCACCCTTTTGGCATCGGCGACGGTATTCGAGCCAGCGACCGGCTTCATGGGAGTTAACATGGAGACATGTCAACCATGCCTCCATGTTAACTAGCGCCGGCATGCATAAAACAATATAAGGGGGCGCGCAGTCTTTCCTTACCTTTTAGAATATACCACCTCGTCCTATTAGCCTAAAGAAGCTTCACATTACACAGCACTTTTCTTGCTGCCCAAGAAACCCTTCCTTTTTAGCCTTTCCTTGTATGCCTTGCCAATTCCATTCCGCTTTTCCACATTAAGTCCGGCGATCACCATAGCCATGTCTGGAGCTCGATCTAAGCTTTTGCCTTGCCTGCACATCGGCGTCAGGACATTCAATCCGCCAGGAACCCTCCTGTTTTCCCGATCCTTTTCCGTGGCCCAGGGCTCAGATTTTGCCGCTCGAAATCTTTATTCGTATGGCCACGCTCCAAAATTCAGTTATCAATCTTTAGGTTATCCGTTTTTTCTGAGGATGCGAAGCACGATTGCTGCCGATCTGCCAAATTCTGAAGCTGCAAAATCAGATAATTCCGCTCCCGTTGCCAATCCGTCGGAATCTTTGCGTCAAGATAAGGCCTTAGAAGTGGCCAAATATTGGGGGATTTCTTCTCAGAAGCCTTTGCGCCCAGATGGCAGCCCTTGGCCTTGGAATTGCTTCAAAGTATGCAAGAAATTTCTTGCTTCGACATGATTCCTGAGCTCTAATTCCTGTTTTTGTTTCGGGGATCTTGAAATATTTTTAATCCTTTTTTTTCCTTTTTGCAGCCATCTGATACATACACTGCAGATATCAGCATCGATCTTGAGAGGCATAAAGTACCTCTCTCATTAGGAGATAAGCTTGCTTATTACGGTGTGAAAGCTATGAGAATTCCAACAGACATCTTCTTCCGGGTATGTTCGGCTTATTAGATATAGAATACAACAATTAATCAGGATCATTGTACTCATAAATAATGCAGATGGTACTGATTTTAAATACATAGGATGGTTTTCGCAATTGGTTATAGGAAGAATTAATTTGAAACTTCTAAGATCTGAACAAATGTTGCAGAAACGATATGGGTGCCGAGCAATGATGTTAGAAACAGTTGCAGCGGTGCCAGGGATGGTTGGGGGGATGCTTTTGCACTGCAAATCTCTAAGAAAATTTGAGCATTCAGGTGGATGGATAAAAGCACTATTGGAAGAAGCAGAAAATGAGAGGATGCATCTTATGACATTCATGGAAGTAGCCCAGCCAAAATGGTATGAGAGGGCTTTGGTATTTACAGTGCAGGGAGTATTCTTCAATGCATATTTCCTTTTATATTTGCTGTCTCCTCGCCTTGCACACCGTGTTGTTGGGTACCTGGAAGAAGAGGCAATTTATTCATATACCCAGTATTTGAAGCAGATTGACAATGGTAGCATTCCTAATGTTCCTGCTCCCGCCATAGCCATTGATTATTGGAGGTTGCCAGCAGATGCTACCCTTCGGGATGTAGTTATGGTTGTTCGAGCTGATGAAGCCCACCATCGTGATGTGAACCATTTTGCCTCGGTAAGCCATGAAAGCTGTTTTTGTATTAATTCTGGAATTGATTTACCTTGCACAATCTTAGGGTAGTATCAGTTTATAATTTGCTAAAGATTTAGATTTGGAATCTGAACTCCACATTCACGTGCTGAAATTGGAAATTGATAGGCTGCTTAGAATTTTAGGAATGTGAGAATCCCAGGCAAGAACTTTTAGAAGTTTTTAGATGAAATTGGAGTCAAGAACTTCTGTACTTTTGTTTTACTTTGCAATATTTAAATGATTTTTATACTCAATTGGATGATGTTTATTGTGCAGGACGTTCACTGCCATGGAAGGCAACTCAAGGAAGCTCCTGCTCCCTTAGGCTACCACTGATGATCTTCCTCCAAACTTTGGGATGATCCGCTTTGAGTTAGGAAATCTGTACATAGTAGACAAGAATTCTTACGGATATATTGTGAATAAAATGATTGCTTGATTGTGTAGCTGGAAGATGCTATACGAAAGAATTAATTTGCTATATTTGGAAGATGCTAAGTGTTTTTAGAAGATGCTACGTGTTTTTTTACCATTTTTACTTCTCCATTACAGTTCAGATTCCTGAACATTCATTACGCTTAATTATAAAGCACAAAAGTTAGGGAAGGTATAAAGTATAGTACGATATAGTGCAAGCGAGTATGCATGGCTATGGATAAAGCAAGCATAGTGACCACCACCATGGCTCAGGATACTTTTACCCTTGATCTTGATCCCGAGATACCACCTACCGTGGATCCTCGTGCGGCCCTTCTCGACAATGTCCGTCGAGACCCCCGTTTCGAGGTACCTGCATCACGCCTACTGCACTATCCCCTGGCTGCCCAAACCCCTCAGGTAATCGGGCGGCCAGATCCCCTCGGCCCCGATCATCCACGATCCCTCCTCCGATCCCCACGGCCGCCGGCGCTAATCCAGCAGACGACATCCGGCCGAGGGTGATCCTCCTCCGATCCCCGCACTCGACGCGATCCTCCTCCCCGATCACCCGGCCGATAACTACGCATCTAACTGGCCGAAGTTGATCCTCACCTCGGATTCTCGGCACTTCTACTTTGATCCTCCTCCGGATCACCCGCCGTATTTATAACGGCGACTTATCCGCCGAGGTGATCCTCCTCCCGATCAATTGCACGGCACGCGACGCTTATCCGCCGAGGTGATCCCTCCTCCGATCCCTCGCACTTCGGACATGGATCTCTCCTCGATCACCCCCATCGGCCGATAACGGGCGGATGCTATCCACTGGTGATCCTCCGATCCCCGATAATCTACGGACGCTTATCCGGTGATCCTCCTCCCGATCCCCGATGGCAGGACGTGGATCCCGTGGACTTGATCCGTGTCGGGCCGCGGATCGAGCATTTGCTGGCGATCGGTATCCTTGCCCGTGATCCGCGACTCGACCGATCCTCCTCCCGATCACCGGGCCGATAATCTACGACGCTTATCCACTTATGTGATCCCTCCTCCTGATCACTCCCTCAGCCGATAATCTACGGACGCTTATCCTGGCCATTTGATCCCTCCTCCGGATCCTTCTATCGCCATTTGCCCCGTGGATTCCCGAGTCACGAATATATGTCATGTTGTATCAAGATTCTAGGTAGTGCTTGAAGCACCCTAGCTAATTCTAGAAGCACGATTGGGATTTAGAATACGTACGGTTAATAAACCATTGAATATACATAATAGAAAGTCATTATAAGAATCCACACCTTGCATATCTCAGTAAAATATGATTCAAAGTTCACCAAGAAAATGTGATAGCAAGTCGTTGCTCTAATGCAAGATACGCTCTGACTGAAGGTTATAAACGTAAAAAGCAAAGAATTGCATTGGATTATCAATAGAAGGGGAATACAGCTAAAGAGCTCTGAGGACATGATATGATCCTGCTTGGCTGTCGGCGGTTGTGTAAATCAATTTCTATATCTTATTTGTAGATGAGGATGCAATGCAATGGTTCGAAGATAACTTGTAATTTATCTTGTCTATTGCTTGTTCTTGAATATATTAACAAGTTTATTAATTTAACTTGTTGGAGTGTTGTTTGAATTCTTCATTGGTATCGAGCTACATCCTATAAAAATTATCATGTCTAGCAGATTTGGAGCAAATCTGCTCAATGCCATTGAGGTGTTCATAGAAAGTGGTTTCCAAGTCTCGAAACAAAGTATCCGTGAAGTCCTCGAGTTTGAAAACCGTGGTATTTAGTTGATCCTAAAAGCAAAGGTGAGATCTAGTGCTAATGCCGGGTGCGGTCAACTAGGGAGCCGGGCCTGCTCAAGCAATGTGATTCCACACCGTGAAGTGGTGAAGCTAGTATAGCCGCCGCAGAAAGTGCGGTGTCCACCACCTCAAGTGTGTCAACTAATGAGTAATTAAGATTAAAGAGGCTCAAGCTATCATTTGTCAGAAGGTTGAACAGCCTATTAAGCTCGCTTAGAGTGGCTAAGCCCCAGTGAAATGTGGATCTGCTACGGTCACAAATTATAGTTAAAACATCATCCCGTGATTGATGTTTTAGAGAAGCAAATTGAGGAAACTAAAGCTACATGAGAAAAGATAATATAACCGGACTTTGTGAAAATTTTGATTCCATCATGCACCTAGAAGGCAGTGTTATATTAAATGAGCAATAATAATTGCCGCTATTTCCGTAATGCTTTCACAATGCTTACTTGGCTACTTCTTCTAAGGAATATTGCAAGAACTAAAGATCATGCAATACAAATGATAACTGAATTTGGAACAGAGGGCAGCCAACAAGATGAAGACAACGTTTAAGTGCTTTTATGCGTAAACATAAGGAAAAGAGGGCTTTGGCAAGGCCGGCAGACAAAGTTGACCTTGTTATAATTGCAATGCATATGGTCATTTAAGGGCTGGATTGTCCAAAAACAGAGCGAAGTTATATGTTACAATTGTGATGGTAAAGGCCACTTGTTTCCACCGCCCCTGTTTCAGCGCGTAATGCTAAAGGCAAAACCAGAGGCAGAGGCAAAGAGACATTTGTACAAAAGGAAAGGGTTCTAAAGATAATCCAAAGATTAAATTTAACACATGAGACTAAGTGAGGAGGACGAAAGCAAAATGAAGATGATGAGGTTAGTTATGCTAAATTATTATGTCATTTAATGCATGAGATGATCAACATGATAATTGTAGATTCAGATTTAGAGGACAAGAATATCATCCGCAGTTGCTTTAAAGATTGCAAAGAAAGTAAAAAGTGGATATGTGCAACTAGGAAATGGTGGATTTGCAAGAAATCAAAGATACGTGAATGCTTGAATCAGATGATCTTGAAGGGAAGGTCGGCCAAGTTGAAAAATGTGCTTTGTGTTCCGTGTTTAGTTAGAAACCCGATTTCGCCACTAGTTGATCTTGGGCATAAAAGTCTCTTTGAGAGATTGAATGTAAAGTGCTTCTCAACAATAAACTCAAGTTTCTTTTTTGGCAAAAAGAATTGGCAATTTATTTGGTTTAAACTTAAATCATTATGTTCCAAGTGTTAACCTTGTAACACAAAAAGTACAAAACATAGCATGAGAGAATGTATCATGTAAACTCTAAACTGGCCAAACTTGGTGATCAAGAAAGGGCCGATCAAGGGCAATAACCGATGATAATGCAGCTTAAAATGTAATGATTTTGTAAGCATAGTAGACTTCCCTTTAAGAAATCAAAAAGAATAAGTCGATCCGACATAATAATGATTTGTGGGCCTTTAAATGTTACTAGCATTTTTGGAAAAGGTATTTTATGACCTTTATTGATGACTATAGTCTAATGACTGTGAGTTTATCGCTTGAGTTATCAAAAGACCTAGCATTGGAAGCATTTAAAAAATTTGCAAATGAGGTGCAAGTTGAAACAGAAGGAAAATCAAATGCTTAAGGTCGACAGGGAGGAGAGTTCATGTCTAATGAATTCAAGCAATATTGCAATATACATGGCATTAAGAGGCAACTCACATGCAGGTTCTCACCAAAGAAATGGGATTGGCCGAAGAAGAATATAGAACCATTTTCCCCAATGCCGTAAGGAGTATGCTAAAACACTGGGTTTGCCAAATTTCCTTTGGGAAGAAGCCGTTAAGGCAGCGCATGTGCAAAACCGCTACCATCCTTAAGCATCAAAGGAGAAATCTAATTATTATGGGCTAACAAAAACACCGTGACTATGAAAGGCTTAAGGCTCTATGGATGTCCGGCATTTGTTCATGTGCCGATGAGTTGAGGAAGAAGCTTGATGACGTGCTTATATTACATAATACCCGGGTTGGATATGACCAAGAATCGGAAGGCATACGGTTTATGATCCAAGCAAAAGGAAAATTCTAATTAAAGGTGGATGTTGTATTTGATGAAGAACAATACTACAAGGTACACGGGGATCAACAATCAAGGTCAAACAGAACTACGATTGGAGGGAAGTACCAAATATTCGTAATAGGCCGAGCTAACAACTACAATTTTGGATCGATGAGGAAGATGAACAATTAATAACCTGACCATACCGTGCCGATGACAATGTTGTGTTCAAGATCAACAAGATGAGGTACAAAATAATGTTGTGTTAAAAAGAAAAAGGAGGACAAGGTAAATGCTTATGGGGAAGTCATACACAACATGATCTAATGGACGATGCCCTCGTAGGAGCGTAAGATTGAAAGAAAAGAAGGTGAGATTCTTGGACTCATGGAAATTCTAATGCATTTGGATGTAGTCAGTATCTAAACGATGATGAAGTTGGGAACTCACATGATTAAAAACCGCGCCATAGAAGAAATGCAATCATTTGAGAGAACAACACTTGCGAGGTTGTAGATAATTCAGTGACAAGAATATTGTTGGTAACAAATGGTTGTACAAGATAAAGACTCGCTGCATGGAGTAATACCAAAATTCAAAGCAAGGTTGGTTGTTTCGTGGATTTACCCAGAGGTATGGACAAGATTATGAAGAAACTTTTCTCCGTAAAATGAATAGCATAAGAATGCTACCGGCCAATTGCAAATGCAAACAGACTTGGAAGTACATCATGCGATGTAACTACCGCTAACGCACTTAGAAGAAGAAAAGGGGAGAAGGGAGAGAGAGAGAGGAGAGAGAAGAGAGAGGAGGGAGAAGAGGAGAGAGGAATGCATGGTAATTTTTGCAAGCTTTAATGAGCCATAAAACAATATCCAATAGCTAACTCAGATTAACTTCAATCGTAGGATGTGAAAGCCTACCAAACCCGGCTGGCCGAAAAATTGTTGTTTTAGCATAGATAACTTAACCAAACATATCTATATTATATTAATTATCAAAAAAGATTCAGAGAGCTTTCTAACGCAATAAAAATCATCTCAAACGTAGTTCTGGATCAAAAGTTATGATAAGAAATGTGTTGCCGGAACCGCACTATATGCGCCCTTCTGCGGGTATATTTATGTATGATTTATGCCGTGGTGTTAACATGTATTCACGCCTCGCCGAATTTAGGAGTCCTACGCCGTCGAATGACACCTCCTCGCGGTCCTTCACTCCCGCATCTTTCTACCGATGGTCCGAAAGTTAAACCGAGGGCCCCGCCATGGCATTTCATTGCCATGGGAGGGGAAGTCCCTGTATGTATATCGCCGAGCTTTATATATCTGTGAGCCACAAATGGCTAATTCAGTAAGCCCCGCCATTGTTATATCCTGGCCTATGCGTTGAGACCTACGGGCCTACTTCCTATGAGTCCGAAATCGGATAGGAGCAACACAAACCATTAACATCCAACATATAAAAATTAAATCCCCAACACATAACAACAACCAACAAGCATACCACCACCATTAACAACCAACACATAACTACTATTGACATTAATTAACACAATCATTGTGTCCAACACACATTTAAATTAAAATCCCCCTTAAACCCCGTTTGGGTATATATTCACACTGGGTAATTTCGGCAACGAGCTGCTTGATAGGCATATTCACCCCTATTCCTTTAATCTACACCGTGACGTGAAAGTTCTCATTTGTGGGTATGTAGTACAAAATTTGCTACCGGTAACAAGATTCTAAAATACTATAAGATTTCAAGCCAAATAATTATATGGTGTTGATTTCTCAGACGCGTAAAATACAATTATGCGAGGCCCACGCCACCCCCTCGCGGTGAATATGCACCCAAACCAAAGGGGTATATGAAAATACCTCCGTGTTTGAAAAGAAAATGGAAAAGCGGAAATTAAAAGGCGCTTTATGGTCTTTAAACAATCCCCTAAGGAATGGTACAGTGTATAGATGTTTTCTTAGAGCGTGGCTTTGTGAAACTGCAAAATGATGGAAATGTTTACAAATTTCATAGAGGAGCTGAGTGGTGCATAATAGCTCTTTAAGTGTAGATGACAATATAATGGTAGCTAATGGCATTGATGGGAACATTGCAAGAACATTCTCAAAAGCAAATTTAAAATGTCGATCTTGGTGAGCGAAGAAATTTTGGGCATAGAAGTCATAGAAATGGTGGAGAACAAAATCGCTACATTGACTCAAAGAGGACAGATTGAGGGAATGTTAAAAAGTTCAAAATGATCAATGTAATATCAGCATCTACTCCAATAGTTCCGTACCGCAGTTTCAACAAAATGTGTCCAAACACGTGATGCGTAACGAGAGGAAATGTGTAATGCTTATATGTCATTGATTGGTTGTTTGTCCTATGTTGCCACTGTACTAGGCCAGACATTGATTATGTGTGGTGAATATGCCGAGCGTGATACAACAATGACCCGTGAAAGGAGCATTGGATGGCACAAACGCAGGCCGAGATACTTAAAGGTACAATGAATCATGGAGTTACTTATGATAATAAAACTTACAATTGCATGCTTATTGTGACGCTTGATTGGGAGGAGATCAGATACAAGGAAATCCACTTCAGATATTTAACATTCTTTTTTAGAGAGCTCCTCAAGAAGCTGAAAATGCCAAAATGCTACAAATTATGTCAAGGCCGAGGCTGAATATGCCTCACCGTATTAGCTACCAAAGAAGTAATATGGAAAGAAGGTTGCTAATAGAACTTGGTTTCTATCAAAACAAGGCTAATCGAATTGTTCGCGGACAAGACAGTTTCCATTGCACGACGAAAGATCTCCGCTCTTTCATATGAAAGATCTAAACACATAGAACTTGAACTCTACTTATCAAAGGAAATAGTTGCAAAGGATATAGTAAAGCCGGGTATATGTTAACATAGCCAAGCAATTTTAGCGCATTTGCCTACAAAACCTTTTACAAGGATACAAGATTTACAGAGTTGAAGGCATGATTAAAATGTGTGGATTACAACATGAAGGGGGAATGTTGAATACAGTCATGTCAGAATTAAGACTTTGTGGGTAGTGCTTGAAGCACTTGAAGCTAATTTGAAGCTAACGATTGGGATTTGTAAATACTCTGCAATGGTTAATAAACCATTGAATATACATAGCAGGTCATTATAAGAACGACACCTTGCATATCCTAAAGGGGAAATATGATTCAAAAGTTCAATTAAGAAAATGTGATAGCAAGTTATTGCTCGGGTCCGCATAGCGCCTAATTGAAGGTTATAAACAGAAAAGAGGAATTGCATTGGATTATCATTGTGAAGGGGGAATACAAAGAAGAGCCAAAGGACATGATATGATCCGGGCTTGGGTCACGTAAGGTTAAAATCACTCTCATATCTTATTTGTATGATGAGGATGCAAATGCAATGGTTCAAGATAACTTGGTAATTTATCTTGTTCATTGCTTGTTGAATATATTAACAAGTTTATTAATTTAACTCAAGAGTGTTGTTTGAATTTTCCAAAATGTAATATGAGAATGTTTGGATCTGGAGATAGCGGGCGTGGACTAACTGTGGTCGGTTTGACTTTGCCCCATGCACTACTGAAACCACAATGAAAACACGCGGATTGCTTTGAGACCACCCTCCCGATCACTATCCGAGTGTGGTTCATCCCCTCGCTATGCTGATGTCGGGCTAGCGAGCATGGAGGAGAGCCCACGCGGTCAAAATGCGTTTGCGATCGGTTAGAGGAGAAGAGAGAAGAGGTAAGTTCAAGGGCTTTAAACGCCGCTTCATTTGTGTTTAATGTTTTTATTTCCAGCTTAGGGCTGAGATACCAAAACAAGCTGCTGTCATTTTTGTGTTTGTTTTTATTTTCCAGCTTAGGGTCAGATACAGTCCAACACCTCCAAATGGCCTGCTTGATCATGGCAACTTACATTGGTATCCCGGCATTTTGTACCCGATATTCAAGGGGTGCCGATGTTTGTTTGGACTTGCTACATCCATGCATCGGGTTCAAGATTTCGCTCTTGGGGAGCAGAGGAATTGTGAAGCACCGCCAATTTCTATCTAAGAAGTTCGGCCCGAGAGTGTTAAAAGACCCTACAAGGATTCTTACATGGACTAGAGGTATTTTGGTTTATTACATGTGTTTTGTTTTAAATCATGAGTCCAAGATTATGTTTGCTCGCTTATGTGTTTGATTATAATTTTGCTTTTTAAGTCATTTATGCCACAGATTACACCTAGTAGATCAAAATTAACTTGTAATGCACAATACGTATATTGGTGTCTATATGGACCTCGTGACAAGACAAAGAAACACTCATGTGGTTGAGGAAAGACCACGCCCACCGCACATGAGGGAAAAGGGCTGAGAGGAGAGGGTACGAGGGGCCGCCAGTTGCCATTTCACAATCGTGCAACTCATTTTCCGCACTTTTCATATATCACTTATTGCGGGTTTGATCACAAGAATATCTAAGGTTTGCCCTACCATGGTAGGTGGTTTGTTGGACCCATCCTCCTCGAGTTAGTTCAAGCTAGACCCCGATCTCACAAGAATTAGTGGAATGGGTACACGTAGGTTGTCCAATGGCACACGCCACGTAGTGTCATGAACATGCATGAAGAGAGGTGGAGGTTGAGACTTGAAGTGAATGGACAGGAAAGCATGTATATAAAAGTTGAAAAATTCGACGGTACAATATTGAAAAGGAGTTGTTCGTAACGCATAGAAGCTACATGAAGATCTTCCCACTAGCATTGACATGGGTTCTAAATAACATCAAGATTGTCTGTAAGGAGCAAGGAGACTTGTTTCAATTAGAGTTATGACCTAATCCAAAGGGGTCCATGTTGAAATTTGGCAAGAACAAAGCCATTTGCATGGGATTCCTACATTCAAAACAAACGCCAAGAGGTGCGGTTCTTCTCAACTTTTATTGTGTGTTGATTTGATTATTGTGTATGGTTTAATGCGTGTTCTATCTTTTCACATCTCTTCTTTGATGAGTATTCCAATGGTTTACCATTGGCTTACGTTATTACCAATTCTCAAAAGAGTGGGAGCTATAACAAAGTGATGCAAGCACTAAAGGAGTCCTTATGCCGAGATGATCCTGATTGGTAACCCTGCATCATTACGATGATGCCCATGCCAAGTACCGTCAAACTCTAAATCCTGAAGCAAATCATAACCGCATTTCAACATTGTTTAATTTCATAGGTTTTCCAGTGTGCCCGTGCAAATTTGCATATGGCACGCGGAGGAGGGCTTGGATCAAGTGGTTTAAGAACATCAGAACAAGGTGGCACGTGAATGATCTCGCTTCCGCTGAACTTGTTACATTATGTACGTGATGTATGGTCCTCTAGGGGACAATGTACCTGGAAAGAGTATAGGAGGCGCATAGGGAGGGAGGCAACTAGGAAATTGAGGACTTATTGAGGAAGTATCCTCGCGACTTGCCATGGGCTACATGAGTAAGGAGGGACCAAAACATTTGCCAATGGTATTAAGGATGCAATTACTCCAACTAAGAGACTAATGTGTTTAAGAGATGGCATTGTGCCTTGAAAAGGCCAAGATTAAACGAGCACTCCGAGGACGGAGAGGATTGACTGCCTCTACATTCTAACCAACAACGCGGAGACACATGGCATACATCAGGTATAACTTCAATCATCATTTGTAGCCTATTTTGATTTTGCAAGAATATATAATTCTCCCGGCTATCTAGGTCCATGAAGGAAGCGGTTTGTAGAACACCTCCGTGAAGAGATAATATAAAGCAGGCCATATTGGGTGCAAGGAAGATTGCCGATGGACAGCCATCACCACTTACAGTGAGGCGTGGCGCAAAGTGGAACGCACTTTGAAGCAAGGACCATACTTTGTGAACGGGCACACAAGAACTGGCATGCTGCGGATCTGCCCTCGGGGAGCCATGGTTTGGCGGGCAATTCAAGTTAGTAATGCAAATACAACTACGTGGGATCAAGATCTTTACGTGCTTGATCTCAATATAATAATTTGTGGAGGCATGGACTACTTGAGGCCATGTAGGATCATCATGGGCCCCTCATAGATAAAGTCCCATGGCCGAATTGTAAGCTTGGACGAAGTCTCCTCTCAAAAGGAGGCAATAACTCGATAAGACAAGGAGACTTTGCTACAAAGAGTGATGTCAAGCCAGAAAAGATCCGTGCATGCTAATTGCAACTGATTCAATTCATGAGACAACTCGACACGCCGCTTGAAAGAATGGATGATGTTACCACATCGTGCCTCTAACAGAACCATAACATGTAATCCCCACTAATGCGCTGAAGAGGAATGGTATTAGTTTGGTAAGGCAATGGGGCTCTAATAGAAATTGGGAAGAGGGAAGACAAGGAAACCAAGAAGAGTTGGAAGCAAGTTGAGATGGAGGCCTCATGCAGAGAATGGCATCGAGTTTGTTGTTGTTTAATGCTCATTGACACCTCATGAGCTTCATTGTCTTGTTAATTGTTCAGCCAAGTTTAGAGTTTTGTAAACAATAGGTATAAATAAATCAATATTCACCTATGTAATTATAAATATTGTCAATGTTATCAATAAGTATTGTTAGGAGTTAAATGTTAGGATAATTTAGAACCTTGGAGTTAAATGTTTAATGTTTAGAGTTTGGTAATCTCACAGGATAAAACCAAAAGGTGGATCCTCCTCCTGATCCCGTCATCAGAATGTGTGATCCCTCCTCCCGATCCGTATGCCACCGGTGATCCTGCTTCTCCGATCCCGTGATCCGGCCATGATGATCCCGGCCCTCCCGATCACATACTGGTTATAACGGATCCCTCCTCCCGATCACACACTTGTTATATCAGATCCTCCTCCGATCCGCTGTCTGTCACTGTGATCCATCCTCCCGATCACAGGATTGAATATGTTAATATATTATTTATCATATCCCTTTAACTATTGACATGTCTTGAATAACTATTGAAATATGTCTTGAATAGTCAAACATTGAAGTATTACTTTTAATAAGCTTTGAAACATTAAACTTAATACAATGGCTTAAACCGACATTCCACCGAATCACTCAATCTACCTCCTACACTCTGCCATGGCTTCTCACCGCCCTCCTCGCTACATCTAATAATCGTTGTGGTAGTTCACATCATGTGATCGAAGATATCGCATAGGGTTGGCTCGACTCTGTGACATCCCCATCGATCCTTCTTTCACTGCAAGATACCAAGCAGGCTTTTAGGTGTTGTCTTCCTAGACAATCAGAGCTAGCAACGCCCAAAGCCTTGCCCCTCGATAATACACTCTTCAATTCCCAAAGCAATGCCCTATGGGTTGGCCTACTACCTGGGGAGCATGAAATGGCAGGCCTAGGCCCCTATTCTATCACGGTCTCGTGATGGCTAATGAGGGGATTCTGTTAAAAGACATATGTTACATAGCTTACTTCCGAACGCTTACCAGCCATGAAACCAGGGCCCACATCCTCCCCGACTTCATTCAAGTGGACGAATATCCTCGTCTATGGGCATTGATGGCACTGCTCTCAAGAATCTGTCGGGTCCTCACCATTTGGCTTGAACAAGAAGCAATTGAACCGGGAGATCAAGCATCAACTCAACTGAAAGATCACATCTAACCAACTTTCTACCAAGATCAAGTAAGGCAAGAGATATAGACTCATGAGCCAACCGCTACTCATCTGCTACTTTGAATTCAATTTCTAGCTGCAAGACCATAGGGATAAAAGGTTTGAGTTTAGCCGAAGAAGACCATTGAGCCTTTGGACCATAGCATCAAAGTAATAAAATAATGCGTGGACCCTCCTCCGGTGATCCCCGGGCTGGCCCTAAGCTCGCTAGGTGATCCCGGCCCTCCGGGATCACATATTAATTAAAACGGGATCCTCCTCCCGATCCCGCTGGCCCGCCATAATTTGATCCCGCCCTCCCGATCACACACTATGAAAATCCGGATCCTCCTCCGATCTCCACAATCGCTTCACTTGGTGATCCCTCCTTCGATCCCGTCACCGCTTGGTGATCCTGCCTCCGATCACACACCCCTTGTAATAGATCCCATCCTCCCGATCCCGTCCGGCCGCTATTGATCCCTACCAGATCACAAAGATTCAACATGTTAATATATTAGTTATCATAGGCCTACTCATTGAAATTATGAATATATTAACCATTGAAATGCGAATGTATTATTAACCATTGGAATATGTCTAGGAACAAGTGGCAATAATAAACTTGATGAAACTATGGTGGAAGCTTTGAAGCATTATTCTTGGTGCATTGAGCATTGCCAAAAGCCAAAATTACATTCAATTGTTCCAGTTTTGACATTGAAGTCTTCACATGAAGGATATTCACATTCAAGAGAATTACATCTGCGTTCCGTGATATTCACATTCAAGAAAATATTCACATTCAAAGTTTTTGAGTATTCACATTCACAAACTTGTAGATCTTTACCAATGTCAAGGACCATGTACCGCCAGTTTCTGTCCGATCCTCGCCATCACCCCTCACACCTCGAGTAAGTAAAAGGTGGACTTCCCCGCACCATAATCGTGCGGTAGTTTCGAGCATTATCTTGAAGCCCCGCCTCATGCACCTATATGTCTTTTTGAACCAATCACTTAATCGGGACCGCGATTAAAACATGAATTAGCCATGAACCGGAATTTTGTCAAAAAGAAACAACAAACATAAACTCAAAGACTCACATTATCCTCCTGCCATCGATGTCTTTAACAAATTCTTCACATAATTTATGACATACACACCACAACCAATTATTGTGCCGCTAGAGTTTCTATCGGACGTGTGGTGCATTATGCAATGCACTTTCATGCCTCCACCCTCTTAAACACGTCTGCGGAGGAATCAAGTATGAATAAGAAATTAGCTTCAATCATAATGCAAAAGATTAAATATTTCGAGATATATGAATACTTATAGTGTCACAAATTTCGTAGATGCATGCAAGGGAGCACATATGAACTGCGCACGTGGCATGTGGCTTCTGCCGAGCACACGCCAGCCATCAAATACTAAGATGAAAAGGCTCCAATGGCCACTAAGAAATAGCAATTTGAAAGGCAATTAAAATAGATTTAAAACTTAAATAATCAAGTGATCGAAGTTTATCCAAAGATTTGATGAAATTGAGCAAAATATATATTCTAATTCAATGTCTAGCAAGATATATCATTAACAACTTCTGACTTAGCAAGTAATAAGGGGAGCCAAGATATGGTCACTAATCCCTTAATACTTATTAATCAAACATCACCATTATCATTCCTAAGAATCAGCTTGTTTATATACCCCTACCGCACTCGATTCAGATATATATAGAGCTATCTCAGAAAATCCGGGCTCGTGTGTTGATATACTTTCCAAAAATATCTCACAGGTGTCAATCATTGCTTTTTGAATTGTTGAACTTCAATCGGTTTACACGATTCTTTTCACGAGATTTTATAATGCATGGAAACGAGGCCATAGACTTTTAACCGCTAAAATTAAATTCTACGCGACTCATAGTAAAGCAAATTCTTTTCATTTTTGTTGCTCTTCACTCACATTCATCGCCATCAGCTTCATGAATGCATGTACAACTTATGCGGTAACTCCATCAAGCATCGCTTCTCATAGAGCCTCTGAGTTTGTATGATCGGCCTTATATGTCAAACCTTTCACTCTTTCCTTCAAACCTTATAAGTCTCAAGCATTCAATTGTTTTCTCGAATCTTACAAATTTAATTCCTCGAGTACGCTGGTGAACACATCTCGCTACCTGATCATTTGTTCCCACATATCTCATTTCCAATGTTTTTCTCGCTAAATCTCAAGTGAAGTGCATGCTATTCAATGTGCTTGGTTCTATCATGAAATACCGGATTTTTTACAATAGCAATACAACTTCCTCGACTGCCACCAGATCTCACAGAGGGTCTTTTGCACACATCCTAGCTCATCCAACAATCTTCTTTAACCATACCACTTTCCGGGTACCACGAAGATGCAAGATATTCTCGCTTCAAATTTAACTCATTGCCACGGAAATTGTTTTTGCACCTCCAGTTATTACACCTCCTAAATATATAGCATAACTGTGGTTGATTTCTAGTATGCGTGATCTTCCTCCCCAATTGCAGATCACTAAAGCATGTCATAGTTAGATTGAATCAAAACATATACCATGAGTTTGTGTTCCTTTAGATATTTGAGAACTCATGGTCAGCTTTCCCAATGCTCTTTAGTAGCATCATGATTTCTTCGCCAAGATGTTTACAAAGCAAAGTAATGTCGTCGTGGTGTTGTTTTGTTAGGAAAGAGTAGGCATCTAATCAATGCTCTACATGGTACATTTTCCATTTTATTTTCTTCAACATTTGAGATGTTGTGAACATCACCAACCTCAGATCCTAATTTTAGATGGTTTGGCCTCAACCAAATTTTGAACCTTTTGACATATTTTCTATATGAGTTTTTGATGCAACTTTATCCATTTCACGCTTTCTATCTCCATAACCTCAATTCAAGAAACTTCCTCGGGCCAATCTAAAATCAAGCATTTGGAACCTTTGACTTTAAAATGCTTTTTGCACCTATTGGAGGATTTTCAAAGAGCTTAAGCAAATACAATACAATCATCCATATAAGGCTATCACGCAATATTCTCCATCTTCTTCAAATCATAGATTTCCATCATTTGTAACTTTTCAAACCCTGTTGTAAGAAACCTTTCATTCTATACATAAGGTACTACCTCTTGGTGATCAAGCTTCAAATTCATAGACTCCGCCCTATTAAGTTTCACCATATCCTTGCCATGTGTATATCCTGAGTCGCTTCTATATAAGCCCCTCCTCAAGCTGGCATTTGCTAACGCTGCTGTCCATGTGATGCGCCTAAATTTAATGCATTAGCTATAGCCAAATGGAAAACCCTCATGCTTGTAAGCTTAACTATGGGAGAATAGGTTTCCATCATAATCCTTTCCCTTTTCTCGTGTAACCTTGAGCAACTAGCCTTGTTTTTAAATTTTTACCATCAGATTTTATTTTTACTTTGTACAACCACTTGCTTCCAATTATATTCTTTTTTGCTATCTCACTTTCTTGACAAGGTCATAGGTTTTAGTTTCTTCAAGGATTTGAGTTTGTAGACGTTTGTCCATTTATCTTTGTCCCTCGACTCTGTAGAACATCTTCAAAGTTTTGTGGGATATTTCATCTTCTAAAATAGCCACACCGCTTCCGGGTTCAAATGTGTAACCTTTTCTTCTACTAATTCATCCCCTCGCCATATAATCTTCTCCTTTCCTCTTAGCTTGGCTTCTACTAAATTTTTCTCACTGAAGTTTCCTTTCTTCTTTCCATATGATGACCAATTGACTCAGATCTTCACTGTACTCCGAGTTTCCATTTCAACAGCATTGTTGACTGGCTCCATTTGTGCTGAAATAAACTCTTTTCATAATCATCTAAGATCATCTATCAAAACATAGGCATCTCCGGTTTTGTCTCAATCTTTATTCCCTTTTGTATCTATCTTTGTAGAGTATGTTTTCATTAAATAAGACATCCCCGCCGATTATAACAGCTTTAGATTCTCGAACATATATTCTATATCCCTTAGATTGTTCATCATATCCTACAAGGAATCCAACTTCAAAATTCTTTATTGTCCAAATTCTTTCTCAATTCGGCAGAACATGTGCATATACTAAATGTACCTAAAAACCTTTAGCTTTTCATAGTTTATTCTTTTATCCGATCTATAGAGTGTCCGATGCTTTCTTTTGTAAACTTGTCAGAGGTAACATGTTTTGTATTAACACGCCAGCTTGTAAAGCCCTTCCAAAGCTTATTTGGCGTGCCACTTCCTTTTATCATGGCTCGATCGCATTCATTATGGTCCCGTTTCTTCTTTCAGACCCCATTTGGTCGAGGAGAGTATCCGCAGTTACTGCCTTTTAATTCATGAACAACACAAAACTATTTGAATTGTTTTGCAAGGTATTCACCTCCCTCTATCGACCTAATGCATTTGAGAGAGTTTGAGATTGGTTTCTCTTTCCATCTCGCCACATATTGTTTGAATGCACTCACCGCTGAGATTTTCTTGTCAAACAATATGTCTTACATTTTCTCGCTATAGTCATCCTAGAATGTTATAAAGTATCTTTGTTGGTTCATGCACATTTAATGGGCCACATAGATCGTAATGCACCAACTCAAGGATTTGCCGAAATTTTGTTTTACTTTTTAGAAAATGGCAACCCTGCTTAATTTTGCTTCAATGCATATCCTTCACAACAATTCATTTGCCTCATCGCCACATGATAATTTATGTAGCCTCGCTTTAATAACCATTTCGTATTTTGCCATTTGTGTGTGCCAATCTTTGTGCCATAGATCTACACTTTCTTGAATCGAATTTATGCTATGATGCATAACATTATCCATTCAAATAAATCACAACTCCTTTAGCAAGCAAAAAATCCCAATTCATTATTCAAGAACACACATATTTGTCTCCTTCAAAACAATTCTCAGATTCCAAATCACAAAGCTGGATCGACGTAGATTAAATTTCTCGACATAGCTGGTACACACAAACATTCTATGTTCACAACATTGCCTTCAAGATCTTCTAGCCGCAACAAGCCCCTTCCTTTTACTTGAAGTGCTCCATTTCCAAATTTGATTTTCTCGAGCTTTGAAGTTGATATATTCTTCAAAAAGCTCAAGATCGACTACACGATCTTTTCAAATTACCTATCAATCCATCGCGATCAGATTTATTAGTGCTCTATGCTTTCATGCACAGCAAATTCAACATTTACCTCATCTTCGGGCTTCATCTCCTCAGACCTCTTTGCATCACTCTCCTCGTGGTTACATATGCTTTCTCATAGCCTCTCACCTCTTCCCCTTCCTCATCTCGGGCCTCGCTAGATTCTCTTCCTTTAGGTTTTCCATAACCCTTGGTGTTCACACTTTGAAGCACATGGCCTCTCCTCCACGGGGTATAACACCACCTCTTTCTAAGCTTAGGACATTCGCTCTTATAGTGTCCACTCATGACGCTTATAGCACAATTTTTCTTTCCTTTTACAAACAAAACTTCGTGAGTATCTTCATTTTGACTTTGCCTAAGATTTCTTCCTCGCTCCCATTCAGTTCTTAAGGTAGTTTCATTTCTTCCTAGTCTTGCATGACTCTATGAATATACAATGTCTCATTGTTTATAGTTTTGATATTTGCAACACTCCTAATTTAATGATATTACAACTCCAAAGACTATATAGATCAACTATTAAGTTGTCAAATTTATTAAAAATCCTCCTACATCTTCATCTTCTCTTAATTTTAAGCCCTTAATTCATTTTCAAGAAGATTCATCTCGAGAGGAAGTTTTTCCTCATAATGTTTTAACAAAATGCACATGTCTCTAGGTCCAAGAGATCTAAGCTTAAGATCTAATGGAAGGACTTACCTTGCATGAAATGATCCCTGTGCTTTAGCCTTGACTTGTAGAGATTTCTCCCCACCAGCTTGAACTGCCAACTCCTCCTGGCCAGACACCGGCCAGGGACTGCAGACTGCCCTGCTCCAGCCTGCACTTCGCAGACTGCACTCGCCAAGACTCCTCGCCAGGCACTTCCATTCGATCTACTGCATCCCAGAGTCTTTCCACCTCCAACACATATTTGATGGCATCCTTCCAACCTGGAATCTGGCCACCTTTTATACACATCTATTGTGTTCAATAAGCTTGTCAGAATCTACTAGACATGTGGCTCGATACCAATTGGAGCAGAAATTGAGCAAAATATATATTCTTAATTCAATGCCCAGCAAGATATATCATTAACAACTTGACTTAGCAATATGAGCCAAGATATGGTCACTAATCCCTTAATACTTATTAATCAAACATCACCATTATCATTCTACTAACTGAACAACCGCTTCTATATACCCCTCACCGCACTCGACCAGAGTATATATAGAGCTATCTCAGAAATCCGGGCGGTTCAGGTGTTGATATACTTTCCAAAAATATCTCACAGGTGTCAATCATTGCTTTTGAATTGTTGAAATCCTTAACCGGATTTCCATACGTGATTTTCACGCCGTATTTTATACCTACGAAACGTGATGTAATTGCTAATTTTAACCGCTTTAAAATTAAATTTACGACTTCATAGTAAAGCAAATTTTTCATTTTTGTTGTTTCTTCACTCACATTCATCAGCACGCTTCTCATGAATGGCTGTACAACTTATAACTCATCGCCATCGCTTCTCATAGGTAGAGTTCTCTCTGATTACATGATCGACTTATATGCCGAACCTTTTCAAAGATCGACAGAATATAATAGGAAATTGTGTTGTCCGGATCTTCCACCGCGTGTCTCCTACCAAACGGGTTGTCGTATTGTTTGGCAACCGCCATAAGCCCTCGCCACCCGCATTCACTCAAGAACAGCCCTAATGCGCAGATGCAAGAACACATGATGACACCTTTTCTGATTGGAATTATGTAATGTCCCCCTGCATAACCAATTGAGCAATTGAGTGCAATGAAAACTTAAATTGAAGAAACTTAAGAACTTAAAACCATAGGAGATAAGAACCACGCAATCCGAGTCCAATCGCTTCCTGCATCCTCGAGGCCGTATGGATTGTCATAAATTTTAGGGCTTCGCTTCTGGATGTAAAACTCTATTATTTGCTGACTTGTTGCCCACCTTGGATGAAGGGGCTCAACCACCACAGTGGAAATTTAATGTGAAGGGGCACTCTATCGACGCAAGATCAACACCTCTTTGGTAGTCCAAAACGTAATCTTAGAAAAATGTGGATCGACAGAAAGCACAAACATGGCAAGATAATCTTGCCGGGTTTGGGAATATTATCTTCGAAAGCTCGGCCCGTGCCAGATCCTAAGTAGGGGCCATGAATTCAGCGGATTTAGGAGGATAGTTTTGGGGGTTTTGGTCCGCACGACGCCCGAGAATTTTTGGCCCGGCTTTGGCAACACAGTTTAGGCAAAGGCAGCTTTAAAGAAAGGGGACGACATTACCGCTGGCCGAGCCACCTCCTCGCCACATCATCATTCAATTGGCTTTGCTCCCCGCTTTGGTTAGTGGAGGCCAAAGCTCATCATCTAAATTAAATTTTGTGCTCACCGATCCGCCTTTATCTCCCCTCGGGATCCAAGAATTGTTGGCTTCCAATTCACTTGCTTTCCTCGACCGTGAAATTGCCGAAATTTCTCTTTGGCTCCTATCGAAAAGACCCATTTCACGTTCTATCTACCACCACTCCAAAGATTTCTCCCGCCCTCAAGTAATTTTGGGTGAGGTTGTGGGCATATTTATAGTCCGGATCCATGCTCGCCACGTAAATTTTGCATAACTCCTTCTTCTGATTGGCATTCGCCTTGGCTGCTCGCGATTGGGCAAATGAATTCGATGGTCCTCGGCGCATCGTGAACCCGCCACCTATCAACCAAGGCATGCACTCAAACCCGGTGGATTTTCGAGCTCAACCTTTCCCCGAGTATCCTTCTTTGGTGTACCATCAATCCGCACTCTTATCTTCGCTACCGATCGTAACTGTGAATCGTGGGCTTCTTCGCTCAAGTAACCGTGAATCGTGCTCGCCTATGACTGACTCCTTATCGGGCTCCCCTTCCTCATTCAACGTCAAATAGCTTGATGGCCCACGTAAAACTCGTTTCACCTCCTCCTCTCAGATTCTTCCCCACCGATTTTTCCTCCCTCATCCACTTTGTTGCCCCGATGGCTTCTGACTCCACCGGCATCCGGGATTCCGCTCATCAAGCACAGATCTCCTAACCGGACGCATATGAAGCCTTCAAGACAAAGATTCTCGCCAAAACCGGTGTTGAGGCCGACTTCCGGTTAAGGATTCGTCCATCCGGCAGTTTCACAAGAAGATTTAGTAAAGAATAGTAGGAAGCCAGTAAAACTTGATAAACAGAGTGAAAGGGACGATTTTACTCCAGAATCTCGCTAATACGAGGTAAACGAGGGTAAACGACTCTCCGCGTTAATGGTGCCGCTGCCGACAAAACCATCAGGCATTTAGGAACTCGAGCCCCATCACAGAGTTCCGCTTCCGTAGACTTGACTCTCGGAATCGACGGTTTCGCCCTCCCAGATCCCAAGGTCCTACTGCGTGGCGGACGTGGGATTGGCCACGTACATCATTAATGGCCCGCCTGAATTTAATTATAAATTAGTTGCCGGGAAGCTTGATCTCCGGAGAATCCAGAGGCAATCAACAATTCTAATGGAAGAACCACTGAGTGCATCTAACGGCTGAAATAACTCCCGCTTCCACGCCGGGGCCGACATCCACGCCGGCGCTTCACTCGCCACGGACGCGATGATCCTCGAGGACGGATCCACTATTCTCGACGGTGATCCCGGATCGGATCACTCACGGGCGATAGCTCACCAGAACAAACACGCACCTGCAGCACAGATCTGGTCACGCGGATCCACGCCACCATCGGTGATCCCGGAGGAGGAGGATCGCCACGGGCAGGCGGCAGCGCCCGCCGCTATCGCCCGTGGGAGGGGGGAATGATCCCCGAGGAGGTGGGATCACCACTACGGATAGCATCCGCCGCCACGGGGATCCCAGAGGAGGGAATCACGCTGGGATAGCTCACTGTTATCGCCTATTGGGGTGATCCCGAGGAGGGGATCCGCCTCGGTGCCCGGGGATCCCGAGGAGGGATCCAAGGCCCGTGCCCGATCCTGAGGGGAGGGGATCACTCTCTACGGATACAAGGCCCGCCAAGATCAGCCACTTCACGTGATCCCGAGGAGGGATCACTTACGATAGGGTCCGCTAAGTTATCGGCCATGGCCGTGATCCCGGGAGGAGGGATCCGCCCGGTGCCCGGGATCCCTGAGGTGGGGATCACCCAGACAGGCCCACAAGAGCCACACGGCCGGTGATCCCGTGAGGAGGGAACTGCCAACCGGGTGCTCTGATCACCTCACAGATATCGCCCACTGCTAATGTACCAATGACCGGGTGGGGATCCCGAGGAGGGGATCGCTATGGATGATCCCTGAGGCGATCTCTCGAGGGCGCTGACGGCCGCTGACAGACCTGGGGTTTGGACGGCGGATGGTCCGCCAACGTATGCCGCATTCGTAATCCGGTCTCCCGAATCCACTTCGCCGAGACCCGGGATCCCGGAGGCCGGTAAATTTATCTCCGGGATCACCGAATCAAGGGTAAAAGTATCCTGAGCCCCACTACCACTAGTCCTTGGACCTATTGATTATTTATGATCCACCGTCCTGTTTAAACCGTTTAAACCACTAGTTCTTGGACCTATTGTGATTCCACCAGTTTTAGTTTTTGGAGCTGTTGGTTGTTTCAAATCCATCATCGTGTTTAAACCAGCCTTAATACTGCAACCTTATTTGCTCTTTTTTCATATTTAACAATTTCAACCATTGGAAAAGTATTTCTGAAACCATTGCATTATCCAACCAATACACAAAAATAGCCACTGAAATACAACGAGATCAGTTTCAGACCATCTAAACCGCACTGTTATATTACAGACAAGAAAGATTACATTGACCATACAAGATCATGTTGCTGCTGGCAGCATGTTAACCACAGTAACGTGACCCATAACAAAATGTTTACAGATAAAAGGCTGAGTACATATGAAGGTTTACACTAAGAACACACAAAGCCTGCAACAGGATCCAACCCAAACTGCAACCACCATAACTCTTCAAGCCTGCATAGTGCCAGGGTGCCTCCCCGCCATACGATCCAGCGCATTGAGATGGTGCACAAGAATACCTCTTCTCGCCAGATGACAAGTATGCCCACGAAACATCGCTCACTTCAACGAAATTTTCAAATCCTCCATCTCCAAGCACTCCAAAGCATCCCCGAATCCCCTTCTACAACCACTATAACTCCTTCAAGCTCCTCGTGATAGTGCCGGTGCCTCCCCGCCATACCATCTCAAATGCATTGAGATGGCGCGACAAGAATACCTTCAACAGATGACAGCGGTCTAATAAAACATCGCTCGCTTCAACGAAAATTTTCAAATCCTCCATCTCCAAGCACCAAAGCATCCTCAATCCTTTCCGCAAATCAAGGTATCGTACTCCTTTACATCTCTAATGCGGCAAGAACTTCCTTAGGACAAAGAAATCAACGTCCATATATGAACATGAAAGCACTCAAGACTTTGCTCACACCACCGCTCACATTTTCGTGCCATCTCGAGGCTGTGAGAGGAGCATCCCGTATGCAGGACCGCGGGAGCCTCCTCCTAAAAACTTGAGATCAAGTGAGACGATAGACAGGAGTGCATGCCGAAAAGATGGGGAGGTCCGATATCCGCGGACATGAGGGCTTTATTTCTACTTTTGTCGCTATCCCTTTGCCCCCTCCTTTTTTCTCCACTGCCTAACTTGCTCCATTCGCTTACTTTGCTCTCTATTTCTCCATTTGCTCTGTGTTCCTTCTTTTGTCCTCACATACTCAGCTTGCTCGCTTCACTTCTTCCATCGAAGCGTAGCCTGTTCCTTATTTTGTTCAAATTCTTCTCCTTATTTTCCTACGTCTATTTATCATATTCTTTGCATTTTGCTCATGGTCCCGACAATTCTTCTTGTTGTTCCTTTGTCCGATCCATTCTACTTTATCTTATTTTTCCTTATTTTCCATTTCCACCTCAGTCCTTTTACCTAGTCAAAGATAGTTTGCCGGCCTCTAGTTGAGGTAGATCTCTCTCTATCGCGTTTGGTTTGAGATTTTCCATAGATCTATCCGAGCTACTTATTGCACGCAATAGGAACCGACATTCCTGATGGGGACGCTTTCCTCAGATCTCCCATTTATCAGCCTCTTCTTTCTCATCGTTTATCGACGCTTTGAGCTTTTCCATTCTACCATTCCGCCCATAAGTTTCCCGCCCTCCCTCCTCATTACATCTTAGCCGGTTTATCATATCTACATCTGATTTTCCAACTCATTGTTGAAAATTGCCTATTTTATATTAGTCGGTTAATCATCTTAATGTCTCTGCCTCGCTTTTCTATATACTCGATCGCCTCTCATAGCCCTCGGTGGATCGCTCCAAAGACAAGATATCTCCAGACGATATTGTAATCGCCATCGCCGACGCCGCATTGACGCCACCCCGACCGACGTAGACGCAACGCAGTAGCCATGGGTAGCCCCTTAGGGCAACTTAAGCTAAGAATGCATTAGCTAATGTGCACATTTTCCAATGTACACATTACCGTGGGCACACATTTCATGTGGCCACTTGATGCCAAGTGGGCCATACCCATAGGTGCAATTAATGTGCACATTTTCCAATGTACACATTCATTAATGTGCACATTTCCATGTGAGCATTTGGGTGCAATACATTTCGGCACATTTGGCCACCTAGCCCTTTAAAGGCAGGTTCTTTTCCACCATCCCACATGCCTAAAGGGGATAATTGGAACCCTAGCCACCCCTCTTTGTCTATTTAAGTAGGGAGAACCTTAACTTGCTCCATTTTCGCTTTCTAGGGTTTTAGAGCTCGCTTTGGTCACCAAGATTAAACCGCCTCCTGCATTCGGCCCGAGAACTCGCATCATTAGTTTTCCTGATTCGGCATTCGGCAGGATGGTCGAAGTTCAGCCGAGGAGGAACTTCAAGGATCAGTATTTAGGCAATTTATAGTCTAAACTCCCATTTCAGCCATCGAATCAAAGATAAGCTTAGCTTCTTAAATTGCCTATAGCAGCCCTCTAGAACTCTATTAGTGATTCTAACTAAAGAACCTAACTTTATGATATAGATTAGATCTTGCTCTTTAGTTCTTCCGTGATGTATATGGATGATGTATCTCTCAGAACTCTTGTATTGGGAAGGGGGGTAGAGACCTAAAGCTGGTAGTAGATGTCTTGTGATTAGCCTCAATACCCATGCTACCGGGTACAAGAGCCACACCTCGGGTTGTGTGAAGGGCCGACCGCTTATAAGGAGGTTCGTGTTCGACTCTTGAATCCATCCCTGTGGTGTGTGTTATTAGTGCTACCGTGATCATTGTGACTAGGTTCAATGGCTGCCACCGCTGCGGCAAGGCATGGGCTCGACACCTGCGAGTGTGGTGAATATGACCTTCCATTGAGTTCAAGCTCTAATACTCGCAAAGGTCTCTCTAGTCACCTTGAGTCAAGATGTAGATCTCGAGGGGAGAGATCCCTACCGCCCCATCGAACTGGAGATGCACCCGTGATATAGCCCCTTGGCTATGCATCCGCGGGCTAGCCAGTCCTAACACTTTTCAAATTTACCGCAAAGTGCATGTGAGGGCGATGGAGTGGACAACCCAATGCCATGTTCTATGCCACCTAAATCCATTGCTATGAATTCGGCCCGCAATGACCTCGAGACCCAAGCTTGTCACCCATCCCCGTGGTCCTGTAGCCTTGCAGGATTTCCATGCATTGTGCCGATCATTGTCTTTGCAGATAGGATGTGCCACCCGTATGTGGTGCGGGTATATGTTGCTCTTATATACCGACATGTATGTTTACGCCCGCCAGCCTAGGTAGGCCCCGAGGGAGCCTGGTACAATGACCCTTTACTCTTCCCACCGGAACCCGGCCATGGTTGCAAAGGTTATGTGAAGGGCCCGTGATCGGCATGGAGTCGGGTATGGGGAAGTTAACTCCTGTTTTGTATACTGCGAGTGCACCGTGATATGAGTAGGGACGCCAGCTGGTATCGTGAGCAATGTCGTTCTTGGAGACTAAGAGCAAAGACCGCACTATGCCCCAAAGAGTACTAACTTGATAGGATCCTCAAACCTCGAAATGGGAAATTTTTTCTGGCCCTTGTAGTATATGCTAGCAAATCAGCTTAAAGTGAATTAGTAGCAAGTAAAGTGAATTAGTAGCAAAGTAAAGAAGGCGCTAGCGAATTAGTAGCTAAAGAAAAAATTATGAGCCAAATAGGATGGTTCCACATCGTCATTGCAGTCGATTTCTAAAATGTAGAAACCCGATGGTCTCACACGTCAGCCGTATTTCTATTTCTAAAGGAAGTCCCTCGCCAGAGCCGACATTTCTAAAATGTGGAAACTTGATGGTCTCCACATCGTCAAGGCCAGAGCTTCATTTCTAAATGTAGAAACCTCGCCGCAGCCGCATTTAAAATGTAGAAACCTCGATGGTTCACACGCCGCTACCAGAGCCGCTTAAAATGTAGAAACCCGTCACGCGAACGCAGAGACATTGATCCAGCCGCTTAAAATGTGGTAGAAACCTCGTCTGCTAACGGTATACATTGATCCGCTTTCTAAAATGATCTTAAAAATTCCCACAAGAGTGGAATTGAACTCCCACCCATGTGGTTGAACTCCCCAAACCCCCGTACAACCAATCGGTGGGCTGCATCGCTTGTGTTTGAATTATAATCCTTAATAGATTTGTCAGTAATAATGTTAGATACTAATGGCCAAGCTCTTGAAATTTAGAACTAAGACCCTAAGTTAGATAGAGTCATCATCCCGATGACACACCAAGCCTCCGACGACATGATCGCTACATCAAACACCACTGACTCCACTCGACCAAACAACAGAGGCCAAGGAGGTCAAGGAAAACAAGAAGAGGAGAGGGCGTAACGAGAGCGAGGCCAGTGGGTCAAGAAGCAAGCAGAAAGTAAGGTTGGTCCAACATTTTGAAGACTCAACACCAGACAAGACAATACCAAGGGAGTAACTCTAATGAAGAAAGATATGCACTTACCAATCATATCAAAGGAGAACCTTATTAATTTCAGAAATGATAAAATTGTTTAATACAACGGTTTAGAGTAAATTATAATCGTGATAAAGTTACTTAATTCAAGTTAAGTTAGAATTCAGCTTTGTTTTAGTCAAATTGGAGCTTTTGAGCAAAATTGAGACGCATGTCTCACACGTCAGCCAGACGTATTTCTAGATTTTAGAATCTGGCCGCTAACGCGGTGAGACCATGCCCAAAAAATGCCCAAAACAGCTCCAAATCCACTAAGTAAGGGGTCAATTTCGGCCTAACTCGGCGAGTTTAGTGGAATTACAAATTTCAGATCACTTAAATTGAGGTTTTAGCCCAATTAGGACCTATGTCTCACACGTCAGCCAGACATTTCATTATTCTCAAAATCGCCCGGCTGCTAACGTGTGAGACTCCTCCAAATTTTGAACCTCCATAACTTGAGCTACAGAGCCCAAATCACAAATTTGTTGGGCGCTAGGGACCGCGACGTTCTAGAATCCATTTATGACCCCAAATTAGGATAGAAATGTCAAACCCCATCTCAAAATGACCAAAATTGCTCAAACCCTTGAATTGCTTTCCCAAACCGTAGTTTGTTTGTAGATAGAAGCATACCCCATTAGTAGCTCAAGTATAACGCTTTCCTCGCCTCAAGCCGATGCCTAATTCTAGGTAGAAGTGCTCGAACACCTTTGTTATAGTCATCTAGACCTTAGCATAGCAACCCAAGTCCAACCTGGTACACCACTGCCGAGCCAAAGGCATAAACCTTTGACCTAATTCTGTGTCCTTCTTAATAGAGTTTGACTTATATAGCCTTCTACATTGACACTCCCCATTGCCAGATACCCAGAAAGCGATTTGTATCGAGCTGCCCAAGTCATTCCATGTGTAGAGATTGACCCCCCAAACCAACCTTTGTTAGACCTTAGAGTATACTCAAACACCATGAGGGCTTGCAAAACAACCCTCATTTCATGCCATACCACACGCCCTAATGTCCATAGACTTGTAGATTATAGATGTCTTCGAATGCCGCTAAGCCATCTTGCTTGCTTATAGAGCCCGTATCGCTGTAGGAGAGCCCTTCAAGTAGACTCTGTGACTCTAGGATACACAGCCGCTGCTTTCAAGGATCGGCCGTAGCCACAGACGAGCCATACGAACTTGAAGACATCAAGGTCCTAAACCAATGCACAAACAGAGGCGAGGAGACCAAAAGGCGTAATTCAAGAGGGGAAGCAACGACAAACACCTCAACCGACAAACGAAAGTAGAACAGGACACCACCGACCTATCATCAATCCCCATCAAATGGAAGAATATTGGTAACCAACGGCACCAAGAATGTTCTAGATGTCAACCTCCCTACTACCACGCCCACGAGCGCCCACATCGTAAAGAGGATCTCAACGCCACCAACCTCGACGCCATTACGAGCTCTCAAATGGAAGAACGCCAGACAACAAAATACAGGCAGGCCGTGAAGATGTTAGGCATCGATGTCGCTAAAGATCACGAAGCAGGGCCGAGGGCATGCACCGAGACAACTCATGGCTAATGTGAGCCGAGTAGAAACCGAGGGAAGATCACTACCACCTTGCGCCTCAAAGAGCTCAAGCAATGTCAAATAAAAGGAGTAACCGTTGAAGTAAACCACAAAGTACCTAAGGCTGACCAAGATGAGCCTCCAGCCCCTTGCACCAAATAGAGAATTTTCATCTACCCAAAAAGGTAGGAGACCATGAGGGAGGAGACGATATCAAGGAACATTTCCGACTGGCCTCAGACGCGACTAGGGCAAGACCAAGGAGGAGGAATATCAAACAGGAATTCGACCTGTGAACACCTAGAAACCAAGGAAGGACGCTTTACTATCACGCCTAAGGAGTGCGACTCCACGGTTAGGACTCAGTTAGATTTGAGGAGACGACCTAGCCAACAGGTAATAAATCACTTGTGGCAATTTAAGGAGCCATAAGTAATGGAGATGGTGACCACACTTCCGCTATCGTGAGAGCCACTTCGTATCAGCAGCCCAAGCAATGTGAGTCGACTTAAATTCAACTCAAGGGAACAGACAATACCGCCACCAATCACTCTTATCTCGTGAGTTTCAAGACATTCAAGAATGCCCGACTGCAACAGCCAGTGACCCTACTCAAGCCTCGAATAATGGCACCGCGAAATCGCCAATCTTGCAACGACACCGCATAGGGACGCAGAGTTACCGTGATTCTCGCTGATTTAATATACACAATAAGGAGGAGCATCTTTTTCATGGGATCACATCGATGAACACTCTTCGCGAACTTGAGGTGATCAGCTCGATCGAAGCTCAACAATAGTAGCAAAGATCTCAAGAAATCCCGAGTCAACTCAACGAAGAAGATGCAAAGAAACCGAATCAAAATGCCATAGGGGAGGAAGGAAACCTGTGAGGAGTATAAATAATTAGGGTAGATCTTCGAAGTTGTTTTGCAAAAGTGGATAAATTAAAATCCTAAATAAATGCGATATTCGCCATTGTATATTCAGGATGTCCATTATATAGTGGAGAAACATGGGTTTAGAGTCATGTTTTTACGTGATTTAGCTTTAGATCAGGAAGCTCCTTCACTTCACTACCAAAGGAGGGGAAAACAAGGAAGCACAACCATAGCCCAAGATCAAATGGAAGAGAAAGTACGAGGGAGAAGTTCAGAGCTCCAAGCAAACCCTTCGACTCCAAACACTTCGAACTTCGCAGAGCACCACGCCCACCCAATGTCAACAAGAGACAACACCGCCATGTCAAGAGCATCGCGATTGCAATCAGACATCGTGAGGGCGCACATCACTTCCTAGTAGCAAAGGGCGCGACTTGATGAACTTATGACATGAGGGCCTCAACAATGGAAGCTGAGGAACACCTCGACATCAACGAGCCAACTACAGCCATCTCGACGACCATAATTCCAACTGTGGTAATATAGGGGATGTGCGACACGTATTAGATGGAGATGCACTACGAAAGGTACCGCGACGAGGAGATATTATGCCCTCAACAACTGTGGGTGATGGCTTCGCCGCATCTTCCTACCAATTAGAAGAGAAGAAGCCACCATATCTCTCGACATGTGGCACGCCAAACTTCGTAGAAGCATTCGACGCCTAACGGCGTAAGGATAGTAACTGGCACCTTCATTAAAAGAGAGTTCAAGATAATAGCCGTGCCATTCAACGGCTATATATCTGCTGCGTACATACTTCTTCAACGCATCAAGCTGGGCGATATGATCCATCATCCCCGGCTAACCGAGCCATCAGGAGGAGAGTCATGATGCCTTACTTGCCAAAGAGACCGACATGCATAGAAGGCGACAAAGGTCGAACCGAAGATGGAGAAAAGGCAAACCGACTTCTTCCAACGAGCTTCCCGTGAGGGCAACAGAGGATCAAAACGGATGAGCACAATAAAGCCATCGAAGGTACCTCACAAGAAGATCGCATAGTGAACGCGGACAACGCCCAAGCCATGCGATCGAGGATCAAACAAGGAAGTTTGGAAGCTCGATGATAGCTAAATCCATAGGGCGAGGCGAAATACCGCACGCCATTTTGCATGCAACTTCTGGTGAACCCAAGGATGAACGATTCAGCAACAACCGGTTATAATCAACCTGCAGGAGTATAGCCGCTGAATCGCCAGCATCGCCCCCAAGAGATCGCTTCAAATACCAAGTATCATGAAGGGGAACAATTATTGCCCGAACAGATCGTGAAGCGACCGAAATGTCACATCAACGACAAGCACACCTTAGTTAGAATGTGATGCAAAGCGGCAGCATAGCCGCATAAACATCGAGGGCCCAAGTATATCAACAAGTTACCCGAGCACGAGCCGACGACAACAGGGAGGATATAGATCGTCAACACCATTGCACCGGAGGAACACCGATGACATTGCCAAGGAGTAGGTGTCCAACTCGGAAGGAGGCACAAGGAGACCTAATAGCTCTAGTAGTAATTCGTTGTAATTATGTAAGCTGCTATATGTTGTGCAATATGTATAGTTCTGTTATTTCTTCCCTCCCATAGCTGCACATCAAAGGAAGAGATGTCATGTTGCAGGGTGAAGCAACTCAACATCGCCAACACTGCAACACGATAACGACAAGAGGACCTCGAATGATGAGACATCGATGGAGTCAAGAAACAATATCTGGATACGCAGAGTCATCCTTAGCCGCCAAGACAAAGAGTTCAAGATGAAAGATCTTTCAACAACACTTTCGCATTTGAAAGCCGTATGCAAGATTCAAATGATCATACACCATCAAGCCAAGAATGAGAGGCTTCTAAATCCAACAAAGTCAACCTCTACATCAAAGAGGAGCCACCGCCAAGGAGACCAAGTATCGAAATGGATGAGAACGCTACCTGTCTCTTCCGCTAAACGAGCCGGATGAGCTTCTAGCAAGCTCAAGATCTAAGGCCATGGGGCCTAGTAGGTTAAAATGTATGGATGGTAACATCCATATTGGGACAAGGCAATTCCTGATATTCTCAAGCAGAAAGGATTGCCCAATTGGGAAGGAGACGATAGAGTAACTAAAATTATACACTCCATTACAATGACATCCAACGTATTGAAACCACTCCAGAGATTGATCTCCTCGCTAAGAAGGGGATAATTATTGACCATGTATAAATCTATATCTCCAGTGTTAATAATCCAACCGAAAGTATAATCTAACAAGTCCTGCCAACTTGTTACTTAAGGACATCAATTGATTGGTAGGAATATTCCAAGAGTTTAAATTTAATCCAAGAAAGGGGAATCTCTAGAATAATAAAAATAATAGTACATGCAAGGTACATCTAAAAATAAGAATTATAGTAATCAAATAGTCTTTTGAGACAAAAAGGAATTGTTGCCATGACAAAACCCTTGCGGTTTAGAATCGCTCTGCACCAAGTAGATAACCCATAATTATATTGAAATAAATGATAACATAATATGTGCATCCATCTTAGATGGTTATATATGTTAGCTAAGGCTAGTAACTTAATGCCAAGTAAGAAGCGATAACCTCTAAGGGGAGAGAACATGACGGTAATGTCATTAGCAGGCACTGTTTTCTTCGAAGAAAGTGGGAGGGCTCAATCTGCATTGAACGCATTTCTGCACCAAATTGACTGGATCAGAATAGAGTTCACTCCCAATGCACAAGCTTAATAGAGCGTGAAGATAGATAGATAGATAGCTCAGAGGCCTTCAACGCATGAGATCGACGTGAGTAGTGAACTACACCACCAACGGCGTGGAGCAAAACTATGGGAGCAATGAACGACCAAGTCACCTCCAAACTACTGACCGCTCAATGAGTGATGCTTCTAGCCTTAGGTAAGGTATGCACATGCATTATAAGCTTTAATGTGTCTTATTGATAGTTAACATAGATCCCAATAACCGCATAGAAATTGGTTGCACGATATGCATCATAGGAAATAAGTTAAATAACAACGATAATGTGAAGTAGCATGTATCTAATCCTTCCGCAAGGATGCAATCTTCTTCAAGGATAGCTATAGGTCCTTATAAATATAAATAGAAAATAGAATTCCTCGATACTTAAGTGCATCTTAGGATATACTTCCAAGGGTAATGCAGATCCAAGAAGAGAATAAGAAGCACATCTAATTCTTGTGTATGATAATTAAAAACCCTCGGGCTCTATAATACAATAGGTCTAAATCGTGGTTATTGTTTAAATAATCGCTGACCTAAAAGTCGCTAAATATTGCAAAGCTTAGAGTAAAATATAATTGTACCATCGAAGTATTGCATCCGGAGCACTATGATAATGTTAATTCATAAATATTATCTTAGGGTAATTCATAATCACATGCAATAAATGAGCCGTAAAAAAATTGGCCTGTGCATGTCGATTTGTGCTTAGATTAGTTTCATGTAGTTAAGATAATTCCACGACAAACGGCGCTGGTGGTATGATTGCATGCTATTATCGATGACAGACCACTACTGACTTTAGGGCGTATGTACGTCAATGTAGGCATGACCGCTCGGGCTTTGGATGAGTGGAAGGTAGATTAGAAAGTCTACTGCCCACCTGGCAGACAACCCTCGAGAGAAAGGAGGTCATTAAGGAACGCATTGATAGGAAAGGCACCTTTAGCCCCGTATATGCTTCGATAGGAGGAATCTATCCTTCACGCCTAATGTGAAGGATATCCTCCACGCTGGGCAACTAGAGGGTGGCATGAGCTGCATATAGGCATATAGGCTACCGTTTCCACGGCCATAATGGAAGATCCACCCTTCCACTTTAGATTAGCCATGCATCCATGTAGATAGGTGGGTGGTCACCATATAACCAAAAATTTTGTAATAATTAATAATAGGTAGTAAATGACTAGCAGGCTCAGAGCCCCGGAGGGCAAGGAGGTCGAAGATGAAGGCTTGCAACACAAAAATTTTGTATAATAAAGGTATGGCGAATGAAAGCACCTTAGAAGTGTAAATTTTGTATGAAATTGATAAACTTCGATTAATCCTAAATGTTGCATTGGCAAAGTTAATAATTACCTTGTGTGGATTAAGTTATGATGTGATAAGTTAATGGATAATGAAATAGTAATGTCTTAAACATTACCTTAGAGCAATTCTAATAATTAAGATAGTGCAAGTATGTAATTATAGATATTGTAAAATTAATGCAGATTTTAAGGTATGTAAGACCGAACACAAATTTTGGTTGGAAATGTGCTGTAAGGAAATGAAGAGTACCTTTAAATAATAATTGTATATGAAAGCAAGTTAAATTGTGATAAAACTAAATGTTGTGATAATAGAAACCAATAAGTACCTATTTTTAGCAGAAGTTACTAATTGACAACCACAGATAACAGCGTACTAATGATTTAAAAAATATTATCTTAAGGTAATCGCGAATAAAATGTGCAAGTATTATAGTAGTATATCGTATGCATCGTTGATTGCGTGTTAGGAAGATTCCAAGGTGGGGAGAACTAATGGCGTCATGGACAAAGATCATTTCAAGGTGGGAGAATGTGACGCCCAAAGACAAGATAATGGCCCCGTGACGATATTGCACCGCCACGCCATCGCACACGCCACCCCGACCACGGTACCAAACGTAGCCATGGGTAGCCCCTAGGGGCAACTTCTGCTAAGAATGTGCATTAAGACATCGCGGCACATTTTCCAACGCATTACTAACGTGGCACACATTTCCATGTGGCCACTTGACGCCAAGTGGGGCCATACCCATGCAATTAATCGCCAAGCACATTTTCCAACGCATTAATATTCATTAACGCACACATTTCCATGTGAGCACATTCGCGCACACACATTTCCATGTGGGCACATTTCCGCCACCTAGCCCTTAGCTGCGTGTCTTTTCCCACCATCCCACATGCCCAAAGGGGATAATTGGAACCCTAGCCACCCCCTCGCTTCCATTTAAGCAGGAGAACCCTAACTTGCCCATTTCGTTTCTAGGGTTTAGAGCTCGCTTTGGTCGCCTCAAGAGCTGAAATCAGCCCCCATCATTCGAGAACTCGTGATCATTAGTTTTCCTTCTGATTCGGAAAGACAAAGAGATGGTCGAAGCTCCAGTCGAGGAGGAACTCTGTATTTAGGGTAATTTAGTGTCTAAACCCCATTTCAAACGCATCGAATCCCAGGTTTAGCCTCTAATCACATAGCAGTTCCTCTAGAACTCTAGATAGCAGATTCTAACTAAAGAACCTAACTTGCGATATAGATTAGATCTTGTTCTTTAGTTCTTTCCAGGATGTATATGGATGCATTCTGAACTCTCTTTGTATTGGGAAGGGGGTAGAGACCTAAAGCTTGGTAGTAGATGCTCCTAGATTAGCCTCTAGCACACTATATATGCGCCCGTAACAAGAGCCACACCGTCAGGTGAAGGCCGACCGCTGAAAAGGAGGTTCGTGGTTCTCGACTCTGAACGCATCCCTATGGCGTGTTAGTGCTAACGGGGATCATTGTGACTAGGTCTATCGGCTTCGTTAACGCTGTAAGGCATGGCCTCGACACCGTGAGGTGGTGAATAAGGATCTTTCCATTGAGTTCAAGTTTCCATCATCGGCAAGGGCCCTCTAGTCACCTTGAGTCAAAGATGTAGATCTCGAGGGAGAGATCCTACCGCCTATCTGAATCGGGAGCGTAAACTCAGATATAGCCCTCCCCTTTGGCTATGCATCCCGGCTGGCTACAAATGTGTCCCAACACTTTTCACCCTTACCGCAAAGCGTGCACAGAGGGCGGATGGAGTGGACAACCCATCGCCATGTTCTTATGCCCAAATCCATTGCTATGAATCGGCCTCGCAATGACCTCCGGAGGACCCGCTTGTCACCATCCCCGTGGTCCGAGCCTTGCAGGGATTTCTATGCATTGTACATCATTGTCTTTGCGCAGATGATGTGATGTGCCACCCGAAGGGTGGGTATATAAAAGGCTCTTATATACCGACATGTATGCCACGCCCGCTAGCCTAGTAGGCCCCGAGGGAGACGCGGGTACAATGACCTCACCTTCCATCGAACCCGGCCATGGTTGCAAGCAGCTATGAAGGGCCCTCAGACGGCATGGAGCTGGTATGTAAAGAACTTGCTTGTATACTGCGAGTAGCACCGATAATGCAGGGACGCCAATGCTCGATCCCCCATGTTTCTTCATTCTCTCGATATATATATTCTTTCTATTCATTTTTTCCTCACGGCATTGTAGCCTCCGAGGCTACATTTCTATCATTTCATTCTTTCTGTGGCACTACGTACCGGGACTTAATTTCATCTTTTATTTTCTCTATTGGCAATGTAGCCCGGTGACGCTGCATTAACGATGTTTTTTCTCAAGAATGTTCATTCCGGGCGATTCGCCTCATTGGCTCACACAAGCTTTCTCGCTGGCTTTGGAGCCTCCAACCCTAGTATTCTTTTGAAACTATATTCACCTGATGCTTAACTTTCTCTCGGGATCGTCATTTTTGTTCACTTGTGTTACTTTTTGGGGAGCATCTGGTTGTCACAAGGCGCAGGGACAGTCACCTTGGGAGCTACCATCCGCTTATCTGAGATTTGTTGGGTGATTGAGGCTAAGCAAATGAGCATCCCCTTTGGATGCTTCAACTCTTTATTTTAGTACTTAAATTCAGCTATTCCATATTGGTTCGCACTGCAAAGATGTCGAGAACGCTATAAAGAGCCATCGTATTTTCATCGAAAACCCGTATGGCTGGTTTTTCATCCTCGATGAGAAGTCGCCATCATCATCTCATCTTTGCTTAACCTACGCGACAAATGATTCATATTTTATCTTGTATTCTTTATTCTTCGTCATGCTCTCGATGATTGTCTAGTTTCGGAGCATTTCTCAAAAGCTTTTCAAAAACTTCTAACCCTAGTACGGGGAATCTAATTGTATCATAGGACCCATCCTAGGAATGAAATAACGTGCACAAATATTGGTATTAGGCATACATAGGTTGTAGAATGTAGACATTTGTTTTAGACCTTGGCTTCCACAAGAATACATATTTAGTACACGGATTGCCACATGTTGCCAACGTGTTTTAGATCTTGGTTCTCTAAAAAATACACATATTTCTATTAGTACTTTGTATATAGATTGCTCATATACGGAGTTTGCCAATATATAAAAGATGCAATTTTCTTCACTTCATAATTCATTTTACAACAAATATCTAATGGTGCCTCTACCCATATGCACGGGCAAACATACTAAAGCCGTATATAGCAAGGTAGTGCAGATCCCATTTCCTTCCACTTAGTGGTGTCTCTATTTTGCCAAAATTAAGAGAAAGGAAGCTACATCTAATGCCTTTGAATCTCTTGTGCAACACAAAACGATGTCACCATGCACACTGTACGACCATATATCGTGAATATTACACTATCTCTTTTTTAGAGGTAAGTATGTATATTATATTAATAAGAAAGTAAAACACGTAGATGGACCTATGTCCGTGATATCATCCATGAGCACAAGGGGAACTCCGCCAGTCCCAAGGGAGCAGGGGTTAACCGCCAAGTTTAAGCTTCAGGCCAATGGCTACCTCCGCGGATCCAAGAGCAACCAAAACATGTCGGGGCTTCCTGTGTACTACCAATCTTATCAAGCTCCTTATCATACTCGCCTATACTTCCCGTGGTGCCCCAACCCCATCATTGCAACCTCCATGTTAAGCATTTATGTGATTCGAGTGGTGCAGAGGGAGTTTGCTTTCCAATTGCAACATCACACCTGTTTCCGTGACCTTTTACAGATCAATGTTGATGACCCAAGCTCGTCCATGATCTAGTCAAAAAACCAATAAGATATGGGGCTACCTTAATTTGTCAAAAGTTAAGTGAAGTAAGGGTAGCCCAATGCCAAAAGTTCACGCCATAGGACGTATGAACATGTGCCTTCAGCTTATCTCGCTACTGCTCTACATCCTAGTGGGCAAAAGACTGCTTCCACTGTTTTCCTCCTCTTCTCAATCGAGACATGGTGCTGATTGCATCCCGGAGAGTTAACCACCGAATAGCTGTATCTCGGAGCACCAGTACTGCCAGAACCCACCAAGAGTTGCGTGAACACCTCATCTCGTGACATCCAGCCGCTGTAACTTTGAAGGAGAGAGATTCCTCTTAGCCTCAGAAATCCCACCTCTACCGAGTATCCCTCTCCCTTCACTCTTAATCTCACCAAGGCCTACAATCCGTGACCAATCATGCACATTAGCCAAAATGCATCTAAATATACTCTTTAAATTTCTTTGAAACAAAGAGGACAACCTTCTATATTTAGACCATGACAGCGTATCAAAACATTACAGCTACCTTTAAGTTTCTTTGAAATAAGGAGGGCAATCCTCTGTCATCGTCTTGTTCAAATAGGAAGGTGCTTGGTAATACTTTTATTTAAGTACAATCTTAAACATGGCGTATAAGCATTTACAGAAGTTCCACATCAGTCTCTAGGGACATTACATTAGTAGGAGTTTTGTCATTAGGGCCGATTTGGGATCTCAAAATGGCTCATAACTTGGGTTAAAGAATTCCACGTCATATTTGCCAATTTTACTCAATTAGGTTTGCCTCATGGTTACCAAAGTCAAGATAGTTGGCAAGTAAAAGAATACAGGCTTACTGGCATCCACATGGTGGATTTTCAAGGGGATGTATAGCGCAGATTGCAACAAAGATTAATGGTCTCAGATTTTTCTCGAGAATCATCATACCTGCACTAAAAATAATGGCTACTGTCCCAGCCACTGCCGACGCAAAGAAACCCCTTATCAAATTTTGGTACCATGCTTCTCTATACATTCACCTCGGGACCTCCTTCATACATCCTCTTTTACTCACTCCTTCATCTAGGAGTCTCCGATTCTGCCTTTATGCAATGAACTCCTGGGCGTGGAAGAAGTGAGAGGTTTTGCCTCCATAGGTCTGGCAGGATGAGCATGCTGCCACCAACGAGGGCAAGCATAGAGTTGCTCTAATAACTGCAGCGCATCTAATCTTTGACCCACTGGATAGGAGCATGCATCTGCTGAACTTGTAGCAACGGAAGTGGAATGTATGACAATACCTATTACGTATACACCCCTTCCGATATGGGCAAAAGAGCTTTAATCAAAGAAAATAATAGTTTCCCAAAACCACCCTCAAAATGATAACCACCTTAAATGGATCACACAATGAGAAGTCGACCGCCGCCTATTTAAGTAAAATACTAATTTCACCAAGGATCTCCTTATCTTCATTTATTTTGCTGTCTTCGCCTTTACAAGCATAATTTTTGTGCGTGCTTATGCTAATCGACGCCGAGGATGTCGTTCATTTAAAAGCATTACTTAGTATCCTTGTCGCTCACCATATAGACATTGGGTATGTCCTTTCCAAGGTATGGATGTTGTGGCATTGCTAAGTATGCGATCTCATTTACTTCTGCATGATTACACCGTGAATGTTAGGGAGTAGCTTGAGGCCGCTTGAATTGCCCCTTAAGTGAACCGTAAGCTATTGCACTCAATCTATGAACAATGTAATTGCAAATGAAGAAATACCTTAACAGGAGGGGTACAACTAGGGATGTCCTTAAAAATGGAAGTGTGAGAATGAGTTTCAAAATCTTCACAATTCATTTGAGGTATTTGCTAACATATTCCGTAGATGGCCTAGGAAGTTCAAAAGTCTCAAGACATATACGCCATTTCAGCCTTTGCCGAAGTTTGTGGATGGCCTATTTTTGGTCCCTCTTGCGGGACGCTCGATTCCAGGAATTATCGGGTCAATTTATTGTGCCGCCGCGATAGTTAAACTTCTTTAAGTTCGCCAGATACTTTCTTCCAAAATAGTATTTATATGTTAATTGTCAACTAGAACAAAGAAGAAAATGTAGTAAAGAGAGGCTGCACATCTTATTGGGGTGCCGCTTGAGGACCATAAATAAACAATCTCGGCGCGCTTAGATATTCTGCATGGCTTAGGAGGAAGTCATTTATTTAGCTAGCTACAATGGAAGTTTAATGGCCATTATCGTAATCCAAGAGTGCTAATGGAGATAGAGGAGATTGCATCTAACTTTCATTATTTCATTGATGGCATTAGGGTTGGCTATAGGCAAGAGTGTAATGTAAAGTTTGATGAGTTTGCAATCAACAAGAAATTGTCTATTGCTTAACGATTTGAATTTCGTTTATTTTTTCGTTTGTGTGGAATTTTTCTATAGGGATCCGTACAATTATTTAAAAAAGTTACCAAGGTATTTTACGTTTAACATCCGTTTTTTACTATTTGTCTCTTGTCAGGTGTCTATTTTTTGCCAGTGTCCGTAGTATAAAGTGCATCCATTGAGAAGCCATGGCTAGAACTAAGTAAACTGCAAGGATTCATCCAGGTGGTATAAGGCCGGGTGATTACATTACTCCGCCTCCTTCACCCGCTTCTGAAGTCTCTAATAGAGATTCTTCTCCTCCGACTCTGACTATGCCTAATAGAAGGAAAAGAACTTCACATGACAGACGGCGGGGAAAGCAGCTCTAGAGTAACTGGGGAGGTGCATTCTGGTTCGGAGACAGAAGATGAAAATATGACAGATCAGCAAGCAGAGTATGATGCCGGATTGATTATTGAACATTCGACTCTTCCTGCTCCTCCTGTGAATGCGTCAAAAGCTTCTAATTAAAGAAGGAGAGCTCATCCAAAAAAGGGGATGACGACCAGAAATGTGAGGAGATGGTCGGAAGAGGCGGCCGACCAGCAGCCTAGAAATGAGATGGGTGAGAGTAGTGGCCAAGGTGCAGGCGTAGAGCAGCCGCAGTAATAGCCAGCAAAGCAAGGAAGAAGGAAGCGGAAGATGAAGCTTAGCATTAAAGCACTACGCAAGACAAGGAAGTACCAGAAGAGCATTGACCTGGTTATAACCTGGTTATTCCACATCTCCAATTTGCTAGGTTTGTGAAAGAGTTGTTGCAAGAATGTGGTGCTATACATAATGCCACTTACAAGATTCAAGCAATTGCCTTGGATGCTCTTCAAATGGTAGCAGAAGCAATTGGTGTTCAAGGATTCCCAACTTGCAGCCATACATGCCAAGCGGGTGACTGTCATGCCGAAGGACATGCGCCTAGTCTTACACATAAGGGATCCTGAGCAATATGGCCGTAATTTTGAATCTGCATACAACAAGAAGAAAGACATGCCAGATCCTAAGGCGTAAAGTGCCTGGGTATTTTATTCATATGTTAATATTCCTTATAAATATAATTTGTTTTGTTAGTCGATTTCTTTCTTAGAAGGTTAACTTCGCATTTTTTTAGGCTAGGATACGTGAGGATCACACGACGTGCCTTTTTTTGCATAGACTAGTTTTCGCATCATGTGATCTGATCCCTCATCCCAACCCTAACCCAAACCCTAAAATGTACGGACGAATCTCCACAACGGCTCTATGTATCCTTTCAGAATGGACAACGGCTACTTCAATTCTGCAGTTATAGCACCTTATCGCTCTTCCACATCTTTTTGCGTTCTGCATCTATTTCGTCGTGGATTGTTATGTCGAGTCTTTGGAATGGCATGCATCTGCCCCATGTGCCAATGAGGAAGTTGCGTCGAATGAGATTTTTTCTTTCTATTGTAAGGAAATCGACATCATGGAAAACAGTGGCTACTGCGATGTTGCTTTATGTTTCAGCCGGAGTGCGTTAGCTCAGCGAACATGCTTCGCAAATGTTCCTGGGGTATGGATTCTGAAACCAGCTTTAGAGGAAGCGACTTCGCATTTGCAAGGATCAAAGACTTTCTTCAAGAATGCGGCGTAGCGGGCTCCACCGGACTGCGTGCTTGTACTTAAGAAGATAACTTATATCTCTTTGTCGTTTGCATTTGCTAGTTATTGCAATTTGCTCAACCTTCCCATTTCCTATTTCCTCTAAATTCAATTCTTACACATCCACCCATTTACGTTTCCTTTCTGCAATTATCATGATTCCATTTCGTGCCAGCTAATTCAGCGGGAAGCATACGAGCCGAGATTTGATGTAGGCATTTCTACACAGCCGAGATGTCTTCTCCTTTAGTTATTTTCTCATTCCTTTCAAATGGCAACAATTATCCAGGAAACGCCCAGATTCTTTTGCATCCAGAAAAGGATCGCCAGATTGTTAGCACCCAACAGGCTGTAGCACCGCATTTGACAATCAGGTAGGTTTTTTGTTGCATTTAGGATTTGATTCTTGCAGTAGATTAGTGCTTTGCCTTCCTTTAATCTGTGTGCTCTTTCTTCATGCAGGAAACAAAGGATACACTTACAGCATACCCCAGCATACCCCTAAGAATTAGACAGGTTACAGGTATCCCGCTGTCCAAAAAGCTCCCTATTTGAGTTAAATTGTGTATGGATGCAGAGTATTCTATTCCCTTTTAATTTTGCATGTGGTTCCTTCAACTCATCCATTAAGAGTTTCATTTTTTTTGCGAATCTCAGACAATACTTGTGCCAAATCTTCAATTTTGATTACAGAATTACTTGGCTTTTCCATTTGAATACCATACCAACTACACTCAAAATTCCTGATGGCATTAATTCCTGGTGGGCGAAATGCTGTAAAGAGCCATCATGTTGGTGCTCACACTATTGTGATGAGCAAGAGGTTCCACATAAAACTTTTGGCTAATACAACTTTTGGCTGATCTCCACTATTTTAATATACTTTTAGTTTATGTTGAAGTAAATGCTACGATTTGCTTGAGACGGTCCTTTGGCAAGCAATTGCAATGAATTTTTTTTTACCTCCTGTTTTACATTTGCAAAAAAAAAAAAAAAATCATTAAGGGGATTTAAGCTCTGTTTGCAAAGATTTTGGATAGGTTTGCAAGGATACATAAGCTTGTTTGGAAAGATTATGAAGTCTCCCTTTTTCTTTTGTTTTTCTCTTGGATTTTTTTTGAACTTGCTGAACTGTGTGCCCATTCTTTTAAACTTGCTGAAATGAGTTTAGGTGCTTTGTTTAATCCCTCTGCAAGGCATGCTGGCTAATTTCTGCATGATCTCCATTTCCTTGATTGGCTCTGTACCCAACGATTTTTCAACCAACTGCAAGCAAACTTTTTCTTTTAGGCAATCAATCCAAGCTATGGTTAATATTACAGACTGTCGGGTGCACTTTTTCTTAACTCCTGTTATACTTCTGCAGAGAAAAGCAGTGGCTTGGCAATCTTATTTGGGGCTTATTTAAAGGAGGCCTTCATGTAAGTAGCTCTTATCCAATCATATTTTTCCTTAGATGTGCATCTTAGATTTCTGTTTGTCTTTGCACGGTTTACATCTTAGTCATCTAAGTGTTACATAGATAAAATATACATCAAAATCTGATTAAGTGGGAAAGTACATTTTGTTAGTTCTGTTTGCCATGAAGACAAAGAAGTACATAGTTGTGGAAAAGGTTCATTTGCTGAGTTTTGTGAAGCATCTATGTTATTATAGGTTTAAATTGTTTAAGCTCGAATTTTGTTGTTGTGATATTTAATCCTAAGCATGTAATATATAGCTGATAATATGTTCCTTCTCATGTTGTGCAGGCATTTTGCAGAGTTAAGATTGAGGCAACTTTGCAATTAAAAGAACAAATACAAGGTAAAAAGAAGAGATGACACTAGCAATAAACTAAAATAAAATATGCCATGGAGAAAAACATTTCTAGAAAGACTAGAAAATTGCCCACCTTCAGTGGGCTTTCTATGTGGTTGTATATGAAGACTGGGACACTAATGAGGTGGTAGGTTCTTGTGATGCCGGAAGTTTGCCTGAAGGGGATTGCATTTTGAGTAGCCTCAGGGCTCTTGCCGGTTAAGGTCTATACATGATACATTTCTGGCGGCCAGGGTTCACATTCATAACAGATGCTTGGGCTCAAAACAAAGTGGATCAAGTGATGTGTTGGGTTTTTAATTTGTCACTACATTCATTACTCAGAAGCAAACGCCACTTTCCGTGATAGCCTCACTGATCAGTAGTCCCGCCAAAGCCCTAAAATGCGTAAAATGCAAAGAGTTTGATTAAATGGGAGCTCCGTATCGTGCTAGGGGCCATGCTGAAGCTCTTCGCACAGCCTTCAAATAAAGCTTGAAAAAAAAAAAAGAAGTTATTCCGTGGTTTCAGCTTTGACGTTTTGTATCCTTGCTCCTCCGGGCTCCGTACCAGCCATTTATTTGTGTAGAATGGCAGAGCCATACAAAGGGCTTCCAACGAATCATCAAGCTCTTTTCTTCCCCGCTGTAGAATGCGAGGTATGTCAAAGTGCTTCAAATCTAATTTGTAACGCTCCTAACCGACATGTCTTCTTTAGCTAATCAAGTAAAACCGCTCTAGACGTTTATGAGTAGTCGCTTCTACCCATGTAGGTGCCCTGCAATCATATCATAATTCACTTGTCATAATGGAAGGATGGAATCTAACAAATATGTAGAATGAGATTACATACCTACAAATATGTGTATTAAAGTTACATTAACATATTTAGTGTATTTACATTTCTTTGAAAACTTAAAAGGTAAGATCATAATACTCTCTGTAGTTTAAGTCATGTCTATAAATTGACTAAAATATGTAAAACATGGTGCACCTTCAAAAGCCTTGAACCGATTGGTTCTTGGCGCTATGACTTAGCGCTTCTTGACTTGGTACCATGTGTAAGGAGAGAATTCGGGCCCAACATGGGCAATTTGAGGTGGATTTGGGGGACATGTTTAGTGGATAGGGAGACAGGAAAGCATGACGTGAGTCTAGAAAATGGTATTTTGAGACAGGAACAACTCATTGGGAACCGGAAAAGGCCAGGACAACAGAGGACAGGAAATTATGAGACTGGGAATCATGGTTCTCGATTTAAACTTGACCTTTGGACAGGAAAGTCCTAATTGCTTCAGAAATGCCAAATCACACAAAACAGATCATTGCTTTGCTAAACTTTTGAATGGTAAAATTGTAAAAGAACCAAAACTTCGGGTTACTTTGCACGTGGAGCATTGGCTGATCCCAACAATGGCTAAGGGAATCAAGAACCAACACAAAACAATGTCGCTCTATTCTCCGATGCATCCCAATTGGTTGGTCCAATCTTGGATCAAAATTAATGAAGAGCAAAATATGATTCTGGAAAACAAGAAAGGAGATCAATCCATGAGTTTAGAGGTAGCCCTTAATCCGAAAAATCACCACCTGTTCCTTCTAGGACTTAGAGAACTATAATCCCGAAGCCAGTGATTGGTTGTATCCGGCTATGAAGGAGTCGCTTAATCTACCTAGGTCGAAAATAATGAAGATGGATAAAAACATTGAAATTACAGGAATGTACTAGTTACAATTCCCTTTCTTTGTGGTAGAATGTGGAAATCCAAATACAACCCAATATCTTCTTGCTGGCACTATCTATAGAGCCAATACCCAATTTTACTTTCAAAAGTGGAATCCAAATTTGATCGCAACCTAAAATGTTTTATCCTCGCCTCTTGCACTTTAGCGATTAAATCCTATGTATTGGCATGGAAAGATATTTTTAGAGAACCGATCTCGTGGATAGGTGAGTATATTGGCCGAAGGTATACCACAAAGAGCTCCAAAGGTTTGGATCCAAATAGATATTTTTAAAAGAAATACTGCCAAATTCAATATCGATTTCCTTTTGGAGAATTCAAAAATCTACCTCGACTAAGTGTGACTCCTCCTCCATAATGTTTGTGGCCTTAGATTGCACCTAAGCAAGGGAGGTGTTTGTCATGGAAAAATGGATGAAACATTCCTCCTCGATCCTAATGTACCAAAAACAAGGAATTTCTAGACACTTATGAGAACCCAAAAATCTGGATTTTTAGTAGCAGTAAACAATTACAGAAAACAAAAATGGGAGTGCTAATTAGAAAGGCTCGGAAACAGAAAGCCAAAGAAATGAAACAAAACAAAGGAGAAGATCTCGCCAAGGTCAAGATCAGACATGAAAGAATGGAAGAAAAATGTGAACATGACAGTAATTAATGGATGTGATAAAGGTTTTGGTCAATTCAAGTGGCTATGGAGTAGAGAATTCCCCAAGGAACCTATAAGTCCTAATGGTCGTAAGTTGAATTATCTATGGTCCCTATAAGTCCCAGCAAAATGTCAAGGTAAAGAAATTATCAAGATAATTCCCGTCTTGATAACCTCCTAAATCATTAAAGGATACATCAACCGATATTAAACAGGGCTAATTCACCAACTCAATATGCAAAATGGAAGTTAGTTCATAAGGGAGAAACCCCCAAACTGTAAGTATATAGGTGATGATGGTCCAGAAAGCAAATGTATGATATTCTTTTGGAACCCATGGAGAAAAGGAAAAATTTGGCTAATGCTAATGGATGAAATTGTGTTGACATGGTTCTGTAAACACAAGAGGGATTTCATCAAAGATACACCAAAGATAATAATGTAAGTTTAAATTTTTCAATGCAGATCCCCTATGGAAGTAAATATTTTATGCCGGAAGGTGAGAATCAATCGAAGATCCTATAAGCCCTAATGGCCTGGAATTGGAAACAATAGACCAAATAAGTCCAAAAGGCCGTGGGATTTGCTTATTAAATGGTGCCAAGGCCGTGGATTTGATTCCTATAAGTCCTTGTGATAAGCAAATGAAGGGGCTATTTTAGACTCCTAATACTACTAAGAAAAGGTGAAGGAAGTTCAATTTTTCGTAAAATAGCCCCCGCCTCCAACTCGAGCACAGAAAGGAAGGAATACCCAAACATGAAGATCATCATATGGAATATGAGAGGGACTATGATCCTTCCCTCAAAGGAAAAGGGCACTTATTGCCCTAAAGGAAATGAAGGCTCTATATTATTTTGTTGCGGTGAACATAGTCAGCCTCAATTTGAGACTTCTGCTGCAGACTGGATTTTCCGCTTCTCCCGTGGGGATCTCAAATGGTCACCAAGTGTATGGTACTGTGGGGTGGTATTTGTATGGCTTGGTGGATATAAATGTATTGAAAATTTAGACACCACTCAGGAAGGTGGACAAAAGAGTGTGAGATACAACTGGGTAAAGAAATATTTGGCATTATAAATGTCTATGCCTCAACCGAAAGTAATGAGAGAGAGGAACAATGGACACAAATCTCTCAATGGATTCAACAAAGAGTATAGGAAAATTGGCTGATGCTGTAACTTTAATAATACCCCAATTTGGGATCAAAAACTAGGGAAGAAAATTGAAGAGGTGAGATCTAAACTTTGGATTTCTATTTCCCTTAGAGAATTAAGTTTTGTTTGCATTTCTTACCATCTCCTTTACAGATGTGTACATCCCCGGTAATATTTGTTTGAAGTGTTCTTGCTTCGTGAATTGCACCTCAAACCTAATTGATCATTTTTCTTCAACTCGTAATGGGATTTGGCAAAGAAATGAATTCTCAAAGATGGGTCATGGCTATGCTATAGACTCGAAGACTTGCCCTTTGGAGCTTGATTTTACTTCAAAGTTCTGCTCCGCTCGCTTAGATGCAATCGACCTTCCGCGACGCTTTGTGGCGCAGTTCACATAGTATTTACAAGTAATGGTGCTGTGGGGTTGCCCAAAACATAAAGGCGAACGGCTTTTAATCAGCTGGAAATGGGCTATCAAAACGTAGTGCTTAATCTTTGCCGAAATGTACAATGGCTTCATTTGTCAATAGTGGCATGCAACGAAAGCAACATTTAGCGTATATACTCTAGATTGTTATCACTAGTTCCATGTCTTCGGCGATAATTGGAGTTGTTTTAATTGTTTGAAGTGATATAATGCATGATTTGTTGTTCCATGTCGTGGACAATCTACCTACATCACATAAAGCAATGGTCAATCATGCCTTTTTGTTCCCACAAAGGTGTTTTATGTAACAAATTTTGGCTAATATATCCACTTTGATCTATAGAAGGGCATGCCTCATATCTAGCTTTAATTCTAGGCTCTTTAACGTATGCAAGTAGGTTAGCTTACTATGAATTTTCTGAGCATTATGTCAGTCTTAACCCTCATAACGACATCAAAATCAAGTAGTTGGTGCATGTAGATTCCAATAAAAATAATAGTTTCTTTTTGGCATTTGTTTCTCCTACCAAAGATCAAGCGAAGAATATGTACTAAATTTGTTTGACCTTTTGCAGCTTTGTGGATCATGCACTGCATTTCCTAAGAGCAACATTTCATCGCTAGCTGTGATTCATTCTTATCTCACATTGTTTTCGTGCTCCAAAGCATGAAACTCTGGATTTGTTTATTGTGGAATGTCCATGCACTTGAATCAAGTGTAAATGTCATTTTGGGTAGCAAGATTTGTGAATGATCCATGGAATACTCCTAAGGGCTAAACTTAGCTATTTGGCTTATTTTTTGAGCACATTTCAAAAAAATTTGGCTAAAGTAATGGAAAAATTAAAAATACAATTTTAGCTTTAACTTTTTTCGGGATCAAGGCTAACCTCTCGGAGCTTCCTTTAGAAGCCAAATGCTAGAAAGTAAGAGAGTGAAATTTTGTATTGTTTAGCTAAACTATAGAAACTTTTTAGAATGAATTTCTAAGTTAGTTTAGCTAACATCATTCTAGTTTATATATGAAATATAAGATTAGTAGTTTAGTTTCTAGCATTATGAATTTAATTTGAGTTTTAGACTTTGCTAGTTAGCATAATACTTTAGAATGTTTCTACAAAGACAATGACTAAAAGGCCAAGTGGGAATATATTGAAAAAAAGTATCGTAATTTGCTTAATATTTTCTCTCGTTGGCTCTACCCATAGAAATGGGATGATGTTTAAGGTTTAGATAAACGTTAGAAAGTATGAGAGGAAAATGTGTATAGTTTAGCTAAATCCATGTAAGGTTTTGGGATTAATATTTGTGCAAGTTTAGCTAAAGTAATTCTTGGCTAATAAAAAATATGCTTATTAGTAATTTATTCCCCTCGAATGATCAATAATTAGCAAAAATTCTATATGGTCCGTAGATTTAGATTGTTACTACTACTAGATCCATGTTTAAAGTGATAATGGAGTTGGTTAATTGTTTGAAGTGATATAATGCATATGGTTTTGTTGTTCCATGCGCCGGACAATCTACCTACTTAAAGCTATGGTCAATCATGCAGCCTTTTGTTCCCAATAAAGGTGTTTTATGTAACAATTTGCCAATATATCCACTTTGGATCCATTAGGCTGGGCATGCCTAATATCTAACTTTAATTCTTAAGCCATGTTGTTTGTGTACCCATCTTTAATTTTACAAAGATGGTATAGAGCTAATTTTACAAGTTATAGATATTAACACATGCCATGATAAAGTATAAAATATATAAAAGGGAGTTATAAATAGGAATGTGGTAAACATTGCAAATGGAAATGGGGATTGTTGCATATGGAAACGGGAACACATTGCATTGTATGTAGAAAAATGTAAAGCACTTTTTGATAGAGGATATATATCACAAGTGTATTTCGTTGTCTTATTGGGGTATGAACATTGATTGTTTTAACGGCACGCATATATGGAATGGGGTACAAATGAAGAAATTTTCGGAGTAAGGGTATATCAAACTACAAAACTGCCAAAAGGGGATTGTTTAGAAAAAAGGGTAAGGAATAGTGGTCAAAAGAAAATGGGGTATGAATATTGTATATGTAGAAATGGGGTACAATCAAGAAAGTTTCGGTAAGGGGGATTACATGGAAAGCGGGTATGAATATTAGTTGCAAGAAATGGGTACTAAATATTACATATTGCAATAGGGGATATAAAACACTTCCACATAAGAGGATACTAATCTACAAAATCACAAAGGGGGGAATGTGGGATAAATACCCCATTTCAAAATCATTGCTATTCCAAATTTTAAAAAGGGATTTTGAGGGGTTTTGTACGGGATGATGTGGGCATCATTTTGATGTGTTGCAGCGTACGCAGCATGCTGGAATATGCTTACTTATGATAAACAATTTGTAGATGGTAGCATTTTAGATTTATCTTTCTCTTCCAGCTTTTGTATCTTTTAACCATTTTAATATGTGAATGTTTTCTGACTATGGACAATATGCTTTAACATGGCAGTGCTGACTTTAGAAAAGTACCTAAGAGCAAAGCTTAAATAGTTAGCAAGATTCCTGATCACAGATATAACAATGATGATAGCAAACGGACGGACCTAAATATGCTCCAAAATTATCTATACTAATACATATACCACGTGAACATTCTTATAATGCCATGCTCGAAGATAATGTGAGGATGCGGCGGCATAGGATTGTAGCATGCCTGCAAAATCCTTACCTTGGACATCAAGAAGTTGCTGCACAGCAAGCAAAGATAAGAGTTTCTATTCAAGCTATGAATTAAAAAACATTAGAAACAACCCTGATGTTACTAAGATTCAAAGCTTCGTACCTTTGTAGTGAAGCATTTCGCCCTGGCCTAGATGTCTAATGAATACATGCCATCATAGTTCTTAAGAAGCATCAATATCACCTGCAGAGAAAGGCACTTATTTATTACAAAATGATGATAGCGGACAGACAGACCTAAACATGCTCCAAAATTATCTATAATACATATACCACGTGAACGTTCTTATAATGCCGATGCTCAGCAAGATATAGGAGATGTATACATAGGATTGTAAAATGCATAAGGAAGCATGATGTAAGAATCCTTTACCTCGGACAATGAAGAAGCTTGCAGAATAGCAAGCAAAGATAATTCAAGCTATGAATTAAAAAACATTAGAAACAACCCTGACGTTACTAAGATTCAGAGCTTCGTACCTTTGTAGCACGGCATTTCGCCTTGGCCTAGATGTCTAATGAATACATGCCATCGTAGTTCTTAATAAGCATCAATATCACCTGCAGAGAAAGGCACACTATTAAAACGACATAAACAATAGACAAAACAAAGATTTGCTACAAAAATGCTTGAATATTTGACCTTTTTATGCATCTTCTTTTCCAAGAACGGGGGTGGCTGTGAAGCTTTAATACATCATGTTAGGGATTCTCAATGTTAAGAGAAGTAATAGCAAGGAGAGAAGAAAAAAGATTTGCTTAAAGTGATGCCATAGATTTGTTTGGATATGCAGCACAAACCGCTTCTAGCCACATCATTCAAACATTCGACCAAGCTGACAACGCGACTAAACTCAAAGTAACGCTCGTACTTCAAAAAATGCCCTTCCAAAGGATGCTCTTTCAACACGTTAGGAATGACTCCATCTTACCTATGTAGTAATATGAAATACATGGCTTATAAATGATTATGCTACATGTGTTTACTGTGTTTGAAAAATCCAGGATCATGGAGGCATTTTTACCAGCTTCTGTTTTCTCTTACATGTTTCATCTACCAAATTCGAGATCTCATTCTTTTATGCAGTCGCGTAGCACAAGACATTCATAAGTGCACCCAATTACCGAAATTTACAAAGATCACAGAGTGATAAATTCTATAATGCTATTGAGCAAGCAATTTAGTAAGAAAAACCATACCTAGACCTATATTGCTTATGGAGATGGATTGTGATACAACCCTCGGTTAGGGATTCTCAATGTTAAAGAGAAGTAATAGAAAGGAGAGAAGAAAGAAGATTTCTCGCCTCATTGCTTGAAGAGAAGCCATAGATTTGTCATTGTTTGAAGAGAAGCCATTGCTTGAAGATAGAGCAGCGAGGCATGTTGCGACATTTCTCAGCAAGGATCGCTTTGTTAAGCAGGAGTGTAAGCTTGATACCCAAAACTACTAACAATCTACATTATAAAACATATTGAGTCCTCATCGCCTGCCCTTCTTGTTGCCAGCAATGCTCCTCTCCTATTTTGAAACATGGTCAATTTAAGAACACCTATAAAAGTTGAAATCCCTGCTTATTCTTTTAAGGGTCCATAAAATGCATTATCACCACCAAGATATACTTATGTCCTCGTTTCCACACCGCTTATGGTTTACGCCTAAATGCCATAAGAATAAACCTTTCACCTCTTGCACCATTTCAGGGGCCTCAATTTATAGCACGGGAATGAAGTTATACTTTAAATAAACCTCTTACTTCTTTCACAATCTTAATGGTCTAGATCTAGGCCATGTGGGCGAATGTGTGTTGATCTAGTGGAGGGACAGACGCCATAGTTTTATAATATAGGATCCTTGAACATTTATATCAAATTTGTTCAACTGTCAAATGTGTATCTAACCATCAATCATCAAAATTATATATACTCCCAATACATTTTAAGGTTATACTTTATAAGATGATTTAAATAGTAGATATGAACTAATGACGCTATTCAACACCAATGCAAAAGTGTAGTGATCAATGCTAGAGTGGGATTCCTACCCAAAGATGGTTGCCAAATTCTTGAGATGGGCATGAGGTCCCAAATTACTTCCATGCACGCACCTTGGAAAATATGTTCACCACTTGAATGACTATGAGGACCTTGAGTAAATTATGTTAGAGATTGAGGTTGAATCCTCAAATATCACTGTACTAAGAGAGAGTTTCCAAATCAAGCCAAAATTAAGGGTTTACTATGGGCCGCAAGAATTTTTGCAGAATGATATGGAGTTTGGAGTCCTTTGGATTTCCGCTATCTCAAACATCTAAAATTCAATTAGATGTTGATAAGTTCATCAATCTCTTGGATAGTGTGTTCCTATAAATACATATATGTCCAGATTCAAAGTTCATAAATGCCATGGATGCTATTTTGTTAACGAGTACATGGTGCAAAATGGTTTAGATGTGTAGCATGTTGAAATGCCAAACCTTAGGCATTGTTATAATGAATGTGCTCCTCATCTATGGTACTATACTATCTCCACTAATAAAGATGCGTCACTCATAAACATGTATATCTTGGCATGTGATAAGTAATTTGCGTCTATAGACTACAACAATATGCTCGAACCCATGTCCTAATATATATATCCAATATATCCGCTGCAACTTCAATTTTAAGATTCTACCATATTTAAGGGATTACATGTAAAATTTATCTCTATTGTAATTCCAACTCCATAGCTAGCACTTTATTGTAGTTGTATTTTTATGAAGGTAAATATCAAATAATGCTACTGCTTCTACTTTTTGTACAGATAACCTTTTTACTTCCACTTCGTGTGGAGACAACAAAAGTCTCGAGAACCATTGAAGGTGAGTCATACATGTGCATAAATCATCATAATCTTGCATATACATATAATGCCTAGAATAAAGCTTTAGCTTTATTATTTTAGAAACCTCCATGTTCTTTCTCTTCTTGAACGCATCTTTATGGCTATACAAGACAATACAAAATTATGACTTCAAACATCTAAATAGGGCTCATATGGGGAGGTCCCACCCTAAAATACCACCGATGTGGCTAACCATCCTTTATACATGACACCTATTATCAAACTAAGTCGCTAAAGAAAAAGCCGGTTAGGCATGTGTTGTGGCAGCAAAGACTAAAGCCCTGAGGTTGGAGTACAATATGGAGAATATGGATAAAGTTTACGTTGGCCAAACATCCAATCCACTAGCAATCGAGATTGAACCTGCTCAAACATTTTCGCGAAGCACGCCAAGATGTTGTGCTGTAAATTTATGCACCCCTCCTTCGTCAAGGGGAGACACAAAATTTTGGCAAGATCGCCGATGCTTGAATGCCATGGTTGTAGAAAATTCAAATGTATTAAGTGAGCTCAAGAAGTGGAAGGATCTCGCTTGGACACATGAGATGTGCGTTAGAATTCATTCCAAGATTCCATCACGCCGCATATTGATGAAAGTAGAGTTCAATTATTTCTTCCAACAATGGTGGGCCAGAGTTTTATTGCAGTCTATGGACTTGAATATGCATGAATTTGGTACATCATCTCAAAAAAGACCCATTGGAAGATCCTACAAAAGCACTTATCCTGTAGTGGCGAAAGTAACCCTCTTACAAGACACCTGGCCATGAAACCAACACTCAGAGAAGGAAATGTTTGAAGCGCAGATGCACGACAAAGATTAGGGCCTTGAGATTACAATATAATGATGTCCATGATGATGTAGATTCGACAAATTTTGATCACTTACCTGAGGGCGTACCAAGTGCAGGAGGATGTTAGAATCTTGATGAACAAATAACCAATCAAGTGGTGTGTATGAATGATGAAGGGTTTAGTTCACAACCTCCTACAGAGCTCATTGGGATGTTCCCTCAACAAATACCACATATGGCATCATGTAACCCCTCTTATCAGATGTCGAAATGGAGAGAAACCTTCGAAGTAGGAAACACTTGCATAATAGAAGGAAGGAAAAGCATATGACTTTGAGATTGGGATTTGACAATGTCTATTGTACTGATGTTGGTCACCCAACCACTCGAGTAGCAACTGGAGCTGACCAACAAAATCTTGATGAGCATACAAGTAATCAGGTGGTAGCTTCATATGATACCCTAGTAGCTGAAAGAATGTCGCAGAGAAAAAGATGTCTGAATCATAGAGCAAAGGCAAGAGCTCGAGCTTTAAGACTAGAAGACATAATTGCAGTGTCCTAAGTAGAATGATGACGCCTCCCTAAGCAAAATATAAGTGATGCTCGACCGCACACCCGTAGGAAATCCCCATCCGCCCCGACCGCGACAAAGTTCCTCCTGCCTATCCCAAGCACTGGGTATCCCTAGCGGAAGGGGACACGGCGTGTTCATGCTTCCTTCCCTAAGGGGCTCCTATCACAAATGAAGCATAAACAACGCCAAACTAGCAATAGCAATACATCACACTCACTCAAGGGTAGCACATCCACATATCCATAGCTACAAATGTAGATAAATATATGTCATGTAAAACATGAGAGCTCCTACCCAAGGCCTTACTCTGGGAGGTAGACCTAATGGGCTAGGCTCCTTCAAGATAGAGCAAGTAATTTCAAGTCATAACAATGTATGTGGTCGCTATAGACAATGGCTAGGGCTGGGATCACCCATCCTCCCCAGGTATACTTTGCAGCATGGGCTAGATCAAGCTCGCATGACTCTAGGCTCTTTCTGGATATGCAATCCCATAAGATCACCCACGTGACTACTCCTGTGTTGCACTTCCCTGGTCCGCTGAGGCAGAAGGTTTCATCTCCCGCCCTGTGGTCTAGAGGTTCCACGGTGGCTAGAGAATCATGGCAGCACACCCATTCATCCCCACTTACTCCCAAACAAGACCCGTGCCAACACCTCGCGAACTCTTGAGAGGCAGTGGCAACACCAAGTAGTTCTCAGATAAGTCGGACCCATGCCCGGCCCACAATGGGCGACCAGCCATACCTAGCCTAATCATGGGGTCCCCAGTAGCCACGCCAGCAGGACCCCTCCCCTCCGTGATCTTTCTAGCCCCGCTTGTGTAGTGCTGAGTCACGCCATAGCCCCCTTTAGCCCTATGGGTTCCATGCACGTGCCTAATTATAGAAACCAAAGGGTCTAACCAGGAGCATTACTTGCTAAGGCTACTTGTGGCCCTACCCCTCCTAATACAAGAGGAGCAAACATGATCAACCATCATCATACAACATCATATCATGATAATTTATCATTAACATCTAAATCTAATCATAATGATCTAACTTATAGTTAGGTTCCTTGGATTAGGGTTCAAGATGTTGAATAGGGGTTCTAGATGGCTCTATTCTAGATACGAATACCTAATTCATCCGGGAGTGCTAATTTCCGTGATGAACTACTATGAACACTACTCCAAATACCTGCCCAAATGCTCCCTCCCATTCCCTCGGGCGCTCCATGGTCCTTGAAGTGGTCAAGCCGCTACCACTCCAAGATCGCAGGTACACACTCCGGGCCGGGCCGTGACCAGGCTATGCCATAGCAAACGACGCCAAACGGGGTTTCCAAGGCGTGCTAGGCTAGTTCCTGGTGGTTAGGCCTGGTGGTGCTGACTAGGGTTAGGCTTAGGCTAATAGTAGATTAGGTCCACATGGGATGACACATGGCTCCACGCGGCCCAATGGGACAGGCCATGTGGCTGCTGCCCAATAGGTAAGGTCATGTGAAATGGGCCTTTTATTCTAAGGTTATCTGCTATATATACATAACTTAGATATGCACCCATGCCACTTCCTAAGGTATAAAGGCCACGAAGTACAATTTTTTGTATAGTGATCTTAACTTAAATATAATGCATTTATAGCTTATATTCCCCGAACGCCACATTCTCTCATGCCAGTGTGACTAACCTCCACTATCCCCTCGCAAAACAACATAAGTATACAACTTCAATTTAACTGAAATGATCAACTTCTTATTAAACAGCTGATGATGTAATATAGGCTATATTTCTACTTATACAAAATTATATATAGCCTTTAACAAGGTTACTAGTCAAAAACATTATTACAAAAGTTATTAGGTTCATAATTTGCTCCAAATCATGGGCTCCCCATCTCCACGCACACGCCCTCCTCGAGCAGCGTTCCTTCTCACTTGTCCGCATGAGTAGCACATTACGCTAGTTTAGTTAATAAGTTTGTGGTTTTATGGGACCACCCCACTACCTCCTCTTTGAGCCAACTACTAGCTCAAGGTTACCTTACTACTTTGGCGCCGATCATGGCCCCATAAAAGGATTTGAGCTAAGGACCATTTAAGATGATCCTATCATTGCCTATGATCAAGTGCTACCTTGTACTCATTCCCGTGTCGGTAATTCCCAAAGGCTCTTTGCTATGCTTCAGGGTTTAAAGTTAGAACGCTCACGCATCCCATCATCGACATTACGCGATCACTTATACCTCACCATGACCCCTATGCGGTCAGGGTGCTTGCCCCGCGATCGCGGGCATAGAGATTAACCATTGTGATGTCCTATCATCGGCCTACACCATGCCTACTTCCCACATGACCTCTCGTCATGCGCACTTTGGTGCGTGTTGCCTAGAGAATGCCTTTGGGGCGTATCCCATCATCGCTTACACGCCAAGATCTTGGCACATGCACCTTTATCGCTAGAATGCATGTGCCTTTGCCTGCTTAACTAAGAGCACACTAAGCTAAGCACCTGCAAGTTGATGTCATTAAGCTCTCGAGACAAGTCAGCCCATCTAACTCCCTATGAAGTCTCTGTGCATTGCTCAAGGCCATTCATCTTCTTGGAGTCGACAAGCACTACCTCTTCCTTCTGCATGAGGATCAAGCTCGCTACTTTACAGCACTGCCGCCACTAGCTTATCCCTTCTTTGCTTGGATCCGCAGGATAAGGACCAAAGGTCAAGGGTTAAGCAAGGCTCTTTGAGCTTCTCAAAAGGAGGCTTGGACATTCTTGGAGCCAATGCTTTGTCCAAGCAACTTTACCTTCTTATCTTTGGTGAAGTCCTATTGCAGGGGACGTTCTTAATTTGGCGAAGTCCTTCACTTAACTCCTCGATAATCGCCAAGTCGAGGAAGCTTCTTACTTCCACATTCCCAGCCCCAATCCACTATGGCTTCAATCTTGCTCCGATCAAGGATCCCTTCGCATGACACCCGCCATGACACCGCTAAGCGGCGTGGCACTTGGTGTTTGCCGCATACCCATGCCACCTTAGCTTCTCCAAAACCCTTCTGCGTCAATTTATGCTCTTTCTATGGACTTGTTGTAGACCGTGATGTCATCGAAAAATAATGATGACAAATTCATCTAAGAATTTCTAAAGATGTCGCTTATCGTGCGCATGAAGGTTCCCGGGCGTTGATAAGCTAAAAAAGGCATTATCGCGGAACTCATAGTGCCCATACCACATATCTCCGGCGTGTTTTATGGATATCTTCTTCCTTGATCCTTATTTGATGGTAGCCCTAATCTTTTGTGTGGTCAATCTTGGAGAAGACTTTGCTCTCGAGCCGTCAATTCGTTATCCGCTTCTGGCGTAGCATATTTATTCTTTATCATTTGCTTATTAAGTCGACGACATAATCAATGCACATCCTCCAACTTCCTCGCCTTTCTTTCGATTTAAAAAGGATGGGTGCTCTAAAAGGAGACACTTGTTTTATGAACTGAAGCTCAAGCAGCTTCTTGCAATCGCTGAAGCCTCAATTCGCCCGAGTGCTCATCCTATAGGGTGCCTTTTGGTAGGCTTAGTATCCTGAGCTAGTGTGATTTCACACTCTACACCCCTATAAGGTGGTAGCACCTAATTTCACCCGTGAATACGCCCCAAACTCCTTAATGGCCTTTAAGCATCGGGCCAAGACAATCATTTCCACTTGGTTCACTTCCCTTTGCTTTACTTGGCCAACCGCTTCTACTCTTCAAGATGTAATCCACCTCTGCTTTCTTATTATTTTCTCAATCAAGCTCATAGAGATACATTGCATAGCTGAAGTTACCTTCTTACCTTTACTATGCATCGATTGTCAGTCCGTGTCAGCCATATAGAGATTTCGCTAGCCGCAATCTATCATAGCTTTTACCGGCCTTAGGAACTCCATTCCTACTATGAGGTCATATTCCCAATGTCCATCACTTTGGCCTACCGGCCACTTGTTTCCACTGCAGATCTATGTCAAAACCCATTCTTCTCCCCTTAGTGTGGCTGTAATGGCCACTTGTCATGCTAACTGGCCTTGGCTTGGACTTCAAGGTCTTATTCTTCATGAGAGCGAGCAAGCCTTGGAGAGGCAAAAGTTGTGGGAACTACCAGATCTATCAAGACTATATATGGCTTGCTATCTATAATTCCTTCCGTAGAGATTACCAGACTGATTCTTAACCTCCCCGACTCAATAGCTGCACAAATTTTACACTCACCTTCTCTATGAAGTCTTGGGGTTCCCCGCGATCACCTTCTTCTTCATCTCCCTCGGGTGTGATTCCTAATCGGCGAAGTTCAAATAGAGCCGCATGAAGGGACAATTGTGCGCTCGGCTGCCCGGCCGAAGCAATTCGAAACACAATTTTCTCTATGCATTCCTCGCTTTTCTCCTTTGGGATGCCGTCTAGGAGAAATTTAATTGACTTGCCTCCCTCGATCCTTCCCGTGGCTTGGCGGTCTCCAAAAAGACTTCCCCCCGAGCTTTTCCTGGTACCGCCTCCCCGGGCCGGGCGAGGCCGCTTTGCCTAGTTTGATACCGCCTGTCTTCCCTTTGAATGGTAGTTGTTTCTGCCTGAGTTACCGTGCCTCCTCCAAACTCAAGGCCTTATCCTCAGCCTCCCCCGACTATCCTCGCTGATTTCGTTCAACCAACCTCTTAATGTTGTTGTTCAACCCTTCAATGTATCCATCCACCGCCTTTTTCCGCGGATTCTGGGTACACATTGAGTCTCAAAATTTCATGAACTCTTGTATTTCTATTACCTGATAAGTTGCCACGATCCCGACTGTGGCCCGATGTATCTTCCATCTCGACACGTGGGTAACTTCGCGGAACATGCTTCAATAAAAAGTCCCTGAATCCAATTGTTTCTTCTCAAATTTTGTTGGACTTTTCGTATCCTTTTCCACCATATTCTAGCCGGGCTCTATCAAGTTTGCCGTTGCCACTTTACCTATGTCCTTATCCTTCATTCCAGAAGCTTTCAATTCTTCATCATCCAGCCATGCTTTCACCTCCATATATGACTGTCCATGCCCGTGAACCGCCTGACTTTCTTGTCTTTGTTAGTCCCAGGCCTCCGGTGCAGACTATTCATGACTGGACGGTTAGAAGTCAAGGCCAAAGATCCACAACCAGGGTCGGTCGCCAAAGGCCCGCCCGAGACTGCGGCAAACCACGCCAAAGCTCAAGTCCCTCAACAACAAGAGGCTGGAACCAAGTGACGTCCCCGCCACCGCCTCAAGACTAGAAGGCGGCCAGTGATTTCAAAGCTTTTCAAGAGGCACCGCCAAAGATTCCTCAAGAATCATCAGGCCTCCTTCCGTGAGTCGGCACCGAGATCGGGCCGAGTGTCTATATTGGGCCAAAGGCCATTGTACTATACATATGAGTAGAGCTAGCACATGAGTTTTAGATGAGTTTTGAGTCTTGTCTCACTTCAGTTTTCTCTATGGCGAGCTCATGCGTCATCATCGCGATATCAAGGAAGCTTATCATTGTTGTCTCATTGTTCTTTTTTTGTTTTCTTTCCTTCCTTTTGGTTTTCTTTGCAAATCCCACGTGACATAGTCCCCCTATCCTCCCCGTTAGATCCAAGGGTCCTCACAGAGGGTCGTTTTGTGAGTTCCCCGAACCCGTACCCCCAAACACCGCCGCCAGCTGGTTCTGATTCGATTTTCCTTTTCTTCCCGCCGCCATGTCCGGCCCGGAACTTCACGCCATAAGAACTCCCTTTTCCCTGGAGCGCCATCATCGGCTGGAAGCCTCTCGCTGGCTGCATGTGCGGATCCGCTTATGACATTGAGGAGGCCACATTCTGGCCTAGGGCTCACGGGCCACCCACCCCTCGTGGTCCGTCCCGCCTCACCAAGCCGCGGTAAACATTGCTCATGTACCACCACCTCATCACTATCAGAGCCCGGCTGCAAAATTAACCTTCTCAACCTTACTTTCATACCCACCACATGCCTACATCCATCATTCTTCCGCCATAATGCCTCCCTCGCCTTCACAACCATCATCTCCTACTTCTGCGGACGTCGTGATATCCACTCACCTTCTTTTGCTCCTCCCTCGTGAATTTCTTTCCTACATTTCTCCTCTCTCCCTCTCACTCGCTTTTTTTACAACCTTACAGACCTCAAAACCAATGATCGGGCACCTCCAGTACCTCCACCTCAAGAACCCCTTCATCGTGGTCTTTCGGGCACTATGCCCTCTCCAACTCCACCTCAATATATACCTATCCCGCTCCCCGGCCCAGCCAAGCACTTTCACCTCTACCTTTCAGACCCTTTAAGTGGGATTCTTATCCAACCTTTGGCAACACGGAAGGCAAACCATTAGACCAAAGTGCTCGGCCCACATGGAAGAATTCGAGGCCTCGCTGCCCTAAATGGTCATGCACAACCTCAACTAAAATTCCATATTTTTCCACCACACCGCTGGGTTTCCTCATCAATGGCTTATGTCCAACAAAAGCCACTGAAAACAAGATTGGTCCGGCCAAAACCGCTTTTTCTTTCTCACTATGGCACCACGGATGATGATCAACTTCATCTCAAGCAACTCAATGACCTTCAACAAGAACCCACGGGAGTCCGCCCAGGATTTTTTGCCGGGACGACTTCACATCCTCGCCAAGAAACTCAAAGAGTACCCGGCACAAAGCCGGATCTTTGGTCTCGTTTCTTCAAGGACTTCCTCCCGCTATCCGACTCATGATCAATACCCGCCCAAGACTTTGGGGAGGTGCTATCGACCTTGTCAATCACTCGGGCCAATGCCTCCCCCGCGGGCGCGGCTCTTCAGAGCTCCCTTTATTCCACCAATCATGGTTCCACAGACGGCCGTTCCAACCTCAACACGCCAATCGCTAGCCAAGCAAGATCTCGGGTGCCATATCTCAGAAATACCAAGGCCATGGCAAATGAATGCAACTCCACCAATGGCCCGGGCCATTGTAAAAGATGCAACATGTGCAAATATGCACTAAGAGTGCACTCGCGACTCATCCTACCCCTTTCCAAAACAAGATGGTTTATCAAGTGCAAACAACACCTCAACACCTATCACAATATCACCGCGAACCACAAAGCAGCTCAACCCAATCAACTCTATCAAGAATCGGAGCAACAACGGGACCCAACACACTTTTGATCCTTCTAAAGCCTCGCTGTTAATACACGTCACGAATGGGGGCATACCACCACATGTCCTCAACTTCCACAAGTTCAAAAGTTCCCCGCACCAATCGTATTCACTCACCCTCACGGCTTACTAACTCGATTGCCAATGGCAAACAAGGCCCGTCGCCCCGCTTCTGAAGCCACCTCACACCCAGAATCACGCTTATCAACCAGCTCCCGCCAATCAACCTCGATGGATCAACAAGCACAGTGAAGAAAATTTTTCGTGCTCTTAATCCTCCGTCCAAAGAGCCAAATTGGGTTGGTTTGGTTTCACGCTGCACTGTATGGCCACGCCCCTTAACCATTATTCCTAATGGCACGCAACCCGCCTTTGCAGTCTTGGCACCATTCCTCATGAAGAGGAAAAAAGGTTCACTTTGCACCTGACTTGAGAAACTCATGCCGCATGTCATGCCTAAAGTTCGCCAAAGCATTTTGAACCTCATGCAAGTCAAGGCCGCGACGCTATGGCTATGTTCATGCCACCACCAGAGCTCAACAACGACAAGATACACCTTCCACATCTCAACCTCCACGCCTCGCATATCCAAATATTGCTGCAGAGGTTGACCTACTCAAAGAAGTTTGCGCTTCATTACCACGCGCTCCAAAGACCGGTGGATCCCGCAGATCCTTTTTCTCATGTGCCTCCTCGAACTCCAAGAGGAGTTGGCAAAAATCAAAACTCCCCTAAGTCTAGCAACAATTTTGAAACTATGTCTTGCTCTCAAGGACCGCTTACCACTCCCAACAGCTTTGGTTGGGGCTGTTGCAATTTACACCCACGGTCCATGCCACGGTAAGCAATCAACAAAGTCAATCATGTTCAAATTGACGGAGGTAGCGTCATTAATCTCATCAATGACAAACTCCGCAAACAAATGGGCATCAAACAACTCTATCGTGCCCCCATATGACATCAAATTGGCTAATAGCCATATCACGAGACCTCAAGGCGCCAATGCCTCTTCTTCACATCAACATTGGTGATCTCCGATTCCCTTGAATTTGGTGTTTGGAAAGCCGGAGAAGATCCAAATTGATTATGAAATGTTGGTTCGCAGACTTTTCTCTCTCCAAAGCCAAGAGTATCCATTATTGGGCCACCTGGACGCTTAGTCATCACAGATGGTCACCTCAATGCCACTATGGACTTGAAACCTGTATAAGATCATTTTCGGCCGACAATACGAACCTCTCTCCCGGCCACGCATTCCCGGGAGGACGCCGTGCATATCTATGCCCAGGCTCCACCTCCAGGAAATTCCGCTCACCATCCTACCTCGGAATATGCCGATCCTTGGGAGAAATAACTTTGATCGACCACCGTCAGGTCGCCTTGTTGACCCCCTACCCGCCCTTGCAATCGCGATCCAACGTGGTTCATCACTTTCAGATGTCAAACTTTGATCCCCGCGACATGTCAACGCGTCATGAAGCAACCTCCTGGATGAAACTCAACAACCTCTTTCTTCACCACGCAGAAGCCCACGATCCCGCCATGCTTCAACCTCCTCGGCCATATTAACCAAGACACTGGTTATCCCACATATTCGTGAATGTCGAGATTGTGGATGTGGGCAAATAATCACCGCCCATTGCCGCAAATCTTCCCGCCACCCTATCGTATCAAAGCCGCCACGCCTTCAAAAGTTCAAACACATTTTCGGAGTTACAGAGACCTTCTGGGATCAACAAAACCTTGGGGAACTCACCATTCCTACCAAATCATGCACGCCCCGCATAGCAACGACATCGCTCAACCCCCACTACCGTGGATCGCTGGGCCAAGGCGTAAATTGACAAACCCTTGCCGCAGTTTGATCTATGAGGTCAAACATTCAATGGGTGAGCCCCTTTGTGTCATTGCACCTCAAACACAATGGAAAGATCCGGTTTTATGCGGACTACCGAAACTAAATCAAAGCCAAGCTGAGCGCGATCATTTTCCACTTCCCTTCACGCACTGTGTTCGAAGAGGTTGGTTTGACATGAGATGTACTCTTCATGGATGGTTTTTCTTCGGGCTACAATCGATCTCAATCAAAGAATCTGATCAACTCAAGACTACTTTCACCACCCCGGGGGCACTTTTGCCCCGCAAGGTGGTTCCTTTGATTATCAAACTCTCCATCAACGCTTTCAACGCATCATGCTCTCGATTTTGATTTTATGAAGGAAAACCCTTCTTGCAAATTTTCAAGATGACTTCCGGCCCTACATGGTATGGCTGACCATTTGGATAAATTGAACTCGCCTTTCGTGAAATGTGATGAGTCCCACATTAGTCTTAATCCCCAGAAATGCACCTTTTAAGGCCACTTCAGTGTTCTCATTAGGACACGCTGTACAAGAAAGGCAGGTATCACCACTGATCCTCGCCAAAATCGGGCTTGTGTGCTCAAAGCTCAAGCACCAATATCAAGGGGACACGCTTCTTTCCCCGGTAAGGTAAATTATTACTCCACCTTCATTCCCGGACTTGCAGCCATTGCCGATCCCATTCATAAACTCATCGGTGATGAATCCACCTTGCTTGGAATTCCTCAAAGATGTCGCTTCCAACCGCTTGAAGCTTTTACTTGCTCAGGCCCCGCTTCTTGTTCCTCCTCAATGGGACAAGCCCTTTCATGTCCATGTAGATGTCTCTGCTGCTCGCTATTGAGATGTTCTTTTCAAGAATATGATGCGCATTAATCGACAAAACCAAAACCCATATGCCGCCAGTAAAACTCAATTGGAGCCGTTGAACTACTCGCCACCGGCTGAAGCCTTGGGTTTAATTTTTCGTGTTCAACGCCCGCCACTATCTTTAGGCAATGATCAAATTCTTGTTGACCACCAAGCACCTTTATTTGATCAACAAATCCACGCCTACCTGCCGCATTGCTCGTTGGGTTCTCCTTCCGCAAGAATTTGCACCTTTGAAATTGTTCACAAGGCAGGCAAATCTCATGTTGTCCCGGATACACGCATCCACGTGATGATCCTCCATGGGAGTCTCGTGATGCCTTTCGACGCCAACTCTTTCTCGGGTCACGACCACGCCACATTGGTTCCACAACTTTCGCCAGATCTCCTCACAGCGCCTTTCCACCGGAGGACGCCTTCCTCCAGCCAAGCCGCCAATCCCGCCGACACCAATTTCTCCGCGAGGTCCGCGGATCACACCCATGGTTGCGCAGCCATCTTTACAAAAAGGGCAAGGGATACCGCCCTCGATGCCGTGGTTCTCCTCATAAGGTCCCAGATATTGTCCGAGAAGCCCATGAAGGGCTCTGGTGGTGGTCATTTTCATGGTGACACCACCAAGACGCAAAAATCCTTCTTGGCAGTTATTTTGGCCCATGCTCTTCAAAAGACGCCACACGCCACGACGCGGTGATGCTTGTCGGGGTGGGGAAGGCCCACGTCCGGTGATGCTCTTTCTCCTCGACGCCGGCCGCCACGCCACTTCCTTTCAAAGAAATGGAGATGGATTTTGTGGGACCCATTGATCCGCTTCAAGCACATATCACACCCGCGTTCGCCACATTCGGGTTTCAATCGACCACGCTTACCAAATGGGCTTTAGCTTGCGCACTTCCGACAACACCAGCCAAAGCACCGCCAAGGTCATCTATCGAAGAAATCATCACGCTGCTTTGGCTGCCCCACCTGAGTCGGGTCGCTGATCGCTGTCCATTTTATCAATCATATCATCAAGGAGCTAACGGATTATCTATGATCCATCATCACAAGAGCACACCTTACTATCCCCAAGGAACGGATTGGCCGAAAAGCACCAACAAAACTCCTCGGGTCACAATTCTCAAGAAAATTTGTGATGCTTCTCAAATCGATTGGCAAAACAAGCTTCCTATAGTTCTTTGGGCTTACAATACTTGTTTCAAAAAATCGCCATCGGGTCACACTTTCAAATTGGTTTATGGTCAAGAAGCTCTAATGCCCTTTGAATACATTCTTTCAACTCTCCGCTTTTCAACCGCTACAGCCATAACTACCACGGCCAAGACTCAAAGAAAGGGTTTATCAATTGGAACAGCTTGGATGAACTTCACAAGGATGCTTATATTTGTGTTCTTCATGGACAATCTACGTAAATCATTGCATGACAAAAGACTTAAGACAAAAACATTCAAAGAAGGAGATTTGGTTCTTCTTTATGATTCTCGCTACAAAAACTTTCCTAAGTTAAAGTTTCATGGCTTGGCCCTTATCAAATTGTTCAAGTAGTGCAACCCGCTGTTTTCAAGTCGGCTGAATTAGATGGAACTCCATTACCTACACTAGTTAATGGCTTTCGCCAAACAATTTCATATACACCGTAAAGTGCCAATCATACAAATGATGCCGCTCAAGACAAAGACACAAATGATAGTGACTAACCAAGCAAGATATTTATATTATATGGGGGAATTTTTTACAAAATATGGGCAGAGCCCATCTATTTCCTCGCTATGGGCAGGGCCCTATTTACAAAAAATGGCCGAAATACCTCTATCTACTAAATCCTAAGGAGAAAACTCCTCTACCCCGGTTTGAGCAGAGGTGATACGCAGGATGTGGTAGTAATTCCTTTCCGTGGTCCCAAATAAGCAGTAGACCACCTCCATCCTCGATTGTATGGGGATCGGGATGCTCACCATCCCCGCGACACCACCCGCATCCATGGCAATGCCACCTGCCAGGCACCGCTAGAGGTCCAGGCGGTCCATTTTACAAGTGATCCACTGCATGCTTAGACGGCATAGTGCATTTGTCATGCAATCCAAGAGACATATACCGAACGCCATCGTGTCTCAGCTTCAACCCTCGTTTTATATAGCCAACCGAGGAACTCTTCACGACGTGGACCAATCGTAAAATTCGCCAACGTGGTTGCAATGCAAGGTCGCTTTCTAAATGGAGCACCGTTTCTCCCCCAAAGATATCTAGCCATGGTACCTTCTCGACATTCGCTTTTAATGATATCCCACTTCGAAGTTGCCGATTAAATGATATTCTTTTCTTTTCACGCACGTCGAACATTAATATATGTCGTCCTTTAGCCCAAATTGATTCATCTCATCATTCTCTCCGCCTCATCTCCACCGCCTCATGCTTCTCCCTTTCTTGTTTGGGGACTTAGCCAAAATTTTGCCTTTCAATTGCCTCCTTGATCTCGTTGCCACCGGCATCATCAACGTTTCTTTGTTTAAGCCCTCATCATGCCCCCCTTCTACACTTTGCGCCCTAAAACCTTTTAAGCCTATCTCGCCTTAGGTCTTCCTCGGCTCTCCGCCTTCTCACGGTTCTTATGCTAAACGTTCTTCGCCATGATTTGCATTCAAAATTTCCTACACTTCAAGCTTAACCTCCAAGGATGTTTGCTTCGGTCCGGTCACGGTCTTTCGGCAGCCACCTTCGAGGCCCCCTTGTTGGTCCAGCCTGAAATAGCATTAACGCCACAAACTTTAAATTTTCACAACTTGAGCTCCCTACCCCAAATCCCAACAATTGCAGCGGTTCATCGCCACATCACCAACAAGCCCTGGAAGGTTGCTACGTGGTCGACATGCCACCACCATTTTACTTTACTCAAAGATTTAATTTCGAGGTATTCAAATTATTCCTTTGCAAAACCTTCTGCCTCTTGGGCTGCTTTTACAGACATGGACGCCACTCAGCTTTGGTGCTCCCGCTATCAAGCCAACCAAAGATCGCCTCACAATATTGCCAAGCCACATGACACTTTTGTGAAGTTTCAGGGCGAAATTGCTTTGGGTATTCCATCAAGAACACCCATATCAATAAGCCGCTTTTATAATATAGTCATCATCGCCATCCACTCCAATCTCCATGTTGATTGGCCACGCCTATTGTTCTACCGCTTCTTTCAAGAAGTAGACCGCATTCGGCTACCCCCCCTCTGCCTCTCGAATTTTAGTGGGTGGCCATCTTCGTGCACTCATTCGTCATTATCTTCCCCGTTTCTTGAGCCCTTCCGCTTCACATACCTCCACTCACCGCTCACTCACGTCATTCCCAAAACAAACCCAACAGCCGGACTTTCACGCCAAATTTCACCTCGCCCTGCACCGCACCACGCGTCATCAGATCCTCTTCCTCCCCCTCAAGCCACGCCTTCCAATTCCCGCCATTCTCAACAATGAGAACAAGGCTGACAGGCCCTCAGACCTCCACATCCTCGGGATAGCCCTGCAAATTCCGGCGAGGATGTTCATAGCCCATGCCATGCGCAATGCATCACGGTGAGGCTCTCATGAATGGTGTTCAGCGCCCCTCGAGGCTTCCCACAGCTCAAAGAGACCTCCAAGCCGCGAATGGCACAAGTTCAAACTTTGGAGGCCCAACTTCAAGAAAAAGCATCGGCTCTCTACGTGCCCATGTAGATCTCAAAAAGTGCTCGGGATCGCACACGCCTCCTTGAAGATCACCGATTTCGGTTTCAAAACACAATTCAAGACTTGTTGGAACGAGAACAAGTCAAAAGATACCCTCCGGGTGACAAGGAGAAAGCCATTGCTAAGCTAGAAACCTTGTATTCGAGCTTTCTCTAATTAATGCTCAAGTTCATGACCTTTACCGAAGTGACGCTAAACTCACCTCCCTCCTCAAGCTCGGCTTTTCCACGGCGACCAATCAGCCTAACGCCCATCCGTGATCGCTTCGGAGGCTCGTAAACGTAAGGTCATCGATGACGCCGAGATTGCCACGCTTCACTCCAAACTCCAGTGGCAATCCTCTTCACATGCCACGCTTCCTAGTAAACGGGTCCGTGATCGGTCCCGCCTTTTGTTAGAAAAGGAGAATCGGATCCGGACCTTGAACATCGGCTCCGCCAGCGGTTCAATCCGGCCAAGAAGCCCAAAACAAACAGAGGGATATATTGACATTGCTACCAACATCCCCGTGGACTTCTCTACTCCTTCCAAATTATCTTGACTATGTGGTGGCCTCCGCACCTTTTCCTTTTGAAGTGGTATCGGCGCCAATGGCAATGTTCATCAACAACCACTCAAAAGTGTGGATTTCCTTCGGATCTGGCCGGATCTTTCTATAGAAGACAAGGGTTTATTTTGTGCCCTCTTAGTCTTTGATCAGCTCACTTCTGAAGATCCTGAATTGGTCATTTTCTGTGTTGTTCAGCCCATGGCTTATGTTTTTCATGACTTCTACCTGGCGGATCGCCAGGATAAAATTCCGCCCCCATTGTGTTTTCCTCGAGGCAACTCCAATGCCGCTTGGTTGTTATCATCAACCAACCAATATTTCAAGGATCCCCGCTTTCGGTCCTCGACCTTTGAACAGAGTACATGCTGAACTTGCTCGACTTACCTCCTCTCTGGCGGTGAAACATTGAACAGTAAACAAAAATTTGGCGCATCCTGACGATCTTGAGTTCGCCCAAATTTATATGCAGCACTTGTGAGGCTACAATCAACTCCGTGGCCTTCTGGAAAGCAAGACCATCCCAACAGGTTGGGTAAATCCCCCTGTCTATCAATTACTCTCTACTTCAGAATGGGACCATTGGTGTCGTGCTCTTGATCAAGATCTCGTTCGAGCATTCAGGGACATGGCTCTGCAACCAATGCACACAGGCCTGCTTCCCTCTCCATATGCTTCCTTAGGAGTCCCTCCGCATACGGTTCCTCTCTTCCGGTGGCGTCTTCCCTTTTGAACGAAGGTCCTGGATGGCCACGCTGGGTCGACTCCGCCTCAGATCTCGACGGATCTCCGGTGGGATCCCCGATTTGTTAGCCGCTCCAATTGGGAGGATAATGCCACCTTGGACACTCCTGAGAATTGGATTTACATCGGTAATGAGCGTGGTTGGCAATGGCCTGTTGATGCTTTGCATGGTCTTGATACCTTCTTGCGAGAATGCACCACCTCACCCGACCCTTCCCAGATCAAGCTGGTTTACGTGCTTTGCTCTCAAATGCATCTGCGCTCAGCTCTTTTAAATGGCGCGTCAATCTTTCCATTGCAATCCGAATGCCAGCGTCAGTGCCTTCGGTCTCCAGACCTGCCTTCTCATGGAGTGCCAGTTTGTTCCTTCGGACGCTCATGCTGCCTTGGAAGACATGGTGCGCTCTCACTTCCTCATTGCTGCCGATCCTGCACTTGGGCTAAACACTCCTGACGCTCTTCAAACACGCCAGGACCTCATTGCTCATTACCATAATGGTGCCCGTCCTCATTCCCGTGAAGATCACTTTTCTTTGGTTTCCGCCCTCGGGCTTACTTCCTCCTTTTCTTGGTGAGTGTCGTTTGGTGGGGGAAGTGTTAGTCCTGTGCCTCTCCTATGCGAGGACTATTCATGCATTCGGCCGGACCAAGTCAAGGCCAGGATCCACAACCGGTAGCGATTAGTCGTCAAAGGCCCAATGAGAAGACCAAGCGGCCGGACCCGCGATCAAAGCTGCGTCCGTCAACAACGGTATTTTCGGACAAGTGGCTGACCCTTCCCGCTCCCGTCTGCGTGATTCCGGGCTTTTCAAGAGGCACCGCCGTGCATTCCTGCAAATCGGGCCTCCTTCGAGTCGGCGCAGAATCGATCGAGTGTCTATATTGGGCCAAAGGCCATTGTACTATATATATGAGTAGAGCTAGCACATGAGTTTTAGATGAGTTTTGAGTCTTGTCTCACTTCAGGTTTCTCTCTCGGCTATTTGAGCTCATGTATCATCATCATTGATATCAAGGAAGCTTATCATTGTTGTCTCATTGTTCTTTTGTTTTCTTTTCCCCTTCCTTTTGGTTTTCCCGCGGCAAATCCCAAGTGACATAATCCCCTGATCCTCCTGTTAGATCCAAGGGTCCTCCAGAGGGCTGTCTTGCGCGGAGTTCCCCAATCGGACCCCAAACAATCTTCCGGGCGTTGCTCATTGCCCGCTTCTACCTTCTTTTTGATAATCGCCCGCCTTTACGTTTCTTGTTTACGCCCGGTGATGTGTCTGATTCATTTGTTGAGCTACCGCCGGATCCACTCTCCGAGGTCTCCGACCGCTAGAACTGAAGGTGACCGGACTCCTCCTACCTCTTCTTTTCCTCTTTACTGTTTTCTCGACAACCTAATTTTTCTTCCCTTTTCCGGAGCTTTCGCCAATACCTCCCACGGTGGTGGAGGTCCATACTCTTGAGCATGCATTAGTGGTGTTGCCCAATCAGTAATTGTCCGTGATCTGATTCCTCATCTGAGCCAACATTGCATTCATTGTTTCAACCGTCATGTCTTGTTTGTCGTCATGTTCCCGGCCGAACAAATTCCTAGGTTGCCACTGGTGCTGCCGGCCTTGGCCTTGAGACCTTGAACCGGTGTTCCTGGCTGCAAGTATTGGTCATTAATGTTGTTACTTAGGTTATACATTATTCAACTTTATTTACAAGTCAATTATTATTAAGTATGAAAGAAATCATGTCAAATTTCAACTTATAAGTTAAAAACAAGTTATGGCAATTAATATACGAGAGTTATACATTACATAGAATTATATAGTGATACATGGACTGACGACATTTTTATGCATTTTAATAATATTAAAACAAAAGTGTTTATCTTCGAGACCCCTTCATTGATACATATTCTAAACGAGGTGCACCTTGGACTACCACAGTCGTCGGATCTGTCAATCCTATGGCCCAGACTGTATGTTGGAGCTTCTTGACACCTCTCGTTTCGATTATGCTCAATTATGATTGGGGACGCCTATGATTTTAAGATGTCGAATACGAGTTTGCCTAAGGTTTTGATGGTATATCGAGCCTCTATACGGTTTGGCTTAAGCTTTTAGAATATGAAATACGGGGATTCGAACCTCTACCAAAATAACTCAATGTCCTAATACGACTACTTTAACCAATCTAACCAGTGAGCTAATGTGACTATTTTTTATCTTAAATCTATGTTTTTTTTTTATAATAACCCATTGAATTGTTTTAGGGATATGGTTTCAAGAATTATATCTATATCAAATCCCCCTGGAACCCCCTGTTATTTTGCTACATATTGAAGAAGTTCTTCACGTTCCTAAGTTGAAGGCCTTTGCCGACGTTGCGCAAGATGTTTCTAGAAGATCCACCTTCGAGGGCTTGAGCCATTTGAGGCGCAAGGAGTTCGGGTGCCGTTGCCGCAACAACCATCAATGGTGCGTCTCTCAAGTGGCCCCTAGCGAAGTCGAGGCTGTGGAGTACCACAGATCTCTTAAAGAGGATGATGTGATCCGTGTGGCTGCTCAGCTTGGCGTGCTGTCCGAAGCCAGAGAGCACTTTGTGGAGCGCCACGGACTCTTCCCCTCGCGGGCTGAACTCCTTGTGAAAAACTGTCATCTGCCCTTGGCTGAGGACTGGAAGGTAGTACCGGTGTGCCTTACCTTTCCTATGATCTTCGAACCTGTGCCCTTTCTTTGAGCTGCTTCTCGTAGACGTCTAATGCCAAGAGGTCTTCATGGTCTCTCCACATAGTGGTTGTGCTTTCCAGGTTGATGCTACTGGATGCCTCCCGCATGCTCCTTGATCGAACCGTTCGGCTAGAGCTTGGGCCCCTCCCCCCCGGTTTGTATAACTTTTGCTTTGGATCTCCCGAAATTCTTCCTCGGAATGATCGGGCAGCGTTGACGATACATCTCCCTTTATGTGCTCGTGGGGTGGCGATGTCGACATCATCTCACCGGCGTAGGAGTGCCTTTCTGCTACTTCTCTTGGAACCTCATGATAAGAGTAGTCGATGAAGTCACTCTGTTGTTCTTTTGCGATCAGGCCTAAGAGCTCGTCGATTCTAAGCCCTTTTTCTTGGCAGTATGGAAGGTTGAGGATGTCATTTTGCCGGAATGTACTCCTCTCCTTGATTACTATCGGGCGCCGATTGGTGGTTCATTAGCCGCCTGATGTCATCATCGTTACCTCGCTATCGCCTCTCCATTCTTGTTGTCAGCCTCCCCGCTTTCCCAACACGGTTTTCTTCCCCTAGCTGCTTTCGTAATCTTGCTCAATTTGGAATGCCCCTATTCTTGTGCCATGGTACTTTTCAGTACTCACGGACTCGATCTCATGTATCCGGCCTCGCTCCATTCTTGTGTTGAGTGGCGCTAGGTCCAAGGGGCGGATCGAGGGCTCTCCACCTTGTTGCCTCGCCTTCTACTGCATGAATAGAGCGAGGGCCGCATGTGTGTTTGGGGTGCGGGTTCTGGAACTCCTCGAAGACAGCCCTCTGTGGAGGACCCGTGGATCTAACAGAGAGTCCGGGACTATGTCACGCGATTTGCAAGAAAAGAACAAGAAGAAGAAAACGTAACAAATATGAGGGAAAATGATAAGCTTCCTTGATATCAATGATGAACATACATGAGCTCTCAATAGAGAGAAAAAACTAAAGGAGACAAGACTCAAAACTCATCTAGAACTCATGTGCGAAGCTCTAGTCATATATATAGTACAATGGCCTTTGGCCCAATATAGACACTCCCGACCGATCTCGCGTTACGACTCACGGAAGGAGGCCTGATTCTGCGTGAATGCTTGGCGGTGCTTCTTGAGGTGCTCTGGGATCACGCCGACGCCGGGGTGATGGCCCGCCACTTGTCCGAAGGGCCTCTTGGAGTGGTCACGCTGGTCTTCATGGGGCCTTTAGATGATCACCCGCGGTTGATCGCGGGATCCTTGTGCTTGACCTGGTCCGTCAGATGATGAATAGTCCCGTACTGTGAGGCACAGACTAACACTCTTCCACCAAACGACACACTCGAAAGGAAGAAAAAGGAGGAAGTGTTTCGGGGGGTGGGAAGCCATCCCCCTCAAAGTGATCCTCACGGGAGTGAGGACGGGCACCATTATGATACACCGGCCAATGAGATCCCCGGGCGTTTTGAAGAGCGTGGAGGTGTGTTGAGGCCAAGGGCGGATCTGCATCAATAAGAAATGGAGATCGCACCACGTCTTCAAGGGCAAAGATGGGCGTCGGAGGAAACGAACCGACATTCCATGAGGAGGCGGGTCTAGAGGCCGAAGGCACCGATCGCATTCGGATTGCAGTGAAAAATTAGGCCGCCTATTCAAGGAGCCGAAAGCAAGAGGCATTTGAGAGCGCACAAAACCCCGCTTGAAGATGAACTCAAGGGTCCGGTGAGGTGGTGGCATTCTCGCATAAAGGTGTCGGAGACCATGAAGCGCGATCGCCGGGCGCTGCCAACCACGCCATTAGCAATATAGATCCAATTTGTCGGTGGTATCAAGAGTGGCACCCTCCTCCCAATGGGAACGGGCGAACAAAAACGGGGGATCCCACCGGAGATCCGCCGAGATCCGAGGTGGAGTCCATCCAAATGGCCATCCATGATCTTTGTCCAAAAGGGGAGGCTTCAATCGAAGTCGTGAACCCGGGGCATGGAGGTACTCCCGGGGAAGCATATGGAGAAGGAACCATGCCCGTGGGGGTTCTTGCCGAAATGTCTCCCCGGAATTGATCGACAAGATCCCGGATCAAGAGCTTGACACCAACGATCCCAAAGAGAAGCGTAGAGTTGAGAGTTGACAGGAGGGCTATCCCATCCCGTGGGGACCGCCTTGCTATCCAACAGCCCTTAATTGATTATAACCCTTGCAAGGTGTTTGCATATAAACTTGTGCATAGGGAAGATCCTCGGGATGTCCTAAACTTCCTTACTGTTCGCCGCCTTAAACGCGAGAGAGGTAAATGATTGGCAGCTTCGGGCATGTACTCTGATGAAGAGTGTGGGTCCGAGCATGATCGCAAGATATGGATTGTTATCCCGAAGCAACCATTGCACCGTGGGGTCACCCCCGAAAGAGAGGGCGTGGCCCATCTCCGTTTTCCCCGTATCACCTAGATAGAAATCATGAAATATGTAAGCCATGGGCTGAACAACTCAAGGGTGATAAAGTCCTGATCGGCCACAGGTATGAGATCAAAGACCAAAAGGGCACAAAGATAACCCCTTTGTCTTCAATGGAGAGTTCTGGCCAAATCAAGAAAATCGGCAAAGGCGCTAGGAATATCCACGTGTCCATTCGCCGTATGCCACTTCAAAAGGAAGAAGTGGTGTTTGCTTCTTGAATCATCTGTTTGGTGATTTTTAAACTTTACGTGTGATGAAATGTTTTGAGGCTAAAACCATTAACCAAGGTAGGTAATGGAGTGCCATCTAACTCTGCCAGGTTGGAAAACGCTGGTCCGACCACTTGAACAATTTGATAAGGGCCAAGCCAACGAAACTTGAGTTTACCCTAAAAATTTTTGTACACGGAATCATAAAGAAGAACCAAATCGCCTTCTTTGAATGTTTTTGTCTTCGATGTTTGTCATGTAAAGATTTTTGCAATCGTTGTCCATGAAGAACACGAATATAAGCATCCCTTCGAAGTTCATCCAAGCTTTCTAATTGATAGACCCGTTCTTTGAGTGCGGCAGTGGGATCATGAGCGGTTGCCGGTTGAAAACGGTGTTGGAAGGATGTATTCAAACGGCATGAGAGCTTCCCGACCATAAACCAATTTGAAAGGAGTGTGACCCAGTAGCAATCTTGAAACAAGTATTGTAGGCCCAAAGAAACGAGAGGGAAGTTTTGTTTGCCCACCTGTGCGTGAAGCATCACAAATTTTCTTGAGAATGGTGACGAGTTTTGTTGGTGCTTTCACAAACCATTACCTTGAGGATAGTAAGGTGTGCTCTTGTGATGATGGATCGAGATAATCCGTCAAATCGACTCCTTTATGGTATGATTGATGAAATGGACACCACGATCACCGACCCGCTCAGGTGGGGCAAATCGCGTGATGATTTGTTGATAAAGGACCGGCCGTGGCTTTGCCTGCGGTGTTGTGCGGAAGTGCACAAGCTTCCGCCCATTTAGTAGCATAGTCGGTGAGAACCAGAATGTAACGCACGGTGTGCTGCGCAGAGGGTCGATGGGTCCCACAAAATCCATTCCCCATTTGCCGAAGGGAAGTGGCGCGGCAACCGGGCGTCAAGGGAAGAGCGTCACGGCCGTCGGCCGCCCCACCACTGGCAAGCATCACACGCGGCTTGGCGCGTGCGAGCGTCTTTGAAGAGCGTGGGCCAAAAATACCCAAACTAGAAGGATTTTTGCGTCGCGGTGGTGTCACCATGAAAATGACCACCATCTAGCCCTTGATGAGCTTCTCGAACAATATCCGAACTTCATGAGGTAGAACACGGGCGTCGAAGGATGGTGTCCTTACCCTTTTGTAGAGATGTCCCGCAAACCATGGTGTAGTCACGCGGACCTCGCGGAGAAATTGATGGCGACGGATTGCCGCTTGGCGAGAGAGCCGCCTCGCCTTCCGTGGAAGAGCACCGTGAGGAGGTACTGCTGAAAATCATGGAACCAATGTGGTGTTGCCGCGACTAAAAAGAGTCGAAAGCATCGTGAAAGGCGCCTCGAGACTCCAGTTGAGGGATCATCCGTGTGGATGCGTGAAAGATAATCCGACAACATGAGATTTGCCGCCTTATGAACGATTTCAAAAGGGCAAATTCTTGGAGAAGAAGGACCCAACGTGCAATGCGTCCGTGGGCGGGACTTGTTGATCAAATAAAGGAGTGCTTGGTGGTCCACAAAGAACTTGATTTTGACTGCCCAAAAGGTAGTGACTGAGCGTTGGACACGTAAAATGAGACCCAAAGCTTCACGCCTGCGGGCGTAATAGTTGGGCGCCGCCAGAATTGAGTTTTCTACCGGTGTATCGATTTGGTTTGTCGGGCAAAGATCATACTCTTGGCAAAAGAACAGCTCCAATAGCAAACGCCGAGACATCGACATGAACATGAAAGGGCTTGTCCCATTGAGGAGGAACAAGAACCGGGCCTGAGTAAGCAAAAGCTTCAACCGTTGGAAAGCAAAGATCGCCTGGGAATTCCAAGCCCGTGGATTCGTCACCGTGAGTTTATGAATGGGATCCGCAATGGCCGCTAGTCCAGGAATGAAGGTGGAGTAATAATTGACCTTACCCGTGAAAGACCGCGGTTCCCCTTGATATTGGCCGGGTGCTTGAGCCTTGAGCACCACAACCCATTTTGGCGGGATCTCGTGGTGATACCGCTTTCTGGTCGACAACGCGGCTCAACAACACCGAGGGTGGCGCAAAAGGTGCATTTCTCGTGATTGAGACTAATGCCTGGACTCATCACATTTCTCGAAGACGAAGTTCCAATTTATCCAAATGGTCAGCCATGGAACCAGAGGCGTAGAAGTCATCTTGAAAAATTTGTAAGAAGGGATTTTCCTTCATGAAATCATGAAAACCGAGAGCATGATGCGTTGAAATGTTGATGGAGAGTTTGATAATCCAAAAAGGAACCACCTTGTAGGCAAAAAAGCCCCCTGGTGGTGAAAGTAGTCTTGAGTTGATCAGTTCTTTGATTGAGATCTCGATTGTAGCCGAAAAACCATCCATGAAGGAGTACATCTCATGTCCAAATACCTCTTCGAAACGATCTGTGAAGGGAAGTGGAAAAATGATCACGCCCGCGGGGCTGATTGAGTTTTCGGTAGTCCACCGCACGCGGATCTTACCATTGTGTTTGAGAGGCAATGACGATGGGGCTCACCCATTCGAAATGTTTGACCTCATAGATCAAACCCGCAAAGGGAGTTTGTCAATTTCCCTTGACGCGATCCGCACGGTAATTAGGGTTGAGCCGGTCTGCATCGTTGCTAAACCGGTCGCGGCATCGATTTGGTAGGAATGGTGAGTTCCCCAAAGCTTTTGTTGATTCCCGAAGATCTCGTAACTCCAGTGAAAATGTGTTTGAATTTTTGAACAGCTTGACTACCCCACAATACGATAAGGGGCGGAAGATTTGGCAAAAGAATGCGACGGGTTGATTGTTGCCCACGCCCACGATCTCAACCCGAGTCTCAATATGAGGGATCACCGGTGTCTTGGACAATATGAGCGGCGGTTGAAGCATAACAGATGATCGTTGCACTTTTATGGTGAAAAGAGGGTTGCCGAAGTTTCATCCAGCCAGAGGTTGCTTCATGACGCCGTGTACATCAACGTGGAGTTGCGGAGGTTCAAAGATCCGAAAAGTGATCAACACGTTGGATTCGATTGCAAGGAGCCGTAAGGGTCAAGCAAAGCGCCCATACCGGTCCCGATCAAGAGTCATTTCTCCCCAAGGATCGGATATTCGGGTAGGATGACGAGGCGCACTCACGTGGAGCCTGAACTTGATAAATATTTTGAGCTTCCTCAGAATCCGTGTCCGAGAGAGAGGGTTCCGCATGTTCAACAGAAATGATCCTGCCTGTTTGCAAGTCCATGGTGGCATTGAGGTGACCATCAGTGATGACTAACTGGTCCGTGGCCCAGTAATGGATACTCTTGGCCTGGCGGAGAAAAGGTCTGCCGACCAACATTTCATAGTCACCGGATCTTCGCCCGGCTTTCCAAACTCCAAATTCCATGGGGAAGCGGAGATCACCGATGTTGATGTGAAGAAGAGGCGTGACGCCTTGAGGTCGCGTGATATGGCCATTAGCCAACTTGATGTCATATGGGGCACGAAAGAGTTGTGTGATGCCCATTTGTTTGCGGAGTTTATCCGTGATGAGATTGACTGCGCTACCTCCATCTATTTGAACATGGTTGACTTGCTGATTACCCACCGTGGCATGGACCGTGGGTGTAGAGGTAGCCACAGCCCCAACTAAAACAGTTGGGAGTGGTAACTGGTCCTTGAGAGCGTGACGAGTTTGAGAATGGTTGCCAAGCTTAAAGGAATTTTGATCTTGGCTAGCTCCTCTTGGAGTTCCGTGAGGCACATGAGAAAAAGGATCTGGCGGTTCCACGGGTCTTTGGAGTCGCGTGGTAGTGAAGCGGCAACTTCTTTGAGTAAGTCAACCTCTGCGGCAATATTGGGATACGCCCGAGAGCCGTGGAGGTTGAGATGTGGAAGGTGTATCTTGTCTTTGTTGAGCTCCTCGTGGTGGCATGAACATTCGCTAGCGCAGCGCCTTCAAAGCAGCCTTTGCATGAGATTTAAAATGCTTTGGCTAACTTTAGGCATGACATGTGGCATGAGTTTCTCCAAGTCGTGCAAAGTGAACCTTTTTTTTTTCCCTCATGAGGAATGGTGTCAACCGCAAAGGCGGTTCGCGTGCCATTTGGAATAATGGTCAAGGGCGGATGCCCCGGTGAAATCGTGTAACCAAACCAACCCAATTGGATGGCTGGACCGGAGGATTAAGTGCCCGAAAAGATTTCCTCCTGTGGCTTGTTGATCCAAATTTTAGGTTGATTTGCCGGAGCTGGTTGATAGCGTGATTGCCGAGGGCGCTCTTGGTGGCTTCTTAAGAACTGGTCACCGCCTTGTTTGCCATTAGCAATCGAGTTGGTAAGCCGAGTGAGGCGGACCGATGTGGTCCGATTGGTGCCGGGAAGCCGCACGAACTTGTGGAAGTTGAGGGCACCGCCGTGGTGGTATGACCCCATTCTTGATAGTGATAACACCGAAGCTTTAGAAGGATCAAAAAGGAGGACGGGTTGGGTCCCCGTTGTTGCCCCCTGCTACCGGAGCAGAGTTGAGTGGTTGCACCGGGGTGGTGGGGCCGATAGTGCGATTGTTGATGAGGTGTGGTTTGCACTTGATAAACCGGTTTGTTGCGAATCTGTGGGATGAGTGCGAAAGTGCACTCTTCCGTGGCATGATTGCACATGTTGCATCTCTTGCAATGAGGCGGGCCATTGGTGGAGTTGCACTCATTTGCCAAGTGGCCTTGGTATTTGCAGATATGGCACCGATCCGACCGCTACCGCGGATTTGCGTGTTGAGGGCTGGACATCCGTCTGCGGAACCATAACAGTGGAATGAAAGGGAGCTCTCGGAAGAGCCACGCACGAGAGGAAACATTGGATCGAAAGTGATTGACAAGATCAATAGCCCGCCCAAGGTCTTGGGACGCAGTATTCCGCCATGAGTCAATAGCCGGAGGAAGTCCTTGGAGAAACCGCACCAAAAAATCGCTCGTGGTTGATACCCCGGAGTTTACCGAGCGTAATGTGAAGTCGACCGCAAAATCCCCTGCGCACTGCGGGCTCTTGTTGAAGTTCATTGAGTTGCTTGAGATGAAGTTGATCATCATCCGTGGGTCCCATAATGAGAAAGAAAAGCAGCCGCATTTCACCTCTTGTTTCCAATGGCTTTTGTTGGACATGAGCCATTGATGAGGAGAGCCACGCAGGTGGTGGAAAAGATGTGGAATTTCAGTTGAGGTTGCGCATGACCATTTAGGGACAGCTAGAGCCTCAAATTCTTCCATGTGGGCCCGAGCACTTTGGTCTAAGGGTTTGCCTTTAGGTGTTGCCAAAGGTGGGATAAGTCGGTTCCGAGTCCGGAAGGTAGATGTGAAAGTGCTTGGCCGACGTAAAAACAAAGATAGTGAGGATATTGAGGTTGAGTTGGATGTGGCATGGTGCCTAAGGACCCTCCCCGATGAAGGGGTGATCATGGTTGAGGAACCCAAGCTGCTTGAGCATTGGTTTTGAGATCCGTAAGGTTGTAAAACAGAAGGGCAAGGGGAAATGTAGGGGAAAGGATATTCTGGGTAGGTGCAAAAGAGACTTGTGGATATCCTTGCCCACCCGGGAGATGATGGTTGTGAAGGAAGAGGCGATGGGTCAAGAATGATGGATGTAAAACTGTTCAGTGTATGAAAGTACCTGTTGAGAAGGTTGAGCCCCTGATAGGGCTCCCCATAGTGATGAGGAGGTGATCGAGGCCGGTGGAGCAATGTTTGCACGCTTGGGGCGGGAACCGGACGAGACAGACACGAGGGGTGGGTGGCCCGATCGGCCCTAGACCGAAGATGGCCTCCCTCTATGTCATAAGCGCATCCATACATGTCGCCACAGCTTCAACCGATGGCGCTCAAAGCTGAGATGCCGCCTGAAAGGAGTTCTTCCGGGCGGAAATTTCTAACACATGGGCGCATGTAAGAAAGTATGATTGAATCGCACTCCACGGCAGGACATGGGCTGTTTGGGGGTCCGGGTTCGAGAACTCTCGAAGACCCTCTCCGCGGAGGACCCGGTGGATCTAACAGAGAGTCCGGGGACTATGTCACGCCGATTTGTAAGAAAAGAACAAGAAGAAGAAAAAAGGGGGAACAAATATGAGGAAAATGATAAGCTTCCTTGATATCAATGATGAACATACATGAGCTCTCGCAATAGAGAGAAAAACCGAAAGGAGACAAGACTCAAAACTCATCTAGAACTCATGTGCGAAGCTCTAGTCATATATATAGTACAATGGCCTTTGGCCCAATATAGACACTCGACCGGGATCTCTGCCGACTCGAAGGAGGCCCCGACAGGGAATCTTGCCGGGCAGCCTCTTGAGGTGCTCGGGATCACGCCGACGCTGGCGGTGATGGCCCGCCACTTGTCTGAGCGGCGCTCTCTGAGTGGCCGCCGCTTGGCTTCTCTTGGGCCTTAGATGACCACCTGCGGGTTGACTGTGGATCCTTGTGCTTGACCTCGGTCCGTCAGAGCATGAATAGTCCTCGCACGAGGCAATGTGACTAACAATGTGCCGAAACATACCTGCCTATGGGCTCTACAAGTCATGTAGTCGGGCATGTCCCTCTCCCTCTCCCATAGCTGCCCCTTACCTCGATCCCCCCTCATGGCTCGGCTCAACTAATCTAGAGATACCCACTTCCCTCCCTAGGTGGAAGGCTAACTTCCCGGGGTAAGATCTGGCGGTCATCTCGGGCAAAATATGTCGAGTGTAGTAGGGGGTCCTAGTCGTGGCTTGCATGCAGGTCAAAGAGATGGTCAAAGGCGGAAAGCCTCTCCAGGGAAATCACGGATGTGGTCGCAATCGGTCGTATCATCAACAAAGTTGGTGGGCCATTGAGCGAGAGATGGATATAAAAAGATGGTTTAGAAGAACCGGATGAGAGCCCGGAAAATCGCCCCTAAGATGGTGAGAGCAATTTAGGTGAAGGGAAAATGGCAAATGACTTTTATAGACTAGGGTTGCCTCGGCTTAGGTAATGCCTGAGGGTTCTTGATCGAACATACCTTTGTTCTAAGGCTATGGATCTCCAAATAAGGTACCATGAAGTGCAAATCCCACGAAAACAAGGCAAGAAACACTATATGGCATTTTGTTGGGTCCAATTTGGACAATCTTGGTCAACCGGGTCAACTTCGAAAGTGGGCTCGCAGTGAAAGGGTCTCAAGCGCCGAACGCAGAGGCGTTTGGCAGCCCGAGTCACCCGCTTGACCAATTTCTCGAGAAAACTAAATATTTCTAAGGGTTGTAAGATACTAACATGTCTATTTGGATCAATTCTAACCTAGCTAGTAACTTATTTCATGCTAATTGGACATATAGAAGTGCTATTTCAAGGCACCCGGGCAAGTTGGCGCTGCTTTAATGACAGAGGGCGCTTACGGACTTACCGATTTAGCCAATTTACGCTACTTTTGGGTATTTTTGGCCAAAATTAAGTTCTAAACTAGATTCCTACGCAAATTCTAAGCATTCAACTAACTTTTGCACAAAATTTAGATCAATTTTGCCCCAAAATCGATGTAATTCCGTGGGTTCGCTACAAGCGGATTCAACGTCCCTTGAGCAGGCGCGCTAGTGCGGACTCACCCGTGTCGCCAATTTTGAGCCAAATTTTGATTCTTATGCTAAAATTTTATGCTAATTAAACAATCCTAAACATTCTAATTATGATACAAAAAGATTATACTCACAATTAATTCATACAAGAATACTATTATATCGTAGAAGAGCTTATTTTTACGCAGAAAAAATTGACTTTTATAGATAGTAAGTACAATATAGAGGGAAAACTTATATTTATAATGTTTACAAAAATTGGAGGTCTTAAGGGCTTCTCCTTGCGGATCCTCCTCGGCCAGATCGTGAGTCCTTTGGCATCATCGTCACCCGCTTGGCGGATTGCGCACGAGGTTGCCTTCTTCGAAGAGCTGGACCAGCTCCGCTCTGATGCCTCCTGCCAGGGCCGGACCATCGGGGGTGTCACCCCAGTTTTTGTCCTCAACTCCCCAGAACCTCCCAAAGGAGCAGCTCGAGCGGCACCTTCGATGAGGAGATTAGTACGCTAGAAGTGCCTAATCTGTGAAACTCCAGTGCAGATTAGGTCCATGATGGACCTTCTTGATTAACCGGCCTTGTGGTGGTGTTGGCGGCTGGTTCTTGTGCCCACCCTTAAGCGATACTTTTTATGCGTTCTACTTCTGATACCAATCATTGTACCTCTTCCCTTGGTGGAGGTACTCTGGTACACTTTCTTGCGGCGGCCGGAATTCCGCGATCTTGCTTTAACATGAATTCCGGCTAAAGCCCTGCTCTATCTTGATGACCTTTGGTGGCTTGGGCCACTTGGGATATAGTGGCGTGGGGTTTGAGAGCTCCGTCCTGGTTCCGGGCTCTTCTTACATTTTACTTTGTTGCTTCCACTTTCCTCCTCTTCTTCCTCCTCATCGGTGGGGGTCCCGGCCCGAGGCTCCTCAATGTGGACCGTCCCCTTGGGTAGTCTTGAGTCCCCGGACCTTTTTCTCTCTCCTTCTTGCCTCCTTTTCCCCCCTCGCTTTCATCCTCCCCGGCCCGTCTCCTTGGGCCCACCGCCACCTTCTCATTCCCCTTCTTCTTGCTCGAGGGTACCAACCTGGCGTGCTCTTCTGCCGCACTCCTATTCTTGTTCTTGCTCTTCTTGCCTTCTTTGCTCTTGCTCCTAGCTGCTCACTCTTGCTCCTTTGCTGGTCCCTCCTGCTGCTCTTCCTCTGGTCCGGACAGAGAACCAAAGTGAGCGGTCGTCCATCTGTTGTGTCTCGACGAAGGAGCTACTCTGGGCCTCCTCCTGGGAGGCGTGGAAAGTGTCGTCCGTGGAGCTAGACGACTCTTCTTCCCTCCTCGGTTGAAGATGCTCGGGGATCTTCTTGCACACCTGCTGGCTGGCCGCCGCCATGGAGGGTGTGTGGCAATTGAACTTCCCCGGCGATGCATTTGGTCCCTCGCCATATCTTCACTTAAAGCAACCGATTATGTTAAAATTTGGTTAACAAAAAGGGGGGAGAAATGGGGTGGCAAGAAAATATTTAAAAAGGAAGATGCTCTAGGAAATAATCTCTTACCATTAATCGCCCTATTAATTAGCCTCCCCTATTAATTATCTTGGTATACCCCTTTATTAGTATATGATTAATGCTATATTATACCATGAAATTCGAATTTTTCTAATGGTTTGAAGTGTTAATCATGAATTTGCACCATTTTTCACCCGGGTCTCGGACTGGGATGATTCTTCGACCCATTTTGGGTGAAATCTGATGCTGATGCATAATTTTCACTCCAACTTTACTAGAATGTTAATTTGACTCATTCTTTTTTCCCCATCTAACAACTTAGCCTATTCTTACGGATCCACTACCTAGGAGAAAATTTTCCCCTTTTTCGAGGTTCCATGGTGGGGAATTTTCATTCCACACCCTATTAGGGCCTGTTAGACTACTTACTAGGGACATGGTCGCTTAGCTAGTTCCCCGGTCAACCAAGAACATCGCCTCGATACCATTGTGACATTCCCTACAAAATATATGACGCCTTTCCGTATTTACACTCCGTGAAAAATCCCCCATCCCACCCCTTCAACCGATTTAAGGCCTCCGCCTATCCCGCAAGACAGGGGTATCCCTAGTCGGGAAGGGGGACACGAAGCCGCCTTGCGCCCCCTTCCCCTATGGGCTCCTATCACAGCAGAAGTATAAACAACGTCAGAACTAGCAATAGCAATACATCACACTACCTCGAAGGGTAGCACATCCACATATCCATAGCTACAACAGAGATAACCTATGTCATAAAACATGAGAGCTCCTACCCAAGGCTCATACTCTGGGGAGGTAGACCGGCTGGCTAGGCCTCAAGATAGAGCGGCACAGAGTCATAACAATGGCGGGCTGGCTATAGACAATGGCGAGGTTGACCACTCCATCCGCCCCTCTGTGTGCATACTTTGCAGATGGGCTAGATCGGGCTTTGGCATGACTCTAGCCTTCCAAATATACAATCCCATGGTATCACTCTCCACGGACTACTCCAGTTGCATCTCCCTCGCCCGTTGAGGCAGGAAGGGTTTTATCTCCCCTTCACGGTCTAGGAGGTTCCACGCGGCTAGAGAATCATGGCGCACTAACATTCGCTCCCCCACTTACTTACCCCCAAAACAAGAGCAGGCCAACACCTCGCAACTTGAGAGGCGAGGGCAACACCATTGCCCCGGGGAGGTGTCGGACCCATGCCCGCCCCACCGCAAGTGACCGCCATAAGCCTAGCCCGCCATGGAGTCCCCAAGAGCCACACTCCGCAGGGGCCCTCCCTCCGTATCTCTTCTAGCCCCGTTGTGTAGTGTGAGTCACGCCATAGCCCCTTAGCCTTGCGGTGGGTTCCTATGCAGGCAGCATAATAATAGGAACTAAAGGGGTCTAACTAGGAGCATTACTAAGTAAGGCTACTAGGCTTCTCCCCCTTCCCAATACAAGAGGAGCAAACATGATCAACCATCATCATACAACATCAGATCATGATAATCATCAGAATAACTTCTAACCTAATCATACATATCTAACTTACAGTTAGGGTTCCTTGATTAGGGTTCAAGATGTTGAATAAGGGTTCTAGGATGGCTCTACTCTAGATCTTTAAATCTTGACTCATCCGAGGTGCTAACTTCCGGATGAACTACTATGAACACTAATCCAAATACCTGCCCCGAAGTGCTCCCTCCCATTCCCTGGCGTCATGGTCCTTGAAGTGGTCGGCCCAGCCACTCCAAGATTGTGCACACACTCTGAGGGTCACGAGACTAGGCTATGCCATAGCAAACGCGGCTCGAAATGGGGTTTGAAAAGCGTAAGAAGGTTCCCAAGGTGTTAGGGCCCGAGAAAAGAGGACTAGGGTTAGGGTTTAGGTTAATATAGGTTAGGGTCCACATGGGATGACACGCGTGGTTCCACGTGGCTCCAATGGGATATGGCCATAATGGCGGTTGCCCAATAGGGTAAGGTCATGTGAAAATGGGCCTTATCCTAAGGTTATCTAAGTTATATACATAGCTTAGATATGCACCCATGCCACTTCTAAGGTATACAAGGCTACTTAAGTAGACTTGTATAGTGACGACCAAAAATATCGTGTTTATTTATAGCGTATATTTCCTCGAACGTCACAAAAACGACCTATTGGTAGAAGAGGTTTCAATAAGATAGCATGGACATGGAGTTTACCTCCCCACTCATGACCTTAGTAACATGGACCATAGATGTTTGTATTGTGGGGCTATGCAATGGAAAGCGTAAGAAGAAATGTCCCCGCATGTGCAAATGGAAACATTCAACCGCCATTGAATCGAGAACTACCACATGCATTGTTTGTCCTATATAACGAGAACAAATAGTTTGGATGATCATTTTTTCGCATCAACATTAGAAAGTATAATAATATATTCTCATTTGCCTCTCGGTGGGGCGTGAAAATTGATGAGGCGCCGGGCAAATGCCGTTGGTGGGGCCTATACTTTTTTAGGGTCAATGGCCGCATGTGCCATAAGATGGGAACACTATTGCCAATCGCAAGGGCATCAAAACATGCAAAATTTGCACATGATATACATCTTGGATGGTGATGACATGCAAGTTGAATGTAGGATGTCTATATTTGATGGATTAAAAGCAAGAAATAGTGGTGCATTTGTAGGCCCTTATGACATAATCCATTTGTTAGCATATTCTTGAGTGCGCACAAATTATGCGTATTCATCCAACCATGGATATCTGTTTTTCATATACCTTCTTGAAATGTGCAGAATCCTGTGAGGAGACAATATAATGCTCCAACTGCAAATGAAGTGGCTATCTTAACGCCTATTGAAGATAAGCCCAAAGATGGTCAGAGGGACATTATTGGATGGTGGTGTGAAGTTTATATAGATGCATACCACTCGTCCTACGATCCATTCCACTCTATGTTACTTCTTCCCTACGGTACACATGGGTGGCATCTTAATGTAATTGATGCCATTTTGCAAATTTTGCACAAAGATTGATTGTCTTAAGCAACCTTAACCAAGTAGAATCCACTGAGATTGATCCAAATGCCAGGTTTCCGGTCAACACATGGTGATGGACGGGTTTCCCACCATGGAGTCTTATGGGGTCTGATAGACTTGTTAATCCTCATGGATATTAATGTTCAGTTCAAGTCAATCCAATTTGGGATCTTCATATGCCTTTGCATTCTAGTTTATTATAAGTATGAGGACATTTTGACACAGGGCATGTAATGACAACATGTTGACTTCATGCTGAGTCATATGGATGAGAGTAGGGCAATGATTGTATGGTGGTGCTTACAAAATTATCTATAAAGAACCTTAAGAAATCACACGACTTTAGAGAGCCATACTTCCTAAAAGACACATTCCTTAAAAAACTACACTTATTGATAAATCACACCTCCAAAAACTATACCTTCTTAAAAACACCACCACCTCAAAAAACAAAAACTACAGTTCTTTTAAGAAAAAAACATACGTCCTTAAAAAACCACATCTCCTAAAAAGAAAAAACCACAACTTCTTAAAACTGCGATTTGTGGCAGTTCTTGATGAATTGAGAATCAAGAATTGATGGACGAGTTATGGCAATATATTGAAGAATCCGTAATTGTTGGACGGAACCATCTCTTCTTTGTTGGGTCGAGCAAGATTTATGTGGATCTAGCTATAGCTATGCATAAAATTTGCTATGGATTTCTGTATAAGAATTTCTCGTAGTTTCTATCCGGTATAAATAGAAATAGATTGGCAATGCCGGCAATGTTTCTCAACTCAGTAGGATTGATAAGCAACACCTAGTACCCAGTGCCCTATAAGGTATGTCTTCTATCTTCTATTTCCTAGATGTGGAAGGTTTCGTCTGATTTGTGATAAAAGAGTTTAGATAAGATCTACCAGGCAAACATGGAATTGCATGAAGCTTTATCTCATAAAAGAGTCGATCTCGCTCCAATCAGCTCCAATCTTCCTTCTAAATCACCTAAACCACCTTGAAGCCAGGTACTTGGGCTTTCGTCGTACTACTTTTTCTCTAAACCAATATGGCGGACCCAGATGGGCCTCATAGTGAGAATACCATGGTCATAGGAAACCCTCTATCTAATGGATGCACGAATACACACAAGACAATACCATAGGTTCAAATCCTATGCCACAAATATCCCTATGTAGTTACTCACTTCCCCAAATGCAAGGGAGTTGGGGAAAGAGAAATGTTCGCGTCGCGATAAATTTCTTGTAATTATATATATTCTTTGATGTGGTATAGTAGGTTGGCATGTAAAATGAGGAACAATAAAATATAATTGAAGGTATAAAAAAGTAGATAGCATGCATGCAAGCGTTACCATAAAAAAATTGAGGCATGGCCAAAATATAAGCGCAGTTTTGGCTACCGGCTATGCCAAATTTTTTATGGTGAACCCGAGGGCGTATGCGTTATCTCCCTTTAACGCCTTCGTCGGTCCGAGGTTTTGCAAGAGAAGCAGGGGCGCCATCGCCAGAATGGAGAAGCATCGCCGGAATGGGGCGCCATCGCCAGAAGCAGGAAGCATGGAAGCAGGAAGCATGGAAGCATGGAAGCAGGAAGCATGGAGGGTTTGCAACAGAAGCAGGGGCTGCACCATCGCTGGAATGGAGGACTGCCGCAACTAATCTGCCGGAATGGAGGAGCCCTGCCACAACTAATCTGCGTGAAGCTTCCAATCAGCATTCTTATGGGTCATCAGATCTGGCCCTAATCTTCTAAACCAGGATTTCTCTGTTTCTCTGCTCCCGCAAATCATGTTCTGGCAATGCTTTTTCTGTCAGACAAAAACAAGAAATCGTATTCTCATATTATTCTAGGATTTTATAAGATTTGCATGCTAACACTCTAGGATGTTACAGGAAGTTGCGAGAAACAGAGCATAAAATTTCAGCCACTCAGATGTTATTAGCTGATAACAGCATTTTGATCAACGGCTGAGATTAAATCTCAGCCTGTAAAACCGAGGACCAGAGCGTTAAGGAAATCTACGTTTTTACCTATCCGTTATATCTATCTAATTATTAAGCTGATTGATTTTAGCAAGGGGGAAGTTTGTTCGTTAAGAAAGAGTATTTTTAGCGTCCTATGGGTCGAAAATATCCTTGGGGCCGAGAAGGTTTATCGATGCTAATTTTGTTCGCTAAGGAAAAGTACATTTAGCGTTCTATGGGTCGAAAATATCCTGGGGACCCATTTATACTAGTGGGCCAAATAAAGCAGGAGTGGTTGAGGCTCCAATTATGGAGGAAGTAGACTTGTAACTCATCATACTAAAACGGATCTCTAAATTTAGAATTAGGCGACATAAATAACGAAAACGAGCCTTAAAGTACAAAAAAGAACCCGCCTATGACGTGGATAAATCTTGGCAATCTAACCAAACATAGCAACGGCGGAGATTAATTCTCGATGTTAAGATCTATCTAATCGTTTGCCTAATCTGAAGCGTTGGGATGAAGGGCTGCGATGAGAGGAAATAGAATATTCTGTTTTTGCTTTTAAGCTTCCCACCTTCCTGGCCGTTGCCGCTAAGCAAACGCACGGAGGATGGAGGGCTGGGATGTGGGTAAAATGACAGCTCAATATGTGGGGAGGATCTGGGCGGTTGAAGGGGATAGGAGGGGGAAAGGGACGGCGGGGATTGGAGCTGCGTTGTGGGAGAGGATCTGAGCCGGATGTGACACGTGGAAAGGTGGGAACGTGGTTTGCAAAGAAGCTCGGCGCCAGGGAAAAGGCAGAGAATAGAGAAGAATGAGGAGGAGGCGCGTCGCCGGAATGGAGCAACAATGGAGGATTTAGGGTTGTGCCGGAGCTCCCTTTTGCCATAGCTTTTTGCCGGATCTGCCCTTTCTCTTCGGCCCCAGCTCCATTTCTAGCTCCCCTGCTGCCGGATCTGAGCCTGCCTTACATTCGTAAGAGTTTTTCTCTGTTTCCTTTGCTTCCACAGAATTCCTTTCCCTGTTTCGCGATTTTATTTCAGCTCCTCCTTTTCTGTCATACATACATTGTCCTAAATTCAGTGGCGGGCTGTAACGATACACGATTGAAAAAACGGATCTTCAATTCTAATTGATTCCGTCGTTTGTAAGTATTGGTTAGTACTTGAGCAATATATGAGAGCAGCCTTGTGAGTTGAGTTTTTTCCTTGTGACGAAAAACTCATTTTATACAAGGCAATAACAATAGCATTCTGAAGCCGATCGCTTTTCTAACTTGTTCAGTTTATTCCATCCACACCGACATATCGTAGCAGTTCACAATGTCTAATAATAATACCGGTTTCAACATACCTGTTACGAATTTTCCTTCACATCAGCTTAGCAATGGACTGTATGTTTCGGGGGCGTCCTGATCAGTATAAAGGAAAGGACGCCCACAATGACGTCCACCGTAATGCCCTACACAGGTGGTGATATTAAGAAGTCGGGGGAGTTGGGAAAGATGTTTGATATTCCAGTTGAAACAGTAGCAAAGGGAAAAAAATCAGGATCACTTGGAACAACTCCGGCAAAAACTGGAGGAACAACTGTGTTATCTCGTTCCCACTCCGGGCCCTTACCTTCGGGGGCCCCTCGATCAGCATTCTCTACGTCTGGACCTCTTGCATCCGGTGGATCGATTAAGCAGCCCAGCACTACCCAAAGGTGTAATTCTGGCCCACTTACAGGAGCTGGAGTTCCAGGCTCACATGGATCAAAATCTGGGCCAATAACAAGTCAAGGTCTCAAAACCTCAGGCCCTCTTTCTGGCGGTGCCACACCTAACCCACTCAAGACATCAGGACCTCTTACTCCTAATCTACCAGCAACTGGTCTGATCACGTCGGGCCCCCTTTCGTCTACTGGAGCTCCAAGGAAAGGGTTGTCTGGTCCTCTTGAATCTGGTCATTCAGGAAGGTTTGTTCGAGCAGCATCTGTGCATAGTCAAGCCATTAATAATATGAGCCATGAGACCCATTACTCTTTCAAGGGCAGCTTTCCAAGGATTATCTTGTGGACCGTTGTTCCTCTCTTTGTCATGGGGTTCATTGCGGGGGGTTTTATTCTGGCAGCTGTTCAAAACCCTATACTGCTCATTGTTGTGGGGTCACTTTTTGTGGCATTAGTGGTGCTGATTATTTGGAATGCCTGCTGGGGAAAAAGAGCAGTTTTTGGATTCATTGCGAACTTCCCAGATGCACAGCTTAGCAATGCAAAAGATGGTCAATACGTGAAGGTCACTGGGGTATGTTATGTTTGTTTCTGCTGTTGAGGTATTAACATGCTAGGCTATCTAAAATAGATTTGTGAAACTTACGTCAAGAAAGGCAATTAAGGAACTGCTTATACGAATCAACAATTGCATTGTGGAATAAAAAATGTTATGTCAAGCCTTGCACCAGGTTTCTAATATCCCTGACTGCAAAAGCTATCTTATCTTCCCCTGTATTCTGATGGATGAACACTACATGCTTGGTGTTTGTTAGTCATGCATCTGGGCCTGTTCTTGAGACAATCTTTATAGAAAAATGGTTTGCATCACGCTTTTATGTATGGATAAACGGGTCTAGACACACCTTAAACACATGATTGCGCTTCTTGGCTGTTCAATATGGAATCATTCCTGAAATGGCCGCTTATGAATTTCTTTTGCCTTTCCTGACTGACAATTATATTTCTGTTTGTATTGCAGGTAGTAACTTGTGGAAGTGTACCACTTGAATCTTCATATCAAAAAGTGAATCGCTGTATATATACCTCAACTGGACTCCATGAATACAGAGGGCTTGATTCCAAACCTGTCAATGAAACACAACGCCGTTTTAGTTGGGCCACCCGACACTTGAGGTTGGTTAAAAACTTCTGACATCTGGGCTTCTGATGTTTTCTACGAACAAGCAATTGCAAAGTAATCATACTATAATGTCCCTAATTGGTGTTTGCTTATGGCAGAGGCATGTTGTTGATTTCTATATTTCGGATTTCCAATCTGGCTTACGAGCTTTAGTAAAGGCTGGTTATGGTGCTAATGTGACATCCTATGTGGAAGAAAGTACTGTTGTAGAGATTGCTAGCAAGGAATCAGAACTGCCAGTGGATTTCACCCATTGGTTGGGAATAAGAAACCTTTCAAGAGAGGATCGCCGTATGCGGCTCACAGAAGGGTATGTGGCCTTGAACTCAAAGTGTAAATTTATCTGCCTGACATTCTTAGATTTGAAGGAACACACTTGACATGAATATCTCAAGCTTATATCGTTTTAAGTATTCTGCTGGATCTGTACATGTGAAATGCTTGTAAAACTTAGTTGATTCAACCTAAATTGGTTTGACTACTGTTTGTTGTTTTCTTTAACATTTGTCCGGTATTAATGACGGTTAACTTACAGGTATATCAAGGAAGGAAGCACTGTTACTGTATTAGGCGTGGTCCAACGACATGATAACGTTTTGATGATCATTCCTCCACCTGAACCAGTATCAACTGGTTGCCAGTGGACAAAGTCCCTTTTGCCCGCTAACCTTGAAGGAATTGTTATCAGATGTGATGAAGTTTCTAAAGTTGATGGCATACCACTATGAACCAGCCTCAAGCTATTTTCCTTTTTCAGCCTTTGTTTATGTTTATAATTGCCTCTGTTGATTGGAGCTTCTTGCTCCAGTTGGTAGCCAAGCTGTGAATGCCTTTTTTCTTTTTCCTTATGGCTGCTGGCGTATAGCCAGGGCTACTGTAAGTCTTAAGCTTCAAGGTGAACGTCTAAAGTTCCTTCTGCGTTCATCACCATATTTCAGAAACTCTTCCCTATGTGCTTGACCATATGAATTACCTTGCAGTGGGCTTGCAGCAATTTGAAGCTGACGAGGTTCGTAATAAACATTGTCAAGAGCTTGGGTAGGGTGACCAAGTTGTATTCATGAGATTGGAATTTCAAAGGGTCTTTCAGCTCAATAAAGCCTTCGAAGGGACATGCCAGTAGGCAGCGAAACATTCTCACCACTAATTTTTTAATGCTTGACCATACATGTACAGTGTGCCAATAACATTTTTGTACTTCTCATACTTGACAGTATGTTGAATATGTAGGGCAGCTTGATCTGGGTCAAGCTTTTGTAGTAGGATGTAGATAAAGTGAAATTGAGTTCTCAGTAGAGTAATGGCAGTTTTGAAGTATATTCATGGCGATGATGTGGAGGATTTAAGACCTGTTTTGCAGAGATCTTTATGTACACAAATTATGAATTGATTATTCTGGGCTTTCTACTATAAAATCTCTATGGAACGGACCAGTATGAGTTTTCTTTAGCAACAGCTGTGACTACTTGTACATTTTTTTGATTCATGTATGTAACCTCTCTAAAGTTGTATATTGATTGATAGATTGCTTCATGCAGCTGGCTTACCTGTTTACGCGGAATGGCATTCATAAAAAACTCTGGCAAGCACTTCCCTTGCCTTCTCGTTATGCTGCAGAGAAATTGTTTAATGGCTTGTGCGCGATTACTTAAGTGTAAAGGCGTAAGTTGTCAACTTTGAAACATCACCATTGCAGGCTTTTCTTTGGAGACAACAGGTGCAAAGTGTATTATTAAGAAACTGCAAAGTAAGCATGTGATGAGAAAGTGACAAAATGAGGAAGCATAAAATAAACTGTCAAAGCATGTTATACGGCATCTAGAGGTTGTGCTGCTTCATCAATATTAATAATCTGGCTCAATCTTGTTACGAAATTGTCATGGATCAGGTGGGGACCCAGCTGTACATGTTTTTGCCTTATTAACGTGGAATATTTATTTAGGGCACACGTCCACATCTTCTCATATTTGATGGCTCAGCAACCTCTGACAAGGTGTGTATTATCGCTTAAGTGTGTATTATCGCTTCTTAACCGTTAGATTAAGTGTTTTTAAAAAAAAATTCAATGGTGCACAAGTCAAGATGCTCTCTCCTGCAATCCTGTGCGTCCATTCTGAGTCTTTTACAGGTCAAACTTGGGGTGTTTGACCTGCACCTAAAATACACACAATATACATCAGACCATGCTGTATTATGGCAAGAAATACAGTCCTGTGTATTATACATGTTAAAGAGGACCTGGGGAATCGAACCCCAGTTAAACCTGAACCTGAACTCAAATACCTGTATGTGTCAAAGCAAAAGAGAACCAAATGAATATAAGGAAAACCAGAAACTAGGAGTCTGAGGAATTGAACCTCAGTTACTAGCCATTACTCAACCATGCATAAAGAGGCTTCACAGTGGAGCCACGTTATCTAAAGGGGCCAAAGCCCTCTAAAGCTGAAAGGTAGCGTCAAGAACAAGATACATTTGAATAAAATCAAAAAGATGTCAATGTCATTCATTTACCACAAATTGTCAAGAAAGAAGAAACGTAAAAGTTAACATGAAATCGCAAGTCAAGCGGGGTGCGCGGGGATCGAGATCCCACACTCACACCAAAGAGCGACCATCGGTACGCGGGGATGAGGTCCCACGACCCACTAAAAAAGACCCATAAAACAAGCAGTGGGCTGCCACCATAAATGGCAGCCAAGATAAAAGTTATTTTCAGCAGAGTTCAACATGTTTCATTATCGATCAAAACGACCAAAGTTCAACAAGTTTATCAATTTCTAGCCCGCCCAACCATAGCATCCCTCACCAACAAGTCAATTTGCGGATCTCCGAGTCGGTAAAAGCCACGGCAAGGCTCATGTGAGAGCGTAAAGCATGGATATCCGATGGCAAAACACCAAGGCGATCCCAACTGACTGCAGATAAGGCAGCATCCATAGCCCCATAGAGGCTGCGAAGCTGCCTCTTAAGTATCCGCAAGGAAGCAGCTATGCGGTGAGCTTCAAGACCAACCTTGTATCACACAATTTAAAAACTCCTCGGCCAGGTGAATGTCTCTTCTTCTTCCCGAGGATAAGCAAGAGGATTTGGATGAGAGTCATCCACCGGCATGACCACAAACCCAGGGCTTATATGCACATCAACAGGAGTCACATGCACAGGAGTTACATGGACTTCAGAAGCTTCCGTCTCCATAACACGAAATCAACCTGGAAAATTACAAAGCAAACAAACAAACAAGCAAGAATTAGAAACCTGTACATAGCTCGCCCACAAAAATGGATCTCATCCGATTTGCCATTGTATGATCTCCAAAGATGAATGGGGATGAAATCGGCACCAACATCGGTACATTGGCCCGAGAACCAAAAGACCTTTCATCCGTGTCCTCAAAGTTCTCGTCCCGCTTTCGTCTGCCCGGGGATGCTATCATCCCAATAGCGGCGCCGCCGGCCCATTCCTCTCAAGCTGGAACATACCCCACCGGCGACCCAAATATAATAGCCCCGACATCCGATGGCAAACAAGAGGAAGGATTCGTTACACGCCAAGCGACCCTTACTCTATGCTCATTAATATGAGCAGAATTAGAAGGATGATCCAGAGTCATTTGAGCGTATATTTAGAAGACCTCAACATCTTACATACAAAGATAAGTTAGACTAGGTGTATGCCTCCGTCCGCCATGGTAAAAAACAAAGTGAGCAGCCTTATTCATCAGATTTCTGTTATCAAGAACACACAATCCTTTAGTATCACCTGCCCCCCATCTAAGGTATAGATCTTTACCCCTTTCAACCATTCCCTCGGATACATTGTACAGATGACAAGTATAATGCACTTTGCCGATATCCTTCATACAATACCCGACCATGCCCTCAAAACAATGGAGCTTGGTGTTTTTTAAGGCCTTGCAGATCAAAACTACGCCCGTGGGCTTGGGCTTCCAGTTAAAAGCAGATTTAATAGCCTCATTCACGCTCTTTGGATTTCTAAAACGACATCTTAAAACGGCCTGTACATGCAGATGGTCGGCTGAGGACCCTCTTTCTAATGCCACAGCACCAGCCAGGCATTTAGAGTTGCAGAACAAAACAAGGCCATCATAAAATGATCTTGGCACATCTTGGCCAGAAAGACCCAGCGTGACAGAAACATCAAGCCAATCCAGATTCATATTCAAATCCACAAGTGGAACAGACTGGGTTGCCTGGCCTGGGCCAGATGGGAAGGAAGCATCAGCCTGGCTTCTAGCAAGCCGACCACTTCTGGCTGCTCGACGCAGGGACATGGCAACAAGAACAAGGGACCAAGACAGCAAAAAAACAGAAGAACAGGGATGGCGCAGGCGCTTACCTTCAAGGGCCGATGAAGATATGTGAGCAAGATCATCGGCTCCATGCCCATCCTCTGCGCCAAATTTAGAATCGCCCAATCAAGCGCTCTCCTCCAAAGAAAATAATAGGAAGGCAAGAAAGGAACCATCGAAATAAAACTAAACCCTAAAATACCCTTTCTCGGCCAAACTCAGGTATTTTATCAGTATTTATACGGTTTTAATACAAATACATTCCAAAAACCTTTATAAATCTTATGTAAGAAACATACGACATTTCAACCAGCAGACATTAATGGCTCAGCAACCTCTGACAAGGTTAAGTCTTGGTGGGTGGTCTTTTGCTTCCAGATTTCGAGGTCTATGTGTTGGGGTCGCTTTTTAAAAATTTCGACTTTTGTCTTGTGCAAACATTTACACTATATCAAACGGTACCAACTATTTCCTACACATGTGCTACTGTTTTAGCGTTTGTTATTTGTTAGCTTGTCATTCAGCGCTAAAGTCTCCCTCCTTCAATATGGTACGAATTCTGTTATTTGGCCAAATGGGCCCTTTGCTTAGTATATTCTTTGTCTCCCAAATTCTTTTATTGTTTGACCGTTGCATTTTATATTTGACAAAATGTTATGGAGATTCAAAGAGGACTTGCTTATAACGGCATCTTTTTATGAACGTGAATTGCTTACAACCCTTTTCTTATCTTAAGGAAAACCATAAAAACCATGGATCTGGTGAAAATAATGATGTAAGCTCTATTACGTCATGAGGTTGTACATCTACTACTTGCTATACACATGTACTTAGTTGGGAAACTTAATGTTTCCTTATATCACTAATATATATACAGGTATTATTAGATGTGTGGTTTTGTCATCCCATGGGCGTGTTCATAGAGATTCATCCCAGCCGTCCAATCACGAAATGGAAGGCCAAGATAATGCCACATCATTGTGGGGTGCGGAGGCATTCATGCGCATGCACCACATAGGGATTCATCCCAACTGTCCAATCACGAAATGGAAGGCCACGATCATGCCACCTCATAGGGGATGTGGAGGCATGCATGGGCATAGCTGTCGGATGCAGGAAGTCTTGCCTCGCGTTCAAACAACCATATCTTGCAATGGGGGCATCGGATCAAGGCGGGGCTAGTGCCGTTGGATTCCTCTCGTCGAGAGCTTTTTAATTAGTAGGTTAGTATCATTTTGTCGCTAGTTTTGTTGCTAGTGGAGCCAATGTGGTCAAATTTTAAGAGGTCAAATTTTAAGAATTGTTGTGGAATCTTAGAATTTTAAAATCTATGGTAATTAAGAGAATCTTCATGGGACCTAAGAGAATCTAGGAGAATCTCAAAAGAATTTTAAGGAATCTACAAGAACCTTAAAGAGAGTCTTTGGAAATGTAGGGGAATCTAAGGGAATCTTCATAACATCTTTGAGAATCTATTAGAATCTTAATGGAATCTCGAAGAATCTAGGGGAATCTTCATAGAATCTAAAGGAATCCAAGGGAACCTATATAGAATCTTGGAGAATCTAGCAGAATCTAGGAACCTAGGGGAATCTTAAGAGAATCTTCGAGAATCTACTTAGAATCTAAAAGAATCTTCATAAAATATAAGAGAATCTAAGGGAATCCTTATGGAATCTTAGGAATTCCAGGGATTCGTCATAGAATTTAAAAGAATCTAGGCGAATTTTCATAAAATATTTGAGAATCTAGGGGAATCTTGATAAAATCTTTGATAATCTAGGGTAATCTTTTTATATTATAAATCTATGAGAAGCTAGGGGAATCTTCATATAATCTTACGAAATCTATGAAAAGTTTTATAGAATCTTAGGGAATTCAAGACAGCCTTAATGATATCTCAAGGGACCAAGGAAATCTTAGAGAAATCCAAGTAAAATTTTGTGCGTCATTTTTTGCAGGCCCTAAACCTAACAATTTCTTGTATTCATATACATATATGCATAACCATAGCAATAACAACAACATTATGGCAATATTACTGAATCTGTCACATGATCCACAAATTCTGCTACATTGATGGATATAGATTGTGCATGTTCAAGGTTCCACATTTCTTTTAGCGACAAGTATTGAGATAACAAAACACTATTAATGGTGGCAATAAGCAAAATGCAATAGTAGTTTTTTTTTTCTTGAAAGTCATTTTATTCATTAGCATCTCTTTTACATTAAATGAACCACAAAGAGCAGCTTCATGTGACAGTACAAATGCCCAACCTTGAACTTGTGATCGTTCTAGATTGATGTTGGCCATACTTGAACCCATGACCTCGAAACTATTGAAAATAGTGGCCCTCTCTTCTTTTTGAAGGCCCCATCCTCTCCTCTCCCATATGGGAAGCGTATATGGAGGGGGTTTCAAAACCTCAGATGTGCCCATGCCTATTGTGAAAACTCTCCATTATATCTTCCTTCCTGTCCTGTCATGGTCTTCTACTTTTGAGCTCCCATCTCCTGCCTTATCCTGCTCGAGCCTGTTCTTTTCTCCGACTTGAGATGTTTGAACTACCACTCTAATTCTCTTCTCAGTTGGCTTTTTGCTGCAATCTTTATGGTATGGCTTCTCTTTGTTCTTCTATAATGATTCGATCTTTTGATGATTCGAGCTTTTTGGAGATGATTTGATCTTAGTGATAACTGCATATTGCAATTTTTATGTTTTTGTGAGGGAAGATATCTTGGTGAGTTTGCATCTGGAGACTCTGTATGCTTCAAATCTTATTCGTTTGGTTCCAGATCTTTAATCTCTATGTTTATAGATTACACATGTTTGAGAATCAAGTAGTCTTTTCTATTTTTTATTTTGTCGTTATATATGTTGTTTGATTCTCGTTGATCTCATGAGATGCAAGATCGGGGACATTTTGGCATCACTACATGGTGATCTTAAGCAGAACCCTCCTTTTTTTGAGTATTCATCATACAAGGGAGTCTCCACCAATTCTTGATGCTACTCCAGAGCTTGGGGATAGATTTCGACTGCTTTCCTCTTCACCCTTCTCTGGGCTGGCCATCATTTTTTTTCTTTCTTGTTCCTTCTTTATTGCTTTGCCATGGATTCCAGATGGTCTTCAGAGATACAATTGTTGGTAGAGATAGATTAAATCCTTCTTGCAAGCAACTCAAAGAGTCTAAGCTTTGTTCTTTAGATCTTTGCGAGGCCATTTTGGGAGGAGCAATATGCGAGCCGCAGGTCGTTTGAAGCAGCTGGATTTGCAATCTGGGGGGGCAGGGTCCAGACATGAAGCAATCCAATGTGTGCAGTTTGCATTGGAATTTTCAGGGCTGAGGCATTCTAAATCTAGAGCTCGAGTAGTTTTGGCCAGAATCTAACATTTTTCCACTCTTTAATCTTCTTCAACCTTCTGGGCCTCGCAAATTAGATCTTGATTGTTAGGGGTGTGCCCAATTGATTTTTTGGGGATCCAGTGGCAGTTGGTCGGATTGTAGCAGCTCAAATATACATCTAGTGCAGGCAATTCAAGGTATGTTAACGATTCTTTGAATTTCTTTGCAAAAGCAGCTCTGGCATGTGCTTTTCCATTGCATCTGACAGAATTATGTTAAATTCCAAATTCTTCCCAATCGAGAAGTCCGGGACGGATTGCTTCTAAACCATAGATTTGATTAGGGCATCCGACAGAGGATATCTTTACTCTGGTTTGGGTTGATCCTGCCCTCGGGGATCACTATATGGGATCCCCTCATCCAGGATCCGGACACGAGATCCCCTTCTCCAGGATCCCATGGTTAACTGCGCAGCTAATGGCTTACTGCACAGTTTAAGCCAATTTTTTTGCCAGATCGAAGCGAGGCTATTGCAACGCTGCTCTCTTTATTTCCTCCTCCGCTGCTGCTTGCTCCTCTTGTCCACCCGATTTTGATCAGCCATGACTAATCCCATCCGTTTCCGTGGCAAATTGAGGGAGAAAACGAAATTTGCTCTGAATTTCCCTATAAAGGCCAAGAATTTTGCGTAGTTACTACGCAGTAAGGTGGGATTCCGTCCTTGAGGATCGCATCTCTTGGAGATCCTGACTTGAGTCATAGCACGGGGGAGTGGTTCACGGCGGCAGGGTTATGGGGCATGGCAAAATATGGCAAAGTATGGCAAACATTTGATGGCAAGAGATAACCATTGGAAATTGGAAGGGGAGATACACATCACTAGGGACCTTTATTACTTGAAATATCAATAAAAGGTGATCACATTATAAGATGGGGTCGAGGTGATAAAAAAGGGCATTAACTATTTTACTCAAAAGGGCCAAGGTTTCTAAAGATAAGGGCCTTTTCCTTATAAAAGGGCGTTGACCAATATTAGGACAAGGTGCACCTTTTGAAGCAGGGTGGACACTCAAATAAGGAAGATATTATTATGGGCAATTGCCTTTTCAAAAAGGCAATGAAGATATAAGAAGGCATCGACCTGTAACAGCGGATTTACCGAGGGCCGACATCGGGCAGCAAGACAGGGCCATGAATAGTGATTCTTGGACCGTGAATAGGGATTCATGGGCGAACACCAACACCCAGAAATCGGAGCTGCCCAACAGACCGGCTGTCAGGCAGGAGCCAAAGCCGATCAGATGAATTGTGGGCATCAATGGCAAGCCGAGATCTGTCCTTCTGAGATAGTGAGGAAGTCTGCCAATCTGAGATGATGCAGAAGCTAGCCGACCTCTGCTCGGAGTTGCAGAACCTTGATTTGGGCCGAGTTCTGTAAACCAGCTTAACTTTAGAGAAGTGGATTCTTCTTATCTGATAAGTGGATTATCAGTTATTGTTCAAGAGCTACGCGGAGTAGCTACAGAATGTTTGCTGAGGCTTGTAAGCCAATTGCCATCTGCACTGCCATAACCTTGTGGACCCGGTTGGGTGGTTAAACGTGCTCATCAATGTATTTGTCTGTGATATATATGATGTTCCTGGATCTTGTTCTTCAAATAAGATGCTGTTGTTCAGCTGTTTAGTTTTTCCATAAACAATGAATTGTATCAAGTGGTATCAGAGCGGAAGTTTGCGATTCTTCTGGGAATCTATGGGCTATGGAAACATCACTGGGATTTGAATTCCTACTTTTGATTTGAATCAAAGAAGATGGAACAAGTGGTGGTATTATACTCTAAGGCTGCGACACACCGAGAATCTTGCAAGTTTATGCTGCAAGTACAGTTGGGTTGAACTTCGTCAAAAAGTGTGTTGGGGGCCAAGTATATGAGTGAACTGGCAAATCCTTGGCGAATCTTTGGAGCCTGGCATCCAAGTAAGGAGGATTTGACGACTACTATTGCAAGTGAAGCTGGAGCATCAGTAGCAGAGAAAAGAAAAGTCCGGTGCTTTCGTGGAGAATGCACGAAGCGTATAGGGACCGACTTGTTGAGAACGAGTTCGCGTTATTGGGGAAATTCCTATGATCCTTTGGGGGATTATGGAATAAATAAAAGCATCTTGCTTGGAATTGCAGAGTCAGATCGTGGTGATCTGAGAGGCCGATTGGCCGTGGTATAAATATTTGACTTTGGAAGTCATATTAACACTTGACCTTATTTGCAGGTTTGCCTAGTGTTAAGTATTGGGGAGGACACTTTACCTACAAGCTGTCAAGGACATGGATGCAAAAATTTGGATGCGGAATCTCAAATTATTTTCCTATAGAACAGACTTATGGGTAAAGTTCGTAAGTTGATTTTCTTTATGCGGAATAGAGAATAAGAATTTTATTTCTTGTGTGTATCCATGGTGGATTAGTATCGTGGAGATACAATCAAGTAGTACCGCGGAGGTACGAAAAATAATAACGTACCGCGGAGGTACAAGGATATATCGTACTGTGGAAGTACGCGGATATCCATAACTGCTTCTAGAGTTTTGCAGAAATTGAAAGAATGGGGACGTGGAGGTTCCAATGGGTATAAGGTACTATGGAAGTACAATAACTTATATAACCGTTCTTGAGTTTGCAGGGTCTAGGAACTCCCAGGTGTACGTTGAACATGGGACAATCACCTTGAGAAGGGATGGACCAAACTGGAACGTACTTAGACGATTGCGGACGATCTCTTTTTGAGAAGGGATGGACTGATACGGAGTCATAGCACAGGGGAGTGGTCCACGGCGGCAGGGTTATGGGGCATGGCAAAATATGGCAAAGTATGGCAAACATTTGATGGCAAGGGATAACCATTGGAAATTGGAAGGGGAGATACACATCACTAGGGACCTTTATTACTTGAAATATCAATAAAAGGTGATCACATTATAAGATGGGGTCGAGGTGATAAAAAAGGGCATTAACTATTTTACTCAAAAGGGCCAAGGTTTCTAAAGATAAGGGCCTTTTCCTTATAAAAGGGCGTTGACCAATATTAGGACAAGGTGCACCTTTTGAAGCAGGGTGGACACTCAAATAAGGAAGATATTATTATGGGCAATTGCCTTTTCAAAAAGGCAATGAAGATATAAGAAGGCATCGACCTGTAACAGCGGATTTACCGAGGGCCGACATCGGGCAGCAAGACAGGGCCATGAATAGTGATTCTTGGACCGTGAATAGGGATTCATGGGCGAACACCAACACCCAGAAATCGGAGCTGCCCAACAGACCGGCTGTCAGGCAGGAGCCAAAGCCGATCAGATGAATTGTGGGCATCAATGGCAAGCCGAGATCTGTCCTTCTGAGATAGTGAGGAAGTCTGCCAATCTGAGATGATGCAGAAGCTGGCCGACCTCTGCTCGGAGTTGCAGAACCTTGATTTGGGCCGAGTTCTGTAAACCAGCTTAACTTTAGAGAAGTGGATTCTTCTTATCTGATAAGTGGATTATCAGTTATTGTTCAAGAGCTACGCGGAGTAGCTACAGAATGTTTGCTGAGGCTTGTAAGCCAATTGCCATCTGCACTGTCATAACCTTGTGGACCCGGTTGGGTGGTTAAACGTGCTCATCAATGTATTTGTCTGTGATATATATGATGTTCCTGGATCTTGTTCTTCAAATAAGATGCTGTTGTTCAGCTGTTTAGTTTTTCCATAAACAATGAATCGTATCAAGTGGTATCAGAGCGGAAGTTTGCGATTCTTCTGGGAATCTATGGGCTATGGAAACATCACTGGGATTTGAATTCCTACTTTTGATTTGAATCAAAGAAGATGGAACAAGTGGTGGTATTATACTCTAAGGCTGCGACACACCGAGAATCTTGCAAGTTTATGCTGCAAGTACAGTTGGGTTGAACTTCGTCAAAAAGTGTGTTGGGGGCCAAGTATATGAGTGAACTGGCAAATCCTTGGCGAATCCTTGGAGCCTGGCATCCAAGTAAGGAGGATTTGACGACTACTATTGCAAGTGAAGCTGGAGCATCATTAGCAGAGAAAAGAAAAGTCCGGTGCTTTCGTGGAGAATGCACGAAGCGTATAGGGACCGACTTGTTGAGAACGAGTTCGAGTTATTGGGGAAATTCCTATGATCCTTTGGGGGATTATCGAATAAATAAAAGCATCTTGCTTGGGATTGCAGAGTCAGATCGTGGTGATCTGAGAGGCCGATTGGCCGTGGTATAAATATTTGACTTTGGAAGTCATATTAACACTTGACCTTATTTGCAGGTTTGCCTAGTGTTAAGTATTGGGGAGGACACTTTACCTACAAGCTGTCAAGGATATGGATGCAAAAATTTGGATGCGGAATCTCAAATTATTTTCCTATAGAACAGACTTATGGGTAAAGTTCGTAAGTTGATTTTCTTTATGCGGAATAGAGAATAAGAATTTTATTTCTTGTGTGTATCCATGGTGGATTAGTATCGTGGAGATACAATCAAGTAGTACCGCGGAGGTACGAAAAATAATAACGTACCGCGGAGGTACAAGGATATATCGTACTGTGGAAGTACGCGGATATCCATAACTGCTTCTAGAGTTTTGCAGAAATTGAAAGAATGGGGACGTGGAGGTTCCAATGGGTATAAGGTACTATGGAAGTACAATAACTTATATAACCGTTCTTGAGTTTGCAGGGTCTAGGAACTCCCAGGTGTACGTTGAACATGGGACAATCACCTTGAGAAGGGATGGACCAAACTGGAACGTACTTAGACGATTGCGGACGATCTCTTTTTGAGAAGGGATGGACTGATACGGAGTCATAGCACAGGGGAGTGGTCCACGGCGGCAGGGTTATGGGGCATGGCAAAATATGGCAAAGTATGGCAAACATTTGATGGCAAGGGATAACCATTGGAAATTGGAAGGGGAGATACACATCACTAGGGACCTTTATTACTTGAAATATCAATAAAAGGTGATCACACTATAAGATGGGGTCGAGGTGATAAAAAAGGGCATTAACTATTTTACTCAAAAGGGCCAAGGTTTCTAAAGATAAGGGCCTTTTCCTTATAAAAGGGCGTTGACCAATATTAGGACAAGGTGCACCTTTTGAAGAAGGGTGGACACTCAAATAAGGAAGATATTATTATGGGCAATTGCCTTTTCAAAAAGGCAATGAAGATATAAGAAGGCATCGACCTGTAACAACGGATTTACAGAGGGCCGACATCAGGCAGCAAGACAGGGCCATGAACAGTGATTCTTGGACCGTGAATAGGGATTCATGGGCGAACACCAACACCCAGAAATTGGAGCTGCCCAACAGACCGGCTGTCAGGCAGGAGCCAAAGCCGATAAGATGAATTGTGGGCATCAATGGCAAGCCGAGATCTGTCCTTCTGAGATAGTGAGGAAGTCTGCCAATCTGAGATGATGCAGAAGCTGGCCGACCTCTGCTCGGAGTTGCAGAACCTTGATTTTGGCCGAGTTCTGTAAACCAACTTAACTTTAGAGAAGTGGATTCTTCTTATCTGATAAGTGGATTATCAGTTATTGTTCAAGAGCTACGCGGAGTAGCTAGAGAATATTTGCTGAGGCTTGTAAGTCAGTTGCCATTTGCACTGCCATAACCTTGTGGACCCGGTTGGGTGGTTAAACGTGCTCATCAATGTATTTGTCTGTGATATATATGATGTTCCTGGATCTTGTTCTTCAAATAAGATGCTGTTGTTTAGCTGTTTAGTTTCCCCATAAACAATGAATCGTATCAGATCCCATCCTCCGAGATCACATCTCTGCAATCCCCCAAGCCAGGATAAAAGTATCCCGCGCCCGGCATCTGATTTTGATTTTATAGCCTCTGATCTATTTTTGCCTCAATAAACTCTCTTTAACCCAACAATGGTGGCGTTTCCCCTTTTAGAGGTGTTCAACTTTTTAAAGGATAGTATGAATATTAGATTTAGTTCTTTAAATTACAAGGTTTTAAAATAGACCCTTTTTTTTTCTCTCCTTAAAATTGATGCGTAACCTTTTTTTTTGTTAAAGGATGCCAGTCTTTATTCAATCAGAAGTCAACTACAAGCAATGCAAAGACATGAATAAAATGTTAGAGGATAAGCGTGGATCCATTGAGCGAAGCAACTTGTCTATGCATAAGCGTGCACATCCAAATACTCCTCAAAGATCAAGCGCCTCTTATGAGGGGCAAGTGAAGAACAATGATAAGACTTAGCAATGCTACCTTGATCATATTGGAGAACACGGTCATCTACCGCATCATACCTTTGAAGACTACCAGTCTCCATCTTTTTCAGATAGTCCATAACAACCAACCTACTGCCAAATGAAAAGGCTGGCTTTGTAACTTCGTTCAGCTACTTGGATAAATTGCCAAAAGCACTTGTTGACTTATTAGTAGGCCCTAGAAAAGGGAGAACAACCAATTCCATAGATGTCTAAGGTGGCCAAACATGAAAAAGCAATGCTCAATGATCTCAGAATTCTCTTACACATTGGACATAGGTCTGATATTCTAGGGTCAAACCTATGGGACAAGCACATTAACCCGAAGACATCTGTGAAGAATCTGCCACCAAAGCACTGCCACTTTAGAATGAAGTAGCTTACCCCATGCCTGTCCACATTTGCTGCCATTTAGGAGGGGTTGAAGGGGCCACTTATTAGGAGGAAGAATATCAATATCAAAGTATCAAGCAACAACTTATACATGGAGTTCACAAGTTTGCATTCCTTAACCTCCTAATGACACATCCACACCAAAATATCTTCTTGTTTTGGCAGAATAGCATGTAGATAAATAAGCATAAAAATGATTGGGGGTTTCCAGGGGGAAAATGAATATAGTGAGATAGACAATGGTCCTATGCCATTGATGTACAAGAGGAGTAGGATCACAAAAAAAGGGTAGGAAAATGTCTTCCATCTCAAGCACGTAAAGATATTAGGAGTGTTTGTTAGAGGACTCTTCAAAAAGGTTTTGTTCTTCTTTTTCTGGAGGTTTGAGTCTTTGTATCGACGGCATTAGTAACTATTGGCAAATCATAGGGTTTACAAATACGGTGCGAACAATCATTTTGAAGTGTATTCACACTAGGCGTGGGCTAGCCATATGGGAGCCGTAAAATATAGAGCCACCAATCATTTCTAAGTGTAGTCGCACCGGGCGCGCGTTGGCCATATGGGAGATGTAGGATGGGCGAATCTGATGGCCGCACGGGGTGTTGCGATGGCCGCCCGGGGTGTTGCGACGAATGCGAATAATTAGCATCTTTCTGCCAAAGAGCTCTATCCCATCACCCCAACAAAAACTTTAACCGAAAAGCCTCCCATGTCAGCAAATAGTCTAAGTTATACATGCTAAAATTGTTAAGACTCCATCCATTTTCCAATGTCTTTGAGTCAATGGATGCACAATAAAATGGCTGGTGCATTGTCAACCTGGGGGATCCACAAACCATTATATCCAACATATTTAAATTTAATTCCCCATGAAAGCCCCTTTGCTTTAGGTGCATATTCACGTCAAGAGCTGTTGGATGGGCATATTTGCCAGTTATTCCTCGATCTATACCATAAATAACGATCCTCGTTTTTGGGGTATGCTTGTACAAGTTTTGGTATATCGTATAACGAGATTTGAGAAATACTATAAGGTTTGAGTTATTATACCTAATGGAGTTAATTTTGTATATGTATTATACGATTTTTTGAAGTAAAAAAAAGCTCTCGCTGGCCTCGTCACCCCCTGTGTGAATATGCACCCAAACCAAAGGGGGTTTTCAATTTTTGCGGGAACATAGTTTAGACCAAAAATTCAAAGAAAAGTAAAAAATCCGGTCCTCTTGTTACTTTCTGGGCAAAATTCCGGTAACTTTACAAGGAAATAGGATTTATTTTTAAGTAAAAAAAAAAAATAAAAATATAATATCTATATACGAAATCATGAAAGAGAGGGATGGATTTGATTCCAAAGAAGCAACCTTGCTATAAAAATCATATACTAAGGTAATATATGATTGTTTGTGAGCTAGATTTAAGAACACTTCAATCTTGAAGCATTTCAACGCTTTCTTCTTTGAACGTACATAGAGTTTCTCGAAGCTTCGGAAGTTTTGTGAAGATAGCATTGAAGAATTGATTAAAGCTTATGGCATGCCAAAGCTTGTTAGAGAATCACCACAATGCAATCACTTATTTACTCAAACAAGCCGAGAGGTGGAGTTGGTGAGGCGAAAAAAAGAAGAAAAGTGAGTGCATCATTTTTCTTGAATATTTTGTCCCTCTCTTATTTTTTCAGCTTGGACCTTTCTCTTGGCTGAAGTAGGACCGAAAATCCAAATTTTTGGCCGTTTGTTCCTAATTTTCTCTGATTTGATCTCTAGGCCTAGGTTACTCCACGATGCTTCAAATGGTTACCAAAATTTTTACTATCATCGGGCAAAAACTAGATTAACTTGCAAGGATCTAGCTCAGAACTCTGGGACTGCTTGATTACGAGACGGATATTCCCTGATAACCTTTTTACACCTGAATACTCTTTTATACCTAGCAGAGTAGAATTTGAGACAGAAATTATTAATTCTTAGCTGGAAGGATTTGTTGGTACAAATAACATAGCCGCCTCTAACGAGTTCATTATGATTGGTTTGATCATAAATCTTTGTGGAAGTCTAATCAAAACAAGATTTGGAAAGCATTGAAGGTAATTCTCCATGAAATTGGAGCGTTTTTTTTTTTTTTTTTTTTTTTTTTTTTTAAAGGAATCTGGAGGTTCTTGTTTACGAAATTCACTTCATGTGCTTGGGTTTACAAGCAAAAAATGCTCAAGAACCATTAGTAAAAAATTTGCATGCACCATTACAGTATGCCTCAACGCTATTATTAAGTACATCAAATATCCCTATATCCCTATTCTTCCTTGGACCTAAAATTGTTGGCATCTCTAGCCCTTCACGAGTCACAACCCAGGCCCTTCATCTACATCTATCTCCTAAAAAGGATGAAAAAGGGCTGAAGGATAACAAAAGAGGAAGATTGCAGCCAAGAAGCTCTTTGCATCACACTTTTCTCTTCCACATTACATAAGAAACAAGATGCTAATGCATCAACGGATTGCCCATTGGAAGACCCGTTGATGCTTCTACAACTACTCACCGTTATAACCACCTTGCAAGTGGTAAAAATCTATCTTATATGTCATTTTTCAAGAATTGTCTTTGTTTTTGTATTGCCCTTTTTGCATATTTTATTGCTCTTTTTGCATTAATGTATTGCAACCCTTGGATGATGGATATTCCAGCTGATATTCCCCATTAGGGGCTAACAAAATTCTAAAAACATAAACACTTGCATGAGTCAATAGTGCAAAACAAACAATTCAAATTAAACCTTCACGATCAAAAGAACTTCATATATTAAACACCAGCGGGCTAAAAACATCAACCACGGATATCCTAGCAGAATGAGTTCACTGGCTAATATCAGCTACCCTTTTGTAAATCCACAAGCACACCTCTACCACAAAATCATATGCAAAGAAGAAGAAAAAAATAAGGAGGAACAAGCTAAGTCTCCGGTGGCAAAACTTTTGGCTTTTCTTTCTAAAGGCGATTCCATTGGTGTCAATAAAGTTAAATTGAGTATCGTTTAGCAATAGGAAATGGCCACATCATCAAATAACCTTTACGTTGATATTCCACTATGCATGGAAGTTGTGCTCCAATGTTGAGGTGGAATTGCCAAAACGTAATCTTATTGACGACCTCTCTTGCGGCGGTTTAATTTGCTTAAAGTGATGATATGAAGCCACGTTTCCCTACCCGCCCGACCCACGTTTCCCTACCCACCCGACCGTCGGTGGTAGTTTTGGCCCCTAAGGCCCGATATGGTCGTGGCCTTACTACTACAAACCTCCGCACCCAAGCCCAAATCCGCCAGAGGGAATAAGAAATACAACAAAAGCCTGGATTACACGCTTAAATTCGAACCACAAATTCAACTCTTTTTGAAATCGAGTTCACAGACTCAAGGTTTTCCCAAACTGGAGAAATCCCAAACTGGAAAAATCCCAAACTGGAGAAATCGGTGGCTGCACTCTCAAAGCTGGCTTTAGGATAATATATGGTATAAATATGTACATTGTCTTTGCCATACATGTCGACCCGGCGACATGTACACAAATGACAAGTAAAGGGTTGTAACCATACTGAGAGAAACGATGCATATTTTTCATGTAAAGTTTGAAGTAAGAGAAATCCACAAATCTAATAATTTCGGAGGGATCTTTATGAAAAGCACTTAATTGGATTAAGAGATCGCCTCTCTGGGAAGAGGCCAGAATCATAAGATTGTGAAGAACCGAGATTCAAAATTTAATTTTTTGGGTATTATTTCGATTTTCCGAGAATTGGACATTGCAAAAAATATCAAGAGGGAACAATAAAGGGTTAAAAGAACAGATATTGAAGCAGAGAAAAGGCCGAAATAGAGAGAAATTAGACTAACCTACAGATTCAGCTGGTTGAAAAACCATGTAAGTACCAATTCATATTTTCATATACTTGATGAGGAGGATAACCCTCCTCTTGAGATGATTATGGCAAATAACCCTCGAGGCCGGCAGTCCGAGAGGGTTATCTGCCATAATCATCGAGAGAGGAGGGTTGGCCTCCCTTAAACATCTGGTGGAGGGGATTATCACCATCGATTTGATAATCTCCTCAATCTCAGCCGTGGACTTGATAATCACTCAGGAGCAATGGATTATCAGAGATAACCTCTGCTGCCAAGATGCCGATTTAAGGGTGGAGATTGTTGCGATCAAGATAATCCACGACACCAGATGTTTAAGAGACTTTCAGACATCAATGGCTGAGAATAAAACTGTAAGATTGACAGTGGAGGATTATTCTGGTGTTTTGGTTATGTTATCATCCGGGTTTGTACGTGGTTCCTATCTTCTTTGATAACTTTCATTTTCTCGCAAAATATTCAAACCCATTTGGTTGCAATTAAAAAAATTCAGATAATTCCTCTACGTATCCTACAACTAATTTTTGAATGTTTTGAATGGGAAAACTATCCTAGAGGTAGTGCAAATGCTAAGCCAGTGCAAATGTTGTGTCTTACATCGGGTAAGGTAATGAAGCAGCTTTTTCATGTTGGAGAATGCTGTATAGTAAAGAAATTCAACTTTCTACTCTTCTGGCTGAAACGGCATGGATAGCTCGTGCTTCAATTCAGCATGCAAGGTCAACAAAAGCTCATCCAGACCTCCTTCATCACTACTACAACCATAACTGTTTCTGCACTTCAAATTAAGTCGGTCTACCATTCGCTCCAAATTCGAAAACCCATACTGATCCCAATGGAATAATTATGAATATCGTGGCATGAAAAGAATTATTGATATATGCTATATGCTGTACATTACCTTTGCCAAAAATGTGTGCTCACAGAGAAGGATTGCTAATGCAGCATCAGGAATCTTGAGTGAGATGCAAAACAGCCTAAGTATCTTAATCTGAAAAGAAAAGGACATGAAAGTAAAAACATGTAGAAACTTGTTAAGTAATTACCTCTTCCACTTCTCTGCGCATACAGAGCCTGGCACAGGCAGATGCAACCCTAAGCAAGCTTTCTAAACTCTGGAGGCACACAGTATCATCATGTTGGTCTAACTTGATTTTTCTTAAATGAAGATAATATCTTCGGACCAAATCTTCTGCACCCTTAGACATTCTACACACTTCATCACTGCCCATCATTGCAATGGTTATGTGCTCTTTTATCTTATCAAGTCTATCATGCTCTGGAACTGACCCGTTCAACTTAAAGATCAGATTCCTACTTTCAGGCTCTTCACTCAACATAAAATCCAAGGATGGAGTTATAATATCAAATTTGGACAGCAAACTGCGGTATAACAAGCCTTCCTTAGACTGGGAGGAACCATGGTCCTGCATAAACAAGGATTCATCTTGCCTCGTTAAGTGAAGCCCCCATATTGTTGGATTGCAGGAAAAAGCAAAATCTGCACCCTTTTTTACATGCATTAAAGGTTTCTCCATGCAATCACATAACATGTGCATCTCTTCTTTGTTCAATGAATCCCTGGAAATGTCTAGTATGCATACTCCATCATTTGCAAGAGCCAGGCTACCAGCATAAATTTTTTGGCCAGTTGAGGATATAACTTTTGCAAGAAGATTTTTGCAGCCACTAGAATGTTGAATACTGCGTGTTGCAAGTAAAGACATTCCAAGTAGCCTTGCCAATGAACGTGAAGAATAATCTGAAGTCTGGTAAAGAACATGTATTGATTTTCTTTCTGTCTTCGGATCATTACCAAACTTAACTTCCGATGCATAATGTTTCGATGAAATGCTTGTCACTAAGCTAAGCAAGAAGGAAATATCTGTCAACTGTGAATAGATATTTCCCTGGTCTGCTAAGAGATTCAAGGAGACTATACCATTCCTTGTTTTGAAGTGCTTTTCTAGAATAGGGGCAATAGGCAATCTCATCGAATTCAAGTTAATTATTTTAATATTATTTGCCTTGATTTGCAAATGGCAGAACATGTGAGAATGAGCCGACTGTGTTATCGAATTTGAAGCTGCTGTGATGAAGCTTAGGTGGCCTATAACAGATATTGAATCACCGATTTGAACTTGACCAGTAAGATCGTCATGCAGAGTTACCAGAATAGGGTTTTTTCTTATGGTAGAAGTAAAAGATAACTTAGGCACTTCCCCTAGCAGAAGCTCCTGCAGTTTGTGATTGAAATGGATGAATGAAACTAAAATTCTTGAAGTTCTTGAGAAACTGCAAAATTTCTTGAATTTACTGAAAAATTAACCTGGTACGGCACGTAGATTCCCGATTTTAGATCCTCATCAAATGCAGGCTGTGAGCAACAAGGGGGGAATTTCGCTTCGTCTTCCGGGTAAAGGTCAAGCTTGCAGCCACATGTTTTGCATTTGAAACATCGCAAGAATGCCGTCTTCAAACTGGAATTAAGGAAATAAGCATAACCTAAAGATCTAAAGAGAAGAAAAGACTATGGATCCAACGCGAAAGCAAAAATGAAAATCAAGAAAAGCCTAAAATTGTGAAGAAGATTAAGGATACATGTTGCAGATTAGAGGTGGCGTACACAACACCAAGAACTTGCACAATTTCCCCACCGGCACTTGTTTGCGTCTTGAGATTATCTACAGAAAGCATTGGCAAAGGTACACATGCTAACCTGAACCATAATCTGGAGCCTCTTTTTACTCCGGCGGATCCATGCCGCCCTAGCCATTCAAATGCTTCCATAACGATGGCGGAAAGCTTCTCGGGATTCTTGAGCAGAGCAGAACCAAGATGGACGTCTTGTTGTAGAAGCTCCATGGCATCGATTTGCAGAATGAAGGGATCAGAGGGTGCATTTGTTGAAGAAATCTGCCGGAGTAGAGAATTGAGGAGAGAATCGCTGTGCATAATCCAATCTATGGTTCTTTCCGCCAGCTGCTCCATGGCTTAGTCTTTTCGAAGCGTCAAAGGGAAAAATACTACACTTGTTGTCAAAAAGTACGTACAATATTTTTGCAAAGTTAGCATATTCTATAAATTCTATTAATTGGATGAGTGAGATCTACTTTGAGCTAGGCTAAGGGACTCGTCTAACTGTGAGGATGGAGGATCTTTGTGTGATCATATTGAGCTAGGAGAGCCTTGTTCTAAGGGACCTCGTGCCACCATGGACCTTTGCGATGGCATGGGAGTTGAGCTTGACGGGGCGCCTGAGATGCCTACAAGTTTTTTGTGATTTGGCTACAACATCTGGCATTCAAAGAGCTAAAGGAGCATGATTCCATGTTTATGAAGTTCTATTTTCTTTGTACAATGCCTTAGGTAGGTGTTTTTAGCATGGTTTGTCGACTATTTAGTCATTCATATGGCTGGAAGGATTTTATTGTGTATTCCTTTTGACTTGAGGTGGTTTGCAGTTGTTGAATCTGCAACTTGTGATAATTTAAATGGCAAAAATTGGAGCTTCATTTGGAACTGCTGCAAGCTCACAAGATAAGGCATTTGCAAGTATGTTCATGATTCAATTTTGTAATACAGGTTTGCTACCCTCTACAGGTTTTCTATTTTGACCATGGAGTATGTTAAATACATGTACAACACGAGCAAAATGATGCGTGAAAAATGTATGGTTTAGGTTCATTCCAACATAAAATTCGTAGCATTCAATTTTTGTCGGTGCTAGTAGATATATTCCCAGATTGCATGAAATCTTAGCTTTATGAGCAATAGATTGATTCGATTTGAGTTTTCCTTGCTTAAGATGAATGGAATATGATTAACAGAATTACCCTTTTTGGATTTCTCGAAGGGGCAAACCAAAGGGGGGTACAAAATGTTCACCGTATAAATTACGTGAGTGACCCAAAGGGTTTTTTTTTTTCCCCCCTTAAAATGTATGTATACCCGTACTGAGGGTACTAATTGTATAGACTCACCGGTATCTGTGACTTGAAGGGGAAGTTGGTGGGAGAGCTCCGCATTACTTTGTATTTTGCAAGTATTGTGAGCTTCTCTAAGTTTTTTTTCCTCATTCTTTCAATCGATTTACTCAAAATTTTCGTGACATAGAGGTTGTTGATCATCCATATTGAATTCCCTATTTTTGTTTCCTTCACAAGTTTGTCTCTGCCCATCTTTGTAGTTATGGTTAATTTTCTTGGTTTCATTGGTTTGTACTTTGCATTGTCTCATGCTTCAATGCATTATTTAGGTTGATCCTTTGTTTGATTATGAGAAAGTCTGGGATTAAAGAGATATCAAAGGATACTTTTGTCCAGGTTTTCTTAAGAATAGAATAGAAGGGTTTTTAGCGTCCACGAAGACCTAGCAGCCTATGAGACCTAATACAAAGAGTGTAGCAGAGGAGAACGTGTTATATTTTGCAGACCAATTTAAAATGTAAATACCTCATTATTAGCCCCAACCCCTTAAATTATCATCTACTCTAATTCTGTGAAGTGCTTCTACGTTTTGGCCATCAGGAAATGATGCACTGTCAAATAGCAATACAGAAAGAATGGCAATGAGACTTCAGGCATACCCTATGCTATAAAGTTAGTTTAGCAACAAGCACGTCAAAAGTTAGGATAACTCATTTACCTGTACCTTTGTTGTGATGTATCTAAAATAGCTAATACTGTCATATTTCTCGCAACGCAGATATTGACTATATACAATCAACAACATATGATCAACTTGCCAGCTTTGTAAATATGTTATTCCCGTCAACATTTTCTTTATTATTCCCATCATCTTCCTTAGTTAGAGCTGTCTTTAACTTCTTTTATAACCATTTCTAATTGCAGGTCATAGGTTTTTGATGGTTTGCCACCTTCTTAAAAGATTGCAAGGAGCGCATTGATTATGGCAGATGGCGTGATATTGCCAAGAACATTCTGATTAACTTCCCAAGCTGCATCTACCTTGTCAGACTTGCACAATCCATCAATATCAAATCCATAGCTAGAGACATCAGGAATAAGTTTCCTTTGTGGCATTCCTTGCGCAAGTTTTCTAGCATCAGAGAATCTATTGACCTTGCAAAGTGCTTCAATCAGACCATCATAGGCTACAGCAATGGTCCTCAAATTCTTTTAATTTGCAAGTTGTGAAAGCTTAATTCTTCATCCAATTTTCTAGCTTTGCCAACATCAACAATCAGCAACATTCAGCAAATCACAACACTCACCCCAATTTTTGGTCCACAGTTGTTTTTATCTATTGTTTTATGCTAAAAACAACACCAAGATGGCCCCAAAAGTCCAGGTGGCCTATTTATCCGAATTTGCACAAAGAGACAGTGGTTTTTGGCCAAAAAATCCCAACGTAGTTTTTCTGGCACCTTTTTGTTTTTTGGTCAACGGGTCCTTTTTTTTTCACTATTGTTTTTAGCGAACTTTTGTCAACATATGGTTTTTTCTTTACTGTTGTTTTTATATTAATATGTACTAAAATGTTTTCAATTTTCAATATACTATTATTTACATATATAATATATTTCAAGCTTCCAGTTGTATGATAATGTTATCAATTAATATAATTCATTGCTAACCTATAAGTTGAGTTTCAACTTGATTTCTTTTATGGCTAACAAGAATTAACATATAAATGACATTATGATGTATACCTTTGAATAACAATCATAGTGACTAATACATGCAGCCAGGAATTCTGGCTCGGGCTCCCAGGATTAGGGCAGACAGCAACAGTGGCAACCTAGGAAACTTTTCAGCCGAGAACATGACGAGGAACAAGTTATGACGGCTGAAGCTATCAATGGAAGGCTAGTCCGAATGCCTAACCAGGTGCAACAACTAATACAGTGGGCTACACCTTTGATGCATGCACAAGAATATGAACCAATGCCCCCTCGACCATCGCGAGCACCAGACAAAGCACCTCAACCAGAGTAGGAAGAAGTCCATGTGCCTGAGAAAAATAGAAAGAGGAAAAGAAGAAGTAGGAGGAGCTCAACGTCTTCTAGCTCCAGCCAATCAGACAGTACAGGAAGCGGATCTCACCTCACAATGCAGAGATAGGAACCGTAAGAGGAGCTCAACGTCTTCTAGCTCCAGCTAGTCAGTTCTGAAAGTGAGTCAGACACCTCACAATGCAGAGACAGGAACCGTAAGGCAGGGGACTATCAGAAGAAAGTGAATAGTGCAATGAGTAACGTATGGAAAACCTAAAAGTTGGGATAATTCTCCGGGAAGGACAGGTCTAGAATGGAAGTGGAAGCTTGGTTAGACGAGATGGAGGAATTTGAGAACTCATGTAGCATGAAAGATAAGGACATAGGAAAGGTGGCAACATCAAACCTGATTGGACCAGCCCGATTTGGTGGAAGGGATCGCTAAATCAAACAAGCCGAGAAGGAATAATTGCAGATTCAAAACCTTCAGAAAGGTTTTTCGCAAGCACTACGTCCTAAGGTCGCACACCAGCAGACAGATTCAGCAGTTCTATAGGTTAGACTAGGGGAATCTATCAGTGGCCAAATATACAAAGGAATTTAATATGAGGCGAAGCTCAAATGTCCCAAGGATCACTGAGAGGCAAGCAGTGGATGGCTATATTGAGGGATTAAACAGTAACATTTGATATGGGCCATCAACCTGAAAACAATTGGGGAGGACGAAGATAAGGCATTAAGCTTAGAGGAGGCACTAGCAACTCCGGGCAGAAACAATCATTCTACAAGGAGAAAGCAACAGGCTCGTATCAACTGAGGCATGCATCCTCCACACTAGCAGGGCAGCAGTCCCAGGGAAGATGGATAGGAAAACATCATACGAGAGGAGAGGCGGCGCCAGGAGGTTCAAGGGAAGTCAATGAAATTTTTTTTGGACATTATCTCGTAGGAAAAGGAGGAGGAATGTATAAAGAAGAAACTATGTTTCAGATGCTTCCAGCCGGGTCATCACACATATGATTGCCCCTTCGTGATGCAAGCAGCACTAGCAGAACTCATGATTGGGAGTCACCCACAAGAGACTGACCGGCAAGAACCACAAAACTATATAAAAGGTGAGTGCAGAATCTGTGCAGCTATTGAGTTAGGTGATGTAAAAAATCAGTCCACAGTTATTTCGCCAGAGGGCATCAGTGATAGTAAGCCATGTAGTCCTTATGGATACAGGTAGCTCGCACACCTTCGCATCCCTCAGATTGGCCACCTTAATGAAGACCAAGACCCTTAAGTCCAAGCCCAGGCCGGCAGTCTTGCAATTCGCCACACCAAGGGTAAGAGAATCAACTTTGATATAGACCTCAATGAAACCAAATGGACGGTGGGAGCAGAGGTAATAAATATTAACCGCTTTGTAGTCAAAGGTAAAAAAGTCATTTCAGTCATGCAGTGTATCTCTTTGAAGCAATTGCACAAAAGCTTAATGAAGGACAAGGTGGAATACATCCTTAGACTAGAGGCAATTGAGCGGGTCATGAAAAGCAAGGGAAGCCAAGCTTGAAAGAGTTACCCAGGTCAATTGCAAGGATAATCGGGAATTTCGGGATTTTTCTAGATGAGATCCGTGAATTACCGCCTTTGCAGAGGCGTGGAGTGTGAGATCACACTAGCACCGGATGCTAAGCCTAACGGCAAGGCCCTCTACAGATGAGCACCCCCGAGCTAGGAGCTCAAGAAGCAATTGCAAGAATTTCTTGAACTTGAATTCATCGGGACAAGCATGTCACCCTTTTCGGGGCACCCATTCTCTTTGTCAAAAGAATGATGGAAGTCTAAGGATATGTATAGAGTACCATCAGTTGAACAAGCAGATGGTAAAGAACAAGCACGCTTTGCCTAGAGCAGACGACTTGATGGACCAACTCCAAGTTGCGAAGGTCTTTTCGAAGATAGACTTGAGATTGGGGTATCATCAGATAAGAATCAAGGAAGAAGACATTCATAAAAACGTCTTTAGAATACGGTATGTGCATTGTGAATTTACAATCATGCCTTTCAACTTATCAAATGCTCCAGCAATGTTCACGAGGCTAGTGAACGACATCTTCAGAGAGTTCTTAGATGAGTTCTCATCATCTTCTTCGACGACATCGTCATATATAGCAAGTCAAGGGAAGAACATGTAGCACATTTAAGAAAAGTCTTGAAAAAGCTAAGACGGCACTGCTTGTTTGGCAAGCTTTCTAAGTGTCAGTTTGCTACAACCAAGGTTGAGTACCTTGGACATGTTGTGTCAGCCGAAGGAATAGCGACAGACCCATCAAAGATAGAAGCCATAGTGGATTGGACGGCGCCGACGAACATCTCCGAAGTGAGAAGCTTTCTTGGGTTAGCAGGTTACTATAGGAAGTTTGTAAGCGATTTTGCTAGGTGGGCATCCCCTTTATCGGCTCTCACTAAGAATACGAAGGTGAAAGATTGGGGTCGCACATTGGGTAGAGAATGTCCAAGCTTCATTTGAAAAGCTTAATGAAGCCTTGACAACAACACCAATGCTCACCCTACCAAATCTCAATGAGGACAAGCTTGTGGCTACAGAAGCAAGTAAGATAGCAACAGGTGGAGTTCTCATGCAGGAAGGAAGGGTAATGGCCTATGATTCAAAGAAGATGAATGATGCAAAGCAAGTAGATCACTCTCAAAGGGAGCCTAAGAAAAGAAGATTTTCCAAAGGGTGAACTACTCTTCAACAAGTTTTCTTTTTATCCCAACTATCAAGACTTTTGGATTCCGGATAATTTTGTCGCCTCGTGGCCCTTAACCTGCCCTTTCAAAATGGTTGTTTTTAAAAAATGCTCCTAAGCATAACATGTAATATTTCCATGTATATATTAATAGATATACGCTGCCTTCAATTAAAAAAAAAAAAAAAGATGCGAAGCAACGCTACCCAACACACGACCAAGAGCTTCTAGCTGTATAAGAGCTCTTTGCATCTGGAGACACTATTTGCTTGGAAGAAGGTTTCAGTTAGATACTGACCATCAAAGCCTCCAATATATATTCACGCAACCACTCTTCAATTTGAGGCAAAGAAGATGGATGGAGTTTATTGAGGAATATGACTTTGAGATAGTCTATAAGCCAGGCAAATTAAATGTGGTTGCCAATGCTCTCTCGCATCAGACCCAGTGTTGTATCGTACGTAACGTACCGTACACGTACTTAACGTATGCAACGTACTATACCTCGTAAAGTACTTCAACACTTTTAACGTACGATTTTTTTTTGTACGTTAAAAAGGTAAAGGTATCATACCTATAACGTACGTACAATACGTACAGTACATAAAATACATACTGTACTTCTAATTTGTCTATTATTTTCATTATTTACATCATTTTCGTAGTTTCTTTAAATTTTTGGGTTTTAGTGGCTGAACCAGGCTTTCTCGAATTGTTTGGGCATTAACTGTTATTAACTAGGACAATTTGTTCACATCTGAATTGATTGCATGCTGGATTTTATGACCAGCTTAGTTTCTAGCACTAAAACAACCTGTTGTAAAGCTTGTATGTGTTTTCTGCTACATTATACTTGTCAATAAACACAAATAATTGGCCATCAGCCAGCAATAAGCATTGGCATTAACTCTGTCAAGCTGAACAGTCACCACCTACATCAAGGTCTTGATGATATCAAAATCTCTAACTTTCGAATTATCCAAAATTTAATGCCAAATTTTCCAAAACTTGATGGTCATAGTAGGTCAAACACGCTACTGAATTTCTAAAACATCTCTGATTATATAATTGATCATATATGGTAGCGAAACCAAATTGAAATCAGCAGAGTACGGGACGGACAATCACATTTAACTCTTTTTTTTGTCTAACCTCCAATTTCTGTTGTTTTATCACCTGGAACAAATTTACATAGGATAATCATGAAATCAGAATTTGTACTTTACACTCTAGAAGCTAAAATCAGAATTCATACTTTAACAAGCAACTATACAGATACTTGAATAATAGAAGATACTTAAGCATTACTTACCAAGGAAATCACTTTCATTGCTCTCAGCAGAACTCTCCTCTGAAGTAGAACTATCATTATCATCTTCCATCTCTTCATTCTCCTCCTCCTCCTCTGGCCCCTCGAGATCCTCTAAGTGTTCCTCCTCCACATCCTCCTCATCCTCTAGATCCTCCTCTTCCTCTACCGCTTCCATAGGCCTTCCTCTAGTTACCCTTCTAGTTGATGTTCCTTCCTCTATCGCCCTTCCTCGCCCCCTTCCCCTTCTACCTCTTCTCCTTTATAATCCTCTGCGTGATCTTGCAGCAGCAGATGTACTTGCAGCTACTCTCCTACTCTGGCTCCTAGTTACCCGCTTCGTACTTGTGCTTTCTTCAAAAAAATTTCTAACCAATTCTCGTTCTCTTTCAGATAGCACTTCAGCAGGGGCCGGAGTAATGTTGGATGGGTCAGTCCTTGTCAATTCCAAGGGATTCACCTGCATTCAAATTGTCAACTCCAGACTAAAGAATAAGATGAAAGGAATATGAAGAATATAATTAATAAAACTAAAGGACCTGTTTTGATGATTTTCCCCTTGTTTCAAATTTGTGCATCAATCGCAGATTTTCTCTAATAAAAACGAGACGCTCCAATTGAGCAGGTTTTAGCCGGTTTCGTTTCTTTGTATGTGCAAGAGCATGCGCACTCCAATTCCTTTCACATGCACCCGAAGAGCAATCCTGAAATGTTAAACTAAAGCAAGTAAAACACTAACTAATGTTAAAGTAAAGTTTTCAGCCCTAGTAAAGGGCAGATCTTAAAAGCCCTAGTTTTCAGCCCTGCTCCAAAGTATGACAGAGGTAGAATATCAAATCTAGTTAATGTATGTTGTAATGTAACAATAATATTTTTAGCAAATCTCAAAAGCCCTAGTTTCAACCCTAACTAACAAAATAATTAGAATACACACAACTAACTATAACACTAACCTGTGAGAGCACTCGAAGGGCCAACCTTTGCAACTCAGGTGTATGACCTCCAAAATGTTCCCACCATGACACAGGCTTCGCTTGATAATTTTCAGTTTGTGCCAAAGGAGACATAAACATGGATGAAGCATTGTTACGAAAAGCATCGAACTGCTCTAACAATATGGCACTCTCGTCCACGTTGTACACCTTACTAATATATTGTATCATACCCTCCATTAGAGCAGGAGGAATGATGGAGCTTCCATGCCTCCACAAAGGATGCAAGAGATGGGCAACAATATGGATTGGTCGTTTAAACCATGTCCAACGTTTTTCAAACAAGGTCAACACTTGATCATACCTAGCAAAATAAAGCATACCATATTCGAAAGTTAGTCTAACATCATAGATCTCTCTACTAAAAAATAAAATCAGAAGTATTTACATTGAATACTTATTAAACTGAAATTTGCACTTACTTATCACTGTTATCTAGATCAGAATTTTGTCCATCCTTCAACACCTTTTCACACCTGTCCATGAACTCATACAATAGGCCAATGATGTAACCCTCTATGTCAGTTAAGCGTAGTACGCGATAGAGTGGCTCCATTACTTGAACCACGAGGGCAAAGGCAGGAAATGTAGCAGGATCTAGAATGTATTTCTGGACTGTTTTTGCATCAGCAATTTTGCTATCACTCCAATTGTTACGTAAGTCCAAAACTACCGCTTGTTGCAACCTATACTCTAGTTTTAGCAAATGCTGAATCACAATAAATATGACACCAAATCGAGTCTTACTAGGCCTTAACATCGCCGTTCAGGGGTTGTAATGCCTAAAGATGCTTTTAGCATTCTTCTTCTTCTTGAAAAAAAAAAGTGTAATAGTATTAGCCTTGGCTGCGGCAGACTTCATCCAAATCAAGTTTCCCAATGTCTTCCAAAAGAAGGTCAAGGCAATGAGATGCACAAGGCGTTCTTACTATAGTGGGAAACTCTTCCTCAATCAAGTTACCCATCGCCACACAAGTAGAAGCATTGCCAGTAACAATTTGTACTACATTTTCTTTACCCACTTTGACTGCCTCTTTCATCCTCTCTGCCAACCATGATGCATCAATTCTTAATCCAACCTTGCTGCAATCTATGGTTTTCAAGAACATCGTTCCATATGCACTAGAAGCAAGGATATTTATCAGCCCCCTACCGTTGACATCTACCCATCCTTCAGACATTAATGTGCAACCATATTTAGGCCAAATTGCTTTCACATGGTCACACTTGGATTTCACATCTCCAAGTGTCTTTTTTAGTCTTGTGGTCCTCATTGCAGTGTAAGTAACACCGCTAGATGTCTCCCCAATCTGAGAAAAAGCCTCTATCATCTTTGTCCAGCAAGGTAATTTAAGCAAATTGAATGAGACGTTTTCCTCCACGAAACATCTCACCTCCATCTCCATTGCATGCTGCATTCTTTGAGTAGTTAAAACACTTCTCCCTTTGTTCAACTTTGTTTGAGCTCTCTTAGGCACCGGGGCGTTCGAGGATGTGGAGGGTGAGGCAGGTGATTGAGGAAAAATAGGTGATGATGGGTCTGTTCCAGGATCTTCCATTGCTAGATCAATATCAGAATCAAACAGAGTAGAACTTGTATCACTTACTCTAGCTTCTGCCCTAGCTTCCATTCTCTCTTCCTCGGACGCTTCTGGACATGCTGCCTGACCCTTTCCGCCAATGCCACCTACATGTGCTACCATTCTTGTCTTTGTCCCTTTGCCCTGTTTCCCACACATCTTACAATTCCATGTCCTATTGTCATCGGTAATCTTCTTAATATTAGTGCACCACTTTTCCCACAATGGTGACTCTCAAGGGCATCTTGTTTAAACCTTTAGAAACCTGATTTTTGAAAGAGTGTCTGCAAGAAAAATTCATAGCGAAATATTACAATTAAATATAAGAAACCTTCTTAAAGACAATGCATGCATGCACGCAATTAAGATAAAGCATACAGTATACTGCAGGCATGCAAAAACATCTTATGTAAACTTTTTGTTCATCCTCCGCATGCATTAGCATGCTACCTGTTCTAGGCCTCTCTCTTTCTTCATGCTTTCTAGGTCTGCTATAGACATTACCTACTGATATTATTTGAAGAACAAATGGGATTAAAAATTCAAGGGCTTACAAAATCACACCATTTCTAAGCGGCGGGCACATGTGTTGTGCAACAAAGACAAAAAATAACAAATTAAATCCAAAGATATTCAAGCCAAGAAATAATACAAGATATCTCATTCTCAACCTCAATCAGCATACACTTCTTATAGATAAAACACTTATTACAGAATGATTTGAAGCAAACAGACCAAAACTCTTGTTTTGAATATGATTAAACCGTGCAGCAAAAGATTGAAATCATAAGAAGTTTGGAGCATAAACATGGAAACCAAAAAGCCAAATGCTTACCTGTTTTGTAGACGCTCTGAAGATTCTGGTAGCCGTAGACACAAAATGACTTTTGTTTGATGTATTCCCTCGGCCAAAACCGTTGTTATGATTGAACCATGCAGCAAAAGATTGAAGTCAAAACCGTTGTTATGATTGAACCGTGCAGCAAAAGATTGAAATCATAAGAAGTCAGGAGCATAAACATGGAAACCAAAAAGCCAAATGCTCACCTGTTTTGTAGACGCTCTGAAGATTGTGGTAGCCGTAGACACAAAATGATTTTTGTTTGATGTATTCCCTGAAGCCAAAATCGTTGTTTATGATTGAACCATGCAACAAAAGATGTCAAAACCGTTGTTATGATTGAACCGTGCAGCAAAAATAAGAAGTCATAAGAACTCAGGAGCATAAATATAGAAGCCAGAAAACCAAATGCTTACCTGTTTTGTAGATGCAGTGAAGATTGTGGTAACGGTAGGCATGAAATGACTTTTCTTTGATGTATTCCCTGAAGAATGTTCATAGAGCAAAATAGAATCAGCCATTGCAAACGCCGACCATCATGCTTGATGCTTGAATGAATCACAGGTCGTTTTACCTGAGTTGGATTAGTAGCTTAGAGATCGAAGATCAGCATTGCATAAGCGGCCGGCTTCGACCATGCGTTAGGGCGCCAAAAAAATGAATAAAATTATTATTTTACAACTTATACATACGCACGTACTTAACAAATTCTATGTTACAGTACGTCTTCTAGAGTTAACGTACGCGTCCGTTAACTTATCAAAATTTGTCAAAAAAAAAAGTGCATGATATGGAAACGTACGTACAGTATGTACAAGTCCCTACATATGGAAAAGGTAACGTACACGTACTTAACCTACACTAACAGACCATTGGAGGCCCGAGTGCATTGCAATGCCATCTCCACATTATGCATCGAATTCGGCAAGAAGATTGAAGAAGTGTTGCCGTCAAGCAAAGAGTTCAAGGAAGTTTGGGTTATCTTGTGCAAGGAAGCAAGGTCAGATAAGGAAAGAGAAGTTTGCAAAAGGTATAAGAAGGAAGGCAACCAGCTATACCACAGAGATAAGTTTTGCGTCCCAGAGGCATCAGGAGTAAGGAAGTTAATTCTTCGTGATACTCATAATAGCCCAATAGCCGGCCACACAGGGTTCATGAAAACCTACTTCAAAATAAGGAGTAGTTACTATTGGTCTGGCATGAAGAAGAAGATAGCCAACTATATTCGGCAATGTCAGCTTCGTCAGCAAACAAAGGTCGAGCAGCTTCGAATTCTAGGAACCTTGGAACCTTTGGCAGTGCCAACCGCTAAGTGGGAGGTTGTTAGCATGGATTTTATAATCGGGCTCCCAAGAACAACAAGGAGCCATGATGCCTTAATGGTAGTGGTCGACAAGTTATCCAAGATGGCTCACTTTTTGCCATGTCGAACCATGGATACAGCATTGGACACCGCTTTGCTCTTTGCAAAAGAAATATTTAGATTGCATGGGATGCCAAGGGAAATCATCTCCGTGTGGATCCCAAGTTTATACGTGCCTTTTGGAAGGACTTCTTCAACACGATCCGCACCAAGTTGCCTATGAGCACGGGCTTATCATCCCCAAATTGATCTGGCCGAATCCAGAGCACCAAATTTAATCCTAGAAGACATGTTGAGAAGCTATGTGTGAAACAAGCAATCAAAGTGGGGTGACTATATTTGCTTGGTAGAGTTTGCATATAATAGTACCAAGCAAGAATCATCACAAATGTCCTCCTTCATGATTAATTATGGTTATCAATGCTTGACACCAGATACTTGGCATAACCCAGTGTCTAAAGTTGAAGTTTCTCAACAAATGTTGATTGATATGCAACAGTTATTTGAAGAGGTTAGAGGCTATCTTTTGGCAGCAAGAAGTCGGTAGAAGAGCTTAGCCAATAAGCATAGGACCAAAAGTGAGTTCCAAATTAGGGATAGTGTTTGGCTCAAGATTAAGGTGAAGCAAGCAAAGCTTCGAATTGGAAATTGTAGGAAGCTTGTTCCAAGATGGCACGACCCTTCAAAATTATAGAGCGGGTAGGAGAGCAAGCTTACAGGCTCAATTTGTTAGTCCATCTCAAAGTCCACAAAGTCTTCCATGTAAGCCTATTGAATAGGCACATTCCAAACCCGGAAGAGATAGAGGCTCCAACTTTGTTGGAGATGATGAAGGAGCAAATCGAGATAGTTCCTGAGGTAATTCTCGATAAGGCATTTAAGAAGACAAGAAGGTCCCAGTTCCTCCAATATTTGATCAAGTGGAAGCACTTATCCATGGAAGATGCAACATGAGTATTAAAGCAAGATCTAGAGAAGCAATACCCAAACTTCATGAAGCAATTCGATGTCCAAGTCATCTCCGAATTGGTCGACGCCAACTTGTCAGGTGCTTTAGCTAAGATTTGTTATGTCTTAGGTATGCGCAAGAAGGCGTATGCATTCTAAGCCAGTAGGGTGCATACGCAAAGATCTGGGAGTGTATGCGATGATTAGATACCCTCCAGGGGCATTCTTTAGGCTAGCATGCACCTAGAGTGTGCATGACTGGAAGGGTCATGTGTGAGGAGCACAGCATGGTGGGCGACGATGGGATCAGCAAAGGTTCCCTAGCTTAAAACCCTAAGGGGCCATGATGCATTGCGGGTGTGCATGACTGAAGGAGTCATGCATCAGTAGGCACGGGATCATGGGCGATGATGAGACCATCACTCAGAGATCTCTATGCCACGACGCACGGCACGTGCACATGACCATAGGGGGTTCATGATGAGGTATACGTGATCATGCGGCATTGTGGGTATACACGATCAAGGGGATCTTATACAAAGTAACACCCGATCAAGGGCGATCATTTAAGATCATTACCCCTACTACCTTGCCATGATCAAGTGCAAGGTAGTAGGGGTAACCTTGAGCTAGTAGTTCGGCTCAAGGAGGTAGTTAGGGGGGTGGTCCCCTAAAACCACAAACTTATTATCTAAACTAACGTAATGTGCTACTTGTGCAGGCCAGTGAAAGGCAGCATGGAGGAGGGAGCACATTATGAGAAGATAGGAGTCATAGATTTTAGACTTAACTATGAACTCCTAAAATTGTTGTGATAATGTTATGGTTATATTTTAATAATAATATTTATGAAGGCTATATAATTTTGTATAAGTACAAATATAGCCTATATGTACGTAACAAACGACTAAGAGAAAGTGTTCATTTGATGAAGTTAAGTTTTATATGTATGTTATATATATGTTGTAGGCCTTGCAGGGTTGTTGCACGTTCGTTATCTTGGCGTAATGCTGAGGACAACATTATCCGGAGGGGGGGGGAGGGATGTGACGTTCCCCAAAAATATACGCCATAAATACGTTGGTCACTTCGAGTGGGCCGGGTATGGGTCCGACACCTCCTGGGGCAATGGTGTTGCCCTGCCTCTCAAGAGTTGCAGGTGCTGGTCTGGCTCTTATTTTGGGGGGTTCAGTCGGGGACGGATCGTGTGTCGCTACGATCCTCTAGCCGCCCATGGAACCACTAGACCTCGGGAAGGTGAGATACAACCCTTCCTGCCTCATCGACCGGGGAGATGCAACCCAGAGTAGTCCCACTGGGTGATACCATAGGATTACGTCTCCGGAAGGCTATAGTCATGCCAGAGCCCGATTTAGCCAGTCTGCAAAGTATGCACAGGAGGGGCGGATGGAGTGGTCAACCCTAGCCATTGTCTCACCAGCCCCGCCATTGTTATATCTCGATTCCGCTCTATCTTGTGGCCCAAAATCCTACTTCCTTACGAAGTCCGAGCACGGGTAGGAGCTCTCATGTTTTATGGCATGATGTTATCTTTGTTGTATCTCGTACTTACGTCTTAGAATAGTTGATTACATAAGATATTTAAGTAGCTTGGTTCTTATCAATATTCTGTTTTTATGGAGGAAATAAAGGGGCGTGTCATCTAAAACCTCAATAACTCGCTTTTCTCAATCAATCATTATTACAAGACTGCTCAAATTTTGAAATTTCATGTGATGACTAAGTTCACTGTTTCAAAAAATGCAACTGGATTAAAGACTGAAATTCTAAGTTCAAAGTTACTATATGGTCCTGCATAAAGCATTTTGAATCCCCCTTAAACCCCCTTTGGATGGGCATATTACCAAGTTATTGCTCGATCTGGGCCATAGATAGCGATCTTCGTTTGTGGGGATGCTTGTACAAGGTTTTGGTATACTATATAACGAGGCTTGTGAATTATTATAAGATTTGAGGTAATATACTACATAGTGTTGATTTTATATATGTGTGATAACGAGAAAATAGCTCTCGCTGCTCTTCGTCACCCCCCATGTGATTATGCAGCCAAACCAAAGGGGTTTAAGGGGGATTTTAGGTTAAATGCCTTAGATATAATGGTTTGTGTTAACTCTAAAATTTTCTGGACCCCTTGGGCCCTTGGGAATGGGAATTGTACAGAACGATGGACAAAGTAAAATACATATGTGATGAATATCTAACATGAACCGTTTTCTTTATGTGTAATATTTATAACACCCTTCTTAGGCTCCAAATAATAACTCCACATGCCAGAGCAATTGCAAAATATTAGTATAATAACATTACATATTGGTATATGATCAATCATCCCACCCTTTCGGGTATAACATTACATATTGGTATATGATAAATCATCCCACCCTTCCGACGCTTTGAATAATAACTCCACATGCCAGAGCAAAACATATTAGGCACCAAATATTAGGCACCAAAGCAATTGCAAAACATATTAGGCATGCAAAATATTAGGCACCAAAGCAATTGCTAAACATTACATATTGGTATATAGTACAATAAGATAGTCACTGATATGCTTGAAATATCAATGCCTTTTATTAAGTAGAACAATGTGGCTGCAAACGGTGAGTATAGACAAAAAGTTGACCTTATTTGAGATTATGCTTGCTCATTGAATCTTCACAAGGTAGCCTATGGCAAGTTTATTTTGTATGAATATCTAATATAAACCATTTTATTTATCTATAATATTTACAACACTCTTCCTACGCTCCGAACAATAATATTACACCAGTGTGGCTGCAACAAGCTTCACATTTAATGTCGAAATGTATAGCTTAGAAATATTTTTGCCTTGTCAAATTTTCTCCAATTGCCATGCCTTCTGCACGCCAAATCAAAATGCTAAAACTATTCCCATATTATATGACGGTACAAGCTCTATAGCCAAGGAATTTAGGCTGATAAATATCAACAATGTAAGCAGTAAAATGTATCTCATTTTGCTCTTTTCAAGAGTTGTACATAATGGAATGTCAATACAAGTTTTTCCATGATGCCAAAAGCCATGGAATTTATATATCAGAATATTTGTTGGTCCCAGCCAAAAAGTAAATTGTAAGGGCACAAGGATTTGCTGCATAGAGAGAAGCATCATAAACATACAGTGTTGAGAAGTGATGCATGTAGTTTATCTACAATTCTGCAAAGCAAGCATATTATTGTCTGAGCAAAGAATTTCAGGGGCTCATCCTGCTTGTCAAGTTTTTTTTCATGTCAAAGAATAGATATTTACATATCAGAATGCTCGCTAGAGCCATGAAATGGAGTACAAGGAGACAAGAATTTGTTGCACATGGAGGACACTGAATTGATGCCACAAAAGTGAAAACTTCTGCAATATCGAATCTGCATGTGAAAATGCCCATCGAAGCCATAATGTGAACTAGTAGACAATGAGTCAAATCAAGAACAGTAAGCAAAGAGGAACATACCACGCCACAGTACAAGGGTTTTTGAACCAGTTTTAAGGGGTCGGCCGCAACCTGCACTTACTGAACTAGCTTCTTAAGAGGTTGGCCAAAAAACCTCAAACCTGTGTAGTTACATCTGCCAACTGTGTGTTACATCTGCCAATTTGCCTATGACTAGCATGAAAAGACTTCTGTAAGAAATGGCTATGACCAGAACTCGAAGGCATGTACTGAACATTTTTTTAATTGTGGAAGAATCGTTTGAAATGCAAGCATTACATCATCGGAAGACGGCATTCAAAGTACCATTAGGCGTCTGTTGCGGCCTGACCTGTGCACTTGTAAACTCTCTAGGTTAGACATACTAAGCATATGTGGAAGGATCTGGAAGGGCAATTACAGCAAAAAAAATCTCAAACCTATGCAATTACATCTACCACCTGTGCATTACATCTGCCAACTTTCCCACGACTAGCATGAAGAGACTTCTTCAAGAGATGGCCATAACCAGAAATCGAAGACATGTACTGGACGTTTTTCATGATGGAAAAATCGTTTGGAAGCAAACATTACATCAATTCAAAACGGCATTCAAAGTACCAGTAGGCATCTGCTGCAGCTTGAATGATCCAGCTAGGGACTCCACGTTTTGCCATCCTTCTGGAAGAAACTTATCATGCTTCATAGTTGTTCCACGCTCTACAATCCTAGAAACTGATGCTTTCCCATAGCCGCTCCTTGCCCTGATCCTTTGGCTCAACGAAGGCTATTCTGAAACCCTATATGCCAGATTATACCAGATGGTTGCATGTCCATAAAAAAAGAGGCTCTCATTGTAAGCCCTTCGATCCCTTTTAATTAAAAATAGGGCTTTCGTTGTAAGCCCTTTGATCTTGACCATTAATGAGGATAAAAAACTTTATGCAAACTGCATGCAAAAACTTGGTGCATACATCTCATATAATACGGCCACCAAATCATATAAAAACCATAGGAACAAGGTGCTGCGCACAGAGGGTTGCCCTCCATGGCCGGAGGGTGAAGTGGCTTAAATCATAGTTCAAAGTCATGTTTTGACAATCAATTCAAATTGCTACTTCTAGACAATAGAATACTTGATACCATGACTTTACGGAAATTGGCTTGAAGAAATCTTTGGTGCTCGGCATGGAACAAGTATTGCAAAATCATAAGGACAAGTCTAATAGAGCAGATAATGGAAATACATGTTTTGTCAGCATAGAAATGAGAGAACTCCTTGAAGATTTCTTGTCGGTTCATTTAACATAGCATTAGGCTTGCTACCATGTAAATTGAGACATGCCATTATGGATATCACTTGGTTTCATATTTGTTCCTTTGGTTTGCTATTAGGACTATATTGATTTGACATTGTAGCCAACATTTTACTTTCACCAAGTTATTAGTGACATGTCACATCAACTTTTAGCTTCTCTAATTATACCATTTTTATTGAGTCTTGTATGCATTTAAGAAATAAGGTTTGCTTTCCTATGACGAATATATCGCGGCTTCCTGTCATGGATATTACAATAAGACACAACATGCATAAATTCATATAACATTCACACGGCATCGTAAAATTAGTATTTTTATTTATTTCACCGTAGAATTAATTACATAAACCGTTTTCAGAACCCATTGCAAATATTTCTGAATTGGATCAACCAAACTCAGAGACATCAAACTTGCCTTTGTCTTTACCTCAGCCGGTGAGTCTTGATCCAAATGCTACAAAATTTACGCCGTCCCCTACATCTTATGAGTCTTGAAAATTCTGCTGCTGCATAGGCCGCAAGAAGATTGTTGCAGCCGTTCACCGTACCATGCCAGAAGTTCATAAATTCATTTTCCTGCAGCAAACGATTTACCCTAGAAGCTTATCCTTGCACTCCACAGAATGAAATTTCATTCCGGTTAGGGGTTCACCATCCCAAGCAATGGTCGTCCGAGAGTTTATCGGCAACAACCAGGTTTGGAGCAAATCACTGAGAATATTTTAAGCATATGCCAAAGATATACCGATATTCCACAAACCCACATAAACAAGGGTTTGTCCCCCTAGGGGCAACCCAAAAAAAAAGAAAAAAGAAAAATGTGAAACACAATTACATATGTTTATATAAAAAAGAAAGTCCTCACACAAATTCATCACGGTCAAGTCCACATTTCAAGAACATCTTTTGCACTATTCTAAAGATATCCAAATCCCCCCTTGCGAATAAATCGGAGAAGAGAAATGTTCAAGCGGCGGCCTTGGTCACCGCCATGATAAATTTCTTTGTAATATGTAAAAAGTACTATAGGGGGCATTCAATTGTACTATGTGACCAACTAGAAGCGTAACTTGAATGCATTTCAGCAAGATATAAGAGGATGCCGCATAATTCTGGATTTTCGACCTCCCGAAGGATTTTTAGTGGCTTTGAGGTCTTCTTTACATGAAAATAAGTATAGAGGATGCAAAATATCAAGAGATATAGATGGAGTAAATTTAGAGATGGTGATTGCACGTCAAAAAAAGTTTGCTAAAACAATTTGTGACTGTTTGCAGACCAAATTTGAAGATACATCTATTTTGCAATATTTTAGTGCTCTTTCGCCATTAAACTTTCTAAGAAATTCTATTAAGGCACGCACATTTGGTGAGAGTAAGTCAACATCTAGTTTAGTATACTTTGATCTTATTTGTTAGTTACTATGTGTATTTTTATTCAAGCCTTTAAAGTTGATGAATCCAGGCAAATTTCCAACATTTGGAACTGCAGTTTCTAGTTTTATTTTGTAAAATCCAGTACAGTACATATGAATATAAGATGGCAAATTTTCTAGTTACATCTAAAATATTTTTCGAACCCTGACCAGGGATTAAAAAAAGTGGGGATTAGGCTCAAGGATTATCGGTTGGAGTTCTTATTTTCCGGTTGACGTTTTTACATGCGGGGAAAAAAATAGTAGCAAAACGCTTTTACATGCCAGGAAAAAAATAGTAGCAAAAGCAGAGTTTATATATAAAATCCGGTATATTTGAACTTTAGCATATAGGAAATCCGGCATACACTAACATACACAGGCAAATTTTCCGGGTTATACCTCAAATATTTTTGGAACCCCGCCTCACACAATCATTTATTTGGTTGAAAGACTTTAGCTTGAAATTATTTCCTGCGTGCTTTATCAATAGAGAATTAATCAGATTGCCTTTGGCCCGTAATGGCAAATTAATTTCTGCCAGAGATGCGAACCTGTGCATTCACACCACAAGAAAATAACCAACCTGTCATAGTGAAAATCGGGATGGTATGCCTTAAAGTGGCAAAATGGGGGTGATAGGCTGATGGATCCATCACTTGATCACCGATGCCGAGTCTTTAACAAATCAATTTACGATTTTTTTGTGCTATACTTTGCTGCTAACTCTCTGTTGTTCCCTTTGTTGAAGCTTGACTAGACGATAATAGGCACCATCGGTGTTTTTCACAAGGTCCTCATGAGCATCCTGTTCAATAATTTTACCATCTTGAATTACTGCAATCTTGTTCTGCATTTTTATGGTGGAAAGGCGATGTGCTACCACTATGGTCATCCTTCCTTTCATTAGCTTTGTCAACACGTCCCCGCACAATGCGTTCGTGATTCTCGTGCATCCAAGGCACTAGTTGCTTCATCCAAAAGAAAAAATTGTTGGATTCTTGAGGACTTTACGAGCAATTGCCACTCTCTCACCTGAGAGCTGGGCACCTCTCTCGCCAACTTCTGTTTTATATCCTGCAGGCAATGAGCTCACAAAGTTATGAGTATTGGTTGCTTTTGATGCCTCAATCACTTCACTTTCTGATGCATTTTCTTTACCATAAAGAATATTCTCATATATACTAGTCGCAAATAAAGCAGGCTCCTGCTGGACAAGACCTACATGACGACGAAATGATTTCAGATTTAGCATTCTGATGTCTTTTCCATCCACAAGTATCCTCCCATTTACAGGGTCATAAAACCTCTCCACTAAGCTCATTACAGAGCTCTTTCCTGATCCACTAGCCCCAACTATAGCAAGAGACTGTCCTGGATGCACTTTCAGATTTAAATTCTTGAATACGAGTACATCTGGCCTGGTTGGGTAGTAAAACACTACTTTTTGAAATTCAAGTTCTCCTTTTATTTGATATACCTGCTCATCCTCAGTGCTATCGGTTTTTCGGTCAAGAATCTTAAAAACAGATTTCATGGCATTGTTGCTTCTTATAATATTTGGAGTCATAGAAATTGTCTCTGCCATTGCAAAGGATGTCATAACAAGGACGAAAAATGCCTTCAATTACATCTCCAAAGTTTGTCACCCCATCTTTTACTAACTTGGCCCCATACCACAGCGTCAAGCCATAAGAAAAATATAGGAGAAGTTGAGACATGCCATATCCTAAGCCTGCTAACTGTCCTCTGATGAAGTTACTTTGCTTTGGCCCATCGAGTTCCGTAGAGAACAAATTTACCAATTTTATCTCAAAGATTGAAAGTCAAGCTACGACACGGATATTGCTAATGGCTTCTCACCTCGCTAAGCGTGGTTGCTTTGTTATGTGCCTTGGCTATGTCCCCAAAAAACCCTTCACAAACAATTGCTTGCAAACCACAAACTATTACTAGAGGCAGACCTAATTTTGTTCTTGAACTCAAAAAAATATATAGATTCAAGTATGTTATTTATAGGGAATGCAGACAGAAAAAGTATTTTACGGACCATGGCAGAAGAACTAATAAGGGTATAGTTGCAGTTATTACAAAAGCAACCCTCCACTTTGCACAATGAATGCAATAATAAAAGCTGAAAACAACAAAGTGTTGTGTTCTGTACAAGTATTGCAACACGGTCTCCCATAGCAGCTCTCACATATGTTGCTCCAGAGGCTAAAGCGTCTTTGTGATTTGCCCACAACTATTCTCATCTTGATCAAACCAACTAACCTCATTTCTTAATATAGTTCAACAGAGACATGTTTAAGCATGCATGCCTTATATCTATCTATTATATTCAAAATTTTATCGATTCATTCCATTACCCAGCATTTTTTTTCACAAGATACGCTTGGTGAGATTTTTCGCCAAGAATGGCAAAAAGTAGTGATACACAAAATAGGCCACGAGAGTTCCAGCTCCTATCTGAGATGAATATAATAGAGTTTTTGGCAAGTTCTTTTTTCATATGATTGAAGTCCGTGTCATAAAACACCTTGATATTTGAGGCAAGGAAATATGCGAAACTTCGGATTGACAACACCAAAGAAACATGGCTCCGATTGTTCCCACAAAGAAGAAGGGCCACTCGGTGCATTCAGCCTTAATAATCTCCAGAAGTATGCATTTGACACCTTTTTATCTTCTTGTATTTCAGTAACATCTCCAACTTCTATACGATCTGAAGCCGTACTGGATTGACGGATCAAGAAACACTTGATCCTACTGAACCTTGCACTCTCACTCAACCATAGTATCTACACTTGGGCATTTATCAAAGGAGTCTTTTTTTAACACCCTGCACATAGTCAGACATAACCAAAAAATAAGGAATTGAGCAGGAGAAAACAGAAACTGTCCATCACAAATGAGATGAAAGAAACCTGGGTTCTTGTGTTCCATATGCTTCTTGGTCTTTTGCCATTGCTTGTAGTCTAACAAGAGCAGCATAAGTCCCATGTTGACCTTTGGCAATGAGGTCCTCATGTGTACCTAACTCAACAATATTCCCTTGCTTTGTAACAAAGAATAAGATCTGCATTCCGAATGGTAGATAGATGGTGCGCAACAATGACCGCTGTCCGCCCTATCATGAGGTGATCCAAAGGCTTTTGACGACATGTTCAGATTCTTCATCCAAAGCACTTGGCTTCATCAAGAAGAAGAATAGAAGGATCTTTCAGCATGGCCCTTGCTATTGCAACCCTCTGTTTTTGTCCCCCAGAAAGTTGCACGCCACGCTCACCAACCTATATCTGGCAGGACTATGAGCATTTTACCATAAGCTGGAGAGAAGAACCGATGATAACAGAACTTTGAAACATATTGATACTATGTGTCTAAAGCAATATAGAAAGATATTGAGCATAAAATGGAACCTAAATAATGAAACCTGAGTTTTGTACCCATCTGGAAGCTGGCTAATAAGGCTATGTTCATTTGCAGATATTGCAGCCTTTTCAATGTCCTCAATAGTTGCATCCTGCTTGCCGTAAAGTATGTTTTGTTCAATTGTTGTTGCGAACAAAGCTGGTTCCTGATTAACCAGACCCATACGTGTTCTGAGCCAATCTAACTGCAAGGTCCTAATATCATGGTTGTCAAGTAGCACCTTCCCTATATCAAAACATCAACATATAAGACCCTTTGCTGCAGATATAGACACCAGCATAAAGGATTTCATTTGCACCTGAAGTCGGATCATAGAACCTCTCAATGAGTGAGATAATTGTGCTCTTTCCAGAACCACTACCTCCTACCATCGCCATTTTTTTCCTGCTGGTATTTGAAGACAAAGGTTCTCAAATATGGCCACATCAGGTCGTGAAGGATAACTGAAAGAGACATTGCAGAATTCAATGTTTCCTTGTACGACAGTTAACACCTTGCCCTTCAATCTATTAAGGCTTATGGTTAATCAGCTGCATGAGTTGATAAGTAGCTACCCACAACAATTACCACTAATAATTAAACATGCAAACTTCCATATCATTCTTGACCATATCATTCTTGATGATCTTATTACTTTTGTGGTTAGAGAGCTTAACATACATGCCAAAGAACTATGACGGCGAACATTGACGTAAGAACTTTGCCACCATTGGCATGTCCTTGTCGATGAGGGCGCCTCCATACCACATCAAAAGTGCCCAAAGAACGTAAGAGAATTCCATATGTAAATCCTATACCCAAACCTTTGGCAATCCCAAAATTTATAACCCAATTGAAGTGTGGACTTCAATGCTTATGATAGTCTGCTAATTGTTTTTGTCTCCCCACAAAAGAATAGACAATGCTGTGCTTGTGAAATAGCCCTGCATCGCCAAAGTGTTATTGAAATCGTACATGATAAAAGCAAACCTAAGTCTTGCAATTAAATTTCTTAGACTTAAAACCTATGCTATTGATTTATTTTTCAAAAACCAACTTCGTAAAAGGAGCTAAAAATTTGATGGGCATGTACATTACGCTATGCTTCCTGCAGTTGCATATGTCTTTGGCTCTTGGAAGTAACACCGGTGAGTGCATAGGCATACAGACCACCGTAAATCGCAATTACAGGAAGGATGCCAAGTGTTACAACACCTAGCCTCTTGTATAATTAACATGTCGCTAGATATTCTTCCCACCACATCACTGTCCTTGCCTCTCAGACGAAAAATCCAACAAACTTGGTTGAGCATTGCCTCCGGTATCTAACTCTTACTCTCGTTGTTTGCCTTTCACCGGTTTGCATCCAACAGGATACCTCTGATCAAATCCCAAAATAAAAACATTAATGAATGAAATGGTTGCCAAATACCTGATCCAGTTCTTAGCATTACAAAATCAACGTAGTTCTCACCTGCCCACGATGCCACCAAAACGGGTAAGGCCCGGATAGACGAGAAAAATAGCTTTTCAAGCAGAAGCAAGATGAGTTGTATTCAATTGAAAAGCGATTAACTTAAATTTATCCATGCATTTGGTGGTACCCGATACTTGGCTATACATTTCATGGGAATCGCTCATCAAGCTACCTAAGCCGTTAATCAAACTTCCAAAGACGAAAAGAAAACAGGGATTATCAATCCATGCGCTATGGCTCCTGTGGTCCCAACGAACATGAGAATCCAATCTTTGATGTCGCATATGCAAAAACTTAGAAGAACCCATTGCAAATATTTCTCAATTGGATCAACCAAACTCGGAGACATCAAACTGCCTTTGTCTTTACCTCGGCCAGTGTGTGACGTCCCCTACTGTGTAATGGTGCACTCACCGTATACAAACAGGAGTTCTTCCCCCACCAGCTCCATGCTGATACAGGGGCCCTCCACATCTCATCGCATCCCGCAGAACGAGTCCCAAGGGGGGAGAGTGAAGGTGTCATTCTACCCCGCCTCCCTCGGGGCCTACCTAGTCAAGCTGAGCGTAAACATACATGTCGAAAGCACATACATCAACATCCCGTGACCATCTCGGCGGATGGTCCTCCTCATATCTGCATAGACAAGGATCAAGACATCACATAGGGGATCCTACCCAAGGCTCGGACTCAAAGGATAACCGGCGGCTTGGGTCTCCGTGAGTTCGCTGCGCATGTAATTCATGGCAATGGAATTGGCCGGCATAAGAACATGGCATAGGGTTGTCCACTCCATCCGCCCCTCCCCGTGCACACTTTGCGAGTAGGTTTCGAAAAGTGTTGGGACCTCGATCAGAGCCACCGGATGCATAGCCAAAGGGCTATTCCCCGGGTCTCATCCTCCCGCCCCGATGGGGCGGGTAGGGATCACTCCCTCCGAGATCTACATGCCGACTCAAGGTGACTAGAGGGCCACTGCCCATATTCGACCGAACCCACCGGAAAGTGTACACCACTTCACGGGTGTCGAGCCCATGCCTTACCCGCACTCAGTGGTAAGCCATTAGACCTAGTCACAATGATCCCCGGTAGGCTTTACACACCGGGGGATCGCTCGGAGTCGAGAACATGAACCTCCTTCTTAGCCCGGTCACCGCCCCTCCACCCACGACCGGTGTGGCTCTTGTACCTGTGCCGAATCTACAAGTGCTAGAGAGGCTACTCTAGAGCATCAACTACAAGCTTTAGGGCCTCTACCCCCTTCCCAATACAAGGAGTTCACGGAGATACATCAACCCAATACATCACGTAAGAACTAAAGAACTAGATCTAATCATAGAGTTAGGTTCTTTAGTTAGTGTCCTAGATCTAAGATCTAGATAGCTTTGCTATGGGCAATTTAATAGTCTAAACCTCACTGATTCTATGATTAGAAGACGGTTTAAGCTATTAAATTGACCAAATACCTGATCCTTGAGTGGCTCCTCCCGACCGAGTTCAACCATCCTGGCCGAAATGATCAATTCTGGAAACTGATGGCGCAATTCGCTTGGGCAGCGTCTGGGAGGCGGTTTTGGCTCTTGGGGCAGCCAAAACTGAGCTCTAAAACCCTAAGGACGAAAATTAGCAAGCTAGGGTTTTCCTACCCTAAATAGACATGGGGGTTTAGGCTAGGGTTTCCAATTACCCAATTTGGCATGTGGGATAATTGGAAAGGCCCCACTTGCCTTTAGTGGCTAGGTGGCAAAATATGCCAACATGGAAAGGTGTGCCCTCATTAATGTGCACATGTGCACATTAATAATATATGAACACTCCTAGTAAGTTGCCCCCTAGGGCTACTTACCTGCTATCCGTTACGATACGTCAATCGGTGGCGGTACGGCGTGGCGTGGCAAAGACAATGTACGCCCCGGGGCGTATCATCGTGGCCGAACGTCACATTCTCCCCACCTTGAAATGATGCTGTCCGCAGCATCGTGGGTCTCCCCACCTTGGGATCTTCCTAACCTGCACCCTGCAATCAACGTGATACCTACAATATAATCTTTATTTATCACGATTACTCTAAGGTAATTACTTTTAGAACATTATTACGTTATTATATTATGGAATACTTATCAATTCATAACACCATTAACAAGTTATTCACTATGTTAAGTTAGACAAAATTTCAACATTTCATATCTATAATTACTGTTCGAGGTACTCTTCATTCCTTGCAACACATTCCAACAAAACTTGTGTTGCAAGTCTTCGTAGCTCGACCTCCTTGCCCTCCGGAGCGCTCTACTGGCCTGCAGGTCGACACTACGTTAGTACCGTTAATTATTAATTAAAATTTTTGGTTATATGGTGACCACCCCACCTATCTACATGAGTGCATGGCTAATCTCCGGGCCAGAGGAAGAGGATGAATCTTCCATAATGGCCGTGGAGACAGCCACCTATATGCCTATATGCCACTCATGCCTACACCTCTAGTTGCCCAACAGAGGATATCCTTCTCGCGTGGGGGCGTGAAGGATGGATTCCTCCTAATAAAGCATATATGGGGCTAAAGGTGCTTTCCCTATCAATGCATTCCTTAATGACCTCTTTTCTTTTCTCGAGGCCCGTCTCCTTCCGTGGGACCCAGTAGACTTTCTAATCTACCTTCCACTCGCCCAAACGAAAACTGCGGTCATGCCTACATTGACATTACACCACGCCCTAGAGATCACCGTAGTGGTCTCATCATCTGATAACAGCGCGATCACGACCCATACCAAGCATAGGTTGCATCGTAGATTAATCTATACAAGAATTAACCCTCACGAAATCGACATGCTGAGCCGATTTCTTGGAGATGACCTTGCCGTCCCATTGCTCCATAAATTGTGGGTGCTTTGCTTTACTAAATCTTTCTTAAGTACCCACGTGGCGTCTTCCAGCGTAAGTGTTTCCACTTGACCAAATCTTTTTGAGGAATTCTGATCTCCTCGTTTTTCTTGAAAGCTTTATCAAGAATCAATGCGGGGCTATTTCCAAATGTTCCTCCGTCATTTCCAACAACGTTGGAATGTCCAAGACTTCGTCGGATTTGGAGTATGCTTCTTCAACAAACTCACGTGGAAGACCTTATGAATCTTTAGGTGTCTTTGGCAAATCCAACTTGTAGGATTGATTACCTACTCTCTTGATTATTCTCAAGGGTCCAGCCCACCTTGGAGCAAGCTTCTTGCAATTCCCAATCTGAGCCACCGCTTTACCTTGATCTTGAGCCAAACATCATCTCCAACTTTGAATTCTCTTACCGTTCGATGCTTATCTACGATGCTCTTTTGTCGACTTCTTTGCTTTTAGCGGATACCCTCGAACCTCTTCCACGGTACTGCCGCATATCGGCCAACATCTGGCTGCGAAACTTCTACTTTTGACACGGGGTTGTGCCAAATTAATGCGGAGTTAGGCACTGATAGCCATAATTGATCATAAATGGCGACATTTGGGACCGATTCCTGCTTGGTGCTATTGTATGCAAACTCCACCAAGTGAATAAATTCTTCCCACATACTTTGCTTATTCGGACATAGTTTAGTAGCATGTCTTCTAAGATCCCGTTGGTCCGCTCCGCCCGGCCATCCGTCTGAGGATGATACGCCCGTGCTCATGGATAGCTTGGTCTGAATTGTCGCCAAAGGGGTCTTGCCAAAAGGCACTCATGAACTTCGGATCTCCGTCGGAGATAATCTCCCTTGGCATGCCATGAAGCCCGAAGATCTCTTTGGTGAAGAGCTTTGTTTGTATCCATAGTCAGATCGTGGTCTGCAAGGCACAAAATGTGCCATCTTTGACAACTTGTCGACCACTACCATCAAGGCATCCTTGCCTCTGTTGTTCTTAAGTCCCGTGATGAAATCCATCTTTGATTACCTCCCACTTAGCGTTTAGGCTTATGCTAATGGCTCTAATGCCCACGGAATTCGGCTTTCTCGCCTTGCCCGATGGCGGCATAGCTGACATTCCTTGATGTAGCGAGCTATTTGCTTCTTCATTCCTCGCCAATAATAGGCTGCTGCCACTTTGAAATATGTTTTCATGAATCCCATGGCCAGCTATTGGGCTGTTGTGCGTGTCATGGAGGATCAACTTCCTTACACCTGATGATTCGGTGCGCACAACTTGTTCTTATGGTATAACAGGTTGCCTTCCTTCTTATAATGCTTGAAGGCCTCCCGCTCTTTATCTGTTCTAGCCTCCTTAGAGAGGCTTGCCCATACTTCCTGAAATCCACATCCGTTGGCAAAGGACTCTTCAATCTTCTTACCAAAGTCGGCGGAGGCGTCCGAAATTGCATTGCAATGCACTCTAGTTGTCGAGGGATGCCTTGAAAGCGCCATCGCTACCACATTGAGCTTCCCGGCTTGTAGACTATATCAAAGTCATATTCTTCGAGGAACTCCATCCATCTCCTCACGCCTCAAATTGAGGTGTGGTTTGCGTGAATACATATTGGAGGCTCTGATGGTGGGTATCCAATTGGAACTTCCTTCCCAAGAGATAGTGCCTCCATATTCTTAATGCCCCGACAACCGCAAAGCAATTCCTGATCGTCGTTGGGTAAGCGCTCACCGGCGTCGTTCATCTTTTCACGGAATCATACGCTACCACACGCTCTTCTTGCATAAGCACTGCGCCTGTAGCTATCTTACTCGCATCTGTTGCTACAAGCTTATCTTTCTCCGGGTCCGGCAAGGTCAAGACAGGGGCTGTCGTCAGAGCTTCTTTCAACAATTCAAACCCTTTGGGCTTTCTTGTGGCAATGCTCTGCCCGATCTTTCACCTTCTCGCCCTCGTCCCGGTCACGTTAGCGGGGCTGCTATCTTATAAAGTTCTTCCGCGAACTTCTGTAGTACCCCTGCTAGGCCAGAAAACTTGACCTCGTGCACATTCTTGGTATGCCGCCAGAATCAACTGCTTCAATCTTGGCGGGGTCCGTCGAGATGCCTTCTGCCCGAGATCACATGACCAAGGTATTCCACCTTCTACATTTAGCGGTGGCGCCCGACAACTTGGCGTTACAAGCGGTGCCTCTTCAACTTCTCTAGCACCCTTCTCAAGTGTTGCGTGCTCTTCAAGGGATCTGCTATACACCAAAATGTCATCAAAGAAAACAATCACAAAGGTGTCCAGGAACTCCCTGAAGATATCGTTCATGAGCCTCATGAACGTTGCGGGGGCATTTGATAAGCCGAAAGGCATCACTGTGAACTCATAATGCCCATACCCGCGTCCCAGAAGGCGGTCTTGTGGATATCTTCCTCCTTTATCCGTATCTGATGATAACCCGACCTTAAATTCGATTTTTGGAAAGATCTTTGCTCCTTGAAGCTGATCCATCAAGTCGTCGATCTTGGGCGCATACTTGTTCTTAATGGTGTGCTTATTCAAGCTGTCTATAGTCTATGCACATCCTCAAAGATCCATCCTTCTTCTTGACAAAAGAATGGGCGCTCCAAGCGGCGAGACACTAGGTCTAATGAAACCTAGGTCGGCGGCTCCACCTGCTGCTTCTTTAGCTCCGACAACTCTGCGTTGTCATTCTATATGGAGCCTTGCTTGCATGGTTTTGTTCGGTTGAGTGCTATCTGCTTTTCGACTCCCCTATAAGGAGGGCTGCTTGATCTCATCTGGAAAGAGATCGTGGAACTCAAGTGATCAACAGCTATTTGCCTCGGCAACTTCTTTGAGCATCTTGTCTTCTTTGCTTCCTTCAATTCCGGCTCACTAATCTCAAGCTTGAAGATGTATGCTACCTGCTCACTCTTGATGCACTTGAGCGGCCGTTTAGAAGACATACAACTTTGCATGATGGGGACAACTTCTTTACATTATCTCAATGATCTTGCCGTCGGGTGTTGGGAAGGTCACCTTCCGCTTTCCACAATCAATAATGGCCCCTTTGGTCAAAGGTACTCCATACCTATTATCAAGTCGTACTTGCCAATGCCCATGACTTCTGCCCCATCTGGATCTTAATCCCCGACAAATTCGATGTCAAAGTTGATTCTTTTACGCCGTGCGCCTTCTTTGCTCCACTTGCTAAGACAACGGGCCTTGGCTTTGACTTTAATGGTTTCAACTTCAACATTTGAACCGATTAGGAGATGCAAAGTTATGGCTACTTCGAATCTATTAGGACTATAAATGACTTGGCCTTGGCCTTTCCCCTTTGTGGAAATTACTTTATCTTGGGCTCTCTGCTTGCTCTGTATCTATTGCGGCAAGATATGACACTCACCACAGATGTAGTGCGGGCCTCCTTGCGCCGTCGTCGTCCGGACCAGTGTCCCAATCTCCCAACTCTGCTAAGGCTTGCACTCATGACATATGGGCAGTTTTTCCCTATGGCCTGGCTGGAAAACAAACAAAGCAAAGGCTTTTTCTATGCACTCTGTCTCTTTTCCTTGGGCATGGCTGCTGAAAGGATCGCCTTTGCTTTGGAGTAGTTTGACCCTTCTGTTTGTCTTTGAAGGACACACCGCTTCTTCTCTGCTTGCTTCCCTTGATTGCCACTATATGGGGCTCTAGCTGGTCTGGGCTGGCTGTTCTCGGGCTAAAACTGCACTGCTTGCCTTGCCTTTATCTTGGTATCTTTGTTGCCTCGCCCTATTCCGAGGGTCCTGTCCCTTACCAAACTTATTGCCTTGGACTCGCTTCGATCTGGTTCTGGGGTTTATTGCCCTTACAAACTTAGGATCTCCTCATTCAGGACCTTCAATGTAGCTTTCCACTGCATGCTTCTCACTAACTTTGGCACATACAGCCTTAGCCTCATAAATTCCTCCGTGTATTTCTTATGACTTGTTGCCTTCTTTGCAACTGTAGAACTCTTTGCATCATCTTTGGACTTGTGCTCTCTTGGAGCGTAATGGCGGAAGGCTTTAGCAAACTTCTTGAACACGCAAGCATCCTGCTTAAGCCATGAGCCTTGGCATAGCCCTTCCACCAAATCGCGTCTTTGCTCCCTTCAGGGTTATTTGTTGCCACCACCGCCTTTATCCTTATCCTTCATACCATAGGCATTGCCGTATTCGCTCATCTCGTCAAGCCAAGCCTCTGCTTCCATGCCTGACGCTTTCTCTGAGAATTGCTCGAGCTTCACGGCCTTCCAAACATTTCCCAATCACGAGTCTACTTTCTTACGGTCGAGGTTCTTGTGTCCCTTTATTAGATCCCTCCGGGTGGTTCCCTCGCCTTTCGTGCGCTTTCGGACTTGGTTCTGCTCTTCTTCTTCCTCAGAATCGGAGTCTGAATCTGAGCTTGAGTCGGAGGAGTCCGAGCTGGGGGACCTTCCTCTCTTGCTCCTCTTCTTGTCTCTACTTGTTCTCCGAGCTGATGCTTGCGGCGGTTGGCGTTACCCACCCAGAACCTGCTCACAGCATGCGGCTAGCAAGGCCTTTATCTGTTCGAGGTCTGTCCTCATTTGCGATATTTCTTCTTACGGAGTCATTTGTCCAAACTCTTCAAAGCGGGTTCCTTGCGGGCGTGGCTTTGGGGCGGGTCTGTTCCCCTGTAAGTTCCCTTGGTTAGCTTGTTCTCCTGGCGCTCGGGCCTCTAGCTGCATACACAAGTGGTTCATATCTACATGGTTAGTTTTCCTTGCTTTCTTGCATTATTTATGTTTGTTGGCATGGTTGAGGGGACACAAAATGTATCAACAAAACATTTATAGTGCAAGAAGAATGTTATATTTATATTTTATATTACACTAATACAAGAACTTGCAACTCTGCTAATCACTTCGGTTGATGCGGTAAGATGGATTATCCTCCAAGAACTTTTTCACTTGGGCTGTTCCCCTTTGAATGGCCCAAGTTCCTAGAACATTGGCTGGAGATCCACCTGTAATGCTCTTGCTAAATCTTCTGATACTGCGGTGGGAGGTATAAAGGCTGCTGTCAGCGGCCGATCTTACTGCCGCTGTAAGGTATAAGGCGAAGTCGAAGGCGTCGAGTGCTACCGCTCTTTTCACCAGGATTGCATACTTTCGGTGTTAAGGGGTAGCCGTGCATGCCGGCGAATCTGAGTGCAATCAACAGCGATACTCCTTCCACCATACTCACGGGGTGAACTTGCGGTGGATAACGCTATTCTTCCATCCATCGGCAATGGCGGGTAATAAGCGTAATGACACATGCGTTGCGAGATGGGTCCTCGACTTTCGGTATCCAGGCTTCGATTAATGCGCTTCGAAATCATCAACCTCTACCGTGGTGAGCTCCACAGTAGTCTCATTTTGTTCTTTGAAACCCTCACGAGGTCAGTCGCTGTCCCTATCGGGGAGGTGCTTTGCGGATGAGCTTTCCGTTAGGATGTTTGAGGTCGCATAAGCGGATCCCCATCTGTTCTGGAGAGCAAGGAACTCTTCCTCCCGTCGGTAGCTTGTTCTCGCCTTATGCGCCTCCATGATCTGCCCGCTTTGTTCTTTGTAGGCTTGGATGTCGGAGGTAAACTCTCCCGTGTAAGTGTCGGCTTCCCTTACTTGGAGGGGAAAGTCAGACTCTCCTCGGACGATGAAGTCGTCCAAGTCCGTTCTTGGAGTTGGTGCAGCAACTCTTCGGTCGGTACTCCCTTTCCACTCACTCGGGAGGTTTTGAATGTAAACTTAGGAGTAGAAACTCCTCACCTTCGATTATAATGGGGGCTAGGCTTGTGATGCCTAACCGGTGGGTGGCGACTCGAGTCTGCCCGGCTTCTTTCGAGAGTCTTGCCACTCCCGGCACAGCTGCTTTTGCTCCTCTGGCGGTCGAGCTCAACATCGTCTTCCTCCTCCTCAGTTCACGTTCATCCAGTCTTCTTCCCTCCCTTCACGCTCTGTTCGTCTTGCGTGGAGCCGTTGTTATTCTGCTTTCACGGCTAATGGATCCCGCGTCCATGGGGGAATAGAGGTTTCCCCGCGATGTTCGGCACGGTGGGTGAAAAGATTGCCCGGCGGTGTTGAAGAGAAGTACTTGGTCACGTTGGCCGGTTAGGACCATTGGCTCCGTGTGCGGTTGCGCTTTGTTTGTGAGGTATTTGGCGATGTTAGGGACATCGTCTATCTTTACCTAGGGGACTGTCTAGGAACAAAATATCCTACACAAGGAGGGAGTTGCACTAAGCGGTTCTACCCTAGCTTGGAACTTCGGTCAAGACTCTACTATAAGCTGGGGGTCAGCGTGCAAGGTTGCTTGGGCGTCTACCTCCTTCCGAAAATCTGGAAGATTTGGTCGGCGTCGACCTCGGCGGCATGGCTGGCGGCTGTACCATCTCTGGAAATCAGAAGTTGCCATTGATTAATTGCGGAAGAAGGTAACAAATGGTTGCAAAAGCCTCGGGGAGTTAGGAAATCGGCTAGAAGGGCAGGAGCGATTTGTAGGGTGCTATGTGAGAAGTGGCGGGTCTATTTATAGAAAGGGGAACCCTAATTTTTGGATGACTTGGAAATTTCCTAGGATTGGGTAATTCTAACTTATCGAGGTCAAAATAGGAGTTTGAGGACTATAGGAGATGCTTGAACAAGGCTAGGTTACCTAAAAAGATGCTATCGATGGTTGAAGGTGACTTTGACAAGTCTGGTGAAGAATTGGTAAGAGGTCTCCGCGACTTGCCTCTACTTCAATCCTAACTTTTGTTTTCGCGGCGAAGGCCGAGCTGTGAACATCAGTCCCATTTTAATCAAAGATGTCCAACTTGGGTAAACTAATGGTGTAAGGGGTGATGGGCTCATCAAATTAGGCAAGAATCGACCCCTTATTTGGTCAATTTGGAGCTGTTTTGGTCAAGCATGGGCGAGGTCTCCGCGACTTAGCCTCTTGCTTCAATCCTAACTTTTTGTTTTTTCGCGGCGGGTAGCTGTGAGACATCATGTCTCGGCTCCCAAATGTCCTATTTCACTGAAATAAAAGCTAAAACTTATTAATTTGCTCTAATTACTCAAGTTTATGTCATCAAGGTACACAAAATTGCTCTATATTACAAAATTTTTAATTATTTACAACAAAAGTTTCTAAAGGCGTTCTCCCTTAATGCGGTCATAAAGACTCATGTCTTGTCGCATTAAGGTTACCGCTGGCGTGGATAGTGCAGGCTGTTGAATCTTCAAAATGTTGCACTATCTTTGCCTCGGCCGCCTCTTGCATTGCCGGCCTCGTCAGGTGACTCTAAAATTACGTTCTATAGGCCTGCATAACTTCACGCACCAACCGGCCCGAAAGGGGCCGCGGGGGATTAGGAGACCAGCGAAGGCTTATTTGGAAGTGTCTAATCTCCCTTAGCGCTCTTCTCTCCACCTCCTTCCTATCCGCTTTCTTCACGGGTGGCGGCTTGGGAACCTTGGGCTTGGTGGTGGCGGCCTTAGGGTTTCTTTACGCCGTTGGTAAGCCCTCCCTCGATGAACTTAACTTTCTTTTTCTTCATAATATTTGTTATAGGCCTCCCATTTCTTCATGTAGGCCTCGTGCTCTCTCATCTTCCTCTCATAAATCTTTACCACAGCCGGTGGCGTAGGCTTCCCGGGCGGTCGTGGTTGCTTCTTTCTATCCCATGCCGATTATTGGGGGCTTCGCACTTGGTCTTGGTGGGGTTGCTTTCGGTGCCGGTTGCTTTCGGGTACTTCACCTTTCGTCGTCACTTTTGCGGGTGCTTGGAAGAGCTCCCACTGCGGCGTTAGGGTTGAAGTCTTCATCGGAAGAGTCGTCCGGAAGGGTTTGGGGGTTCGTCGGGTTGCCGCTCCTTGATAATAATGTTGGGGTTAGGCCTCTTCCTTGGCGGGCGGGTCCTTTGTTCTCCTTCGCCCGCCACGAACTTCCCTTTAAACTTTCTTCTTTTTCTTACCTTTACCTTTTGTTCCTCCTCCTTCCTTTTTCCTCTTTTTTGTCTTCCCTTCTCTTCTGCATTTCGTTACTTCTGATGAACCTTCTAAGGTCTGCTACCTCCGGCTCCGGACACATCACACGCTCATCCCTTTCGAGGATTTCCGTGGGTCTTGTCTGAATGAATACCTTTGTTCTCCTGCTGCTGGATCTCCCGCTCTATTTCTTCATTACACCTCCCTCGTCTCTTAGTCCATGGAGTTAGGTGATGTGGCCTCGTCCTCCTCCACTGGCGGTTGAAGACATCGATCAAATCGGAGTGTCTTCCTCTCTTCGTCCGTGAGCGACCCCCTCTTGCGAGCCTCTCACGAAGCATCTTCCAGAATGATCTCTGCTCTCGATTGGCTGGTGGTTTCGCTTTGGGCGGCAGCTTCCTTCTTGGTCTGTTTGGTTCGGGCCATGTTTTCACGGATCGTCAATCCGGATAAAAGCGCCCAAAGATCGCCTAAGTTGGGAAGAAGCGGATTTCTAGGGCTTGGGCGAAAAAATGAGGGGTTCTACATCTATTTATAGCTTGGGAATTTTAGGTCAAAACTCAAGTTGCTTTCGTTTAACATGCTAAGGCACCAACTTATCTAAAACTTATACTTATTTCCAGACTTTTTCTACCTATTGGTCTCCACGACTTAGCCTCGTTCCAATACTAATGTTTAGTTTTCGCGACCCGGTAGCGGTATCGTGATCCTCCCCATTCTAGGGTTTTAGGTAATTAAAACATGCTATTCTAACTAATTCCTACCTTAGAATTAGCCTTACCACATTATTTATCTCAAATTCATCATGTTTTGGTGTTCTTGACTCGATGTCTCATAACTTAGCCTCGCTTCAAAACAAAAGTTAGTTTTTCGCGACCGGTAGCGTGGAGACCACCTCCTGGAAAATTTTGGCTCATTCTTTTTAATCTTGTTTGTTAAATTCCAATTCCTTAATTGTTACTAGCTTAGCATAACTACAAAGGTGAAAAAAATTTTTCCCACTTTTGAGGCTTGAGGATCCTATCAAAGTTAGTACTCTGGGAACATGGTGGTTAGCTTTGCTCTTGGTCTCCAAGAACATTGCTCGATACCAACTGTGGCGTCCCCCTAGTGCTCACGGTGCACTCACCGTATAAACAGAGTTCTTCCCCCCACACCAGGCTCCATCTTGAGCACGTCTGAGGGCCCTCCACATCCCAACACCAGTAGCGAGGTCCCGATTAGGAAGAGTGAAGGTGTCATTCTACCCCCTCCCTCGGGGCCTACCTAGGCTGCGAGGCGTAAACATACATGTCAAGTGCTTTATACATCAACATCCCCGCTGACCATCTGGAAGGATGGTCCTCCTCATATCTGCATAGACAAAAAGATCAGCACATCACATAGGGGATCCTACCCAAGGCTCGGACTCAAAGGATAACTGGCGGCTTAGGTCTCGAGGAGTTCGCTGCGCATTCGCTCATGGCAATGGATTTGGGCATAAGAACATGGCATAGGGTTGTCCACTCCATCCGCCCCTCACGGCACACTTTCGCGAGTAGGCTGAAAAGTGTTGGGACCTGATCAGAAATTCACGGGATGCATAGCCAAAGGGGCTATTCACGGGTCTCATCCTCCCAGCAGATGGGGCAGGTAGGGATCACTCCCTCGAGAGATCTACATGTAACTCAAGGTGACTAGAGGGCCGCTGCGTGTATTGACCGAAGACAATGGAAAGTGTACACCACTTCCACGGGTGTCCGAGCCCATGCCTTACCCGCACTCGCTGGTAAAGCCATTAGACCCTAGTCACAATGATCCCGTAGGCTTTACACAGGGGGATCGATTCAAAATGAACATGAATCTCCTTCTTAGCCCAGGTCCCGCCCCTTCCACCTACAACCCAAGGGTGTGGCTCTTGTACCTGGTGCGAATCTGATTGTGCTAGAGAGGCTACTCTAGGGAGCATCAACTACAAGCTTTAGGGCCTCTACCCCCTTCCCAATACAAGGAGTTCCGCAGGAGATACATCATCCCAATATATCCGCGAGAAGATCTAAAAGAACTAGATCTAATCATAGAGTTAGGTTCTTTAGTTAGTATCCTAGATCTAAGATCTAGATAACTACTATGGGCAATTTAATAGTCTAAACCCTCTTGATTCTATGATTAGAAGACGGTTTAAGCTATTAAATTGACCAAAATACTGATCCTTAGTGGCTCCTCGACCCTCCGAGTTCAACCATCTAGCCGAAATGATGAATTCGAACCGATGGGCAATTAAACTGGGCGTAAGGGGGAGAAGGCGGTTTGGCTCTGGGGCAGCCAAAACCGACTCTAAAAACCCTAAGGACGAAAACTAGCAAGCTAGGGTTTTCCTACCCTAAATAGACATGGGGGTTTTAGGCTAGGGTTTCCTACCCTAAATAGACATGGGGGTTTGGGAACATTTGGGATAATTGGAAGGCCCCATGCCTTTAATTGGCTAGGTGGCAAAAATACGCCAACATGGAAGGTGTGCCCCTCATTAATGTGCACATGCACGGTATGCATATATGAACCTCCTAGTAAGTTGCCCCCTAGGGCTACTTGCTGGCTATCGTTAGGCGTATAAATCCAATCGGGGTGGCGTCTGGCGTGGCTCAAATTCATCATGTTTTGGTGTTCTTGACTCGATGTCTCAGAAAAACTTGCGCCTAAGCTTCAAAACAAAAGTTAGTTTCGTTGGTAGCGGTAGCTGGATTTCTACCCTGGAAAATTTTGGCTCATTCTTTTTAATCTTGTTGTTAAATTCCAATTCCTTAATTGTTACTGGCTTAGCGTAACTGAGGTGAGAAAAGAAATTTTTCCCACTTTTGAGGCCAGGGGATCTATCAAAGTTAGTACTCTGGGAACATGAAATTAGGTGCTTTGCTCTTGGTCTCCAAAGAACATTGCTCGATACCAACTGTGGCGTCCCCTACTACGTGTACGTTGCACTCGCATTATACAAGCGAGTTCTTCCCCACACCCGGCTCCATGTGATACAGGGCCCTCCACATCTCACCCGTAGCGAGTCGGTGGAGGTGTCAAATCTACCGATCTCCCTCCCGGGGCCTACCTAAATTTTGCGGAGCGTAAACATACATGTCGATGCTTGCCATCAACATCCATACGACCATCTCGAAGGATAAATTACTCACTCTCATAGACAGGATCGACACATCACATAGGATCACCGAAGGCTCAGTTCGAAGGGATGGCCCGGCCGGCTTGGGTCTCCGAGGATAGATTCGCAGGGCGAAATTCGGCAATGGAATTGGCTGGCAGGTATGGCAAGTTTGTCACTCCATCCGCCCTCACGGTACACTTTGCAGTGGTGAAAAGTGTTAGGACTGTTGTAACCGCCCGGTTGCTAGCCAAAGGGAGCTATTGCCACGGAGTCTCATCCTCGATTCAGATGGGGCAGGTAGGGATCACTCCCTCGAGGAGATCTACATGTGACTCAAGGTGACTGGGGGCCGCTGCGTGTCCATTGCCGAAGACAACTGGAAAGTGTACACCACTTCGCGGGTGTCGAGGCCAGCACATACACGCACTTTCCGGTGGTAGAAGCCATTAGACCTAGTCTGTGTGGTCGGTGGCTTTACACAGGATCGTTGGTGAACATAGACCTCCTTCTTAGCCCAGGTCTGGCCCCCTCCACCCACGACCGGGTGCCCGTACCTGGTAGAATCTGATGTGCTAGAGGGCTTCTCAAGGGCATCCAGCTTTACAAGCTTTGGGGCCTCTACCCCCTTCCCAATACAAAGGGAGTTCCGCAGGAGATACATCAGCAATGCATCCACTTTGAAGAACTAAAAGGAACTAGGTCTAATCATGAGTTGAGTTCTTTAGTTGAATATCAAGATCCACAAGATCTAGATATTTGCTATGGGCATTTGTAGTCCTGACTCGATTCTATGATTAGAGACGGTTTAAGCTATTAAATTGACCAAAATACTGATCCTTGGTGGCTCTCCGGGCGAGTTCCAACCATCTGTGAGCTGATGAATTGAGGCGCATAATTAAACTAGGCGGTATGCGGGAGAGAGGCGGTTTTGATACTGGGGCAGCCAAAGGCGACTCTAAGAAACCCTAAGGACGAAATTAGCAAGCTAGGGTTTTCCTGCACCTAAATAGACATGGGGGTTTTAGGCTGGGGTTTTTCCTACCCTAAATAGACATGGGGGTTGGCTGGGAACATTTACCCAATTTGGCGGGATAATTGGAAGGCCCCATACCTTTAATTGGCTAGGTGGCAAAATATACGCCAACGGAAAGGTATTGCCCTCATTAATGCGCACATGGCGCATTAAGCAATATCATTTTCCTAGTAAGTTGCCCTAGGGCTACTTGCTGGCTATCGTTAGGCGTATAAATCCAATCGGGGTGGCGTCTGGCGTGGCGCAAATTCATCATGTTTTGGTGTTCTTGATTTCGATGTCTCACGCGGCCTACCGCTTCAAAACAAAAAGTTAGTTTTCGCGACCCGGTAGCGGAAATGGAGAGACCCCTCACTTGGAAAATTTTGGCTCATTCTTTTTTAATCTTGTTAAATTCCAATTCACTTAATTATTTACTAGCTTAGCATAACTACAAAGGTGAGAAAAAAATTTTTTCCCACTTTTCGAGGCTTGAGGATCCTATCAAGTTAGTACTCGGGAACATGGTCGCTTTTGCTTTGCTCTTGGTCTCCAAAGAACATTGCTCGATACCTTCATGGCGTCCCCTACTGTAATGCGGTGCACTCACCGTATACAAACAGAGTTCTTCCCCCACCAGCTCCATCGCGTCGGGGCCCTCCACATCTCAACTTTGCACCCGTAGCGAGGTCGGTGGGGAGTGAAGGTGTCATTCTACCCCGTCTCCCTCGGGGCCTACCTAGGCTAGCGGGCGTAAACATACATGTCGGTAGCACATACATCAACATCCACGTGACCATCTCGAAGGATGGTCCTCCTCATATCTCTGCATAGACAAGGATCAGCACATCACATAGGGGGATCCTACCCAAGGCTGGAACTCAAAGGATAACCGGCGGCTTGGGTCTCCGGAGAGTTCGTTAGGGGCAAATTCATGGCAATGGAATTGGTGGCATAGAACATGGCATAGGGTTGTCCACTCCATCCGCCCCTCCACAATGCACACTTTGCGAGTAGGCAAGAAAAAGTGTTGGGACGGCGATAGCCGCCGGGATGCATAGCCAAAGGGCTATTCACGGGTCTCATCCTCCCAGTTCGATGGGGCGGGTAGGGATCACTCCCTCGAGATCTACATCTTGACTCAAGGTGACTAGAGGGCCACCGCCCGTATTCGACCGAACCCACCGGAAAGTGTACACCACTTCCGCGTTAATGCCGAGGCCCATGCCGCCACCCTTTTCGGTGGTAAGCCATTAGACCTAGTCACAATGATCCCGGTAGGCTTTTACACACCGGGGGATGGATTCGGAGATTAGAACATGAACCTCCCTTCTTAGCCGCCCGGCCCCTCCACCGACCGGTGTGGCTCTTGCTACAGGCGAATCTACAATTATTGCTAGAGAGGCTACTCTAGAGCATCAACTACAAGCTTTAGGGCCTCTACCCCCTCCCAATACAAAGGAGTTCACAAGAGATACATCAACCCAATACATCCCCGGAAGAAACTCCAAAGAACTAGATCTAATCATAGAGTTAGGTTCTTTAGTTAGTGTCCGAGATCTAAGATCTAGATAGCTTATGGGCAATTTAATAGTCTAAACCTACTGATTCTATGATTAGAAGGCGGTTTAAGCTATTAAATTGACCAAATCTGATCCTTGAGTGGCTCCTCAGGGACCTTGGAGTTCAACCATCCTCAACAGCTGTCGGTGTCTGGGAAACCGATAAACAATTAAGCTTGAGGCGTCACGGGGAGGCGGTTTTGGCTCTGGGGCAGCCAAACCCGAGCTCTAAAACCCTAAGGACGAAAATTAGCAAGCTAGGGTTTTCCTACCCTAAATAGACATGGGGGTTTAGGCTAGGGTTTTCCTACCCTAAATAGACATGGGGGTTTAGGCTAGGGTTTCCAATTACCCAATTTGGCATGTGGGATAATTGGAAAGGCCCCACTTGCCTTTAGTGGCTAGGTGGCAAAATATGCCAACATGGAAAGGTGTGCCCTCATTAATGTGCACATGTGCACATTAATAATATATGAACACTCCTAGTAAGTTGCCCCCTAGGGCTACTTACCTGGCTATCCGTTGGCGTATACGTCAATCGGGGTGGCGTGTACGCGTGACGTGGCGATTACAATGTAAATCACGGGGCGTATATCTTTGGAGCGTCACAAGGTGAGCCTTGATCCAAATGCTACAGAATTTACGCCATCCCCTACATCTTATGAGTCTCGAACATTCTGCTGCTGCATAGGCCGCAAGAAGATTGTTGCAGCCGTTCACCGTACCATGCCAGAAGTTCATAAAGTCATTTTCCTGCAGCAAACGATTTACTCTAGAAGCTTATCTTGCACTCCACAGAATGAAATTTCATTCCGGTTAGGGGTTTCGAACAGCACCATCCGCGGCGAGGGGCGACCGAGAGTTTCTGGCAACAACCCGGTTTGGGCGATCCGCGAATATTTTAAGCATATGCAAAGCATATACACGGATATTCTACAAACCCGTAAACAAGGGTTTGCCCCTAGGGGCAATCAAAAGTGTACAAAAACACAAAAAAAAACATGTTATTATGCTAGATATTGAAGTTCATTGTTACCATATAATCCTGCATAAAGCATATTCTGATGGCTTCACAAGGGCTTGATTTGTAATATATAACTTTACTTTAATATAAGAAGTTTACTCTTGCGTAATGCGGTTGGTTTTTAAATATGTTGTTGGAATATTTAACCGAAAGTGCCTTTAAAGTGGTCATGTGTGAGGATGATGTTAGAATAACATTTGTGCCTTACTTTTAAGGTCCTAAAGTGGACAATTTTACTTTGACAAAAAAATGATAACAGATTTGGTGCGTGAACAAATTGCAACGGTGCTTTGTCTCTTACTTTTCCAAGTTCAAAGACCATTTCCAATTAGCATTCTTTGAAGCGAGAATATAAAGGTTGTAGCATTGTAAAATGTGTGAACCGTTTGGATTCAAAAATTTATGGAAGAAATTGGGATTCCACGGCCAATAAGACCCACTTGCATATTCAGCGATAATATGAGCAAAGATCGCATTGCAAACAATCGTTTTTTTTTTTTCATGGCGTAACTAAGCATATTGAGATGACCTACCATTTTTAATGCAGAAAAGGTTGAGAATGGAGAAATTGACATCCAATCACCGCAGATCGAGGAAGATCAAATTGCAGATATTTTCACAAAGCCATTAGGAAAAGCCAAGTTTGAAGATTTCGGGTTGGCTCTTGGCGTGAGGAAAGATTCGGAATATCACATTAAGGGGAGTGTTAGAATAGTATAATGTGATATATTTTGGACATGTTAAGTCATTGTGACTTAACGTTGTAACTTAATGTTGTACCCCATGGGACACTTTATATTAGCCCATGGGTCCCCATTCTTTATCTTTTCCCTATTTGCCACCCAACATGAGGACGTGGCACATATATATATGTACATCTCTGAGTTAGGGTAATATATAAGTTTCTTGCTCCTCCTTTGTTACTTGTGCGTCTCCTCCTCTCTCTATAGTGTTTCATTGTTCGGATCATCTTCTCCACTCAACATTTGGTATCGGAGGCTTTGAGCATTAAATTTTGGTAATAGTTTTTGTTCATATTTTACGAATTTGATACATAGACAGGATAGATTGACATACCTTGCAGGAAGTGATCTTAGGCAGTTCATAGTTAGGCATGAAGCATATACAAAAGAGATTGCAATGAAATTGCATTGCATTCATGGCATGTTGAAGGTTTACACCAATCACTCATGATATATTTTTGCTTATGCATAGCTAGGTTGGAAATAGAAGGTGAAGGCAGACATAACATAAGACCATGGTGGTCGATTGTTACCAGTTGGCACTTTGTTAAAGAAAAATGAAAAAATGTTGGCAAATAGAAAGTGAAAAGGCATATCGTATTGTTAGAAATAGCTACAAACGTTGGCACACCAACTGGAACAATTCCGATAGAGCTAGATGAGACGAGCCCGCCGAGTTGACCCTCCTGGCAATACGATCTTATCAAAAACTATACAAACTAGAAGAAGACAATATAGACACATCGAGGATTCCCTTTTTGAAGATGTTAGATAACGTTTTGCCGAAGCTAATAATAGAAAGGTGTATGGTTATAATGAAGCCGCCTTCATAAAATTCAAATTGTATTAAACTAATATGCAAGCAACGTGGAACTCGGATTTTGTGATAAAATCTATTGTTGTATCGTTGTATAATTCATTGTATCGTTGTATATATTCATTGTGAGTGCAAGAAATTAGATGTCGTTGTATATATTCATTGTGAGTGCAAGAAATTAGATGTATTTGGTACAAATGTAACGAATAGTTTTTAGGTTATTTTAGTACAGTTTCCTTGGTGATGTTCCATCCAAGTGGAGGATTAGACATGCACTTGGGAATGGTTGTAGCATTCAAATGGAGAGTTAGACATGCACTTGTAAGATGGAAGAAGAGGATTTTAATGACTAAGCTTAAGTTAAAAACTATATTGATAGAGTTAAAAAGTGAAGGTCAATATCAGGGCAGACATTGAAAGGGAAGAAATCAGAATTGCACAAGGGTGGAGGCTTAAGGCCAAAATAAGAGAAATCAAGGAAGATGAGAGATGTAGCTCGAAATTCTTCTTTGCCAAAGCTAAAGGGAGAATTAAAATAAATCATATCTTTGACATCAAGGTTGGAGATGAGGTAATTGTGGAGGAAGACCAAATTAAGCGGGCAGCCACTGAGCACTTCACCAATATTATGGGGACCAACGCTGACTGCTCGCATAATAGAATGGATGATTTTATAAACATCCAACCTAGAGTAACAGTGGAAGATAACCTTTCTCTTCACAGGTCATTCACCAACATTGAAATCCTCCAAACTGCCAAAGACATGGACAAGGGGAAAACTCCTGGGCCAGATGGTCTCCCGGTGGAATTCTTTCTTAAGGCTTGGCCTATTCTCGGGGATAGTATCACAAGTATTGCCAATGAGTTCAGGGACAGGAAATGTTTGGATGCCAGGATAAACACGAGTCTGATAGCACTGATTCCTAAGGTGGACATGTCGGCTTCCTTCTCGGACTATAGGCCAATCTCTCTTTCAAATGTGGTATACAAGTTAATTTCAGGGACGATTGCAAGGAGACTCAAGCCTATTCTTGATAAAATTATTAGCTCCTCTCAAGCTGCATATCTCAAGGACAGATTCATTCTGGATAATATAGTGACAGCTATTCTCGGCCTCAACTGGGCCAAGGACTCCAAACAAGACATTGCTCTTTTAAAACTGGACATTACTAAAGCATTTGACACATTAAGCTGGAGCTTCCTCTTTAAATGATGCAAGGCAATGGGCTTCTCGGACGAAGCGACTCAAATTTTTAAGGCTATTCTTATCAACTCAAGATCCTCTGTTCTTATTAATGGAGATTGCAGCCCCTTTTTCCTTGAAAGAGGGGTAAAACAAGGGTGTCCCCTTGCCCCCTTCCTATTCCTTATCATTATGGAGGCCCTCCACTGCAAATTGGAGGAAGCAAAGAACTCTAATTTGATCCAGAGATTAAATCTACCGGAGAATTATGAGGGAATTGATCAATTCCTAAATGGTCACTTTTTTGGATGATACTTTTCATTTTGGTTTCAATGGATTATCAGTCTATTACTAATACTCAGATCATTTTGGAAGCCTTTGGAGGAGCAGTCGGGGATGCGTAATCAACCCCATCAAATCGAAAAGTTACGGCCGGATCGTAAAGGGAGAACACACGGCCAACCTTTTGGGTTGTAAGTATATCTCCCCTACTAATCCTTCAAAAATTCTGGGCATCCCTTTTGCTCTAAAAGGTAGCCCTTCTGATATCTAGACCGACATTGTAGACAAGTTCCAAAAAAAGGTGGACAGTCTAAATTCGAAGTATATCTCCAAACAGGGAAGGGCAATTATAGCTAATTCTGTTATTTCTTCTTCCCATGTATACCAGTCCTTGGTTATCCTTACTCCCAAAAAGGTTTCTAATAAACTGCAAAGTATAATTGGCAGGTACATCTCTTGTGGCCAAAATAGGAGATGTTGGACTCTTGTGGCTATGACAGAATGCTGTAAAAAGAAAAAGGATGGAGGATTGGGGGTTATGAATATCGAAAAGCAGGGGCTTGCTCTAGCAGCCAAATACTTTTTCAAGGCAGCTCACAACTTGATCAAACACCCTGTCTCCATCATCATTAGGCACTATCTGAGTAAGTGTTGGTCCTTTGGTTGGAGGCAAGTCAAGATTGTTCTTCCCCATGCCATTTACTTTCCATTTATCAGACTGGCCTCGGCCCCAGCTCGATCAAGAAATGGATTAAAGCTTGGAATATGACGAGGGAGTATTTAATTGGGATGATGGCCTATCCATGGACCAATCTATTTTCCGGAATCCCGCTATTCTAACCTATGATCCTTCTTTATATCTAGCATGTCACTTTCCAGGCCAGGCCAAGCTTTGGAGGAGTAAGGGAATTAACCTTATCAGGGATATGTATAATGAAGAAGGGATCATACCCTTTGAGAACTCGACCCTGGCAGAATAGGGAGCTGCTTGCGAAACTCTCTACAACAACATTTGTAATACTCTGATTCATGGTCAATGGGTGGAGGATGGTGGTAATTGGAATTATCATGGCAGAACCACTCTCACTGTCAGAATGGCCTACAGATTCCTCATGAGAGATTATTCAATGACCATTCATGATAAGTGGGAAACAGAAATGGACAGATGTACGAGGAATTTGAAGTTTATGTGGTCCAGCCCAATCTATTTTAAGATCAAATCCTTTATGTGGCAATTATGGCACAAAGCCTTGGCTACAAATTACAAGAGATATAGAATGCAGATGACAGATTCTGATGTGTGTCCGAGATGTTTGGGTCAAAGAGAAGATGAGAATCACCTTTTCAGAGAATGTATTTGGTCTGAGTGGGTGTTGGAGCTAGCCTCAGATCTCTTGGGATTTGATCTTTCCTCTATGAGCTCACTTGACTTCTTCATGCCCAACAATTCGAATGACTGGAGAATTTATATCCTCCTATGGAGGATATGGAAAGGGAGAAACACTCTTATCTTTAATAATGAAATCATTCACCCTGAAGCTGTTATCAGGCAGATTTCATATGATATTAAGTGGATTAATGATGCCATCTAATCTTACTTATTTATCATTTACTTTTGCAGGGATCATCTTCATACTGGTGAGGAAGCTTAAATGGAAGAAAACAGATCCCACTACCAACATGGAATGGCTCAAGGTTTTTGGGCCGCCAAACATGTACGGGCACGAGGAACCTTGTTTTTGCAACTGCTGCTGTGATCAGCCGCCGAATGTTCGAAGGGACTTGTTATGTGAAGCCAAAGACAGCAGGGGAAGATTCAATATGACCAAAGCGACATCTTGCTTATGCACCTTTTGCATCCTATCTATTATGGTCAGGGGAAGAGGAAGGAAGATCACAAACTTCAACCTCAGAGCTCTCTTCTGATATGGAAATCTCTGTTCTGACAGGAAAAGCTATCTGATATCATAGAACAAACACAACACATGATCTGATCGTTCAACATCTTTAAACTTTTATATGTTTATAGGTTTTTGGGTTATACTTCCCTGTAAAAAGTAAATTTTGTACCATTACCTATACATTAATATACACTTAGGCCTTCAATTAAAAAAATAAAAAGTGAAGGTCAAAAGCGAGGTTATAAGCTATATCTATGACTTCAACTAATCAAAATGAAGGTAAAACTAAGTACAAAACATGCATACTATGTCCTCCTTACATACATTCGATATTGGTTTCATGGTGTAGTTGGTTATCACGTTAGTCCTACACACTAAGGTCTCCAGTTTGAATTTGGATGAAACCACAAACACTAACTAAGTTCTCTAGTTTGAACTTGGATGAAACCATAATATTTCAAGCACATTTCTTTCCCCTATAGCTGTAAGTTATTAAATGAAAATTCTGGGAAAGGACTCGCAAGAGACACAAAACCGACCGAATTTGTCATTCATCACGCCAAATAAAGATACAATGTTTGAAGAATAGAGAGGGGTAGCCGACCATAGGAACAATATCGGACTACCCCGTAAAAAGAAATGTGCACAGGCAATGTAAAAGAGTAATGGCGACAACTTCTCATCGGGATAAAAAACCCCGCCCTTTCGGGTTTTCGAGGAAAACCCTAATGAGAAATGGTCGCCAACAACCTTTGAATGTGTTGCCCGGAAAACCAAAGAGATAAGTTGATGGCTAAACACAAAATATAGCAAGACCCTTAAGAGGGCGGAAGCCCGCAAGCAACAAAACCCCTAAAAAAATACCCGTGAATGGTTAGAGAAAAGCAAACTCATGCCCTCACGCAGTAGGGAGGAAGGAGGGAAGCAACGAGAATAGAAGAAGAGTCTGCCGCGGAGAAGACGCCGATAACCTTAGGCGAAAAGAGGAAATAGCCTTTATTTTTTCGTCCTTTCTCGGAATGGCATGTATCCGATGGCTCCGGATCGATGCTATTCGGGAAAGGACTCGCAAGAGACACAAACCGCCGACTACCAAAGAACTTCCTTAACTATAAGCCGAGGGCGAAAAACCCCGCAAGCAAACACAAAGAACTCAAAAAACACCCGTGAATGAGTATAGAAAATTCAACATGTAGCGTAAAAAGAGAGCATCACCCCAATAGAGTGGAGAAAGAAGACCCAACCCGTGGAAAACAAGTAACGAGAAAGAAATATGCGCCACCCCGAGGTGGAAATAAATAGCATCACCCGCAGTGGAGATAGCATCACCCAACGGGTGGAAAACAATTATGCATCACCTTGAGGTAGAAAATAAACAAAGAAAGACCAAGCAGTGGAAATAGCATCACCACCATGGTGGAAAAAGCGCCACCCAACGGATGGATAACAACCATGTAAAAAGAAATATGCATTGCAAAATAATGCTAGACAATGTTATTTACAACATCACTAAAGATGATAAATAGACATGAATGTCACCATCACGATGGAAATAAACACCACCACCCAACAAAAACGGGTCCATAAAAACGCGACATCTAGAGAAAGATAAGCATCAATGTAAAATCATAAAAAGAACATCAAGAACACTAAACAAACTAAAAGTGGCCCAATATAACAAATTTGTATATAACAACGTAAGACACGCCATGTCTAGATAAAGAGAAGCATAAAAAGGAAAAAATGATCCAATAGAAACCCATGTCGCAAAAAATCTCAATGTTGTGCCAAATGCAATATGTATCATATCCGGATAAAGTTAAATAGCAACACCATGCACAAATTAGAATGTGCCCAAGACAATACCTTGTGGACAACGAGGACACCCCATATCTAAATAAAGAGAAAAAACTAAAGATAATCCAATATAAAACCCATGTCAAAAAAAATCTCAATGCAAAGGCCAAAACGAATATGCATCCTATCTAGATAAAGCCAAATAGCAAATATGCCAAAGATATGTAATGAGCATACCAAATAGAAAAAGATCCGCTACAAGTGCAAAAACCTTTAATAGACAGCTTAGAACCGCCAGTGTGGAGTTGGGTCGCAGCACATAGGAGGAGAAGAAGAGGAGCCACCACCACCCAAGCAATCGAATAGGATAAAGGACGAGAGGAAGGAGAGGAGCGAAAAGAGGGGCCGGGGCGCCAAGGATAGTGACGGGCCGTGCATGCAACGAAGGCAAGAGAGCTAAAGAAATCATATGAGCACCCGCAAGTGGGTCTCGCTTTGGAGTGGCAAGGGGAGAAAGGAACCGTGGTCCAAGAGTCCGTTCAAGCACGGTGGAAGCCGCGATTGACGACGAGAACCGCCAGCCGCGAAGCAGCCGGGAGAAAAAAGCTAAGTTGAGAAGAAGAGCCGAAAACGCCGCGCTATGGACTACATCACCAATGACCAAAAAGGGAGGAACATTAGAGAACAAAAACAATGAAAAGAAAAAAGGACGCCGCCAACGATGATAAATCGAAGGAAGGGGCCCAAGATAGTTGATCGATTTGAAGACGATGCCTGGACCGAAGTCCGCGGAATGGGGCTATGGACCAAAGTTCACGAAGTCCAAGAAGTGGCTATTATCCCTTCTGAACCTGTGGCCAATATCTAGAGGGAGATAAGTCAACAAAGGAACCCTTCATCATGGATCCCCAAAAAGAATAAACAATAACGATAAATAAGAAGGAAAATAACAAGTAACCGAGATAATAAGGCAAAGAGGAAAACTTACGATAGGAATGCAAAAATACATAGACATAAAGATCGAACGAGAAACATGGAGATGTTGAGTAGAGTCGCACACCACGAAGCGAAGCGCCGAGAGGACGAGGACCGCCAAAGAACCGGTGGAGTATGAACCTCAACATGTAGACCGTGATATCGAAAGCAAAAAACGGAGGAAACGGGAAGAATGATAAAAAACTAGGGGCTAAAAGAACATGAAAAGTCAACCATGTCTAATAAAGCAACGTCTCGAAACTTACACAATGAGTATGTAATATCATATATAGGGAGCAAAGCTATGCACGAAAAATCAGCCCATCATGAACATGACCAAGTGGAGCTAACGAAAAACAAAGAAGCTCCCAAATCCATAAAATTGGTACACCAACAATATCACCTGCCACCCATGTTCAAGAATAGAAAATATAACTTCATGAAGCAACAAATAAGGCGCTTAATAAAGTGAACAAAGGAACCAACAAACACTAGAGCCCCCCGATGATCATGCCAAAAAGAAGAAAAATCTTAAACACAACCCCAAATATACAAAACCCAAAGATTCGGACCAAACCAAGTATAGAATATACATATAAGAAATTGAGCCACAAAGGAGAAAGAGGTGGAAAACATGTCACAAAAATACTTGAATGGAAACAGAAAATTTAAGAGAGAGAGAGAGAGAGAGAGAGAGAGAGAGAGAGAGAGAGAGAGAGAGAGAGAGAGAGAGAGAGAGAGAGAGAGCCAGAGCCGAAACCTCCAAGCGCTGAGTTGGGTCACGGCTAACGTGAGCTTAATGGAGCTTCCAAACAATAAAATGAGACGAATCGCAGATAAACTATAAGCCCAAACCCCCGCCACGAAAAACCCGTGGGTCGGTCGTGAGATAGCACCTAAGCACGAGCGAGGGTGAGATTTAAGAGGAGCGCCAACCCACTGCCCCGAGAAGAAAATGGAACATGTAGAAGGCAACCCATGAGCCATTAAGGAGAACAAGATCGCGGCATAATGGCTGCGTAAACCGCGAAACGACAAGCACCTCAAAAGGAGGTGAGCAATTAGAAACGATTCAAAAAAAGAGAGAACAAAGATCACCCTGTGGGGTGGAGAAAAGCATCACCCAAATGGGTGGAACAAAAAAAAGATGATAAACAGAAAATTGTGTGTAAATATAGCTAAATATCAAATATCATGCGTGGGGTAGCATAATGCATAAGGATACCCGGGATGGAGAAAAGCATCACCTAGCTGGTGGAAGAAAAAACATGATAAATGTAAAATTGTGTGCAAATATAGCTAAATATCAAATATGATGTGTGGGTAGCACAATGCATAAGGATACCCGGGATGGAGAAAAGCATCACCCAGCCGGTGGAAGAAAAAGACAATAAAGTTATGTTTTTAAGTCCAAGGATAAATAATGAGAAAAGAGGAGTGCAAGCCAATGAACAAATCAACAAAGAAAGAACCACGCATAAGAGCCCAACGACTAGAAAAAATTGTAAAACACGACGCTTTAAGAACAACATGAACAATGCTATAATCCCCAAAACATATGGAATACTTGGAACACAAGCCATGTAGCAATATTGAAAATAACTAAAATGGCATACACAAGTCGTAACAATAACCAAAAAACAACCCGGCAATGAGACATAAAAAAGACAAAGTGCAACCTGGCAAAAACAACTATGGGAAACCTAGAATGTAGAAGATAATACCACCCGAATAACGTATACCACCTGAGTCAAGTGTAGTGCATCACACATAAGATACAAACCCAAGTGCAAAAGATAAAACCCAAACCACCATGGGGAAATCCTAAACACAGAAAAGAATGCCACATATAACCACATGGGAACCACAATATAAAAAATAACATACAAAATAGATACATGTCGGAGAAATAACACGCAATTGAGGCCATACTGCAACCTACCATGGAAATGGAATGCATCAATGTAAAAAAGACAAATGCAACCCGGAAGATGGTGATCACAAATCTATAGGCAATAAAAAGATAATAAACCAAGAGACTGCAGCGTAGAATTATGAAACCAAGACAACATCCCAAGGAAACGACCACAAGACAAAACCGAGATAAAAAGTGAGCCAGAACATAAACAAGAGAAAAACAGCGCGAGGAGAGCATAGACCCATTTAAATAGTATGGTGCATCGAATCCACGATAAAAACACAAGTGCAAAGAAGAAAAATCCAAAAACAACGAGGCATAGGTGAGAAGTAAAACTTTTAACTAACAATACGCGAAAGTTGACAGAAGGTTCCGAATATTGCCCACAAAAACAACTCAACAGTGAAGACCTTCCCTAAAAATGAGAAGACTGCGATCAAAATAGATCAGTGAATGCAACATAGGGATAATAGCAAGGGAAACAACAAGAGTGACGAAAAACATAAGGTGCGAGGAGATGAAAAGGACAATAGATGTAGTAATGATTAATGAAGGCTTAAGAAACCCATAGAAATATGTGAATGAGCATGCAAAACAACGGTGGAAAAACGAATCCACGAAGTATCCAATGAGACGAAAGTATAAGAGCAACAACCGATATCACAATGAAAAATAATGATTCAAAGATTAATATTGGGGACCAAATTAGGCTAATATGGGCAAACATCATATAAGAAATCAAGTATACCATTTCCCGGATTAGCATGCCACAAATGACCAAACGCACTGTATAAGTCAAAAACAATTTATACTTGCAAAAAGACATCGTATAGAAAACACACCGCAAATTATAATTAAAAACCATGCCAAAGCACCATACATAAGAGTAAATGTACACCGAAAAACCCCAAATAATGCTAGAAGCACAAATAACGAGGCAATCGTGATGAAAACGATAGTTGTAAGAAATGCTACAACAGGGACTTTGACGAGAAAATGATCGAACAAAAAAATTGTCTACATACCCTTAAGCAAGAACCCCTGACATATAGAAGACTTTTGCAAACTCCTGAAACCGGAGACCAACCCCTAGCCCAAGGGCAAGCCAACAAATGCACCCAAGTGAACGATGTGTAAGTGAGTAAATGAGTGATGAAGAAAAGCAAAGGTGAAAAAATGTTATATGAAATACAGAGGTAGTGAAGAGGTTTGCGTTCACCGGAAGCCGCTTCGACGAGGCAGGCTCATAAAGAGATGAGAGCAAGAATGCCGGATTCAACCACCGAATTTTGCATGGCGGATTCGCGCTCCAGAGTTCCCCGCCGGCAGCCGACCGCATGCGGAACCCGTGAACCGGGCCGCCCGCCTCCTCCGTAAAACGCCCAAAAAAAAAAAAAAACAAAAACGGAGAAGCCTCAGTGAGAATGTAAGCATCAAAGGAGATGGCGGATCGCCTTCGGGGACAATCACGTTGCAAACATGTGAAATAGGATGTCAATCAAATAAATTTCTTCGATGGCTATTACCAACCGGCCAGGTATGCCGCGAAAAAGTGAGTGAAAGGTAAAACTTGCGATATGAAGAGAAAGATAGGCCCGACAAGCCGAGAAAAAGTGCAGCCTACCTAATTAAAACCCCAAAGGAACCAAATCGAAGTCGGAATCATCATTTTGGTATTGAAGGAATCGAGCCTCGGACAAACAGCAAAGGAAACCTCTCTTCCACCTAACTCGGTAAGTTGTAAATAGCCCATGTCACAGGGTAGTTCCACTGGCCGCAAAATGTTCTTCCGATATCTTCCGATAGGCGCACCGATCATGGGTTAAACGGCCGCCATCGTTTCCTGCAACAAAAAATAACAAAAATATATCGCTAGGAGGCCCATCACGACTGAAATAGCCCTTGCTGGTACCCAACCGTCAGTGGAGAACTGCATGCAAAAATAGAACGAATCCCAAATGAAACCGAAAGCAACCTATGGCTGATCAAGAGGCCCATGCCTCGAAAACCAATTAGAACAATTTGTTACAAAAGACTCAAAAAAAACAAATGAGAAAAGCCGCGGGCTACCCAGTTAAAACAACATGCTACCCGGATAAAAACAATTGAGACGATCTCACGTAGTGTGCAGGCGCCAAGACATAACAAAAATATATCATTCTCTTGTGTGGATCGTGCATGTGTGTATGAGAACAAAGTCTCTCTCGAATCAAGAAAAGAGCTAAAGAATATTACAAATAAGAGGTAAACATGTCAATCGAATTCCCCTCGTGACAAGCCCCCGCAATACGATGTCCGACGAAGAAGAAGACAAGAACCGTAAGACGACATAGATTGAGAAGACTAACATAGATTGGAGTGGAAGAAGGAAGGGCTATAGATTGGAACAAGAAAAGGAGAAGAGATTGAGAGGACGTGGTGTGGCAATGGGAAAGACAATTGATCCGGGCGATGGAGTTTGGGAGGAAGCAACAAGAATAGAAGAAGAGTCAACGTGGAGAAGACGCCCGATAACCGGTGTGAAAGAGGAAATAGCCTTATATAGCAGCTCGCCCTTTCCCGCATAATATTATCCGATGGTTCTGGATCGATGCTATGACTTTATAAATGATAAACATCAAATCAAATCAAATCAGTTCAATCTACTATTTTAAGCGGTATCACGGTACTATTCATATAGCGAAGTAGAGTTGCTCTCACGCTACATATCAATGAATGACACTAGATGTTTTACTTTTTTTGCAAGACAATTACAATCCTAGTGGTACCAAATTCATATGGTGTAGATGGCTATCTCAACAATCCCATATATTGAAGAGGTTTTCAATTCAAATCCGAATAAAACCAATTCTAAAATAACATATCTCATACTGTCTAGTGTGTTAGCCTTGTGCAATGACCAACTACAAAACAATGTACAAAACGAACATTGCTCATTTTTGTGACAAATAGGTCGATAACAACTACCATAGCAAGAACTGTTGATTTACGTTTCCGCAACAAAATACTCTACATATTGTTTTTATATTGTAGTTGGTTGCCATATTAGTCTTACACACTAGATGTATCTAGTTCGCATGAATGAAACTATAATATGTCAAGTGACAATTTTTTTCCCAAGGTGCCAGTTTTAGTTCGAACTTGGCTGAAACTATAATATTTCAAGCACATTTCATTTCCCAAAATGGCAATTATTCTCAAAATGCCAATTATTCCCAAAATGCAGGCGACCTGGTAATGTTCGTCTCCTTATATGCAGGCATATTTTTTTCATATACTTGTCAATTATTCTCACGCAACCTGCTAATGCTCGTCTCCAAAAATGCAGATGACTTGCTAACACCCATCGCTAACGCCCGTCTTCCAAAATGCAAGCACATTTCTTTTTCCCATACTTGTCAGTTATTCCCACAATGTGGGCAACCTGCTAACGCTCGTCTCCCAAAATGCAGGCGACCTGCTAACATCCGTTTGCCATGTCAATTCAGTGGCCACAAATGGTGAAGAAACTACGCAACCGACCTGCTAATGCCCATCTGTCAGGTCAATTCAATGGTTCCAACATGTGAAAAACTAGGAATACATGAAAGGGAAAAAAAAAACTATAGTTTAGAAGTATTGTGTACCCTAAATAATCTGCATATGATCTAGGAACAAGGGAATATGTTGAACCCCACCATCAAACAAGGGTTTGTGGGAGGTGCACCTAACATATAGGGGATATGCCATCTGCATGCATAGGGTTGGAGGAAACCCCCTTGTATACATTTTTTCTCACATAAAAACCCTTACCATACTGTCTTATCTGTTAAGAAAAGTTGCACCCCTACCATACTTATATTTTTGTTAGCAATATTTAAATTTCGATTTGAATTGTAGAATAAGGAGTGAAATCACTGTAACAATGGAAAAAACTACTATAGCAATGAGACGCCGATGTTAAGTCTCGGCCTAAAAGATGATCGATACACTGCAAATTGGAAGCTATCCTAATGGAATCAAATTTGCTTCTGTCTCAGCTCACACCAAATCAATATGACAATAGACCTGGCCACTTGATGGGCAAGTATACATACTTATGTACGTGTATACACATGCATGGAATGCATGGAGAATGGAGAATACAAAAAATGATTTTACCTTTATGGAAAAGAATTTCTGCAAGAGCTTTTGCAGAACATGAAAGCAGAAGGAGCAATTCTGGGCAGTTTTGGAGCCTAACTTTGGAACATCATATCTCAACAATTAGCTTTTGGGATTGGATCTGATCAGACCGAAACTCATTCGTATGAGAAAGTTATGGCATAAATTGTGATGCTAGGTCAGAATTGACTGCACTATGTATGTTCTTCTGCAGTTTGATTCTTGGAGCTAGAAATTGATCTTTTGAGGCACAAGCAATTGCAAGAGGTCCAGACATCCATGCATGAAGGAATTCTTAGGTGGGGTTTTGCTATTGATTTTTGCATGTGAATATGAATATGTAGCATAATAACAGGGGGTTTTCTTTGTGTTTTTGTACGCTTTTCACTAAGGTTTTCCTATGATTTCGTGATGTATTCAAATGGATGTACTAATGCGTACATCTAGAGTGCACCATTTCTGAGCCATTGATTTTTACCTCTTTTTTTTCAATGGTCAACAACCAATGGCTCACAACAAAAGCCCATTTTTTTGTGCGTGTGGTGCATAATGGTCAACAACCAATGGCTCACAACAAAAGCCCTCTTTTTGTGTGTGTGGTGCATAATGGGCACATGAAGGGCTTGAAGGGCGCATGTAGTGCAGTTTTCCCGCCAGCAACACATTTCTTATCATAACTTTTGATCCAGAGCTCTGTTTGAGATGATTTTTATTGCGTTGGAAAGCTCTCTCCGAGATCTTTTTGATAGTGTATGATATGAATATGTTTGCTTAAGTTATCTATGCTAAAACAGCAATTTTTCGGCCGGGTTTGGTAGGCTTTCACATGCTACCAGCTGATTAATACAGGATTGCGCTATTGGATATTGTTTTATGGCTCATTCCAAATGAAGCTTGCAAAAAATTACCATGCATTTTTAGATTTTGAGGCAGTTATTAAGCAAATTCCAAGGCTTCTAGATCCTTGTGCTAACAAGCAGAAAAGTTTCCTACTTTGGTTTCTCACCACAAGAATCCATGGAGGCCAAAGGCTGCTGTTAAATTCCAGTTGAAAAATGTTTGTGTATGGGTGTTGCAAACTTTATGACTTTCAAAATAATGGGATCAATCTGCTCTATCTTTGTGGTAACTTTTACTTATGTTCTATTTGTTTTATTGTGATGAAATTCAAAAGCTACAGGTGATGAAAGCCTCAAATGAATTCTAGTTTTTTTTCTGGTTTGAATTCTAAAATTTTTGTCACACCTGCTGGGACGCCCCTAAAGGGGGGAGGGGAATTTTTTGCAACACAAACCATTAACATCCAACATATAAAAATTAAACCCCCCAACACATAACAACCAACACATAACAACCATTGACATTAACAACCAACACATAACTACCATTGACATTAATTAACACAACCATTGGGTCCAACACAGTTAAATTAAAATCCCCCTTAAACCCCCTTTGGTTTGGGTGCATAGTCACACGGGGGGTGACGTACGGCAGCGAGAGCCCTCATAATTGTATTTTGCACGTACGAAATCAACACCATATAGTATTCCGCTTGAAATCTTATAGTATTTTGCGAATCTTGTTATACAGTATAGCAAATTTTGTACTTGCATACCCCACAAACGAGGAACTTTACGTACGGTGTAGATTAAGGAATAAGGGGTGAATATGCTAAGGAAGGGCCGATATAGGCTTGAATCAATGGATTTGGCATGTCTCGAACCTTCTTAATTGGACGTCTACAACATTTGGAATTAACCGGTCACGATTTTGTTTTTGTTGTTTATATTTATTTGGTTGAATGATCTCTTTGCTTTGGTCTCGTATTTTGTTGCTAATCTAAGGACTTACTTAAAGAATAAACCATTGGGATGGGACTCAATCTCCTTTCTATTCTATTCTATTCTATTCTATTCTATTCTATTCTATTCTATTCTATTCTATTCTATTCTATTCTATTCTATTCTATTCTATTCTATTCTATTCTATTCTATTCTATTCTATTCTATTCTATTCTATTCTATTCTTTCATGTGGATGGGATTAGTGAAGACTACCACATATTGCTCAAAATAGTCACAAGATAGTAAGAGAATGCATTGCTTTAAATGATCATAATATAGCTAAAATAGTATGAAATATAAGGATTTAATAACTCTAAAATGGTAAAGAACATGACAATTTGACCTTTGAGATGGTTCCTAAGCAGATCTCGCTTGACAAAAGTAAAGGAATGAGCATCTGAATAGATAATCAGTAAGTTGAACATTAAGCTCAAGCATTGTGTATTCTGGGTTGTTTTGGCTCTTAGAGATGAAGCTATGGTTCAGGATAATGTGGCAGGGATTATATGCAGGCATATTGATTTTTAAGTTGAAAGTGCTGGGTGTTGAAATTTTCATTAGTTGCATAAATAAATCTCTTTGCTAAGGAAAGTGGGATTTTTAAGAAAAGATATTAAAACCATGGTTAATGATTTAGTTATAACTTTTGAGATGGAACTTTTGAAGGTAAGGTATGAGATGAGATTGAGTAGTTTGTCCAAGAGAGACATATGAAGCTTATGGGGGCTTCTGAGTACGACTATAGCGCAGAGCAGTGTTAATGAAAACCTAGGTCAAGTTGAATTAGGAAACCCGACTTCCATTCCGGTATATTGGTTGTTGCCACGTGTCGATATAGGAATGGGCGTCAGAGAATAACAGCGACCCTATTTCTATTTTGGTTCTAAGTTCAGTTTTGTAGATTGGAAAATTTTAGTATCTCTATTGTTTGATGAAGTACATATGTGTTGGATCTACATCAATATGACAGCCAGATACTTCCTCGACACGTTTAGATCTTCATCATGGTCTTCATTAATAGTTAGCTACTTCGACATTGCAGGTGAATATCAAGGGATGTAGGCACATGTATATTAAGAATCTAATGAACTTCACATGTCTTGGTCTTTGCATTGTTCCACTGTTGTTTTTGTTATTTTATTATGCACTTGGATCCTCTGGGGTCGGGCTTCTAGGTTCGGTGCCCTACGGTGCTTTGGCATTCTCACATCATCTGTGTTCTCTGTCTTTGTGCTCTATGACATTGGGCATGGCTTCCTCACATGTAGCTTCCTGGTGTGGATGTACATCAACTCTTGGAACCCATGGTAAGAGGTCCTCCAGTGCTAGACGTGGACTGGGAAGGAAGGGTATGCGCATATGAGGTTCACCCCACCACTCCTGCTACAGGGCTCGGAATGTGATATAAGTATAAGTATGGTAGGGGTGCAACTTTTCTAAAAATATAAGAAAGTATGGTAGGGGTTTTTATGTGAGAAAAAACGTATACAAAGGGGTTTCCTCCAACCCTATGCACGCACATGGCATATCCCCTATATGTTAGGTGCACCCCCTGGGGCAAACCCTTGTTTGATGGTGGGGTTCAGCATATTCCCTTGGTTCCTAGGTCATATGCAGGCTATTTAGGGTACAAAATACTTCTAAACTATTGCTTTCAATTTTATTTTCCTTCATGTATTCCTAGTTTTTCACAGGTTGGGACCATTGAATTGACCTGGCAGACGGGCATTAGCAGGTCGGTTGCATAGTTTCTTCACCTATTGTGGCCACTAAATTGACATGGCAGACGGATGTTAGCAGGTCGCCTGCATTTTGGGAGACGAGCGCTAGCAGGTCGCTTGCATTGTGGAAATAACTGACAAATGTGGGAAAAGGAAATGTGCTTGCATTTTGGGAGATGGGCATTAGCGATGGGTGTCAGCAAGTCATCTGCATTTTGGAAGATGAGCATTAGCAGGTCACCTGGGAATGATTGACAAGTATGGGAAAAAAATATGCCTGCATATAAGGAGATGGATGTTACCAGATCGCCTGCATTTTGGGAGTAACTGGCATTTTGGAAAAAGAAATGTGCTTGAAATATTATAGTTTCAGCCAAGTTCAAACTAAAACTGGCACTTTGGGGAAAAACAAAAAGTGCTTGAAATGTTAAAGTTTCATTCGAGTTCGAACTAGACACATCCAGTGTATAAAACTAACATGACAACCAACTACAATATGTAGAGTATTTCGCTGCTGAAATTTAAATCAATAATTCCTGCTATGGTAGTTGTTATCGGCCTATTTGTCACAAAAATGAGCAATGTTCGTTTTGTACATTGTTTTGTAATTGGTCATTGCACAAGGCTAACATATTGGGGGTCCTTGAGAATACATGGCTCAAGTACGCCAAAAAAGGGATTAGAGCATGTGGAAACTTGTTTTGCATTGGATTTAAGATTTTGTTTTTAAATGCTCTCTAGACAGTATGAGATATCCTATTTCAGAATTGATTTTACTCGGATTTGAATTGACAACCTCTTCAATATATGGGATTGTCGAGATAGCCATCTACATCAAATGAATTTGGTACCATTAGGATTGCAAAGAAAGTAAAAACATCTAGTGTCATTCATTGATATGCAGCATAAGAGCAACTCTATTTCGCTAAATGAATAGTACTGTGATACTCGCATAAAATAGTAGATTGAGTTGATTTATTTTGATGTTTATCATTTGTAAAGTCATTTTCATTTAATAACTTACAGGTAAAGGGGAAAGAAACGTGCTTGAAATATTATGGTTTAATCCAAGTTCAAACTGGAGACCTTAGTTAGTATTTGTGGTTTCATCCAAATTCAAACTGGAGGCCTTAGTGTGTAAGACTAACATGATAATTAACTACACCATGAAACCAATATCAATTGTATGTAAGGAGGACAGAGTATTTGTACTTAGTTTTACCTTCATTTTGATTAGTTGAAGTCATAGATATAGCTTATAACCTCGCTTTTGACCTTCACTTTTTTAGCGCTTTCACTTTAACTTTGACAAGCTTAGTCATTAAAATCCTCTTCTTCCATCCTAAACCATTCCCAAGTGCATGTCTAATGAATGGAACATCACCACGGAAACTATACTAAAATAACCTAAAAACTATTCATTACATTTGTACCAAATACATCTAATTTCATGCACTCAAATGAATATATACAACAATACAACTTTAATATAGCATCCTTTCGGGGATAGATTTATCATAAACTGAAAGTGCCATGTTGATTGCACATTAGTTTGATACCACTTGAATTTTATGAAGGCGGCTTCATTATAACCATACACCTTTCTATTATTAGCTCGTGGGCAAAGGGTTAACTAAAATGTGTCAATATTGTCTTCTTCTAGTTTGTATAAAAATCTAAGTAGCCCCAAGCATTATCATTGTATTATTTATATTTACATCTTTTATTATCTTAGAACTTTGGGCTCGCCCATGATGTACCATCCCATGGCGAGACATGGTCTCCGTGGACGTGAAAAATCTTTATCTACCTAACAACCTACCTAGCTATCTATCTATCTATCTATACCTTCAAAATGAAATCTTGAGGTAGGCAGTGGTACTATGAATGTCTGATGGAATTTTGGAACCAATGGGGAAATTTCATCCCATAGTGACACATGTCAATAATATGAACTTTGAAGCAAGAATTAAATACCAAGTCAGGCTGCGGCCCATGTTGGCATCAATAATATGAACTTTGAAGCAAGGATTAAATCCCAAGGTAGGCTGCGACACTATTATGCCGATGGAATTTTTTAGCCGACAAAAAAAATTAATCCCACATTGCTGGCGCGTCAATCATATAAATCTTCCTCATAAGAATTTTGGGGATGGCTAGAAAGAAATGTTGATGATCATATAAATTTTTCTTATAAAACTTTTTTACTCCATATCAACCTAAGGCTCTTCTCAGCCCAGAAATATGAGACTCTTTAAGTCTTTGCAAACAGAATATACTACATTATATAAGTAGCAAAATGCATAGAGAATTCTCTAGTCTTCTAAAAAATTCTCTAGTCTTGTAAAATACCCTGCCTCATTTCTCATTTTGTTCTCTGTAATTATAAAGCCCAGCCACGACATAATTGTAGTGGTCTCTCAAATAAACCAAATGTAATTAAATATTTATACTCTTCTCAATACTGTTTATCTCATACTTGCCCATCGTCCAGACCATATCAGACTGAGCATCCTTAGAAACTAAAGACCATCATTTAGCTTTACAAGAAACAAGTAGCCCATGAAACAAATCAAAGAGGACTGTCATTTTTATTGATCCACTCAAACTTGAGGCACCTTCATTAAGATGCAAAAATTCCAGCCCCGCAGTATGAAAAAGAAATAATCAGTCTACAAAATGAATAATGACACAAAATGCTCGGATTATATTGCAATATACAGGTAGTCTCCGCTACAAAATGAATTTAAACAAACTTGCTTCCCATGAAAGGCCAAAGATATCTCATGTAATGAGAAGCAGTAAAAGAAATTTTGGGCAAGAAATGCATTTAAAATTGCCACTATATGGCAGCATGCCGCTGGTTGACCTTCCACCTCCCAACCTACATTTACACACCGTACAAATTTATGCCGTACACTTACAACCTGTAAAAAGAACCTCCAGCAATTAAATGCCAAAAACCTGATATGCTATGTCTACAGCATCATAATCTTTCAGGCTCTTTAACACAGCAAGCTACCTGTTCTTGGCAAATATAGCATGAGGTTTTCTGCAAATACTATACGGCTTGTAATTTTGTCAGTTTGAGAAGAAAATATAACTTGGCTTAAACATCTTTGGCTGCCTCTTCCCGACGTATTTTTTCTTCCTCTTCCTTATTATAAATAGCATTTAATTGCCTTTCTAGCTGCACAATTCAAGCAAACATGTCAAAAACAAAGAAAACAAGAATCTTCCAGATGCAAATCCCATGTACACACCTGCACATTCCTCGTCTTCACAGATGCTAATTCTTCAACAAGCATTACAACGCTGCACATAAAAATTGATCAGAAAATATGTGCAAACTTATTCGTTTGAGGTACATATTCGCAACTTTTACCGTGACTTCAACTCGGAGACCTGTTGCAAGAGCTCCCGCTCTCTATCTGACATCCCTTCACCCTTCAACCACGAGACCCAAAACAATAATTTAGCACCATTACGTTCACATGAAGATGAAAATATTAATGTACTAACCTGGCACTCTGGTCTTGGAACATTCCTCGAAGGCTGAACACACAGCTTTTGCCCTGGATAAAAGATCGCATTCAGAAGACAGCATATGGTTAACTTTCAAAGTTAATATAACATAACGCAAAAACTGATTTAACTCAATATATGATACTCTAGCACAAGGCCAAGACCCTAAAAGCATATAAAAATTTATCTGTTTGTTTTCATACTCACTTTTAGGTAAAGAAGACATTTTAAAAAACTTTTGAACAGTAGCCTTCAGAATAAGGAAGCTTACCACCATAGCCTTCCCCTTGGTTCATATTACACATAAGATTTATGATTATGTCCTGCAAGGTAGACAACCAAGATTATCCGCATAGTGCCAAAAAATAAAAAGGATCTTCACTCAAAAACTCATAGCTCAAGCTTGCCTGCTGCACTTCTGTCTGATGAAGAAGACTTTGTAATTGAGGAAAGAGAGATGCCACAGGTACTGCTGGCAGGCCATTTGAAGAGGGTGGCTGATATGATTGTTGGGGTACTGTTGAAGGCAACTGTGCCAAGCTCTGTAATAGGAGTGGCCGCCAGATGTGATACAATATGGAAGGAATACAATTAGTTGCATAATACAGCAAAAATATACTAGCCAGTAAAACAGCAAACACAAAAGACACCTGTACACTAGAAGTTCTGCGTGGACCGGAGGCCAAAAATGCATCCTGCACATTTCAAATCATGGAAAAGAATTTATTGACTTATAATCATCTCAAAATATATCTAGCAGAATCACCTCAGATGCCATCGTATGATCTGGTGTCACGCGGAAACGACCTCTCACAAGAGTCCCTTTCATTTTATCATCGCCCCCATCCTTGTTGCCTAAACCATCATTAAGATCACATTATACATTGCTGATCACGTTAATAGCATTCAGTGACAAAAGCGCTTAATTCTAGAGCTTTACGGAGATAAAGATATTGGAAATTACAAGATCAACGTGCCTGCAGGAGGTCTGAGGGATGGAGCTCCATTAGCTGGCCTTGACTCTAATGTCGGCCCAGATGATGTCAGCGGTCCACTAAATGATGCCCTTTGAGGGCATGGACCACATGGCCTGACAGAATTAGGTGTAAGTACATAGTAAGATTTAGTTATGTAAATAGAATGACTTTCTTAGATACCTTTCCTTCTCATCATCTCTGCTTCGATATGATGAAAGCACACGCTCTGCTATGAGAGGACCACTAGAAGCTCTACGGTGGTCATCGATCTCCCTTTCTTCAGGATGCCTCTTCTCTCTCTCCCCATGTGCTTCCTTTTCTTCGGTTTTACGTAAGCCATTTTCACTTCGTTGAATGCTTTCCTCAAATTTTGGCTTTGAACTTTCATGAAAACTAGGACTAACATCATTATCATCCTCGAAGACATCGAACCGACCACTGGCATTAAAAGAAATGGAAGACACCACATTATGCATGATTTAAATGAACGCTTTCCTTCTATCTGTCTGACAGCAGAACCATGAGCACTCACATATGTTTTGGTTCCTTCCTTGTTGGAGGTAGCATTCCGTGTCTGTAAGTGAAATTAAAAAACAGGCAATCACGTGACTAAGAGGCCTCGCAACAGCGAGCAAGAGCACTTTACAATAATTCATACATGACCACAAAGGGAAACCACAAAGGGAAACTTACGCATGCTTAACTGCAGTTGCAGGCTTGGAATGTGAAGATGATGGAGACCCTACTGATCTTGTGAATGGTGTACGGCCATTAGCCTTTCAAACAGCAACAGAAAAAAATAATTTGATTTAGTCCTGACCCATAGCTTCAGCGTGAGAAATTATAAATAGACATCAACAACTAGACATAACCCTATATATTCGCTGCCAACAAGCACAGAAAAAAACAATCGGCAGCTAAATATCTATTTCCACTCAGTTAATCCTAAAGTACTATTGGCCTGTCAGCAGGAAGTTCTTGTGATGTCGAAATTTTCCTATTGTTGATCATGAAGGAGAAAAAAGGTCGAACTTCAGTTGTCCAGAATTGGACATACCTCGGTCACCTCTCAGAACTGAGATTTCTGATGCATCGTCAATCTTGGATCTTTACAACAGAATTCGAACAAATTGCAATAGTTTGGAAGCCGCCAATGAGAGGTCATGCTGCAAGCAATGGTTCAGAGATTGAACATTGTAAAGTGAGGTGCAGCGATTGAAAGTAAGCTGTCATAGGAATGATCTAACCCACAAGTACTATAAGCTTGCAAATAATTGCTGTATCACCCTTTTTGGTGACAATTATCCACCCAGCAATTCAGAAGGTCAAAATGCTCCATATTTTATACTCTATATTTAGATACTTTACATGAGAAGCCCAACTTAATAAGGGAATACTACATGCAATTCAATATTACACTATGTGCCATCAAACATAATGCAATATGACCAAACATTGAAAGCCACTTACCAGAACATCGTCATGCTTTCCAAGAGATGCCTGCGGTGCCTGCAGCTGATCTACTGCACCAGAATGAACTTCGGACACGTCTGACGAAAATGCAGAAGGGGCCTTACTCGCAATTTCCCGATGAATTTCAGTAGCCTCTGGTTGTTTTGGTTCCTCCTCTTTGTCAATACAAATATCATCCTCATTTCCTATCTGACAAAATGTGAAATATTTAAAGTAATTAGAATACAAAGAGATTATAATATACCACAGACAATATGTTGCCTAATTCAGAATTGCCGTGGTGCACCGCCATTGCAGTTCTTGCATGTCATCTCAAAGATACAATGCACTGATAAGCATTGCTAGGACGCTATCCACGCTATCTTATATGCATTTATTCATGTGATTGTGACTACGAAAAGCACGCAAAGAAGTTTGCATCCGCCATCTATCCTTCAAACCCATGTTGATATTTGAGAATTAGTCTTACAAAATGGCATTACACACCCCCAGTAGCTACAAGTAATATGCTCTTTTTACTTCCTTTCCTTCCCTATATTAAATATGGTCCTGGATGTAACAGCTCTGATTGAATCGAACCCAATAGCTGAGATTTATAATTTAACTGCTGATTCTAATGCGTTATTAGAAGCCGAGCTAAGAGAGTAGCATAAATTCTACAAAAGTAAACATACCAAAGCAGCTTGTGCTTTCAGGTCCTCCAAATCGAAATTCCAGCTACTTACTGCTCTTTTGTATTCTTTCTGCATCAAGTAAGATGTCATAAAACTATATCACAGAGCGATAAATGCCTAAATTATAGTAGTGATTGTTCACCTGAGACATCTCTTCTTGTTCTCCAAAAGGCATCTTTTTTTGAGCTAACCTGGCAGCATCCGTCAGCTGAATGCAAACGTACAAGCTATTAATAAGTGGAAAGATTCCTTGGCACTAACCATATCCAACTGTTAATTCACCTTCAAGTTCTTCACACGTTCCCACAAGGGAGGAAGTCCAATTAGTACATTCGGGCTAAATACTCTCCAGACTTTGCACCCTTAAAAAAGAATGCTTCAAAAGCTTGTCTGCAGTTGGTCTTTTTTGGGGATCCTTAACGAGGCACATTGCAATCATCTCCTTGAAAGACTGCACCATAGGATAGGATACCAATATTTACGGCTGAAGTAAAAGCTTTAGCATAAAGACCTTTCAATGAAATAACAGAATATGCTGATTATTCGTCTCATTTGCTTGATCATTTTTTTTTGGAGCGGTCTGAATGCTTGACAGTATTAATTTATTTAATTGAAAGCGCCTGGACCTTAGCAAAGAAGATAGCTATTTCGTGCATGCAGTAGCATACCTTGGAAAAACGCTTATCCCTCTCATAGTCAAGTCCAGGAGGTGCGTTCTGCAATGTCATTAACAAAACCTAGAAAGAAACAGCAATGATGTTGTCTTTATCATTCTTTTCAATATTAAATACAAGGATAATAGATACCTTCATGGGAGGGTACTTTGAAAATGGAGCATGTCCGTGAGCTAGCTCAAGAGCAGTGATTCCAAACGACCAAATATCAGCTCTACAAAATAATAGATACAGGTGTTAACCCCACATATGAAAGCCACAAAACAAGCCCTTTGCAAAAAAAAAAAAAGGGAAAAAAAAAAAAAAAAGGCAAGGTATACAGAAGAGGCACAAAGAACCCAGAAACTACAGAAACCACAAACAAAGAGAATAGAGAAAGGCCCCATACTTGAAATCATAGCCATGGAGTTGTTCCATAACCTCAGGTGCCATCCTAAAGGCAATGCAAAAGCAAGTAAGGACCATATAAAACTTCAAAACATGCTCAGGAGAAGAATAACTTGCAAGAACATGGGAAAGCTAAAAAGGTAAGCACCAGCAAGGAGTTCCCACAAAAGTTATCCTTGCACGCTGCCTATCACCAGTGTCAAACAAACAAGCTGAGACACCAAAATCCCCCAGTTTTACTGCACCATTGGCATCAATAAGAATGTTACCAGCCTGTGAACATTTTGGAATGGTTTAGATTAACAAACCAAAACAAGGTCCTCAAATGTTTGAAAACAAAATGCTCACCTTGACATCCCGATGAATGTGACCATGACGATGCAGATAATCAAGAGCCTTCAGTACTTCCTTCAAGACTGTTGCAATGACAGCCTCCTCAAAACCATCAGGGAAAGCAGACTTCATGATATGTAAACATGAGCCCCCAGCCATGTAGGGCATGACAACCCAAAGACTGTGTTCAACCACAAAAGAGCAATACGCTCTCACTACATTCGGATGGTTAATGAGGCACATCATTTGAGCTTCCCGACGTATTTCATCCTGAAGTGCATTACTTTTGTTTACTATATAATTGTATCGTATACATACCTTACTCGGATAAAAGAAAAACAAGTAGGAAAAAAAAAGGTTGGGATGACAGCTTTAAATCATTGATGCTTCTAATTGCCCATATGTTATGAACAATTCTGTTCAACTTTGCAAGCTCAAAGAGAATGGGAGCCTTTTGAAAGCAATGCTATTTAATAAAAGAGGATAACTAGTTTTGTCAGTAATCTTATGGCTTAAGATTAGTATTCAATTTGCATGACTGCTCAATTAAAGGTCCAATGCCTTATGTTTGTTTATACTACAAATGTAGTCTACAACTGTGTTCCTACAATGTTTCTATACTGGACCAATATCAAGAAAAAACAACAAGGACAGAAGAATTATGGCTGGTAGTCAGTCCATGGTAGTGAGAATGATAAAGAGATTACTTATCACAACAAACTCCCTATGAAGCAATACTATAAGCAAAGCACTTCAAGATTTTGCTCCTGTCAAACAAGGCTTTTTGCACTCTGTAGTCCAATTTCGAAATAAGTTTACCGATCGCCACCATCATTCCAAAGACTCTCATGGTACATATGCATGTTAAATTTGGCGTGCATGTAGGTCAAATTATCAAACCTAATCTTGTCCGCTTTTGGGAATATGGATTATCAATGCAGAAAATTATTTATCCAGACAATCATGCCTAAAATGCTCGTTACCATGCTCTGCCCTAACTGACATCATTAACCACTGAATTTTAAACAGAGAAACCATAAAATTACGGTCCTATAGTTCATCACAAAATACTAGCTAAATTAGAGCCCTATTTGTAGAGATACATACCAGATTACTGCTGCATTTCTCTAAATCTAGGCTCTTAATGGCCACGACTTCATTGAAGGGCAAGCAAACAGCTCGATATACAACTGCACTTACTCCTTGTCCCACCTCCTCCAACAATTTATAATCAGCTGCCACAACTGGGTAAACCTTCCTTTCCTCCATGCCTTGGGGCGGCTGCTTTGGAGTATACAAACCACTAGTGTACTACATCGTCCTCTAAATTCCTCCACATAAACCATGGATCTGAATTTGCTAAAAGGTGCAAACGAACTATCTCGAATCAACAGAAACATCGCCCTTGAGCCCCACGAATTCAAGCAACCCATCAAGCCCCCTATTTTGCTGAAACATAAACCGACTTCTGTATCTGTCTCAAAACAACCCTCGAATTCTCACATTTTTCACCGTTTTCGTATGCCCAAAACGCAGCCTAAATATCCGACAAAAATCCAGCTCCCAGATCGAAGAGAAACAGGCCAAATTGCTGTCATGCTACTGAGCTGCAACCAAGGTGGATTTTTGCATTGGGAGACCTAGAATCTGAGGCGATGCATAAGGGGGGAGGGAAAGAGATCGGAATCGAGATGTGGGGTATGAATTTGGGGGACAGAGGGAGGAATTGAAAGGGAAAAAAGCCTGATGGGTTCAGTGCCGGAGTTCTGATTGCCGGAATGGCCAACACTTTCGTCGTCCTCGTCCTTCTCCCCTGCCACCATTTCCCCCTTGCAAATTCTCTCTCCTCTTCTCTTCTTCTTTCTATCGTAACGTATCCACGTGTTTCCGGCCGCCTATGTGCGCCGCAGGGGCTTTTGCGGCTTCCGGACGCGCGTCTCCAATATCACCTGCGTTTCTTTCGCCACGTGTCGCCCTCCTACTCGCCTCTCCCGGGCGGCCCTTTTTGTTTTTTTATGATACCCTATCTTCCGGGGACATAAAAATACATAAAATATTTCTTTTATTCCCCTTATCATTTTCTCCAACTTTTTTTGCCCTAATGCATCTTTGTCTCTCTTCTTTTTCTTCCTCCTCCTTTCCAGCTTTGCTAGATGCTTTTGATATTGGCACATTTCGTGTTTCCAATGTCCTCTTTCCAATCCTGCTAGATGCTCCTCAGCACATTTCGTGTCCGTAGTGTTTGGATTTGGTCTCCATAAATGACACTCATTGCCTATGGTTCCTTTCCCTTTTTCTCTCTGCAAAGTCTTTACCATCCCTGTATTTCCTAAGTCGCAATTAAAAAAGTTCATGTATCCCTCAGTTTTTATCTTTACATCAGAAAATCTCGCCAACCTCAATCTACATTGATGTCCGACCTAGGGACAAAGGTGGTGTGACATTCTTGGACTTCTGGCATGCTGCTGTCTACAGGCATATTTCTGTAGTGAGGAAAGTGATAAGTACTGTTGCTTTACGTTAACTATATCTTCAATATGTCAACATGCTCCTCACCTCAGTAATTTTCAATAGGTCGTGCAAGAGGAGAAGTCTAGATGGGAATATCCCATTTAAATTGCTTTTGAAGAGACATTCCGTGTTGTTTTCTCTTGTTACTGTTTAGTGTTTAAATGCATATTGCCTTCTACATTGTTTTTCTGTGTTATTCTTCTAACTGGGCAAAGATAACTCAAGCATACTTGCAATTCTAAAAGGTCTTCAATTAAATATATGTAGTATGTTGAATTGTTTCAATGAGGTAAGGACTTGTTGGCTTAAGGTGGTTTTGTCTTTCTTCTTGGTTCTCACAAGTCTAAGCATCATCATCATTGCTTTCGTAGAGAGGGTGGTAGTGGTTGGGAGGGGGAAGTGTGAGAAATAAGGTTTACGATCAATTCTTTTTGTTACGATTCATTAAGAAATACTATATATCTATCTACTAAATCAACAAACATGATTGTTGTCCTTCGAGGCATGGTCCAGCAGTGCGACGTTAAACCTTAAAGTTGACACGAACTCCCGTTCTCCCACCTTCTGCTTCTTGACCACCTTCGGTGGCTTGGGCCACTTTGGGTAAGGCGGTCGGGCGTTGGGGTTTGAGGTCTCATCGACATCCCCTTCGAGCTCTTCCTCTTCCTGCCCCACTTCTTCTTCGACCTCTTCCTCGTCCTCTTGCTCCTCATCGGTTGCCTCTGACGAGGTTCTTCGATGGTAACCGTGCCCCTTGGCCGGTCCTGATCCCTTTTGGATCTTTTCTCCCGCCACCTCGCCTCCTGTTCTCTCTCCTTCCTCTTCCTAGCCGCTCTCTCCTCTGGCCACTCTTTCACCTTCCCCTTCTCCTTCTTTTTACCGGGGCCCACCTGCTCTTGCTGGTGCTCCTCTTCCCACTGTTGCTCCTGCTGCTGCTGTTCATATCTCCCTTGGCTCCCCAAAAGCGTGCCCTGGTCGACCGTCTCGTTGGTCTGTTGAGTGCTCTCGGCCGAGCTACTCGAAGCTTGCTAATGGGAGGTATGGTAGGTCTCATCCATGGAGTCTGATGAGTTCGGTTCCTCCCCCTCCTCCCGCCTTGGCCTCAAGTACTCTGGGATCTTCATACCGCTTTCTGCCGCTAGTTTCACCATGCTGGGTCTCTGCCTGGGACTTCCAACCTTTCCAGCCGTGCATTTGGTGCGAGCCATGTCTTACGGTCAAAGAAACAGATTAGCTTAAGTTGGAGATCAAGAGAGAGAGGTCTATGGCGAATTAGAGAGAGTGGGATCCAAAATGGTATTTAAAAGGGAAAGATACTCTCTAGGCTAAGGAATACTCCTTTAGCATTAATACACCTATTAATTAGCCCCCTTTATTAATACTAATTCTTTTTATTATTATATAAAATTTTTAAGTTTTGAATTTCCTTCTAATAGCTTGGTGTGTTAATTATGGATTCGTGCCATGTTTCACCCGGATCTTGGATTGGGATGATTCTTCGACCCATTTTGGATGAAATTTGATGCCCATGCATAGTTTCCACTCCAAATTTACTAAAAAGTTCGTTTGACTCATTTTTTTCCTTCAATCCCTAATTTAGCCTAGCTCAATGACCCTACTACTTGGGAGAAAAAATTTCCCCCTATTTCGAGGTTCAATGCTGGAATTTTCCATTCTATGCTCTACTAGGTCAGTTACTCTACTTAATCAGGGATATGGTCAGTGCTATCTCTTGGTCAACCAAGAACATTGCTCTGATACCATTTAACGGTCCCCACCAAATATACGACAACCGTCGTACATCTCGTGGGAAATCCCCCATCCCGCCCTCCGGCCGCATGGGCCCGCCGTCTATCCCGCACTCAAGATGTCTCTGGTGCTAGAAGGGGACACGAAGGTGTCTTGCACGCTCTTCCCCTATGGACTCCTGTAACAGCGGAGGCATAACATAACGTCAACACTGGCAATGACAATACATCCAACAACCTCGAAGGGTAGCACATCCATACAACCATAGATACATCAAGGATATCAACATATCGTAAAACATATGACCTCCTACCCAGGCTCAGACTCGTACGAGAAGTAGACTGACAGTTCTCAACATAGAGTAGACCGAGATATGATAATGGTGGGGCTGGCTATAGACAATACCTAGGATTGGCCACTCCATCTGCCCCTCCTATGCATACTTTGTAGACGGGATAAATCGGGCTCTGGCGTGACTATAACTTGTCGGATACATAGTCTCGTGGTATCATCCATCAAGACTACTCCGAGTTGCATCTCCCTGGTCCGATGAGGTAGGAAGGGTTGCATCTCCTCTTCCCGAGGTCTAGTGGCTCCATGGATGGCTAGAGAATCATGGCGACACGCAATTCGTACCCGACTGAACTCTCCAAAACAAGAGACAAGCCAACACCTCAACTCGTGAGAGTCATGGCGACACCATTGACCCAGGAAGTGTCGAACCCATACCCGACCCCCACGAAGTGACCGACTATAGGCCTAGCTCGCTATGGGTTCCCAGTAGCTGCATTCAGCAGGGACCTCCCTTCACTTAGCGACAAGCCCCATTATATGGTGCTAAGTCACTTCATAGCCCCCATAGCCAGGTGGGTTCCTATGCACAGGCCACAATAATAATAGGAACTAAGAGGTCTAAACTAGGAGCATGATCTAGATAATGGTCACTAGATCTCTACCCCCTTTCCCAATACACAAGAGGTGCAAACATAAGATCAACCGACGTCGTACATCACCATAATCATAATGAATAAAGAAAATAACATCTAATCTACACACATGAATCTGCCTACTTGTTAAGGTTCCTTCCTTAAGGTTCGAAACCTAGACTGAGGGCTCTAGGAAGGCTCTACTAGCAAGATAAGATACTAGCTCATCTGGAATCCGAGGTTCCAGATCATCTACCTATGAAGCTACTCTGAATACCTGCTCCGGACGAACTTCCTCCAACTCCTGGGGTCTCCATGACTTGTTGATGAGTCGAGTAGTTCCTCCTCCTTCTGATGAGTGCACTGCCTTGGGGTTGTGGATCTGAGCTACGCCACAAGCAACGGTGTTCAAAACGGAGTTCCGAGTGAAGAACAGGTCTCAAGGTAGGTGGAGCCGAAAAGTGGCCTAGGGTTAGGGTTAGAGTACCTATAGGTTAGGGTCCCATGTCACTGCCACGTGGCTCCAATTGAATGCTTCCATGTGGCGGGTGGCCCATAGGATAAGGCCATGTGGAAACACCTTAAGCCTAAGGTTGGCTAAACTTAGCCATGATCCCTTTTCCACCTATTATGGGTACAAGGCTATAAATGGTAAACTTGTACGGTGATGTGGCCTAGAAATATATGTATTTATGGCGCAAATTTCCGGGGAACGTCACATAGGTTACTATGAAAACTGTATTGGAGACCCTTGCTTGCAAAGATGACCATGGGAAGGCTGCAGAGAAAGGGAAATCTTTGACGGTAGTGGTGGACCCAGATATATCTGGTACTAGTGCTGTTGTGGCAGTCGCTGAAGAGTTCCAGATTGAGCAAGGAGACATATGCAGTCTCGAGCGTATCAAGATCCTAAATTGGAGGATTCAACGGTCGGATATGGAAACCAAGTTTTGGGAGGGTGGTCATTAGCATACAGGTCCCCGAGGGAATGCTGCCAAAAAAGGCTTCCTCGGAGACTTTTTTGGAACCCGCCCCCTGGGTCCAGACTCTCCCCTCTTGTGAGATGGCCGTGCAAGGTCCTAGCATTGTTTGACTTGGGGAAGGATGCCAGCTCGACTGCCCAACAAGGGGCTGCCCGGACCATTCTAATGCTAACTCTTTAATCTAAACCTTATCTAGAAATTCAAAAAATTGGCCTGTATGCTAGAGACGACTTAGAAAGCCAGACTGACAAAAAATTAGAATTTAATTTTGTACTATGCATTAATTACGAATTTATGACTGTCTTGCTACTGCAAAAGCGGCCCTCAACTTCTAATTACCACATCAGGAGGAGGACATATACAAACTCCATTCCATCAATTCCTCTTGCTTCGCATTCTCAACTGCAGCATCTCGACCATGTCCCAAGTGCAAAAGACCAAAATTCGGCCCCCAAAACGCAAATCATTCAAGAACCTGGCAACTCACGGGGTTTACGTTTCAGATGCCTTATTCTTGTTAAGTTCAATCAGGACCTTGCATCGTGTCTTGACGCATGGGGGTGGTAGGGTGGGGGTTGGGGGGACACGCCAGAGCAGGGACCCTAAAATCCCCCCCGGAAACAGCTTGCCCCAAAAGTCCTCTCCCAAAGGCCCTGGCGATAGACGGGCAACTTCCCCTCTCTGAAACCGTGATTTGACTCTGTCAATGGGCTCAGAACGACGACATTGCCTTCAAGTTTCATGGCTAGAAGACCACCCCTTCTCCAAGTGGCGCCAAACTAGCTCATGTCCAACACACTCATAGCAATGCTGTCCAGACTATAATAATGCTAACTCTTCAATCTAAACCTCCGAAAAACCGAAAAATTGGCTTGTATGCTGGTGATATCCTAGGAAGCTACGTGATGAAAATTCAAATTTCATATTATGCATTAAGTACAAATTTCTGGAACGTAAAAGAAAAAAAAAATAATTAGAAAGTTATGTATCAAAAAAAGGTGAAGTACTGGCATGGGGTGCAACATGACGGTGCAGACACATGGAAAAATTTGCACTAGGAGATGCAATATTTATGCATGAGAAAATAGCTCCAAGTCATACTAAGTTAATAGACGTGGTTGAATGATGTCAGGACGTCTTTTAAAGACGTCATGTCAGTGGCAAAACACGATGGCGTGACAGCGTAGCATGTCAGCAAGCCACGAGGCCAACTTGGCCGCAGATATCCTAGACGTTGTTTAACACCGTCATGTTGATGTGGCAAAACACGACATTGCGCCAACGTGGCATGTCAGCAAGCCATAAGACTGACTTGGCCACGTCAGATATCTTAGACGCCATTTAAACGACGTCGTGTCAATGTGGCAGAACATGGCGGCATGCCAGCGTGGCATGTCAGCAAGCCACGATGCCGCCTTGGCCACGTCAGATATCCTAGACGTCATTTAACGACGTTGTGTCGACGTGGCAGAACATGACGGTATGGCAGCATGGCATGTCAACAAGCCACGAGGCCGATTTGGCCACGTCCGATATCCTAGACGTCGTTTAACGACATCATGTCGACGTGGCAGAACACAGCGGAATGCTAGTGTGGCATGTCAGCAAGCCACGCAAGCATCATCGACATGTTAGATCAATGCGTCTTTGAACGAGGGACACGTCTTTGAATGACATCGACGTCGTTAAAACACATCTAGACGACCTTCACCGATACATTGATGTCGTTCAACCATGCCAATCCCTTGTAGTGTTGATGAAATATGCCCTTGGGGATCTATGTCATCATCACATAGCATATGGCTGATAGTTGTTGTAAACTACAATATTCCACCATGGATGGCTATCAAACTGGGTCATCACATTTTGACATTGATTGTTTTAGGTATTCTGTTATGGTCATGATTTGTATGAACATGTAATAAAGTGAGAAGTAATTTTTTCAGGAAAATACCAAGTAGAAAATATGGATGCTTACATGGAACCTTTGGTAGAGGAATTGGAGTTATTATGGAAGGGGATCCATATATATGACATTGCAAGAGAGCTTTTCTGTGGGATCAGACAAGTAATCATCACAAATTTGTATAATTGAAAACATTTGAGTTGTTCATAAACTATGATGCTAAAAATCAAGTTCTTACTTTGTGATGTAACAGGTATGCAGACAACTGGAGTATATGGATGTCTTTCATGTGGAACTAGTCTAACATCATACAGATCCAAACATCTCAAGGAGCAAAATATGCATTGGCAGCAAAAAAATATTGCCTAAAGGGCACCGCATACGTGGGCACGAGGTGATACCCCCACCGAAGCGATGGACAATTAGGGCATGAATAAAACATTTAACCAGGGCTATAATGTGTTCTTGAAGTTGCAAACAAACAGCATTATTCACAATATGATTATATAAGCAGAATAAACAGCATCTCTGGGTCAAGAGCATTCATTTCGCAGCATCATTTAACTAAAACTTAAAGAGCTTTAGTAGATAACTAAAACTCACGTATGAGAGCTAATTGCAGATAAGTATTGATGTTCAAAAGTTTCCTCCTGCAAAACGCAAATTAACATGAGCTCAATGATGATGCCAACATAATGTCATAGGCATAAATGGAGGCAAACAAACAATATCTTTGAACTTAGACTAATATTCTCTAGTAAATTTGGGACCATAGATATTACTCCAACAACTGGCTATCATTGGCACATCGGTAGAACACAACCAAAAATCGAATTGAAAGGGCTTATGAGATGAAAATTTCAATAACTTGCGATATGAAGTTTACCTGACCTGCAACTAAGTTTTCTACCAAAAAGTTAAGAAAAGAAAAGAAAGGAAAAGAAAAAAATCTAAGAAAAGAACGGAAAAGAATGCCATTTGCACAAATAAGGCATCATCTTCACAAATATCAAACTAAAAAAGAAAACAAAATTTGTCAGTCGTGATTTACTTGACTGATGTTGCAGCTTCTCAACAATTAAATTCCAATTCTGTGGCCCATGGACGGTCACCAGTTCCTTCACATTTCCACCTTGTACAGGCCTCCAATGACCCATTTGGCATAGCTTAGCCTAACAGCCATAGCCAATGGACAAAGACTCTTTGTCATCAGAATCTTCAATTCTATGGTTTTGATTTTTGAAATGGGCTAGAGCTATTGCTGGCAATCCAAATGGAGACTTCGCTTAGCAGAATAACGCTCCTTCTGAATGTGATGATCTTAATCATGGTAAGAAGGGACTTGAAAGAAAGGACTTGATCTAAAAGATATGTCGATATGATCTTACATGGAAATGCTGGAAGAATATAAACTGCATAAAGAAGTGTATTTGGTGATGGTCTATATCTATCCAAAAAAACCACATGCAAATAAACTATATAAACTCACTATACTCAACGCTACTTGGTCTTTGTCTGCACCTTTGTCTTTGTCTACACATGTAAACAACCAGCAAAAGTAAAATGTGGAGAATAGAATAGAATTTTTAACGTCCATGGAGACTAATAGGTCATGGGACCCATACAATGGGCTAGTACAATCATTACTACTAGGATTAAAAAACCCTGCCTCGAAAGGTTTTCAAGGGAAAAACCTTTGCAGTAATGATGATACTAGACAATCGAAGATAACGACTACTGAGGGCTCAGTAATTGAAGACGTTCATCTAGAACCTCAAGTATGCATAATGCCAAGTCATGCACAGATGGTGCTCTGAGAAGTTGTGGAAGCGTGGAATGGAATGCTAAGGTCAAAAAATGATTCCGGACTATCTCAAAAGCAGGGCAACTCAGAAGAGTATGGCTTTCATCTTCAATAACCTATAACTGGCAACAGGTACATAGTCTCGCTTCTCGCGGCAATTGCGGCCGCTCCCATCTACCTGTCTCAATTTGTAGCCTGTGGGACCCCGTGCGAATTGATGCAATAGCTACAAGCTTGTTCTTGGACAATGAAGCAAGCAAATAAGCTTGGGGCCCTGGTGCCAAGGTGGGATTTATGTGTGCATGATAATGACCAGTTTTCACTTGGGCCAAGGTAACTGCGTCCCATATCTTTTGAGAAAAACGACCATTGAGATATTGTTGCAAAAGCTCCGGATCAGAACTGGCAAGCATCAGGCAGTGCTCTGGTTGTACAGCCCAACAGGCAAACCATGTAGTGCAATGCTCTTTATAACATCGTTTCAAACGCTGAGGAGATTCAGCTATGGCAAGTGCATCTATTTGGAATGAGAATGCAAATAGTAGAGCATTGCTTGCATCATCCATGGAATACTCAATGAACAATGATTCAACTGTGGGAAGCATGCAAAGGTTTCATTTACATAAATGAATGGTATTGCAAAGCATAAGAAATGGAAAAATTTACAAATAAGTTAACACTTGTTAAGGGCAAGGTCACATCCCTTATGTCCAAATGTGATTCAGCACAATAATAAATCCCAACCTTTGCAATATTTTTTAGGGTAAACTGAAATCCTTATGCCATATTATTGTGTCTACTATTTTTTCACTTAAGAGTAGCAAAGCCACTTAATGCTCTCATAACCTATTGAATTCCTTACTATCAGACCGTACTTTTTTAAAAACTTATATCTTACTGCTATATATGATAGGGCCAATAGTAGTATTGGCCCTTTACAACATTTTGCGTGGTAACAACCAGCAGAACATTAGAAAATACCAGACATTCATTTAAGCTAGTGGTACGTATGTTAGCTATAACAATGGATGCATTCAGAAAACTCAAAGTGTTCATGCATGTCTTACCAGTTACATTGGTGCAGAACCTCAATCTTTCTATGGATGTTAAGTAAATTTTATCAAAAATAGACATAACAGCCTATCCAAAATATACATAGTAGATTGTGTTAAAATGCATCTCAGTAAACTGATATGCTGCCTATTCAAGAAGGTACCCAAAACATAACTGTTTATGAACTTATTGCATTTAAATCCTAAGGTTAGTCGACCTCCTCTTTTTCCTTTAAAATCAAGCCATTGAAGTTCCATTTCAGGTTGTGCACTTAAGTTTCCTTCAACAAAGGTAGTCTTATCTCAACCTAGTCCTTTCTAAAAGTTGCAGCAACTAAAGCGCATTCAGTCATATTTCTAGCGAATAAAGATGATAGGTAAGCTTAATTTCTATTGATAATCAGCGAATATAAATAGCCTACCAAGTGAAAAAATACAGAGGATAGATATGGGCTGCTACTAACACTGTTTTTCTTAGAAGCAGTTCGCCTTCATGGTCCCGCGGTTCTTTGTTTGCTTTTGGTGGCCTAACTCTAGATGTTCCCTTCCTGTTAATCCAAGAATTAAGTTCCAATTTCTCATCGATTGCCCATTTCCTTCTTTTTGCCTGGAATGTGCCAGCTTCTACATTGTCTTTGCTGGATGTTTTCTGGCTAGGCACTTCCTTTGCGCTCGAAACCTTACCTTCACCACCATCAAACCTATCTGCAAGTTGAATTTAACTTTCAATTAGCCCTGCTAATCGCATGACTTCCTTCAAGCTACCAGGATTGAAAAGAGCAACATTGACGCTAATTTCTTCCCCAAACCTTCAAGATCTTGTTTATTAAAATGGTCCACTATAGAAAACTCAAGTAATCTGATATAAAACCCACGAACCACTCACCCTATTCTTCAACAGAGAGGCCAGACTATTACAACTTAGATCATTATTCCCTAAGCTTGAACATGTAAGTAGGGGGATTTTTAAAATAGTAAACAAATACTCTTGTTTATCAAACGATTTTTTAAAAGAGTCTGGTCCAAGAAAATATGGGTTTTTCCTAGCTGTGCCATCCTGTTCTTAGAACACATGGTTTTATATACACATTTGCCTAATCCCATGTACATCTCCATGTTTGGACAGAAATTTACCTTACCTGTGTAATCAGCGAAATTTATTTAGCAGAGAGAAGAGATCTTACCCGATTGCTTGACGATCAGTGCATGTCGGACAAGAAATTCCAGCGAGGCCCAGCGGAAAACCTGTGTGTAATCGGCCAAAAAAAGAAGATACTCAAACAACAAAAACCCTGTATCTAAGGTGACTATTCTTCAGAAACTAATTAAAGAAAAAAATTCGACCTCTAGCTCCTGTAGCTGCCAATGACCTTCAAGGATATTCTGCCAAGTCCTGTAGCTGCCAGCGAAGTCTTGGCGATTTGTTGGATTCAGTCATGTACTTCTATAACAAAAGAAGAAGAGCTTTATAATGTTTTAGAGATTGGAGCCATTCAGAATGCTAATGGCACTGCAAGACCACGTGAGTTACCTTTGTTTAATCAATGGAAAACCACACTTCATGATAGATAAGCATTGGTGTTGATTCTAGCAGAAACTGGCCCTGTAAAAGAACTTAGACGTTTTAGTTTGCAGTTCATTCTAATACCAGTTTTACCATTTCTAATGCACATCAAGACAAATGACCCAGTCCAAGCTTGAGCGCCAAAAATCTTGAATGCCAAATAGAAGACCAGAGGAAAGGAACTCATATCCAAATTCGTGAAGATACAACATTCAAAGACCTCGGTCAGTTCAAAAACTCGCAATCAATGCTACCATCTGCGTCTCGCAAGAGGAGCCACCGGGAAAGGAACGCAGCATGCGGCGTAACATGCGGCGTTCCCGGCACATTTTCCAACCCCATCCCAAAATAAAAAAAGAAGACGAGCTCGGGGAAATGGCCAATATGATTATGCATTGGGCGAAATCATATGGAGTTAGTATATATCATGATTGGGAACAAAAGACAAAGGCAAAGGCAAATGCAAAGGCAGACCAAAAGAAAGCTGAAGTCACAGAGACTTCTATAAATAGAACCCGAACTTTAATTGGTGATGATATCTCCGTAACCAGAGATCGAATTTGGACGAATTTTACTTTTCTAGAACTGGCTCGAAGTCTAGTTTCCAAATTGGTATTCAAGGAAGGAAGATCATGTCAATTGGTATCAGAGTGCAGTTTCGATTTTCTTTGGAACTGTGGATAGTGGAACCATTCTCATGATCTCTGTCCTAATAATGAAGCAGATACACATGCAGAGTGACTGAGGAAGTTAGATGCATGGGACTTATGAGGCAATATGGGAAAAGGGAACCAATGTTTCGAAAATTCTAAGAACGAAGTTATTCTTGAGGGAAAACTTTAATTGGATACTATTTATCCATGTAAGACTTAAATTGCTTTAGTGGGAGAAGCCACAATATTTTGAATCGATTTAAAGTGGTATATTGCTATTCAAAGTGATCCACGAGTAGGTGGTAATCACGGGGGAATGTGATCAACGAGTAGGTGGTAATCACGAGTGAATGTGACGCACGAGAAGGTGGTAATCACAAGTGAATGTGACTCACGAGTATGTAACGAGCCTGGGGGTTAACAGACAATTGATGTAAGTAAATTAATACAATTTAGTATGATTACGAGGGACCATTAAACTGATACTGGAGTTGGGAAAAATATATACATGGTATGTATCTGGTGTTTATACAAGAAATCTATAAATACTAAATTATAGAGGAATTGGGGTTTTTGCTCTAAGGCAAACCTTATGAGGAGGAGTTTCTGTGAGGGAGATTTGTAGAGTGAGCAGGACAATTGAAAAGACAGCTTAACCAGGTGGGTGGTTTACTGCTTACACTGGGGATGCTAGAATGGTTAGATGTGATCTAATCTTGGTTATAACATTATTGAAGCTGAAATATTTATTCATGTAGATGGGTTCCCATAATCCGTGCCTTTGCCCAGCTTCCGCCATAGTTTTGGCACCAGCTTCTGCTCACAGAAGCCCTGGAACCGTGCACCCAGAAGCCCTGGAATCGTGCCTTTTCATGAAAAATGAACTGAAAATTCTGGTGCACGCTAGATGGGCAGGAGGTGAACGGGGATGGTCAGGTGATAGGCCTACTTTGAAGGCTCACAACTCCAGCTGTGGACACCCGATTTCTCTGATTTTTGTTTCTGTTAACAGATCCAGTCTCGAGCTCTCCGGAACCATGCTTTTTTTCCTGTTTTGATCAGAAAAACTAAGCCTCTTTTTTATTCAAACCTTAAGTGCACGGAATATGGGCAACCCCCCTTAAAGAATAGGTAAAGGATGCATACGCCATCATAGGCTGGTCGAGATTTCATAAGGGAAAAAGAAGATTTTGGTAAACCTGGAGGCTGTGGCATGAAGCAAAGATGGTATCAATGGAAGTGACCTGAAACAGGTCGGACTGGCCTGGAAATTGGCCGAATTGGATTCAGAAGAGCCGATTTGAGGGAAATAGGGCCAGACAAGAACCTGGAAGGGGCCATAACTGCCATAATTAGAAGTTGAAGGCGGCACTACCACAGCAAAGTCTGCATCAATTGTAGCCGAAATTGGCACTAAGGGATCGGAATCCAGGCCCAAAGGGCCGATTTGCTTGTTTGAGGGCCTATCTAGGCACGAAGTCAGGGGAATCGAAGGCTTAAACCCTCTATCCGAGCTGCTGGCCGTGACCCTAAAAACGGTCGTTCCCTAAAGTTATTCGAATTGTCAATAATCACAACATATATAATTCAGTTTCTAATTTTCCATTTTTGTCGCGTTTGTATTTTTTCTGCGCCGCAATCCTTTATCATATTTCCCTGCCACGTTTTCTTCTTGGAGTCGATCTAGGGCGTCCAACCTTGGCCCTTGGGAACGGCCGGGTAATACGGCAAGTTGGAGCAAGGTGCAAGATCTCCAGTGCAGAGCAGCAGCTGGTAATCGGTGGCATGGCCGTCAGGTATTTTCTTATGATTTCGGTCCTTTCTTCTCTTTCATTGTCATACCTGTGCTTCTTTGGGTTGCGATTTTGCTCCTTTCTCTCAAAGTTAGATTTAGTCTGTATGGCTTTTCTTTTCTGATTTTGCCTCTTTTGATGATTTGTTTGCTTGATTGAAGCTGGAATCGAATGGACGTCTTGCCTTGCACGTCTGGCGTTTTGAGCATTATTTGCTGATTTGTATATTCTTAGCACAACATTATCTGTTGTAGTAACCTCTCTCAGATGAAACCAAATGTCGCAGATGCAAAACATTAAAATTTTGCTTAAAGATATTTGCCAAACATGTTAGGATCAAGTTTTAAGCCGTTCAAAATTGCATCAATTGATGTGTTTTTGAAGTGGAGGGAGCTGACATCTACCATTAAAAACATGGAAACAATCATATATGATGCTTTAAATCACCCAAGGGAGTCGGAGAAGAGAAATGTTCGCGGCGGCCTTGGCCGCCGCGATAAATTTCTTGTACATATAAATTGTTAGAATTGTTAGTAATAGAGAGGAGTAGTTCATGGCATAAAATTACACCCTAGGACCTATTCACTAGAGGACGTTAGGGTTGCCCTAAAGAATTAGCTTAAGAACTAGGGAGGCCAGGTCGACTACTGGCAAGGGGAGATGTTGATGAACCACAAGTCTAGGTCGAACACTAAGTTACATAATTACAAGGTAATTATGGAGCCATTAAACCAGTAGTAATAAGAAGCTTGAGTAAGGAGATGAAATATTAATGGAATAGAAGGGAAATGTACCTTATATTTAACAACATTAGTAAGATAACGTAGAAGTCACGATCTTTCTTTATGGGAAGGAAGAGGTTGGAGAGCATGAATTTGCCAAGGTATGGCATAGAGTTGGAAATGGAACTGAGAACATTCAATAGTCGCAAAACTAGACTTAAAGCTAGGGAAATTTATGATCAAAGCTCGTTAGTATGGAACTAAGAGTAAAATTGGGAATGTTATGTGGTCATGGTTCTTGTTATACATGTTATATCATTATACCCATCTGAATGTATGTGATATGCTAATGTGGCATGGGTATGGTCTCTTGTGTTGCATATGTAAAAGATAATGCATAGGATTTGCATATGAGCTATTTTAGCTTGGTATTACCATCATGCATGACAATATCTAGGAAATGTGGTTATGATGGCATCTAAAGTATGTGGAAATATTGCATAAGTGCATAATCTCCGGGGGGTCCATGTGCGATGGCTTGGACTTGTGGTTGTGTTTGTGCGTGACATTGGGCATTGTTATCCTGGCTGGATTCTTTGTCGCACTACATGGCAGAAGTGGTCCTTCAGTGCTGGACGCAGCGTGGATGGGTGTATACACGAGTCAAACCCCGCCCGTATTGGCTGCAGGGCCTGATCAGCCCGGGTGGCATGTTAGAGCCAGAGTAGGCACTGTATGCAGATGAGATTGCTAATGCATGGAACATGAGGTGTTATTGTGGTATATGTATGCATACTAATCTGGTTGGTTGGATGCAGTGGGACTATTGATGGTAAGCTTGCATAGATGCTATGTTATAAGTTGTTTATACATGAGTAGTTCCTAGAATGCTCCAAACCCCCACTTAGTATTTAGGACTAACCCCCAGGTTGGTGTAAGCAGTAGCTGATGGAGCCGAATGCAGTAAGGCCGCAGAGACCCGGGGTTAGAGGCCCCGATAGGATCAGAGAGCTGGAGGCCAGGTTTCCCCCAGGAGCGGAGTTCCGGCATGAGGAGGTGCTCGATTTCCTTCGTGAGCTGGATGATGAGGCTAGTGTCCAGACGCCAGAGATTGTCCAGAGCTCATAAGAAGGCCATCCTTCCGGGGTAGAGACTAGTGTGGAATCTACCCTCGGTTTTGTGGAACCTTCTTTAGAAGGCAATGAAGTCCACCTATATGCAGATGAAGGGGATGACCTCCCATTGGATTCAGGAGATCAGGCGGCTATAGATTCCTTAATGAGTGAACCTTCTGATGATAAGAGTTCTTGTATTTAAGACTTTTCTCATAATTAAGAGTTAAATTGATTGTGGATTTGATATTGTTAAGGTTTAGGATGTATATACATGTACTATGTGATTTATCTTCAACATTTGTTGGATATCTAATGTGAATATAAAGATTGGATTCTTTACCGTGTCATATGGATTTAAGTTGCATAAGATATTTAATTAGCCCGACCTCCCTCGTCAAGTGCTAGTAGCAATGTAATGGAACCAACAGGATCCCAAGCTGCCTCGGAGAGGCCAGCTTGGCAAGCCTGTTACAGAGTAGGTGCTAATCACAGCAGAAAGAGACCCATGAGTAGGTGGAGATCTAGAACTAAATTGGTCCACGAGTAGGTGGTAACCAAGAATTAGTGGCCCACGAGTAGGTGACAACCACTAATATGTAAAAACCACGAGTAGGTGGTAGACACAAAATCATGAACAAGTGGTATCATCAAGTGGTATCATGAACCAAGGTGGAAGCCACGAGGAGGTGGTGACCACGAGTTGATAATAATATTATGTTAGGGGAGTAGCCTTAACAGAATTATAATATTGTCAATGGTTCATAAAAATTATGAAGGAATCATTATATTAAAGTTGATGTTAACGAGAACCTGAAAGTTGTATTCAATGCAACTGAAGTCAGTTGCTTCCGAGAAGGGGAGGAATTGATATGGTTTAAGGTAAAATATCTAACAATGAGCTCAGCAGAGTGGCCAATATGATTATGCATTGGGCGAAATCATATAGAGTTAGTATATATCATGGTTGGGAACAAAAGGCAAAGCAAATGCAAAGGCAGGCCAAAAGAAGGCTAAAGTCACAGAGACTTCTATAAATAGAACCCAAACTTTAATTGGTGATATCTCCGCAACCAGAGATCAGATTTGGGCGAATTTTACTTTTCTAGAACCGGCTCGGAGTCTAGTTTCCGGATTGGTATTCAAGGAAGATCGTATCAAATGTACTACTCTAGTGATAACCAGCACACCAAAAGGGTTGATCCTTCAAGGAAATCATTATCCAATGGGCCCCAACCTTTACAGGCTTTATCCCATACCCCACAGACCATATCAATCCCCCCCCTCCTCCTCGAGATGCTTGCCCTCAAATGTTGCCATGAGAAATTGAACCTTGGCTCTGATACCAAATGCTAATAACTAACACACCAAAAGGGTGGATCCTTCAAGGAAATCGTTATCCAATGGGCCCCAACCTTTCCAGGCCTTATCCCATACCCCAGAGACCATATCAGAGAACCTTAAAGAAAGAAAAATAAAAAGAGAATATTAGCCAATTAAGAGGGCAGGAAGACTCGCATGGAAAAAAGGTGTTAGGGTGTTAGAGAAACAATAGCTTGCAACAATGCATACTAGAATACAAAATATTAACACACCGACTGGACATGGTGCTTCTCTAAGGAAAGCATTTACAAAAGATAAAAAACTCGGTGGTCTCTAGACTGGCATAAGTTTCTATAGGTATTTTATCATGAGTTTTGTTCCATGACTATTGGAAGTATTCACATGTATCAAACTATTGTTGGTTGTGGATGTAGCATGTGCTTCCTTGCACCATTGAAAGCTACCTGACACCAACAATAAGGAGTATCATATATCATTTAGGCAAATTTGTAAGATGGGTGTCTTTGAAAGAAATTCTTTGACATTCCAAAGATGGAGGAGGAGGCCGTTTTATAGATCTAATAATATTAATGCAATGATATTATTGGCATAGCTGCACCTATTAATTCATATTCCAAATAATATCAAATTAGCAGATCTTGCTCCTACACAATGGATGTTCTTCCTCGAGAAATGTATGAAAGTTTTCAACGGGTTTGTCTGCCAAATGGATAGGCCCAAAGGGTGTAGAGCAGAGGGGCATCTCATACAAGGACATTTTTTTTCTTGAATGAAGTGACCATTGCATGCAATCTAGATGGGTCTAAAATACGGGAGGAAAAAGACCTCGATGAGATTATATCAGAAATTATACAACGCAAAGGTGTGGAGAACTAAATGATGAGATGTTTGCGCCATAAATACTTTTGCCATAAATAACACAACAAGTCTGCAATCTTGGCGAGAGATATATGAAATTGCAAAGAAGCGCGAAGAAATAGCTTACATATACGTGGTTCAGTAACTGAAGAATGTTACCTTGTCAGACACAATGACCAGTGATTGGTTATTAGCTCGTATGGATCAAGCAAGAGATGGTGGACAAACTGTTCCAGATGATGATTATGAGCTTGCTATTGGATGCAATAGAAAGGTACGTAATTAACACGTTTGTATGCAACAAATTGTAGTTTTACTAAAATGCATTTATATTAGGCATGATTTCATACATTCATATGGGCATATGGATAGCATTTCCGTATCAGTAATGTTGATAAATGGAGAGTCACCTTTCACTCCAGAATCGTGGCACAATTTGAACAAAAGAGTCAAGCAAGCAGTAGGGCCCGTAACTTTATTGATGGTGAATTATACTATATTCAAACCATATAAGATATCATCAAGTTAAACTATTGAACCTTTCATGTAAATGTATTGAAAGTGGTTCAAGATTGTGAGCCATTTGTGAACACATGCTTCTGGATTTGCGTTCCACAAAAGTGCTAACCGACATGGGCGAGTCATTTGTTTTCTCAAATCAGGTTGGGCAAGTCTTCTTTCATCCAAATCATGACAGCAATAATTAGTGGATTGTGATACAATCCCAGCCTAGATCTCGTCGTCTGATTGAAATTTCCCACACCTGTAAACAATATTGAGTCAACATTTGATAATGAAGATGGACAATCAAGTCATATAGCAGAAGATTCCATATTTGCAGCAATAGAACATGAACTTGATGTGATGGACACTGATACCACTGAACGCAATGTCACATTTATAAGAGATGGTGAAGAAACAAATAATGCATTACCTCAAGCATCTTGTGTCCATGAAAACATCAACGAGGATACTAGCTTCATTTTACGATCTCCAATGATCTCCCCTATATGATGAGGATGGAACTACTGTGGAATTAAGTCTCAATGGCATTGATGATGAGGACTATATTGAAGATGAACTTCTTCCAAGTATTGATTCACATTTTAATTCACATAGCGGTTTACATCTACATCTGGATGATGACGAGCTAGACGACATTGAGCATGACATCAATGGTTGCTTTGTACCAATTAGTTTTAGATATTTTATGAATAGTTTACTATGTAAGTTTCTGTTTGCCGAAATGGATAACTATGGCCAATCTAATTCTAATTGCTTTGTACCAATTAGTTTTAGATATTTTATGAATAGTTTACTATGTAAGTTTCTGTTTGCCGAAATGGATAACTACAAATATATTATGCATAACATGCTATAGTACCTTTTTTTTTTTATTGGAGGAAAGGACACACCCCGCACAGTGAGACTCGCACTCACCCACGTCTCCCACCCAACTGTAGTCAGTGGGATTTGAACCAGTGACCAGATTAGTCCTAAACCAAAGGTCTAACCACTAGACCACCGCCGCGATGGGCAATATTTTAGTACTAATCCTCAGTAATGAAATTTTTAAGGCATAACCTTCAAGTTTTCTATAATTTGACATAACATTATTAAAATTCCTTATTCAAAATTAATGCCGCCTTTTCCCTCCTTCCTCATGCAGGTTATATTATGAAGTAGAAATAGATAGATATTTTGATGCAAAGATAACTAATGTTGACATGAAATTGAAACAAAGTTGACGCAAAGTTTATTATACATTTGTCTTCAAAATGACTTAATTTTTTGCATTTGAATGATACATCTAATATCATACAAGAAATTTATCGCGGCGGCCAAGGCCGCCGCGAACATTTCTCTTTCCCAACGCCCTGTCTGTACCCAAGTGAGTCAAACAAAAAACTTTATTCACAGTGCCCATGTCCTACCGACTCACTTATTGTTTAGAATTTTGTTTGGCAGTTGTGTGCATTATGTTATAGTTTAGATGAGAGGCAGATCTAAATGCTGTGTGTGTGCTCAATTAGAATATTATTCGACTTAGTTTTCAAATTTAAATGCTTTGTATGCTCAATTACAATGGTATTTGACTTACTTTACAAAGTCTTAGTTCAAAGGAATCAGTCTAGCTATGTCAAATGCATGAATTCATGGAAACGAACCCACATAAGATAAATGACCTTGTAGTTAGAAATGTGCCGGTGGATGTCTTCAATATAACAATGGTGTTGTGGATGTCTTCAATATAACAATTGGTGTTCGATTCCTTCAAAAAGTAATTATGCATAGGCTACTTCTCCTTGTTTGTAAGATTCCAAAGGGTGTCTGTTTAAACCAAGTGGGAGGCAACATAGTTTCCAGGTAAGTTTGGCCTTCCCATGGCTTTCACCATAACGATACTTTAACCATATCTTTACAGGTAAGGATGTTAGAATGGTGGAGACAATGTTAAGTTTGCTTCCCATGGCTCTCACCATAATGACTAATCACAGGGAAAGAAAAAAAAAAAATAAAACACGGGCAAAAAAAATGTGAACATACGAAACAATAAGGTAGATACAAAAAAAGTCTAATATGGCACAAAAGTGAACGTAGGAAAAAAATAAGGTGGATAAAAAAAATAAATCAAATATGGCGGAATATGGCAAAAAAAATAGGACGTGGCAACAAAATCAAAAGGAAAAAGCTATAAGGAATAGAATAGAATAGTTTTTTTAACGTCCACGGAGACCAATAGGTCATGGGACCCATACAATGGGCTAATACAATCATTACTACTAGGATTAAAAAACCCCTGCCTCGAAAGGTTTTCAAGGGAAAAACCTTTGCAGTAATGATGATACTAGACAAGCGGAGATAATGACTACTGAGGGCTCAGTAATTGCTGACGTTTATCTAGAACCTCAAGTATGTATAATGCCAAGTCATGCATAGATGGTGCTCTGAGAAGTTGTGGAAGCGTGGAATGGAATGCTAAGGTCAAAAAATGATTCCGGACTATCTCAAAAGCAGGGCAACTCAGAAGAGTATGGCTTTCATCTTCAATAACCATGGAATCGGGCAAAGCACATAGTTCGCTTCTGCGGCAACCGCGGCCGCCCCATCTACTGTCTCAATCAAGTAGCACTGTGGGACCCTGTGCGAATTGATGCAATAGCTACAAGCTTGTTCCTGGACAATGAAGCAAGCAAATAAGCTTGGGGCCCTGGTACTAAGGAGGGAAAGAAGGCTGATAATGGTGGCTATTATCAACCAAAAGAGGGCAAATAAAAAATGTGGCAAACAATTTAACTTCTGAGCATGGTGCACCTTAGTATTTCTTAGACTAGGGGACGCTTGTGCTTGATGACATATTTTATATCTAAGGGCGTTGATAAATACTTCTAACGCATTAGGGGCAATAATATATTTTATATCATGGGTGAAAATATCTTCAAGACAATAAAACAATGGTTTATTTAACTATTGCGAGTTCTGTGAAGAACTTCTGGAGATAATAAATCTCGAACCAATCGAATTTGCACTGGTTGCAAAAACACCCTCAGAGATCCGGCCAATTTGTGCTTCATTTATGCTTTATCTACCAGGAATTTAATGGGCTGTCATGCATTATTTTACCATGAACCAGATCACATATTGTAGCATAATTCCCCACACAGGATTATCCAAAAAAGATTATACAGTCAATCTAAATAAGATTATAGAGTCAATCAGTCAATCCAAATAAGATTATACAGTCAATCTGCCAAAAGCCCACTGCTTGGAATTCGCCCATTTAGCTTATTGGATGAAAAATTACAACCAAATCACAGCCACAAAAGAGGGACTATGTTGTAGACATAATTTGTAAATTTGTCACCAGATAACGGAAAATAACTACATTCCGCTTTCCGAAACATTTTTTCATATTTTGTGCCTAAAGTCAGTCTGCAAAGGACAACCGTAAATATCTTAAAAAACAGAGTCTTTGAAACACCTGCACCCAGCCTGGGGCCAAGGAGGGATATCATCTATAATCAAGCTTGAGAGGAAATGCATGTCCATTTCGCTGCCCAGATGAAAAATCGATTATTAGGTTGCTAATTAGCCCGAGTTTTTGCAGGATTGGAAGCACAATTTTGCATCTTTTTTGTCTGTTCTAAACCAAAGCAACCTCTTAGCTTGCAAGCTACTAATGAATGAATGATTTGCTTTGTGGGTTCGTCTTACAAATCCAACTCCAGCGGTCAGATGCTTAAAAAAGAGTCTCAGGTTCTTGACTGAAACGGAAAAAAAACCCTCCAACAGAACAAAAAACAGTATTTATGTTCAATTTCTCACAGCTAGTCTAGAAGCAGACCACAATATTTTGAAATGTTGGTGGAATGGACCCGGATAGATGCTTATGTAAAACCAAGAAATTTCGAAGCATGCTAGGGGATGAAAAAGAATGAGTAATTTTCCCTGTAAAAGAATTGGTACTCAAAGATATTGTATGTATCAGAATAACTATCCCATCGATCCGAGACATCGGATCGCCATTCTAGAATGGGACGAGCATGCATGTTTTGCATGCATGCGGGCGGCGCATGCCCGTTCTGGTTGGGAGTTCGCTATTTTAGGCGCGTTTCTGCTTCGACTTCTCATCGGCGCTTCCTCTTCTCTCTCAGCAGTACCTTATTCTCTTTGAATTGTTTCCAGGCAGGGGAGGGGCTTCTTCCTGCCTGGTTTGGCCAATTTGGCGTTTCTTTCATGCTGTCCGTTCTCGGCCTTTAGCCTTCATCCTGTGACCTTCGTCCTCGATCCTAGTTTGTTAAGGAAGTCCTTTGGTATTCGGGCGGTTTGTTGGTTTCATGCGAGTCCCATTCTAGAATCCCATCGATCCGAGACATCGGATCGCCATTCTAGAATGGGACGAGCATGCATGTTTTGCATGCATGCGGGCGGCGCATGCCCGTTCTGGTTGGGAGTTCGCTATTTTAGGCGCGTTTCTGCTTCGACTTCTCATCGGCGCTTCCTCTTCTCTCTCAGCAGTACCTTATTCTCTTTGAACCCACCCTCCCCCCCTTCTTTGTTATTGTATTTTTATCGCGTGGCACGCGCGTAATCAGCCCCTCCACTCTGGGAGGTTTGGTTTGTCTTGTTGTTTTGTTGGTGATGTGCAGGTACAGGTTAGCGAGCGGCATCTGTTTCGACTTTTCCATTCGTGGGTTTTGGGAGCGATTTTTATGCCTTACGTTTGTCCAAGCCCCTTGCCGAAGGCTTATCACTAGGGTTTTTCCTCGAAAACCCGAAAGGGCGGGGTTTTTTAATCCCGGTGATAAGCTTTCGGCAGGTACACTAGCCCAGTCTCTATTAGCATTGTATTTTGTTGGGGTCCAAATGATATAATTGGATTTTCCCTTTATTTTTTATGGGTAGTTCGCATGTGTGCGGCTACCCACTATCCACCATTGTAGAAAATTTGCTGAGATGAATGAGAAGCAAGTCTAAGTATCGGGCGGTTTGTTGGTTTCATGCGAGTCCCAATCAACTATATTCTATGCGGGCATAGCTCTGAATCTCCCCGGCCAAATCCGAGTCCTTGGTATCAAGAGACCCTGGCATCCAAATGATTTTTCACTCCCCATCACCTGCAAAGGGAATTCTTTGCATGGCCCACAAATCCTAAAATACATTATCTACTGCAGTTGGTGCTGTCGGAGGGAGAGGCAAAAACACAGATCAGATATGTACAAAGGCAAATTTGAAGAGTTCTGAATCATGGACCTCGTTTCTTTTGCTCGGAAGCGCCATAAAAGCAAGAAGCTGGAGCCCAAATAGCAGCAGAAGCTTTAACCCTCGAAGCTTAGCCGCAATAGCCGGATGTTTTAGTAGAATTGTTGATGCCGGAGTTGCAATCCTACAAATAGACGTGGCAGAGGAAGAAGCTATGGCGGTGGATTCCAAAACAGAGGAAAGCGCACGAAAACCTTGCTCAGGCCAGAAAGATGCCTCCTCGCTGCACAGTGACCTTATTTGAGAAGCTTGGATGCTCGCCGCCATGGCCATCGCCATAGGTTCTATGGATCCAGCTTCTCTGCCAGGCGTCAAGATCTTTGACGAAGCTAAACAGGTGGCAAGTAAACATGCAAATGGATTGCGGCGCAGAAATATTAGCTAGGGACAAAAACAAAGGAAAATGACAAACTGAATTATATATGAAGTGAATAATACTTGACACAAAACTTATATAAAACTTTCAAACAAATGATGTTATAATTGACACAACACTACTTCAACACTTGAATCAAACTTTCAACAAATAGTGGTACAAATGTTGTTATTATAGATGATATAAGATCTCCTATAAAATCAATATATAGCTTTCAAACTACTGATCTATGAGTGACACAATCATATTAACACAAACTTTGACACAAACTTTGACACAATCCTTTAAGTTTACGTCACATTCTAGGTTCTGGCACAAACTTGATGCATCTTAAGAGGTAGTGACACAGGGTTTGACGCAAAATCCATGTCCTCTTGTAGTGTGATGACATTCATTTAATATCCTCCTTTTAATGTGACAAACTCTTGACTTGTATCTCAGTATTCCCCGTTCAAACTTGTAATTATCCTTTATTCCAAATTCTCCTTTTGTACTTCCTTCAATTTTAGTCGAAAATAATTGTTTGTAGCAATAATTTTACCTTATCCAATCAATTTGTTGCAAGCATGGTTATTATATAGTACGCTGAAAGTCTAGACAAAGCATCTGCAACGACATTTGTACTGCCCATTTTATAATTGATCTGGAAATCATATTCTTGAAGAAACTCCATCCACCTGTGTTGTCTCAAATTCAAATTAGGGCGTTCCATAAAGTATGCAAGACTAGCATTATCAATATGCAGTTCAAAATGATTCCCTAAAAGATAATGTCTCCAAGCTCTAAGTGCATATACAATTGCCAACAATTCTTTATCATGAGTGGGGTAATTTCGTTTGGCATCATTCAGTTTATGAGAATATATGCACATACATGCTTGTCTTGCATCAACACAGACCCCGTCCCTTCTCCACTAGCATCTGTCATAACCTGGTATACCTTACTTGGATCTACCACTTTTAAAACTCGAGCATTTATTAACTTCTCTTTTAAATTTTTGAAAGCTCTCTCCCATTGCTCCTTCATTGAAAAGATATATTTGATATTGTAAGCATTGTCAAAGGACTTGCAATCATAGAAAATCTTTTGATAAATTTCTTATAGCACCCTGCAAGCCCTAAGAATGAACACACTCATTTTGGGTTTTTAGGAACTGGCCATTCTCTCACAGCGTCAACCTTTTTAGGGTCAGGTTTATTTCCATCTGCTGAAACAATATGACCTAAATAATCCATTTCTGTGCTACAAAATGAACCTTGAGTTTCTTAGCACACAATATTTTTCTTTTCAAAATACTCAAAACAGTTCCCAGATGTTCTTTATGCTCTTCCAAATTCTTTGAAAGGGTGGCCTCCTCTCGTGGACATTAAAAATTCTATCTATCTATCTATCTATCTATCTATCTATCTATCTATCTATCTATCTATCTATCTATCTATCTATCTATCTATCTATCTATCTATCTCTTGCCGCCCTAGTCGCATAGCGGAGTGGTTAGGGTTATGTCCATCAAGTTATGTTTGCAGTATGGTATGTTTGAGTCCTCAGGATGAGATTTTACATATGAACTATTGTGTCTGACATATATGTTAGAGATAAACATGCTCTTACGCGAGGTAAGGAACTAGGGCGAGCCAGAACCACACCCTGCATAAGGGCATGTAGGCGAACTTTCCCCATGTAATATACGCCAGGCCATGATTACTGTATTTTTAGGCTAAAATTATAGCTCACAATTCTTCTGCCACTCTTTCGCCGCTTCCATACATTCTCATCGCCACCGTAAAGCCCCTTCATGCAAAGCTTTGGTAAAGCCCCTTTCTGCAAAGCTTTCTGCATCGCCAGAGTCAGCACATGAGGGTTTTTTTGACATGATCTCTGTTTTTTCTGCTAGGTTTAACCATGAAGGTTGTTGAGGGAAGAGCAGACCACCAGGTGATTTGAGCAGGTTGAAGCAGGGATTTGAGCATTGTTGCAACAGATCTTTGCCATAAACGCTACAGAAAAACAGAGATCCTAGAAGAAACTTATGGAAGATCCTCAAAATTGAAGATTGTCTCCGCTGCTGCGGCGCCGCCGGCTGGCCAAGCGCCCCGAAGCTCCTAGGGGGCGGAATGCCGCCTCTGCCATCAATTACGTAGTCCGTAAATATAAAAAGCCGTACGGAACCCATGATCAGCCTTGCTTGCAGCCAATTTCTGCTTATAGATCCCCATGCCCATATCTCCTGGGTTAGAATATTTTATGAGCATTTTTTAGTTGCACGTGGCAAGTGGCCATTGGAGGCATATATAGCAGGGAGAGGAACCTTGGTAGAGAGAGGAGCAAGAGTGTGGAGCGCCGTTTTGGGCTATGTCTTTCTATCTCCTCTCTCATCCATGGCCGTGCCCTCTCTGCCTTTGAAACTGCCCTTCAAATCTAAACACAGCAGCGACCCATTTCCTTTCCTGGCCTCCCCTTCGGGGAGACGCGCCTTCCGTCCTTTAGCCCCTTCCATGGTCCGGCGCCGTTTTTATTGGGCAGCAGCCGGTGGCAGTGAACAGATCTTCTTCTAACCCACCAGTTTAAGCTCATTTTCGACGCATACAGCCGAGATCTTAGTTAGGTATGTTTTTTCCTTCAGGTTTTGGTACCAGTTAATAAGTTTTTCTATGGGTATATGATTTAATTGATGGATCGCCTCTAGAAAGGTGCGTTTTTATTGTTGCATAATATAAAGTGGCATTTCGGGGATGCAACAATCACATGAATCTGCTACTAGTGGGCCAAACCGTGGCTTGCTGTCGCTTTACCTTCCAAATCCCAACAATGGGTATATGGAAGGCGCACAGCGCCATAGAATTACTGATGGAACAGTTCTCTCCCTTATAGCAGCACTCACTGAGAGAGATGCAGCAATTAGTGAAAAAAATACTGCCCTATCTGAGAAGAAGGCAGCCATCTCTGAGAGAGATACTGTTGTTATCCAGAGAGACGTTGCCATTGCTGAGAAAGAAGCAGCTTTGATTGAAAGGGATCAAGCTTTAAGTGCTCTGAAAGCTTTCTTAGCAGATCGAGAATCTTGTGCCACCTGTAATACGGGAGGAATTCCAAGTGTACCTGATATTATTGAAGGGCAAAAACTGCTTCAGCTAAGAGTTAACGGCAGAATAACAGATGGTTCTCCATCTTCCTCTGCACCATCTTCCTTTAACCTAACTGAAGATATTGGAAAGGGCAACAAAGCAAAGCGCTCCAGGAAGAACAAAAATTTTTCAACATCAACACATAAGATAGAAGGTACTGCTGTAAAGAAACAGAAGATGCTGCAACAAACAGATCAACAGAATGGATCTGCTTCAAAAGTTCTTAATGTTGTTTCTATACAAGAGCGCAAGAGCAGCCAAAGGCTTGGTAGCTCACTTTATAATACAACAGGTTTTCCTATCCCGTATTGTTCTTGCACTGGCATTAATCAGCAATGCTACAGGTGGGGCAATGGTGGCTGGCAATCTGCATGCTGCACTAATCAGACCTCCATGTATCCTCTACCTATGAACCCTAACAAAAAGGGTTGTCGTGTTGCTGGCCGAAAGATGAGCGCAGGTGCCTTTGAGAGGCTTTTAGAAAGACTTGCATCAGACGGCGTGGACATAAGCTGTCCTGTTGATCTGAAGACTTATTGGGCAAAGCATGGAACCAATAGATATGTCACAATAAAGTAGAAAGCAGCACTGGTTGCAATTGCATTTCCAATCAGTTGTATCTAGTTATTGGTATCAGTTCAAATGGTTCTAATTTATGGTGACAATGATTATGGCTTAAGCAGTAGCCCAAGCAAAGGATGTATGGGTGAAGCAGTATCTTTTGCTGCCATGTCATGGAGTATGACTTTGTAAGTGCTTTTGGGCCTGTCCTGGGATATTCAGTTAAACCCCTCTACTTTAACACCCTCATTTTATGTTAAGGGTGTTTGTTTTCCAAAAGCTTTATAACCATCTAGCATTAGTAGAAGAATGCATGCATATGACTAGTTTCTTTGTGTAAATAATAGCTGTGTCTATTATACTATTAGCAGAAGATAATAAGATGTTACGGTTATGCAGAAGATGCAGCCTAATCAGGTTATAAGGCGATGTTTTTAGTCTTAGTTGGCATTGTATAAAAATCCTGCTTCTGACTTTTAAAGTATATTGGGAGCTTTGAAATGGTGTACATGGGAGCTTAAGAGCAGATGTCATATAATATGAAAATGAAATTTTGCTTGTGCTTGTGGTAGATCAAGCTGAGGCTTGTGAGGTTCAATCCCGCCTCCACATGGATCATATCCGAAGGCAGTTGAACCTCAACGAACATACCATGTTCAGTTTGATGCAAAGGATCTGCATTATTTACCAAATAGGTGCAGGGATCACCTTCAATAGGTGTGGCATAAGGTGGCTAGGGATTTCAATGTTCGCTGTAAAAACACGTAACCTCTTGAGACAAATTACGAAACAAAAATGCGCAGGACATAAAGAAACGTAAAAACCAGGTGCCAAGCATTCTGCCCTGAGTTCCAATTAAAGCTTGACACGTGGCTGCTATTCTGCCCTGAATTCCAATCAAAGCTTGAAACGTGGCTAGTATTCAATCCCGGAATGTGGTGTATTTTATTTAGGGCCAGATTCCATTATCGGCAACGGCACTTGGGAGCAAAATCTCAACTGCGGCTTCCTTCTGTGACCTAAGATAGGCGATGATTCCACTCACGGCAGCGACAATTAGTTCAAGAATTTAAAAAAATCAGACTTGGCGAAAATCTACGCATTTGCTCTATACTTGGCAGGAATATAGCCCACGGCGATTATCATAATCTGAAAGTTATGGCATTGCTCCCCTGATAGTTAACTGAGTGTTTTGCAATGAGATGTGAGAGTTTTTAGTTTTGAGGGCAACATTTTGCTAACTGCTAACTGCGGTAGTGGAATCATCGTCGAAGCTTCAAATCTGAGATGCCATCAAAGGATTGGTGTTCAGTTAATTGACATGCACATAACTGTGCCAATGGATGCTCAGCCTTAGTTATTTACTTCAAATTCAAATATTTATCCACCAAATTGTTCCACGTAAAAAAAATCAGTTATTTACTCCAGTCCAGATTATTCACTTTTATTCCACAAAATATTATTATTGTTTTGAAGCTTTCACAGATCCATAGCAAATACTATTATGTTGTATCAGACAAAGTTCATACTAAATCTTAGGATGGACATGAAAAACACAATTGTTATTCACTTGTTGCTGTCGTCGCGCGAGGAGGAACTTTTCCAATGAATCCCAATGAAAATTGAGGAACTCATCATCTGCCCGCATTATATCCATATCCTTCTTATTAGCTTTAATGAGAGCAGCACCTATACTTCCTTGAGTAGATCCCATAACCTAAACACTTGCATTTACCTGTAATATTTTCAACTGAATTTAATAAGCAAAAATGTACTAATTAATTTGCTATAAAGTGCAATTACCTCAATAGGTGGCTGAATTGTTTTTGGGTCAACATTATCAGCAGTTAGAATTGACATTCCAGGTGAATCAATGTGCTGAAGACGGCCAAATTCCTTCAACTCATCCTTGTAGACCTCTTCAAACATTCTTCTAGATCCGTCAGCATTAAAAGGCCTACCAGCAATATCCATTGCAGTTTTCACTTGTAATTCAACAGTCTTTAACGTACCTACAACGAATTGTGAACGCAACTTAAATATCTAATCACTAAAAAATGCAGATAAAATACCTGCTAAATGCCTCGCGGTCCTGTGTCTTGTAACCTTCATACCAACAGATGTAGGCACGCCAGCTCTAGACATTCTAAAGACCGACATAGTTCGACCACTCTTACCACCAAATGTCCCACTCACGCCAATAAGAGCCAACATGTATTTCATCTCTGATAGTTTTCTGCCATTGACCCTGTGTTTCACATTATATCAGGCCTGTAAATAAAGATCAGATGTGAGAATAAAACTAGAATATAACAAACAAAAATCAGAACACAACAAACTTACATTTTTGTGAGGATTTACAATAGCCTGCTTGAAAACCCAATTACTTTCCATACCAACCTGTCTGGATAATGCCTTATATATTGTTTGAATGTCAAAACAACATCCTCTTCATAGCAACGAAGCGACATTCGAAAAGACTCTTCCGGATAGCGATCCACACTTACATCGTAAGACAATCTTTCACTATATTCTACAAATTCTCTCCCATTTTCACTAGCCACAATAAAATTTGAAAGTTTGACAAGCTCTAGCTCCTCTTGGCCTCTAATTCCAAATCTAGAAACACAATAATATGAAATGCGCTTCTGCAAACCTTTGGGATGATGAATTTGATGATCTACATCAAGTAGGAAAGCTTGTTCAATGCTAAAACCAGCTTCATCGACCTTCTTCATTTTCTTTCAAACTCCTGGCATCATTCTAGATCGATGCATTGCTGCTACATGCCAATCTAGACCTCTTGAGGATAGGGGAATACTTAATGTCGAAAGGAATCTGCTCTATCCTTGTATTAGCCACAATGATTTCTTGGCAACGCCTAACAATACATCCAAATCTGCAGAACATATCTTGAAGCCTGCATTAGGCAGAAAATAATGAGAGGATAGAACAAAAATTCAGAATATTACCTAGAAAAAACATGTCTATAAGTTGCTTACGATTCAGACGGATAAAAACTGCCATCTAATTTAGCAACCTGAATCATGAATCCAACATCCCGGCTAAATCCTTTGAATCCAAATCCTCAATCTAACATGTTCCTTCATTCATCAAATTGCTCACAATGTTTTTTCCCTCAGATTTACTAATTCCACCAGTATTAATCTCCTTCTTCAAATTTTCGCCTATCTCAACAAAAGGAACTCCAGAATAATTTTTAGAATCTGTATGGGAAAGAATTTCATAATGGAAGTTATTGTAAGTGCCATTTTTGCAAGCTGCTTCCACAAACAACGTTATCTGTTCATCTCCAAACTTAGCCACTAAAGTTTGCTCGAAATCTTCATCTGCCTTGTGTAGATTTGTAATATCACCTAAAACAGGGCTAGATGCACCTATGCTACAATGCAGGTTGAAACTAGGTACGACATCCATGCCTGCACATCTTCAAGACACATGCACAGCTCTGCTATAACTTATTTCTTAAAAAAAAACAAAGATAGATCTTGAAAATATTTCGTATGCTTATCAAGAACACTGATATCTCCAATGATTCTCTCAAGGGATACTAAAAATAACAAATCTCACGGATCTTTTGCAACTAGAGTAGAGTAGTTTCAAAAACAGCAGCAAGAATCAACATCAATGGTAGCCAGTAATGTAGCTAAACTCAGCACTCTTTCCTAAATCACATCGACGATTATAAAATGACTCCTAGTGCCATCTCCATCGGCCCAGAGCTCTCGCTTTGGTCTGAACGGGAAGAAAAGAATGAATAGAGAGCAAAAAGTCCTTTTGTAGCTAGTACACGCGTCGCAGAATGATTGGTCCCTAGTTTCCACGTTACAAAAATGTTGCTTACATTCTAGCATGTCAACCATGCCTCCATGCTCTGCACGTTGGCATGGTTTCCATGCCAAAATGTTGCCTAAAACAACATTCTTGTATACCTAAGCTAGTATGCTTACTGTTACCGTTGCCGAATTTGTCAAAAGAGCGAGGAAAGATTAGGTCAAGACTCCTTATATTTAATAATAGAATAGAATCGAATAGAAAATTTTAATATCCACGCGGACAATGATGATGAGCTGCCAATTCATGTGTGAGGAGTATAGGTTTTCCACAGGTTGGATGTTTAATACGTTTAAGTGGATAATCTCGACAGTTAGGATGGTTTAAGCCTTTATTTTTTAGTTAGATTGAGCTCAGTTGCAACTAATTAAGATTATCTACTCCATTCGAGGGCGCAATATACAATTGACTGAGACGATGGGTGGGCATCTTAGGATCTCCGCTCAACATGTTTCAAAGTTTCAACTCTGCTTGATGTCCTCCCTCTTGAGACAGCACCTCTAGCAGGATAAATGTTTTGTAGACTTGGCAGAAGTTGTGCTCTATGTAGCATATGCTACTAGACAAGCGTGCAGTTAAACCACAAGCATGGGATGCTGAATTTGAATGCCACAACTGTCTATCCTCCGGCCTGAGCATGTCACAAGCAATAGAGATTCTTCATCGTCTCAGTCAAGCAGAATGATCCGTTGGAGCAGCTTGCAAGGCAATATGGCAATTGTTGGTGTAACCGATGCAAAGGCAATAATAGAAGAATGTACACCACGAGACAAGAACACAAAAGGAAGTATGGTTTGATGAGAAATGCCCCACCTCCATGTGAGTCTGAATTGAAAGCACGTCAAGGAGCAAACGAGGTAAGAATTCACATTTTGCAATTTTATTATTTGTTTCATAGCAATATATATAATCTACATCTACAAGACTTTGACTTGTTGTAGTATTTGGACATGCTTGACAAAAATCTTGGACATGCCAATTCAATAGGTAATATATGTCTTCAAGTTCTAGTTCTAGTTCAAGACCAGGAGAGGCCCAAGAAGTTAAGAGAGGTCGCACAAGGGGAAGTACAGTGGCTATGATAGTTAAGAGCCATTTTAAGAAAAACGCGCATGACCTTACCCATGTGTGAAAGTGAAAATGACATGGTTGATCAACTCCCTCATCATCTCAAAGCCTCTATTGCCCCATTTCGGGCATCCTTGTAGAATATATTCATGTTATCATTATGGTATTGCGGTTTGGAGATGTCATGACCTAGACAAATAATTCATACAGATTGTTAAAGCTTTGAAGAAGTTATGATGATGAATTATTGGGGTTACGACCTTAAGAGTTATATGAAATAAGGTTAAAACAAGGGGAAGTGAATTTTAGAGTTAAATACTCTTATGGGATAATTCGTCAAGGGGGAAGAGTTATTCAAATTGGAAACTTGCCAGTTCTAGCAAGCAGGAGATCGATCGGCCCGCCTTGGCGGCCGGATCTCGATCTGTAAATACAGAAGAAGGATTTAATGTTTGTATCGATTGTATGCAGGTGTATTGAAGGTATATTTCAGCCGGATTGCAAACGTGCTTGGGCTCTCGAAGATATGGTCAACCCTGCTACAGTGTTTAAGTCAATACCATTGCTACAGTGTTTTCTACTGTAGCAACTTAATGGTTAAGGCAATATTTCATGTATAAAGACATCATAACCGTTGAATTATTGCATGATTGATTTGGAGTCTTGTGTTCATAAGAATTCAATAGCAATTTGAATTGCCTAGATCAAATAGCCCATAGCATTGTTTTCTTCATTGGTATCAGAGCCAAGTTAAACATGGCAAGTAGGTTTGGTGCTAATCTACTTAATGCTATAGAAGTGTTTAAAGGAGAGAGTGGCTTTCAGATCTGGAAGCAAAGTATTAGAGAGATTTTGGAATTTGAAAAATTATGGTACTTGGTTGAGCCAAGCACAAGCAGACGTCATGAAGGTACTAATGTTGTCTTAGTAACAGCTAGTACAGGGGGAGCTAGCTCCAGCTCGGATGGAGAAAGTTCAGTAGCTGGTGGAGATGCAGGAGTTACTGAAGGGGGTAATAATACTGCACAAGTATTGTCAGCAACCAGTACAGGAGTGGATGAGCAACTCAAAATCATGGAGGCACAAGCAATCATTTGCTGTAAGGTTGGTCCAGTAATTAAGCTAAAATTGAGAGGGTTAAGTCCTAGAGAGATGTGGCAATATATGATCAATAATTATGAAGCTAAAACTTCTTCACAAATAGATGTTTTAGAAAAGCAACTAAGGAAGCTGAAGCTATATGATAGGGAGAACATAACTGAATTTCTTGAGAAATTTGACTCAATAATAGCAGACTTGGAAGGAGCTGGTGTTATTTTAAATGAGCAGTACCAATTGGTCGCCATTTCTAGAGCAGTTGCTCATAATGCGTACCTTGCTACCTTGGTGAGAAACATTGCAAAAACAAAGGAACATGCTATTCAAATCATAAGGACAGAATTTGAGCAAAAGCAAATAGGACAGGAGGATGATGAGCAGACCACAGAAGTTTTGTATGCTGGAAAATATAAGGGAAAGAAAAACAGCAATAATAATAATAAGGAGAGGATTGGGCCATGCTACAATTGCAACAATGGACACTTGAAGGCTGACTGTCCTAAATTGAGAAAAGATACAGTTTGCTATAATTATGAGGGGAAAGGCCACATTGCATCGAATTGTTCAAGCCCTAGGGGTCCGAACTATAAAGGAAGGGGCAGAGGTAAGGGAAATAGAGGGGGCTTTGCTGCCAGGGGAAGGGGTACACCAAAGACTAATCCATCCTTGAACTTAGCTCAAGAGACACGAGGGGTTGAAGATGAACAAAATGAAGATGATGAGGTAAAATATCCTGAACTATGTCACTTGTCAAATGATGCAAAAAACCATGATATGCTGATTTTAGATTCAGGAGCTGAGAGGACAGTAACTCCGTCCACACAATTGCTCAAGAACTGCAATAGAGTCAAAGGGGGACATGTGCAATTGGGAAATGGAGTGTTACAAGAAATTAAGGATACAGGGATGCTAGAACTTTTGGATTTAGAGGGAAAAGCTGTCAAATTAGGAGAAGTGCTTTGTGTACCAGGGTTAGTCAGGAACTTGATTTCTGTGTGCCAATTAGTAGACCTTGGCTATAAAGTTTTGTTTGAAAAATTGCAGTGTAAGGTGTTTCAAGACAATAAATTAAAGTTTGTTGGCAAGAGAGTTGGAAATTTATTTGGTTTAAATTCTGATCATCTTGTTCAAAGTGTAAATTTGGTGACTTGCTCAGATATTAAATTGTGGCATGAAAGACCGTTGAGCTTTTAATTAAAAAGGGACTAGTTGAGGCATCAAAAATTAAAAATGAAAAGTTTAAGTGTGCAGGATGCATTCTGGGCAAACATACAAGGCTTCCTTTCAAAAATCCTTAAAAAGAGCAAAAGGTGTGTTAGACCTAATCCACTCTGATCTATGTGGACCACTGAATGTGACAAGTCTTGCAGGGAAGAGATATTTTATAACTTTTGTAGACGATTATAGTAGAATGGCCAAGGTGTATTGCTTAAATACTAAGGATCGGGCTTTGCAAGCTTTTAAGAAATTTGTAAATGAAGTGGAATTGGAAACTGGAAGGAAAATCAGGTGCTTACGGACAGATAGAGGAGGGGAATATTTATCACATGAATTTAAGCACTACTGCAATGAACTTGGCATCAAAAGGCAAGGAGAATTATAATAAGTAGGGATGTATTATTTGATGAGGATCAATTTTATAAGGTACTGCCAAGAATTAATAGCCCTGCAGATATGTCTGAATGCAAGGTTAATAAAAAGGTACATTTCAAAGGGGATCTGAACCAACCTGTTATGCTGACAGATACAGGTGATGAAGAGGACATAAGAGTTGAACAAACATTACCTGATGCTGATGCAAATGTACAGCAGAAAAGGAAGTAAGTATTGAACACATGTTACCTAATATTAATATTGATTCTGGAAGTGTGCAGCAAGAAGAGCCAGCTCAGCAACAGGTCAATAAACAAGTAGGCCCTACCAGGAGAAAGAAAAGGACTGAAGCTCAGATCATTAAAGATGAAGGTATAGCCAATCATGAAAGGTTTGGAAGGGATGAACTAGGCAAAAGCAAGAGGCTCAAAGAAAATGAAGGTGAGATTCTTGGCTTGTTTGAAATACTAATGCATCTAGATGTTTCAGTTCCAAAAACATATGAAGAAGCAGTTATCTCAACTAATAGAAAAGAATGGTTGAAAGCAATGCAAGGAGAAATGAATTCATTCAACAGAACAGGTACATATGAGCTGGTAGATACACCAAATGGCAAAAACATTGTGGGATGTAAATGGTTATATAAATTAAAAATAGAGGCAGATGGTAAAACTCCAAAGTTTAAGGCTCGATTGGTGGCCCAAGGTTTCTCACAGAAATGTGGCCAGGATTATGAAGAAACTTTTTCACCTCTTGTAAAAATGAATAGCATAAGAATGCTTTTGGCCATTGCCAATGCATCAAACTTGGAGATACATCACATGGATGTAAACACTGCATTTTTGAATGCAAAGTTTGAGGAGGACATTTATATGAGACAGCCAAAAGGTTTTGAAATAGGAACTGGGAAAGTCTGGAAGTTAAAAAGGGCTGTGTATGGTTTGAAGTAGTCTCCAAGGGAGTGGTACAAGTGTATAGACTCCTATCTCAGAGAACAAGGCTTTGATAAATTTCAGAATGATGGCAACCTTTATAAATACAAAGCTGGAGACGAATGGTGTATAATTGCCCTTTATGTTGATGATAATTTGATGGTCTCAAATGGTGTTAAAGCATTAGATCATTGCAAGAAGGTTCTGAATAACAAGTTTAAGATGTCAGACTTAGGGGAACTAAGAAAATTTCTGGGAATTGAGGTGCACAGGAATAGGTTTAGTAAAACCTTGATACTCACTCAAAGAAGTCTTTAGACAAATAATTCATACAGATTGCTAAAGCTTTGAAGAAGTTATGATGATGAATTATTGGGGTTAAGACCTTAAGGTTATATGAAATAAGGTCAAAACAAGGGGAAGTGAATTTTAGAGTTAAATACTCTTATGGGATAATTCGTCAAGGGGAAAAAGTTATTCAAATTGGAAACTTGCCAGTTCTAGCAAGCAGGAGATCGATCGGCCCGCCTTGGCGGCCGGATCTCGATCTGTAAATACAGAAGAAGGATTTAATGTTTGTATCGATTGTATGCAGGTGTATTGAAGGTATATTTCAGCCGGATTGCAGACGTGCTTGGGCTCTCGAAGATATGGTCAACCCTGCTACAGTGTTTAAGTCAATACCATTGCTACAATGTTTTCTACCGTAGCAACTTAATGGTTAAGGCAATATTTCATGTATAAAGACATCATAATCATGGAGTCTTGTGTTCATAAGAATTCAATAGCAATTTGAATTGCCTAGATCAAATAGCCTATAGCATTGTTTTCTTCAATCCTTAGGTTGTTGGGAAGGAGAACTACCTCCAATGTTAAAAGAGTTTATATATTGGGGCCATAAGTACATGATAGCTCCTTCTCTAAAAGTTCCACAGGCTGGAAGGGGGTTGTACGTAATGGAGCATGTGAATGTACCATCTGGACACTCCACTATATTGATGGTATATGGCGGTCTCACGTACCCTTGGGGAGTGTGGCATACACTTACTTCTTTTATGCCTAGTATATCTAGGTATGCCATGACATTGAATGCAGCATCTTGGAGTGAGCACAGAGATCGCGGAGAACATACTTCATGGGGCGCACTGGTATATATTAATGGTTGACCAACGGTTCACGGCAATATTGCTGCACTTATAAACAGCCCTGAATTAACAAATGCTGAGTTCGAAGAGACTACGGAATATGATCCACGGTACATGAGTGGATATGTTGGATCATATGTGAGGGTTTGTGCAATACGAAGCCTCCGTCCTGGAGATGAGTTATTTGAGAATTATCCGTTCAAAAGAGATATCCTAGACGGGTGCAATGCCAAAAAAATGGTGAACCTATTGTTGTACCCTATGGTAGAAAACGTCATACAAATGGATAACCATGTAATATTGGGATCCAAGATCATTGTTGATGCACTACAAGACTTATGTCCTTTTCTATAATATTGGGAATTATGAACTTTTAAAGGTTTTAAAGTTTGGCATTTACGTCTAATAATAATTAGAATCTATAAACATTTATTGTTGGATGTCCATTCTTCAACTTGTTTTTCCATTTTATTTTAATTCATTTACCAACAAATGTGTTCTTTGCAGTCAAGTGATGATGATGTCTTATCTACTCAAGGTGATTTCCACGCGGAGAGTGGTTTGATGGAAGCCATTCAAAATTACTTCCCATCCACTAGTGATGTAAACGTCAATAATGAAGAAGAGAGGCCGGTCACACTTCTTGAGAGAGAGAGTAGAAAACCACTATATCCAAATGCAAGAATATCACGTCTTGCTGCATGCATTCTCGTCCTCAACTTACAACACAAATCCGGTTGGAGTAACAATAGTGTTGATGAACTTCTTGGGTGGGTGATTTAAGATTTAAAATTATACAAGTTTCTATTGCATTCTATTCTTTATTTTCCTTCCTTGCTTACTCACACTTTTATCTTGTTTGATAGTTTGCTAGGTGAGTATTTACTTTCAAGTGATCATTGTCTTCCAAAATCACGAAGGGACGTCAAACAACTTTTGCAAGAACTAGGTTTTGAATACAATTGTATTCATGCATGCATAAATGATTGCATATTATTCCGCAATGAATATAGTGACATGACTAGATGTCCTAAGTGCAGTGAATCATGGTATGATGAAAAAACAAAGTCCAAAGTGCCAAAGAAAGTTTTGCGGACCCAATTACAAGTCATGTTCAAATGTCCCTCCCTAGCATCATTCATGGACTTCCATGCAAAACACCAAAGCAATGATGGGATTTTGAGGTATCCAACCGATGGTGAGGCTTTAAAACATAGAGAAGACAAATGGCCACATTTTAAGGATGAACCAGGAATGCTCGGCTTGCTTTGGGCATGGATGGAATATGTCCATTTGGAACGATGTCATCTACTCATAGGGTCTGGCCCATTGTTGTTATAAACTATAACATACCACATTGGATGGCAACTAAGGTAGGTCATTTAATGCTCACACTTATAGTTCCAGGTACATACCTTTACATAGCCTTGCAATGTATTTTTATGTAGATTTGTTGCTTGCTAATTTAATGCAATTTCACTTCTTAGGCAAATATCAAGTCAAGGATATGAATGTATACAACCACACAATTTCACATTCCATGGAATATTATGCTTCACAATTCATGGCTATCCTGGATTTAAAGTTGCATCGGGTATGATGCTCGTGCTCACCATATTTGTTTGTGCGAGATCTCCACTACAAGGTCCAATTGGGCGTTTACTTTTTTTGCAGGATTGCAAACTAGTGGATCATGTGGGTGTCCATCTTGCGGCCAAAACTTAACATCTTATAGATCACCACACTTGTCAAAGATGATATACATTGGACATCAAAAGTATCTACCACTAGGTCATCAGCTTCGTTGTGGTGATTTATCAGATGTTCCGATTAGAAGAACTCCACATGATTGGTTGAAAACATGGAATGATCATGACCCAGAAAGGGGTAAACATCCCCCTGGCATGAAGATGCTATCTATATTTTACACATTGGACTATTGGTCTGAGCTAAAGATTGCACATCTCTTAGATCCTATGCACATTTTCAAAAATGTGAGCCATTCACTTTGGCGACATCTTACGGGAGATTGGGAGACTCTAAAAGCTAGGAATGATTTAAAAGACAAAGGCATCAAAAGAGAGTTGTGGCCAATTGAAGAAGAGGGTAGAGCTCCTCGCTTTCTTCGAGGTCCTTGGGTATTAAAGAGGGATGAACTCAAACAAGTAAAAGAAGCTATCAAAAGTTTGTGCACTCCGACTGGCTATGGATCCTCACTTAGAAGGGCATTTACAAAAGATGGAGATCTCACAGGCTTAAAGTCGCATGATTGGCACAAGTTTCTACAGGTACATATAAGTATAATAACTAAAGAAGCATGACCAATGGACTAATTGGATGAAGCTCACCAATAAATTGCTTACAATATCTTCAAACTTGTAAATCTATATGATAGTGACACCTAATTTGGATTCCTTATTATAACAACATATTCTCCCATGTGCCTTAGAGAATTGCTTCACACCACACATTCGGAAGGTCATCTATAGACTCGTAAGCTTCTCTAGGTGGGTCTCTTCCAAGCAAATTGTAGCTCCTGATATCCCCGCTATGGAAATAGAGATTGCAGAGATATTATGCCAATTAGAAGATCTATTTCCCACCAGTATATTTGATCTTCAGGTATAATGTAATTATTTAAATAAATTTCATGTACCAATCATACCTAACAAATGTTATTCTTAGGTACATTTGTTGGTGCATTTGCCGCAAGAAATATTGCTCGTGGGTCCAAACCCTTCAAGATGGATGTTCTTTTTAGAGAGATATATGAAAGTATTAAAAGGCTTTGTGCGTCAGATGGCAAGGTCTGAGGGATGTATGGCAGAAGGACATCTTACTGAGGAGACATTATTCTTCTTGACAGACGCCACTATGTCAATAGATCCAAATGCACCAAAGATTTGGAAGAAAGAGGCTCCTGATTGGAGAGGGTGAAGTCTTGCAGGGTCTAGGTAAACAAAGGAGGTTAAGCGATGAAATGTTTGAAGGTATCAACAAGTTTGTTGTGAACAATACAGATAGCCTTAAGAGGTGGGTGGAGTTGTATAAAATTGAGAAGGCACAAAGAGATAGCAATAGAAAGCATATGCTGCAAGGAACCGTCGAGGACATCATAAAAGAGCCATACAATACCCTCGAGAACTAATGCCTCTACCTGATTCTCCACCCCATTGGTGGTTGTCACAAAAGCTTAGAGAAGCTGAAGAAAATGGAGAAAAAATTCAAGAAGATGACCTCAACATTGCATTTGGTTCTGAAAAATCGGCAAGTTTCTATTTGTTGTTGTCAATATGTATTTTGCATTTGCTAACCATTACATATCTAACCAATATGCAGGCTAGGTTTCATAATTCAATGTGGGCATATGGTGCACACTTTCGAATTGATGACATTGACAAGGCTCGCATCACTTTTGATTCTGGAATCATAGCCTCGTTTAATCAAAAGAGTCAAGCAAGTACTAGAGATGATAATCCTATTGATGGAGAACTTGAATATGTTGGGGTCATTACCGATATCAATGATGTGGATTTTCGATCATTTCGACAAACCGTACTAAAGGCCAAGTGATTCAAACCTTTATATCGTGGACGAAACCAAACAGTGCGACCACATCCTTTTGGATTTTTTGAAGTTGACTCCACGCATGTCTTAGTCGACAGAAGCGAGCCATATGTGTATCCACATCAGGTTCAACAAGTTTTCTTTCATGTCAACCCTCAAAACAATGCGTGGTGGATTGTAATTCCCACGGAACCAATGTCACGTAGATATATTTGCAACACGACTATCGAGGAAGAAGGGCAAGAGGAGCAAGAAGAAGAGGTAGAGCATGAACAAATAATGGAGTTTGTGGAGCCAATAAAAATAGAAGAATATGAAGCTCAAGGGGGAACGAGCAATCAAGGATTGAGAGTCACGATGCATATCAATGGAGATGACACCGAGGAGGAAGTTGAAGAGGGAAGAAACAATCAAAAAGGGAGATCACCGATGAATTTCGTTGAAGATTATATTGAGGAGGAAGATATTGAGCTCCAAACTCCAAATGAACGACGAAGACTACCCTTACAACTAGATGATGATGAATGGGAGGACATTGAGCATGATTTTGTGGACGAAGGTTTAATGTCTGGTGAATAAGAAACAAACTTTTATCTTATATTGAGTTCAAGTATGACGTAATGCATTTTGATGATTTAAAATACTAATCTATTCCCCATATATAATGGTTTTCCTTTGATTAAAATAGTGCGTTATTTCTTATCTTTCCATTAAAGTTTTGTGTCGTTTACCTTCAGAGCTTGAACTTTGCTAAATTGGATATGTAAGATCATCAAGAGTTTCAAAATTACTACCTTAGCATTCGATTATGATGGTTCTTGTGTATTTATCAAAAGCATTCACTAATTATATTTGGTTGCTTTGGCAGATGTAAAGACTTTGAGAATGCTTCAAATATTAAACCAGTTAACTAATGCTTGCCCCATCACGTTGTACATACATGGCAAACTCCATGTCTCCGGGATGTCTCCATAGTCACTTTGAAAGATGTAAAGATTTTGAGAATGCTTCAAACAATAAGCCGACTGACCAATGCTTGCAATGACATCGCATTGTATGCACATAAGGAACTCAATGTCTTCATAGATGCCACATTGTATTCCCCCTAGTGAACTCTAACAAGACTATAAAAATTTCCAAGTTTACACTATAAACATAAGCGGATAGATTCTTAAGTGTCCCATAAGAGCATAAGTACGAAGTGTACAAATGCACATTCAAAGTGGAAAAGGGAATCATAAAAGAACCCACAAGCAAGTATGGGAGGACTCGTACCTCCACCAAGTGCGCAATACATGCCCAGGGTTTGAACCCTAACCATCTAGCCTTGGGGTATATCCCTTAGCCATGTACCACAACAAGAAGGTTGGGCACCATGCTATAAAAATATAAGCAAAATAGCTAAGCAATACCATACATGCGGGGGACTTGTACCGCCACCATGTACAATGTAAGGGATCGAACCCTTGACCAAATAACCTTTGGGCACTCCCCTCGACACCATAACGTGACCAAATAACCTTTGGGCACTCCCCTCGGCACCATAACATAACCAAGAAGTCTATGTACATAACATAGCAATAAACCCGTAGGGGGATTCATACCTCCACCATGAGGGATGAAGATACAGAATACAAACCAACAAGGCTATGTACATAACATAGCAATAAACCCTTGGGGTGTACAAATGCACATTCAAAGTGGAAAAAGGAATCATAAAAGAACCCACAAGCAAGTATGGGAGGACTCGTACCTCCACCAAGTGTGCAATATGCCCAGGGTTTGAACCCTTGACCATCTAGCCTTGGGGTATACCCCTTAGCCATGTACCACAACAAGAAGGTTGGGCACCATACTATAAAAATATAAGCAAAAATAGCTAAGTAATACCACACACGTGGGGGACTTGTACCGCCACCATGTACAATGTAAGGGATGGAACCCTTAACCAAATAACCTTTGGGCACTCCCCTCGACACCATAACGTGACCAAATAACCTTTGGGCACTCCCCTCGGCACCATAATGTAACCAAGAAGGCTATGTACATAACATAGCAATAAACCCTTGGGGGGATTCATACCTCCACCATGGGGGATGAAGATACAGAATACAAACCAACAAGGCTATGTACATAACATAGCAATAAACCCTTGGTGGGATTCATACCTCCACCATGGGGAATGAAGATACAGAATACAAAAAGATACAATTATTTAGCACTCCCCCTACCTGCACATAAACAACCCAAATTAGACCATTCGCCCATGGGGGAACTCTTACCTCCACCATGAGGAATAAGATACAATTACGATACAAGGATTTGACCCCTAAATCTCTAGGCCTTCAATAACATCAACTCTAGTACCCTTAACCATACAAGAAACTTATCGCGGCAGCCAAGGCCACCGCGCTCTTCTTTTATCTCCTCTCTTCTCTCTCTCCCCTCTCTCCTCTCTCTCTCTCTTCCCCCTCAGCCCTACTCTGTAGGGTTCTTAGCTCTGCCTGGCTGGCTTCGAAGGTGGCAGACCCCTCAGCTTCTGACTTGAGGCGGGAGATAGTTGCCACTGTATCCTGCCCAACACCCTGCTTGTCCCGTGCCATAGTCTCTATGGTGGTGAGGAGGGAATCCACGCGAGCTCGCAAGTCAGCAAGGCCCTGCTTATCCTGTTGCCTCTCAAAGTGTGCCAAGCGAAGCCCGTCTTCTAACTGCTGCATGCGAGTCCCCATCTCTGCAATCCGTTGCCTTTCCGCTGCCAAGTATCTTTTGAGCATGTGGGACGCTAAAGATTGTACCTCTACTGCCAGTCCTACAAACCGGGTTCTGTTGCTCTCAATCTGTTCCTCCATTTGTTTCATGGCTCTCGTCTGCGCCTGTGTCGGGCTTGAGAAGCCTTCATCCATCTCCCGGGTCAATCTCATAGATTGGGCCTTCGCCCGGGCCTCCCTCCTCATGGAAGAGGTTTCTCCCTTGTCCTTGTTATCCGACCGGGGCAGTTTTCGCGGCGGTCCCTCCCCCTGGTTCTCCCAAGTGGGCTGGGGCTGGGGCTGGGGAATGTCTCCCTCCAAATGAGGGTCTGGGCAAGGGGCTACAGAAGCGACCATGAGGTTGTATAGTATGGAAGGGGATTAGAGAGCTAAAGGTCTATTAAGAATTGAGAAATGTCTAGAAAACATAAACGATGCCCACCCTCAGTGGTTGGCACCTGGGGTTTCGGGGAGGTCTGATTTTGGGACTGGCCGGAACTCTTTTGGGATGGGCTTGGTTCGAAGAAGCTTTTTGGAATAGGTTGGAATGGACAAAAGAACACAAGGAAGAAACAGAAGGCGACTCACCCAACGAATTTTGCGTGTGCTAGAACCTGGACACAAGAACACAAGGAAGAAGCAAAAGGCGACTCACCCAGCAAATTTTGCGTGTGCTAGAACATGGACACAAGAACACAAGGAAGAAGCAGAATGCGACTCACCCAGCAAAAACATGCAAAAGAGAACATTTTAATGATGAAGTAATTAATCATTGCTAGCTCCTTTAGAATATTGTCTCACACCTAGTATAAGGATGTCTAGATTTATCCTGTGCTACATGTTTTTCTCTACTTTTAACTTTGAACTTGCTTTTTTCTGACACAGATATACCTAACATGCCTTCCTAGAGTTCAAGTAACTGGTGGTTCTGAAGATATAGCAGAGGTTGAATTGAATGATAACTGCCCACTTCAATGCCACCCATGTGCTCCTTACTGTTACTTTGACAAAGGTTCCTTCTTGGTACTTTCACATTTCATTATCATAGAACAGACAACATTTAATGGCTATGTGCTTTGTGCACATTGGAAAGTATTGAGTCACAAATGCCTTAAGCACTTTCAGTATCTGTCAATACAAAAGGCATGATATGTGGCCTCACCAAACAGAACTGGCTTGGATCCGATTGTAGTTTCTGCCATGATTAGAGTTGAGCCACGGACTACTAGCACAGGTTGACAGCGGAATTGTTGTTGCCAGTTTGAGCTTCTTATGCAGTTTAATACCTTTTCTATAGATTGGTCTAGGTGGAACTTCATTGACATAACAACATCTTGAATATGTCCCATTCGCCACGTTTATGTTCATTATGGCTACATCCTGGAGGCAGAGGCTGCCAAAGTATAGTTACAGGTTATTTGAAGACATCAAATTATGAAAGCATCTGCTCGAGGAGCCCTGTATGGATTTTCCTGAAACTGTTTGTAGAACCAGCTCAAAGATTCGCGCTTGTTCAAAGTAGTTCAATTGGAGACTACTGACGGTATCTTTGCTTGTGGAAAATGCATAAGGTCCTATAATGCAACTAGTTTAAAAAAAAAAATAATGTATTGGCTTTCTATTAACTACATATTATCTCTAATATATAATTGTAATGAGGTCGATAAGGGGGCGGCTTGAATATAGTTTTATGTAAGGTATTTACTATAATGGTATTGTACACGTGGCAGCACCAAGATTTTTTGGAAGAATGTGGCTGCTTCTGGAAGCTGCTCTAGGGATTCTGGAATGTCCGGCTTATTCTAGAGGCTTCATTTATAGGTTCTGGAGAGATCTGGATCCCTCTTTTATCTTCAGTCTAAAAAGGAGGAGCACCGTTAGTCGAATCCGGAAGCTGAAGTTGAAGTCGTCTTTCAGGAAGATGTGGGTATATAAGGGAATCGCCGTGGGATTGCATAAGAGAGTTTGTGTGCCGCCGTTTATTCAAATCTAAGAACTTCAAACTTAGTATTGAAATCGACCAGGATTTATGGGGCAGACCTTGGTTTTAGTGCTGCACATGAAGCTCCCAATCTCAGTTCTACCAGTTTCTATTGGATGCGGGAGGAAGTCTTTCTTATGGAAATCAAATTGCAGAGCAATGTGCTTTGTATAACGTATACATTGTTGCAGGCCTGTTCGCTAAAATCTATAAAGTTTGTATTCTGTATTATGCAAATTTAAAGTAGTCTGGATTTATATTAGCAGATAGGATCAAACCTGTCACGTCAACTTTGGTAGGTATCTGGAGGCTCGATGCAAGCTTGGAATATGTGGCTTTAAAGAATATTCTTATGACATAGCTAATTACAGGCTAAATCTTGCCTACTTTCTAGTTAGCAAGGAATTTTGGCCCGATTGAAGAAAACAATTCTAGCTACGGTAAATAAAATGGGTATTCATGATGGGAATTTGAGCTATATGATATAGTATAGAATTGTGCTCCATAAACACTATAATCTATTATTATCTGTACCTTGGTTGCAGGATGGAAGGTGAGTGCCTCTATCAAGAAAAAGGAAAGTTTCCTCTATCATAGCGATTATGCAGATCATTCTTTACAGAGAGCGTCTTTACTTCCGATACTCTTACCGTGACATCTACCAGATCAGAGATAAAATTTCTGAGATTTTCCTTCGATTGTGGCACGAATAAGTTTCGGGATTTTAATAATTAGCCATAAATTTGCTTATTGTCTGCTTGGCAATTACGAAAATTAGTCCTTTGTATCTTGAATCCACAATAAATATTCATAGCAGAAAAGTTAAAATATTTGCAATTTCTGAGGGGTCTATTTCATCTCTGCATTATCTAGATTAGCAGAGGATTAGCATAGGAGGAAAAAAGCTTGAGCTTGATGTTGTAGGTTCAAGAGGCACTGTTATAGATTCTGGAACACCCATTTCAACTTTCACTCCTATAACAATCTCTATAAAATCATATCTGCATTTGTCCACCATTTTGTTTGCGCAGGTTAAAATAAACACGACATTGGATCTCTGTTACAGCATTAGGCGGGCAAACCGTCAGACCTTGAACTTTAACAATACAGGTTTCTCTCCTCCAATGGAGGACAACTTCTCAATCAATCCACTAATTGGGTGCCTTCAGTTGGGGCCTGGCATCTATGGCCATGGCTACCCGTCCATGATAGACACTATGCTACGTCAAAATTTCTTAGTTTCTCGTGGCCTTGCCCAAACGACTTTGTCTTTTGTAGAGGCACAATCTGGTGTTCTTCAAGTAACTGTGAAGGTGTCTGTATCTATCTGTCCTCATTTCTAGAAATTTAAGTTATTAGCCCTCATTTCTAGGAATTAAGTAATTGAGTTCCACTAAAGTGTGACATATATATTCTATAAAATTGTGTCATGAAGGAAATCTAGGTCGATTCACACTTACACAATAAGAAACACATCCCAGCAGGTCGAATCCCATCATGTTAGGATCATCCTCTAGATTTTGAATTTTTGATGCATGTTAGAGCACCCTTAGGCATGTTCTTGTGATAGAAAGAAAAAGAAGGAAAGGACTTGCATGCCACGTCTCTTATTTACAATCAAGCTTAACAATATTTTAGAAAAAACTCATATTATTATTTTGGTTATTTGTTGGAGTGCGAATTATTCAGCAAGAGTTCATGTACTACAACAAAGTTAGAAGTGTGCCAAGTTTGAAATATAGCACATAACCAATTTTTATTGTTTGACACGTACAAATATGGATGCATCAAATCAACTAGAAGGTTCTCCCGACAATCCTCCAAATCAATTGAAAGCTGCTATCAACCAACACCCATTTGAAATTGTTCTTGCCAAGGAAATTATTTCATGCATTTATTCAAAGTTTTTTATTCCATTTCTTTCATTTCAATGTTTTTGGACATGTTCTTTGAAGCAAAACTGACACAACTACAATTCTAGGTGTCCATCTTTAACGAACAAGCAGAACAAATATTTGGGAATTATAGTGCTAACGAGTTAGCTAGAATTAAAAGCATAGATCAGGCACCATATTTGAGGATTATAATGCTTGTGAGTTAGCTAGAATTAGAAGCACATATCATCAAGCACCATATTAAGTACAAGCTAGAAGCACATATCAAACAGTATATCGGATAGAGATACAAACTAGAAGCACAGATCAAGCAACATAATGGACAAAGTTACAAAAGGCAATATGCATTCCTCAAATATGCCATGACGTCATCGTACAAGACGGAAAGACGGAATACGTGAAGTACTGAATTACTCCCATTGACCGATCACATCAAAATCTAAATCTCTCTGAAATCATCTTGAATTTTATTGAAAGATGTGAGCGATTCTATATTTTATATTTCATCATCCATGTCGTTGAAGGCATGTATTCCTTTCTTATACTAACATCATATTCCATATGCTTCATCTTACCTATAGCTTCTTTTTTCTTTCAACATACAAACCAAAAAGCACAAAGCGGCGGCGAAGGCCGCTGTGACAAATTCTTGTATTGTGTAAAAACAATAGTTGAAACAAAGGCTATCGTTGGTTTTTATTCCGTTAAAAAAAAAAAAACACTTGAAACAATAGCTAGTTTTAAAAATAATGTGTTGTAACAATAGTTGAAACAAAGGCCATGGGTGGTTTTTATTCCTCTTTAGCAAAAACAACACTTGAAACAATACCTAGTTTTAAAAAATAATGTATTATCTTTCTATTAACTACATATCATATTGTGTAAAAACAACACGTCAAAATTAGTAAAAGACCATTGTAGAGTCTTCTTCAAAATTACATATACTTTTTGAGAAAAAAACAATTAAGTGTGCTCTTAGGGAGGGATAATAGTTGTACTACAACCATAATTTTTTTAAGGAACTATTATTTTTTAATATAATGGAATGATGTGTGAACCACAACTTGAAGAAAACTAAGCACGTTACAAATTAACCCCTTTTAAATCACAGATGTCATTGATTATCAAAATCTGATCATTTGGAGCCACTTGAACTCCTTTACGGCCTTTCCAACAATGATTATCGTGATAATTCGCTAGGGGGTTATTGCTATAACCTTCTGGCCATTCAAATTGAATCTTACAGTAGCGATGAGGGTAATTTGCTACAACCCGTGATTTAAGGGGTTCAATTGCTCCCTCTTGCAAGTCTGTAGCATAATCCAATTGACTTGCTGAACCCATGTGCTATTTTGCAGAACCTGCTCGAGGGAGCCAGTAACCCCCATGGGACTAATGGATCTTTCTAACAAAGCAGGTGTGGACTCAATAAGTTGTTGTTCTCATTTAGATTAATTGAATTTAACCCCCTAGTATGAACCCACCCGTATATCGGTTCAAAATGTCCCCCTCTTGGTGGTTCAACATTACTAATGGGTCAATCCCTTGGCCCAATATATAAGATTACAGTTAAAAACAAAGATAACAACAATAATATGAGCAGACATCTGCAATGGCTACTTTGATATTTGGTCTATATATAGCTAACTACTTTCAACTCATTTAGTGGCTATTTTGGTATTTGGCACATGTATGGTCTATGTATGGCTAACTACGTTCAACTCATTTAGTGGCTACTTTGGTATTTGGTCCATGTATGGCTAACTACTTTCAACTCATTTACGTTTGTCCTGACACCTATTACATAAGATGGTTATAGAGAACTTTGCACAACTTAAAACCTCAATAGTTGGTGAAGGTAATTGCAAATAACAATGCTCAATGATATGGAAGGCATTTGCATTATGGCTGCATTTGATGAGTTAAAGCTAAGATCTCTTCATATATACATCTCTCCATCTCTATAAAATCAAGTTGCTTCTATAATATGGTTATGTAGACTAACATTGCACAACTTAGAACTTCGATATTTGGTAAGGGTAATATGGAAGCATTTGCCATGTAGGTTCTGACTTGTGGATTTGATGTTAAAACTATTGGAGGGGGAAGTTGATGACTATGAAGAAGTTGCACCGCGTTGCAGCTTTGCTGACGTCATGAAAAAGATGATGGAAGAAGCCAAAATTGCTTTGAGTTCTAGTAGTGTTCCTCTACAATATGTGAAACTAAAGAATGCAATAGAATAAAATAGAAACTGATGTCATACAGATTGTCTATGGGCCTACATGTATAGGGGAAAAGAAGATGGAATCACATTCTGGCACGGGGGGGGGGCTACGACCGGCGGCAGCTGGGAGGGGGTCTCCCGCAGTGCCAGAATGTGAGACCATCTTTCTTTCCCCTACACATTCCGTGTTGGAGGGAGAGAACACGTGTCGAAACCACAATAAAAACGCAGACCCAACTTCTGTTTTGTTCGTCAATGTGTCAGACACGGGATGCTACACCATGGGTGGAAACACTGAGTAGCTGGGAATGGCAACTAGAGACAAGCAATTTGAAAGATGGCCAAGTGTGGGACGCATTTTTTTTGCCAAGAGGATAACAATTGGGACGACACGTAAAAAAGATTAGACTATGCAAAGGTGTCTTGTACAAGAAAACGACGTCCACTTGCCTAAAGATATTTCTCTAATTTTGTTTACACTAAGGTCCTATATAAACAGCATGGAGGTGGTGGCGCTGGATCCGACACCATAATTCACGTACTTCTTCAGCTCGAGCTTGCGCCCTCCGGCAAGATCCAGAAGGTTCTTTCTCTTATTTGCTTTGCGGAAATTAGTTTTCACGGATTTGGCCTTTATAAGAACAGACTGCAAAAATCTCCTTGCGAACTTAGAAGGCAGACTTCGCCTGTAAGTGGTACCTGTCGTTTAGGTTTCTTTCCTTTTCATCGAGAAAACTGCGTTCTTTATGTTTCTTTAACCGCCCTGAAGACAGCAAACGTAAAATCTGATAAAACCGAAGAACAATCTTTCATACGGCTCCGTGATTGAATGTTTAAGAGTGGAGTTAGGTTGTGGCCGGACTTCAAACGCGTTTGATGAGTTTTACTTTAGTTTGTTGCCCTTGCTTGTCTGCAGCAATGACGTAGATATCTTAACTAATTTTGACTAGCAAGCCAAAGAATTAGCGGAAGTCGTAAATTTCATGTTGCATTATGACACATGGCATCTAGTTTTTGTGGTTTCCAATTTCGAAGTAGGCTCTTCTATGAGTATGGATTTGTGCTTTATCCTTAGGATCTGGATCTGTAAATATAACGAGATACTATCTATGAGGTAATAATTGGATCCTTCATTTTTCTGGAGATAAAGCAGCACCTGATATATGCCCCATATATTATGCCTCATTCCTCAGTTTGCTGGTTTATCAGATTTTGTGGTTTATCATATATTCTGTTTAAGTACTACGGGTTTGGAAAATATTTGTAAGTTGCATATTAAGGGCTAAATCCGATAGTAAGTTAAGTAGCTCGCTTTCCTTTTTTTGTACGTTTAATATTCAAAGATGTTTTACTAAATGTTTTGGCAAAGTAATAAGTTGATTTTTGTGCAGGTAAATAAAAAGACCATGGTTTCTGCAAATGGATTTCAGCCAGAGACTATTCTTGTAACTGGGGGTGCAGGCTACATTGGTAGCCATTGCACCCTGCAGCTTTTGTTGGCTGGCTACAAAGTTGTCATTGTTGATAATTTATCAAATTCATCTGAGGAGGCAATAAAGAGGGTAGCCAGTTTAGCAGGAGGTTATTGCAACAATTTATTCTTCTTCAAGGTTAGTGTGACGTTTAATTATTTTGGTTGTCTTATTGGCCATATTATTGGGCTAACATAAGGGCTACTTGTTTTTTTGATGCAGGTTGACCTGTGTGTCAAAGAACAATTAGAAATGGTGTTTCTAGAGAAACGGTAAATATTAATATCATTACTTCTTAAAATAGCGTTGGAAAACATTATTTGCAGGCTAGTAACTTGTGTATTTGATCATTAGATTCGATGCTGTTATACACTTCGCGGGACTTAAGGCTGTTGGGGAAAGTGTTGAGGAGCCTCTAAGGTATTACTGCAATAATGTGATTGGCACATTGAATTTGTTGCGCTTAATGGATGCTTATGGTTGCAAAAAGGTACTTACTAGATGGCACCAAACAATTTGTGGCACATGAATATGAAAGTAAATCTAATGGGAATGGTTTTCCAGCTTGTCTTCTCATCATCTGCAACGGTATATGGTCAGCCAAAATCAGTTCCATGTACAGAAGAATTTCCTCTTGAAGCATTGAACCCTTATGGTCGCACTAAGGTAATATGCTTGTACATTTGCACCCAGCTATACTTCCTATTTCTAACGCTGAGATTGGAAAATTATGCTCTCAGCTCTATATTGAACAGATCTGTAAGGATGTTCAAAAAGCAGATCCAGGGTGGAAAATAATCCTCTTGCGTTATTTTAATCCTGTCGCAGCCCATCCTAGTGGCACTATTGGCGAGGACCCAAAGGGCATCCCAAATAATTTGATGCCATTTGTCCAGCAAGTGGCTGTAGGAAGAAGGAAAGAGCTTACAGTCTATGGAAATGATTATCCAACTAGAGATGGCACTGGGGTAAGTGTCTTTTAACGAGCTCAAATATCTAAAACTCAAATATAAGGTCCATTTGCTCTATTTTTCTCAGGTCCGTGACTATATTCATGTGATGGACCTTGTTGATGGTCATGTTGCAGCTTTGACAAAGATATTTAGTACAGAGAGTGTAGGTGCGTGTAGTATCAAAATAGCTTTCTTTTGGGCATGAGGAGAATTATATTGGCTTACTCTTGTTTACTGGGATGGCAGGTTTGGCAGTTTATAACCTGGGCACAGGGCAAGGTACATCAGTCTTGGAGATGGTTGCAGCTTTTGAGAATGCATCTGGAAAGGTAAATACTTTGTGTTGGAGGAAAGAATATATAAATGGAGGGCAATTGGAGGGAAATTGAATGCAACATGTATTTGCTGTAGAAAATACCTCTAAAAATGGCTGGGCGGCGAGCAGGAGACTCTGCTGAAATTTATGCCTGTACTGCAAAAGCCGAAAAGGAGCTTGGTTGGAAGTAGGTTTCTTTGCTCTATCTCATGAATTGGAAGTTCATTATGATAAGCCTCCATTTGTTCTGCAGAGCAAATTATGGGATTGAAGAGATGGCTCGAGATCAGTGGAATTGGGCACGAAAGAACCCATGGGGTTATCAATCAAATGAAAATGGAAACAGTGACAAATTGCAGGAGAATGAATATAGTGACAATGGACTGCACGGAAATGGGGTCGAAAATCAGGAGAATAGGAACGGTGAAAATGGAGACAGTGACAGATTGCAGGAGAATGGATATAGTGACAATGGACTGCACGGAAATGGGGTAAAAAATCAGGAAAATAGGAACGGTGAAAATGGAAACAGTGACAGATTGCAGGAGAATGGATATAGTGATAATGGACTGCACGGAAATGGAGTAAAAAATCAGGAGAATAGGAACGGTGATCATGGACTGCACGGAAATGGAAACAGTGATCATGAACTGCATGAAAATGGAATAAAAAATCAGGAGAATGGAAACAGTGATCATGGACTGCACCGAAATGGGGTCAAAAATTATTTTTAGGATTTCCAATATTAAGAAAACAAAGGAAGTTTCTTCGTTGCAAACTCGGAAGGAGTGATGCTTATGTGCTTCTAAAAGTTTCTGTACAGACGTTTTGGAATTTAACCTCTTGTTAAAGAAAGGACGTATAGCAATGGATACTTGTCTCTTCTCAAGAATGTATATGGAATTCGATTCAATGTAAAATTATGTTATAATTGGTTACTGTTTGGAGAATCTCCTGAAGTATGTATCATGGAACTACAATTCAATGCCAATTAAACATGTTCTGTCACAGTTACTAGTGTGGACTCTTATTATGGAACTACAATTCAATGCCAATTAAAGATGTGCAGTCACAATTGATTACTAGTTTGGACTTTGGAGACAATTGGTTATTAGTTTGGTGGGAATTCCAAAAGCCTTCCAATGTATCATGGAGCTGCAATTCAATGCCAATTAAACATGTACAGATGGTTATTAGTTTGGAGTATTTTTTATTTACATTCCTAGAAAATCTGAATTCCATGGTCTCTTAAAAACACCCTTTGAAGGCCAAGTGTTCCACCATAAGATGATGTCCGAGCTTGCAGCATGTACCTGGACTTGCTGGTTACTGGCCAGATTATCCTGCTCCTGCTTGCTCCTGATCTAGGGTCTGAACCTGCGCCGCATGCATGTCATGTGCAGCAGCAGCAAGAACGCCAATTTGCATGATGTTACATTTTGTGCTACGGGTCGTAAACTCCTTTTCCTTGCAGCACGCATATGAGACATGGAAAAATGGCATTCTTCCTGTCCCAAGGTTTGTGCAGAACTATACCACCAGCGCTTTATGAAGCTATGGAATTTACTTTTTCCAAGATACCGTTGAAAATCGGAATTTGGAATAGTGCCAGAAAGTAATGTAGGATACATCCAGTTAACTATAATAATAATTCTACATAATATGGTTAATATGCTGGATTTTGATCAGATGCAGGCCAAGTTGGTCAAGCAGAATACCCTTATACTAGCTAGGAAATTATTAAATTTTCTTCCAAGCTTCTTTTGACTACAAGTCCTTTCCCATCATTTCCACGTGCAAGTACGCAGTGTTGGTTTTCCCTGTTTTAACAAATCACGAATCTTTAACTACAACTCTATTATGCTTGTTGCCCAGCTTCATCATCTTTATATTTGTCCTTCACTCCTGCCAGAAAGAAAGGTTCTCATTTTTAACATTTGTGGGCTGATATCAAACTATATCTGTTCCCTGAAGATAATGAACTGGAAAGAATCCTTTCTGACAAAAACATTTTCTGTAATGAGTTGATTCGCCCAATGCTTTGACCTAGTACCTTGAATTTATCCTAAGAGGTCGAAATGGATGACTATAATGCATATAACTACTCCTACGCATCTGCAAAACAGTTTGCGGAGATATTTGATAAGAGCACATATGGTACAGCGTCTTCTTGATCTAATTCACGCATCCATTTGGCAGCTCTTCTTCCCCGTAGCAAATCACCATGCATTGTACATGCACTCAGTAATGCCGTCCAAGGTGATGCACTGGGTTGGAATGGATGACTGTCAACTAATCCCTCAGCTTCATCTAACCATCCCGCTCGACCAAGAAGGTCGACCATACAATCATAAAGCTCCACCGCTGGTGCCACTGCATAGTTTTTACCCATAGATACCACACAGTGACAACCTTCATCCACCAAGCCCACGTGACTACACATAGAAGTAATGGCTAGAAACGTAATACTGTTTGGTAGCACACCTTCTAGAAGCATTTTTTGGAGTAAATTTGGAACATTCTCACCAAGCCCATTGAAGGAGATCATGATTGTCCAAATAATCACATCATGTCGGGGCATACTATAAAAGATTTTCTGGGCATTCTCTGGGCTACCACATTTACCATACATATTAATGAGTGAAACAGCAACATCAAAATCTGCTGCCAGCCCAGAAACATTAATATGATCATGCAACGCTTTTCCTTCAGAGAGTGCTCCTAGATGAGCACATGCTTCTAGAATGTTAACAAATGCATGCTTATCAGGCATCATACCCTCCAGTTTCATTTGTTGAAAGAGCTGAAGAGCATGATTGCCATGTTCATTTTGTGCATAAGTACCAATCATGGCAGTCCACAATATCAAGTCACGTTCCATTATCTTCTCAAACATTCTTTCTGCAGCCTTTACCCTCCTGCACTTGCCATACATAATAATAAGTGCAGTGGCCACTCTAATATCCAGCTCTAAGTTAGTGCCTTTGGCGTGGGCATGTAGAAATTTTCCCTCGGCCAAAGACTCAAGGTCAGTGCTTCCTTCAATTAGTCCAAGATAAGTAATATTATCTGGGATAATACCTTGCTGCTCCATTACTAAGAAGAGATTGATTGCTCTTGTGAGCTGATTATTTTTAGCAAGTCCTGTGACTAGTGCATTCCAGGATGCCAAGTCCCTTGCACTAGTTACTTGAAAGACTTGAAGTGCATCTTCTGGACACCTGCACTTGCCATACATATTGATGAGGACATTATTTACACAATCAGTTTTAATCCCTACCATGCCTGCATGTATCCTCTTACCCTGGGTTAGGGCAAGAATGCTAATGCATGCATCAAGAATACTGATAAGAGTAATGTCATCAGGGGGAATGCCAATAAATTCCATTTGCTGATATAAAGTTAGTGCGTCTTGGCAACAATTATTTTCAGTATAGACACTAATCAATGTGGTCCATGCAATCACATCCCTATTGGTAATTGTATTCAATATATGGTGTGCATCCTGCACAGATTTACAGTGCCCATACATCTTCATTAGGGCAGTGTTCAAGACAGAATCAGAGTGAAACCTACTAAGCAAAATGCGGGAATGAAGTAGCCTGCTATGTGCAAGGACTCCAAGGCCAGCACAGGCATCACATACTTTGAGAAAGCTAACTTTATCTGGTGTCAATTCTAGCTGCATTTCTTCAAAACAATAGATTCCAGCCTTACAAGACCCACACTGCATAGATGCTCCAATCATTATTGTCCAACTATAAACATTCTTTTCCTCCAATTTTTCAAATACAGCCTGTGCATCTTGCAAGCTGCCGCACTTACCATACATCTCTATGAGAAGGTTAGCCAGAAAGACATTCTTTACCTGCCCATTTTTGGCTATGCATTCATGAATCCGTCTACCTTCATCAAGATTATTAGCATTGCCACAAGATCTGAGCAGATAGGCATATGAAGCAGGATCATTTGTTTTGGATTGGGTTGTGGAACACCTAGGTACTAAATTACAACTTTTTTCTGACACTTTGGAGACATACCTGGTTAGTGATTGGCAAGTAGGAAAGAAGGAGCTGTTAACAGGCTTTCCAGTTTCGTCAAATTCCCATTCCAGCTGCTCCGGCTGTTCGGGCACCAGGGTCTTAAGCCTGTCGCTTTTCCTCTTGTTTCTGACTCGTACGACTGGTTGCCAGGTCCGCAACTTCGGAGCCATATCTCAAGCCCACTGTTCAAGCGATACATTCCAGCTGATTTCCCTTAGCCAATTTCTCTCACCATAGCCGAGCTCATATATATTTTGGCCGTATTACACAAATGTTATGAATGCTGGTTTATGGATTTCGGCTCAGGAATGTATGAAAAAGGTATTGATAGAACTCTATTTCCATACTAGTATAGTAATGGTACCCAGAGTTGCTGGGCATAATTCTGGAGCCTATAAATGTTAGAACATGTGCATTTGCATATACAGTAACTTCTAGGCCATTGGAGTTGTTGTTCACTGTATGTTAGAACATGTGCATTTGCATATACACTATAGGCCATTGGACCTATATAAATGTTAGAACATGTGCATTTGCATATACAGTAACTTCTAGGCCATTGGAGTTGTTGTTCATTGTGTGTTGCACCTTTACCTATAGCTACTTTAAAAGTACTTTGCACCTTAAAAATATCTTCTAGGCCATTGGAGTTGTTGTTCATTGTGTGTTGCACCTTTACCTATAGCTACTTTAAAAGTACTTTGCACCTTAAAAATATTTGGATGTTGTTAATTGTGTGTGCACATAAAATATGAAACTTGTGCTCACGAGTCTTGCTAATTAAATATGAAACATTACAAAAGATAAAATATGAACATTGCAAAGGATGAAAGATTGGGTCAATGGATTATCTTGAATATATGCATTGCAAAGGATGAAAGATTGGGTCAATGGATTATCTTGAATATATGCATCCCATGTGTGCCTATTGTAATATTGTAGGAAACAAAGATTTATTTTGAAACATTAACAAAAATTGTGTTGCAAAACAATGATAATAGAAAATTTTATCAAACATGTGGACCAAATTGGTAAGGAGTGAGCAATCCATTGTCCCACGCTTTCATTTCTGTTAAGGAGTAAGCAAGCCATTGTTCGACGCTTTTGCTCCCATTAAGGAGTGACCAAACCATTGTCCCATGCTTCCGTTCCCGTTCATAGTTACCATTGTCCCAAGCCAAAGAGAAAAATAAGTTCATTCTTTTTTTCTAACATGGCATAGAAGAATACTGGTGGAATCTCAACATTAAATCAATGTTCTTGAGAGGAATTTCAACATTAAATCATGCTCTCAAAAGACATGGCATAGCAGAACGTTAGTGGAATTTCAACATAATCATGTTCTCAAGTTTGAGTGACACATGATCTCATCATAACATGACACTTCCTTTTACAATATATCTGCATTGTAAAACTCACAATTCTTGGCAATTGATATCATAGAGCTACTGTTTTTATCGCAGGGCCAAGGACATTTCTAGTTAATTTTAAAGAATTTGTGGTCCCCCAGTAAATGGATAGAAATAGACGTGGAATCTCCTTCCTCAGTATTGGGATAAGAAAGAGAGGCATGCAATATAGAAAAATCAAGCAAGTAAACAGAATGCCTTGAAGATACCAATCTGCCTGCTACCACATGTTCACCTGATTCTGATATGTTTTATTTCTTCATGCCCACCAAATTTAGGCACCCCATCTGCAAAGTTCGTGTTGCAGCATTTTGTGAGCACCTTAGACCTTTCATTTTTCATATCCACAATCTAAACAGCCTTAAAATCTCTGAAGTAGAATTCCTTGGAGGGAACTGCAAGGACTGAGGATATCAGACGCCCACTCTGAGAAGTATACCATCTTTTCATATTAATGAGACTGCCTTACCGCATTAAAATCATAGATTTTTCTGCAATTCCTTAGTCAACTCCTCATTTCTTATATTGAACTACATGATGTTTAAACGAAAGTTCATATATGACCATGTGAAAGATATCATTTGGTAGAGGTGGTGTATGCCACTCAAAGTGATTTTGAACCTGCAAGAAAAACGAATTAGGATTTAAAACATATCATCTAAGATAATTTATGCCCATTTCTGAAATTGGAAATTTTTTGAATAGCTAGCACGCCTTGCCCTTTGTTCTACAGAATGCATACATGCAATTTGTTGCCCTTATGAAAATTAGTGTGAAGGAAGATCAAAGAAGAGAACTTACTTGTATAGACCTTCATGCGATGCATGGTATGCTGATCTGTGATAGGCTACATAATAGACTTTAAATCAAAAGCATCTTGTTCTCTCAAGAAAAGAGCAAAATTCTGCAATTCATGACATCATTAAAGGGTATGTCATAATAATCAGATGGAATTACTGCAAGAAATTGTTTGAACTTTAGTTTATGGACAACAAATCATTACAAACTACCAACATATATAAGATTCCTGGAATGATCTAAGGTTTAGAAGTTCATCTAAGTTGTTCATCTGATGTACCTGGAAAGCAATCATAGTGTAATCGTCTGCTTCATCCATGATCTGTGATGGTTTTTCCTGTTACTCTTTCTGGTTCTCTTCCAAATGCTAAACGTTCTGCCTGCGATGAGCATATCATTGGCAGACCATTTTAAAGTATGAATAAAGATATAATAGAACTAGAACAGAATAGCCAGTCCTGTAGCCTGAATCCACTGCATAACTTTGTAAAATCATATGTAGGAAGGACAGACACCCACATGCACTTTTCACTTGTTTTGAATTTGCTTGCAACATGTAAATGTTCATTCTTCTTCTCTGTGGCTGTGATGACTCCATATTTTCATGAGCCCTAATCCAAGCAAAAAGATCAGAGAGGCGACCACATCTTTGTTTCTTAGGTTTTACATCAGAGCTACGAATTGAACTGAACCGGTGGTGCAACTCTGCCATAGTCGATTTCCATTGTCACCTGTAATGCGACCATGAATCAAAGACCATAGCTTATGCTTGGCGCTGCCATAGATGTCAATTGCAGCTCTGTCACACTCTCGTTCTTTTGAAAACACAGAAAAACCTGGTTGAGAAAACTCGATGGCCAGATTTGATTCTAGTGCTAAATTTCAGCCGTTGGATCTAGGGCGTGATCCAAGACACACCTTAAAACATTATTATATAAAGACATGAACTAAAGGAATAGAAATAGAATAGAAGATTTCGACAAGACCAAATATGAGAGGGTTCACACCCTGGAATGAGGGTGTTATGCCCTATTATAACAAATGAGGGCCACCCAAGTTCCAGAGTGTTATCTGCGTTAACAACCTGGCCCAAGAGTTTTATGGTGGTTTTGTAGTGGTTTTATGGTGGTTTATAAAGTTCTATGTTGATGGGGAATGTAGATATATTTATAAATGGAATACAACTGTAACTATGCAAATCGTAGGGGGCATGTGTGCTTTAGATGAGCGGAAGAATGTTCTTCTTTTGTGAGGAAACCAATGCATAAGATGCTCCAAATGGATGTCCAGTATGAATTACAGAAGGAACTCCCTACCCACTCAATGCTGCTAGTTGAAACATGTATGATACCTTCAAAAGCTGAAGCATTACACCAAGCACTTGAATTTTATCAGAGAGAATAGAACTTGGATTCTACATATCTTTTAGGATCAATGGGTCAAGGATATAGAGGTTGTATGGGAAATTGAAGAAATGGATGGCAAACAGAGAAGTGAAATAGAAGTCTTACCAACAACTGATGTTCGCACAAGAGCATATGTGATGGAGAAAGTGGTGGCTAAACTTTTGATTGACCGTGGCACAACAATGAAATTTTAGGCCTATGATATTATCCACAAAAAAAGAATACTTGAATGTTGGTATTGGAATAAAAAAGTGGAATATGGCTGAGTTGTAGAAGTAAAGAAAATGATTGGAGTTGCACGAGTACAAAGACTATGAAAATGTTATCAATTTTATGACAAATGATGTGCTTTTGGAAAATATTAACTTTTCTTTCATCTATGGAGAAGAATCATATACATGCTAGTTTTCTCTCAGAACTCTTAGAAATGTTGCTTATCAATTGGGTGGTTGTTAGTGGAAATACAAATTAGACACATTGTTAAGTGCTCCATTCAAAAGTCTCTATGCTGTGTGACAGATTATCTGTAGGTGCCTGTGTATTAATACATTCCGCTATTGCCTGCTCTACCTTGTAGACATTGAAATGCCAAAGCATTGTCTCTTTTTGTTAGAGGTCCAACCATAGACTTGCTCATAGGTTTTATATGACACTGCCCTTGCATAGCCAATGCATTTCTTTGGCATCCTATCCCCATGCTTGGCCTTGACTAAGCAAATGGCATTTCTTTTTTGCTCCGTTTGGTTTATGTATTGGGGAATGCCATAGGGGACCCCCTTTCCGGTTTGGAAGGGGGGCCCCCCGACTGGCATTAGCCGGGAGGGGGTCCCTTCCAAACCGGAAAGGGGGGACCCTATGGCATTCCCCAACAAAATGGAAGTTGGGTCGTTCAACTTTTTGTCCTTTTTGTCTTTTGTCGGGTCACTCATTTTTCGATTTCATTCATTTTTGAACCCCAACTTCCATTCCGGATTAGAAAGATTGCCACATGGCATCACCAAATTAAACTTCAGACAAAAATAGAAACCCAACTTCCTTTTTGTATTCGATTTGGGAATGTCACATTCCACACATCTTTTGTGAATTTTTTTTGTTTTTTCCATGGCATTAGCCAAAATATTGATGGTCTAGTAGTTTCTGTTTTAAAAGCACATAGCAGTTTATATTTATAAACCATAGTTTATATGTGTAAGTTCAAAAGAAGATTAGAGTAGGTAACTCTCAAAGATCAAATTATTAAACAACTTCCTATATTTCTCGAATATGCCTCTCCTTTGCATTCATATTTTTCCATGTTCTTCGGGCCGTTTAATGACATAGGCATTAACAGATCTAAGCTTTTGAAGCTCAATCTACTTCTATTATCATCTCTAATGCATTTAATTTTGACAAATCCTTTTGTTCTAGTGGTAACACACTAATCCTAGAACATGTATGTCTCGAGTTCAAGACCGCCCAGAGTTACATTATGTATAGGCCCGATGGTTGAACGATAGAACAAATGGGTTCTGAAGGGCGCTGGTGATGGCGCCTAGGGTTTCAGCCCCGTTCGTTTGCACATAACTTTTGATTCCCATGTCAGATTTGAATTATTCTAGGCTCGTTGGAAAGCTCGTTGCATCTTCTTTCTGTTGATGTGTAGTTTGTATGATGATTAGACTGTTCTGGCAGCTAAAAATCGCCTGACAATGCTGGCCCTTTATTGGCGGTGTTAGGGTGTGGTACAAGTGACCCTAGAAAGTTCTTCTGGAATGTTGGTACCTTCAAAGGCACCTCCAACACATGTTAGAAGTTCTTCAGAAAATATGAGAGTAGTAGCTCCTGCTAAAAAGAATATGACACAGGTTGCATCCCCAACACATTTCGTGTCTCAGAGGCCATTGCCGCCATGGTGGACAATAATAAGAATGAAGTTGCATCTTATCTTCAGCAGTTGCAGGCCAAGCAGGACTCCATGGATAGTTTGTTACCACCTGCTGAAATTTTTTATGAGGTTCAGGAGTGCAGGTCAACCTTTGAGCGTTTTGGGGCCCTTGTGATGCAGATCAGTCATGAGACTCACCGTCGTCATGTGGAGCAATTAGTTGCATGCTCTGTTGTTTGTTACTTCACTGGCCCCTTCTTAGATCTGAAGCGCGTGGGATCTTGGTTATCCGGGCATCTACACAAATTAGGGCTTCCTGCGTATCAGTCCATCAAGCTCGTGGCCAAAGATCAACATTGTTTTCTCCTGATGTTTGAGTCTCCTGAGCCGGTGGCTCAGCTCATAGAACGAGGTGTTGATCCTCTGTAGAAACATTTCTTGTTGTATCAACAATATGTTCCTGGCTCTTTTCCAGGTAAGCCATATGCACGTGCCCCATTTTGGATTGCTATTGAAGATTTTCCCCCAGAGTTTCAGGATGCTGAGTTCATTTCTGCCATTGCTAGTGAGATTGGGCTTTACCTGCAACATGCTATAACCAATGGCATTACTAAGATTTGTGTAGCACGCCCCATTCATCGTGATCTGCCTTAGACAATTGTGTTCAAAGTGGACCCATGTTCTTTCCATTCAAACTACGATTGTTAAATGTCCCAGAGCTGGCTCTCATGTTCCCTGAGGCCATTCTCTTTGCTCAGTATCGTAAGTCTTATCAGCAGGCTCCTCCAGTTGCCTCTGCCACAAATCCTACTCCTAGCTCTGCTCCTTCTTCAATGGATGTCTCTCGTCCCCCTGTGACTTCCGCTACATCTATTCCAAATTTTTGGTCCCACGCCTCTGGGCTTTGGATCAACAGAGGCAAAGGTTGGATGAAATTCAGAGGTCGCAAGAGCAAGTTGAAGAGGTTTGTGGGCAGTACATGGACATTGATCATCGTGGTGCCCACCACCTAAACATCCACCTGCTCTTCATCAACCTCGAAAGTTAGCTAAGAGTTGTAACACCTCTCCATTCCAACTTTCCTCAACACTTGCTATACATGATTACGCTCCTTACATTTGCATGTGTGGTCTTTGCTCCACTCCGATTAAGTGACTTGGTTGAAGATAATACTGTTTTGTCGAAGGCCCAAGTTACATCTTCAAACTCTCCTGAGATTCCAGTAGTCACATCGGATTTGACGCCGTTACAGGTTCAATGTGGTTAGCCTCTTAAGCAGAGCCTTCTCACCTTTTACTTATCTAGTATGGAGTAAGCACATGGTGTCGCAGGCTCGTGTTCCAGCAGCACCCTCTTGTGTTTATACACCTAGATGAGAAATATTCATTTTGTACTTATTCTTGCTGATTAATAAACTTTTTTGTTCGTCCTTCAAAAAAAAAAAAAAAAAAAAAAAAAAAAAAACATTATTTATAGGCCCAACCCATAGCCCATTGTTTTTTTTTTTTTTTTTTTGAAGGTACGAGATGATTTTTTCATTAATTAAGGAAAAACATACAAAATATAGTTAAGTCCCATGAAGACTTAACAATAGAAAATGTGAACTGATGAATAGGAAATTATGTTAACAAGTTTCTGTAGCAGAAGTAGTCCCGAAAATCCTGTGGATATGATGTTAAGAGTAAGCAGCAACTTAACTCCATCAGAATGTGACATCTGATGTAGAAGATCTTCAATAGTTTCCAGATATGTGATAATTGAAGGCAAATGTCAAAGTTTTCCGGTGTAAGAATCCCAAAAAGAGTCTTGAAAACAGTTCTCCACGAATTCTTCATGCCAATCCTTTTGCTAAAAGTACTAATTGACCTGCATTCACAAAAGAAGTTATCGTGATTCAAAAGGAGCCAATGTCATCAATTTCGATATGATGGTAGTGGAAGGGATAGTAGGAATTTTTGTGTCATGTGGATCATTGGAGAAGAAGAGCGATTAAAACGGTTTGTGAAATTTGAGGTAGTGCCAAGAATATAGGAAGGTGCATGCCATAGCTCATCTCTCGATCAATCAGAGTAACTGACCGCACTACCATAAGCAGTATAAGTGTACCATAACTATCAGCAAGCATTCTGTGAGTGTAGTATAATTCTCTATATCTTAGAAACTGCCTTTCAGTGAAATTTTGATTGTACTTCTCAATGAACCTGAACATGAAGACCATTTGCATAACTTCCCTTGAAAATATTTCTGCCCAAAACCTTTCAGCTGTTTTCTTGACCTCTTCATCTTTTCTTCTTTGCCAGACTGACCACTGATTAGTAGGGGGATAGCAGACCTGATGCTCATGCAATCTCTCCACCCCATATCTATCAACTTCATTTCTCAGAGACTCTCCATCCTTGGAGACAAAGTATCTGTTCGTGTAAGGCCCTCTGCACAACTCCATGTATCCTATGAAAAGGAACTTAATTAGTATTTGTAAATGAAAGTGTTGAGATAAATAATTTATAATACCCCACAAATTCACCAATTTGATCCCAGGACCTGTCATAATTGTCAGCAAAAGTTCTCCTATGTGCGCGAGTACACGAGCTCAATGTCATATTTAATATGTAGCTTAATCCAAGTAATAGAAAACCTTTTCTTACCATATAGACACCTATTTCTCGATTTCCAAATATTCCACAGAGTTAGAAATGCAATGATATTCTTGTAATTATCATTTCCTTGCATGAAATTAAGAATGGAAGAGGTATCATAATTGTCAAAGTATCTATTAAACCACAACCAAAGGGGATCTAATTTTGAGCAAAAGAAAATATGTTCCAAATCCTCAACATTATTGCAGTTAAGAGGACAGTTTGGTGAGACATTAGGATTTCTACTGGCCACAACTTGAAGACAGGGAACACTTTTATTTGCAATCAACCAAGCAAAGAAGGAAACCTTTCTTGAAGCATAGGAGCTCCATACATTTCTGATTAGAGATTTAGTAACAGCAGAGTTTATGTTCCAAGCAATGGATGACTTAGGAAGATCGGGGCCTTTGATCTAAGAAATTGTAAATATCCTTGACCTTGTAATTTGATTTCTTATTAAGCATCCAGCTAAGGCCACTATTGGGCAACCGAGAAGGGACAGAATTTCCAACAATGTTCCTGATGTGCTTGTAAACCTTTTTGTCAGTATGTGTTCCCCTTATTTTGATCTTGAGATTTGACCAAGTAATCCATCTACCATTATGCCACAGATCACCCAAATTATTAAAGCCCTTGAGGTACCATTTCTTGTAAATCTGAGGATGTTTCAAGGCCAGCACATGGTTCGGATGATCCTTGAAAGTAGGAGACCAGAAAATAGACATGTCCGAATGAAAATTTTGGCTCGATCAAATTTGAAAGCTAAATAGATATTATCAGGGCCATAATAATGTTTCTCATAAGAGGGGACATATTGGTCGCTAAGGAGACTTCACAAAAGCGTAATTTGGTAAGTCATGAGGAATTGAGGGATGACCGGAAGGAGAGCTTTTTTGTGAGCCAAGATTCGATGAATTTAGATGCTACAATCGCCCCGAGCCATTTAAAGCTTTCCAAACAAATTTCCCTGCTAGGGCTTGGGCCTGTTTATGAATATTTTTACAAGCAAGACCACCCTCTTTTTTATGCCTGGTGATAGTATTCCAATTGACTAGATTATTACCATTCCAAATGAAGTTCCTAATAATTTTCTCAATCTGCTTGTAAACAGAGGCTGGAGCAACTAAAGCAGTAGAGAAATAGATATGAGAGCTGGTAAGAACTTGATTGGCAATTACAACTCGGCCCGCTAAAGATAAAGTATTTTTATAGATATGAAGCTTAGCTCTGATCTTTTCAATGATTGGGGACCATAGACCAGAGAGGTTTGGATTCAGAGACAAAGGCATGCTAAGAAGTTTGGTAACCTCTGAAGTTTTGATAATTTTAATTCCTGCCACATATGAATTGTCACCGCATCACTTATCATAACACACTTAGATAAATTTAAATCCACTCTGAAAGTTGACCTTGAATTGACTTAAAAGATCCATGAAGAAAGCAATGTTTTTAGCATTATTTTCAAGAAAGGAGAAGGTATCATCAGCATATTGTTGAATACAGAGAGTTTCAGGGGAGTTCGGGAGTTTAAGACCAGAAATATTGCCAATATTTTGATGGTACTTAATTGCTTTAGTGAGCAATTCAGCCACCACAATAAATAGATAAGGTGCCAGTGGACAACCTTGTCTAACCCTCTCTCCAGAGGAAAAAAAGGGACTAGGAGAGCCATTGATGAGAACGGCAGAAAGTTAGATCCGAGATTTAAACCCATAATTAGCTGAATCATTCTATCATGGAAGCCTAGCTTTTCATAGCAAACTCAATAAAATCCCATCCGATATTGTCAAATGCCCTTTTGAAATCCAATTTAAGCGTAGAACTGAGTTTTGGCTTGATATTTTATTCCAATGCAATCCTTCCATGGTAGCAATGTAATTTTCTAAAATGAATGTTTGGAAGAAAAGCACACCGATTTCCACTAATACATTTTTGCGAGATAATCCTTAATTCTGAGGCAATGATTTTAGCACAAATCTTATATGTAGAATTTGTTAAGGAAATAGGCCTCCAATCGTAGGAGAAATCAGAAGGTCTCTCAACTTTGGGAATCAGGGAAATAAAACCACTAGCAATCGAGGGATGAAGATGATTAGATTCCCAAAATCCCTTTATAAAATGCATAATGTCATTTTGCATTAAATCCCAGAACATAAGAAAGAATTGGGGAAAGCCATCCGCCCGTCGAGGTTTTTCATGTTTGAAAACTTTTAAGACAGATAAGACTTCATCGAGCTTGGAACATTAGATAGAGAAATATCCATTTGGCGTTGATCATTTGGGATAATGGCATCAATCAAATCGGTGAAAGCCTTAGCATTGTTGTTGATAAAGTAGCATCCAAATTATTTTGCTTAGAGAACAGAGAGTAATATTTAGAGTAGAAGAAATTTGAGATATCGAGGGGTTATTTAGAATATCCCCGAGTCACTTTTGATTTCGGAGATAGTTTTTTTTTATCCGCCTAGCTTTAGCAACTCTAAAAAAGAATTTGGTGCTACCAGAATCCATATCATTCGAGTATTTAACCTTGCACTTAATGGCAGCCCCTTTGGCTTCAATTTCCTCAATTGTTCTGATTTTCCTTTCAAGGTTTTCTTCTTGAAGATGTAAATTAGGATTAAAGGGATCATCAAGCAAAGCCAATCTGATATCTCTCATATGTTGGAGAAGAATTTTTTTCTCCTTGATTCTTTCAGTATTAACCTTTTTAGTCCACTCCTTTATCCAAGATTTGGAAGCCTTAAGGTTGGAGTAAAAGCTCTTCATGGACATATGATCAGAAACTCTATTTAGCTTAGAATAAAATTCTCTGAATTCATTACAGAAAGAATTATTATGAAGCAAACTAGAGTTAAATTTGTAAGGGATATTTCCAGATCTAGGGACAGATATTTGATGCTGAGTGGACAGGAATTGAGGTTGATGATCTGAAATAACAACAGACTCATCACTGAAAACATATGCATTATCCCAGAAATTTGAGCTAGAGATATTCAGATAAAATCTATCAAGAGCACAGAAAACTCTTGCATCTCCTTTTCTTTTGTTTGACCAGGTAAATTTAGCAGAAGAGGAAGGAATTTGAAGCAAAGAGTTATCATCAATAAGGTTATTCCATCTAGTTTTTTCCAGTCTGGTCATGTTAATCTTGTTTCCCAATTTTTTATCCCAATTTGGAGTGTTATTAAAGTCCCCAGCAACAATCCAATCAATAATGTTTTGAGCTCTCATCCAATTATTGATTTCCAACCATAGAACTTCTCTTTCTTTAGGATTAGTTGAAGCATAGACATTTATGAGACCAAAGGGTTTATCCTTGATCATAAAAGTAGTACACTTTGCCACATTGCGCTTGGACTCAATTATAGAAGAAATCGTGTTTAAATTACTCCAAATCATGCATAACCCCCAGAAGTACCCTCACCTCAATCCATATAGAAGAACTACTGGGCAATATCCATTCCCCTAAATTAGCACATTCAAATTTTTGAAGTTTTAATTCTTGGAGAAGAATTATGTCAGCTTTGTAGGACCTAATTTGGGAAATAGCTCTCCTTCTTTTTAGAGCTCCCTTAATACCCCTTAGATTCCAAGATAGGATCTTCATGGATTAAGGTAGGTAAAAAGTAAATAAGAGGAATCTATCTGCACTTGCCCTTAGCTTTCCCTTTTTTTTTCCTTTTTGTTTTTACTTCTAGTGTTATTGGCAGGGGTATTAGAAATGTTTGGGATAGTTTTTTTCCTATTAGCCCTAGACTTACTGATCTGTTTCTTATCAGAAGAGTCCCCATATAAACGTTAAAATAATATCTATCTATGCACCCAGAGTTACATTATGTATAGGCCCGTCCCATAGCCTATTGTAGAGTCCCCATAAACGTTAAAATAATATCTATCTATGCATCTATCTTTCACATTCCACTGGAGGGGATCACTAAAATCATTTGCCATAACTTCTTCGTTTCAAGGTATAATTGGACTCATTTCAAGATATGATTAGCCTATGTCCAAATCAAACCCACCGAAAAGCCAAGCCTCACGTAAAGACTTTCTTAAACAACGGCCCATCATTCTTAAAGTGAAATCCATGTACTCAACTCTACATTTTCGTCCATCAATCCTTACACTGATAGTGATACTTGCAGCAGTAGGCAGAAGAATATTCCGTAAACGAAGTGCTGCCTTTTTCCTTTTTCTTTTCAAATATTGGCTTTTTTTTTTTATAACTTTTCATATTTCTTGATTTCTACTTCAAAATATATGATACGCTATATATATGTATGAACTATTGACCATAATAGAATTTTAAGAGTTTCTAAAATCTTCGCCCTTATTTTCAAGGTTACTTTTTTTGCCCTTTCAAGGGTAAGGGCCCTTTTTTATGCCACCCTTATCCATAATGGCTATAAGGGCAAAAGTATGCTAGTGGGTATCAAAAAAACGCGGCCCCAGCACTTAGATCAGCACCCTGGATGTACTATTCTATCCTAGTATTCCACTTGTTATTAGTTGGAGTTGTTACATATTTCTATTGATTACCTAATTACCATGTGCTAGTACCAGTAACACCTTAAACAAGCTGCCATATGTGGTGCTATATGAGTGCTGTCAGCATGTGTCCGGACGCCTGCTTTTGATACCCACCAGCATACTTTTGCCCATAATTTCTTTCCCCTTTATTTGAAGGCGAGGATACTTATTTAAGGGTGAGCAGGCCATGAAAGTTGATCACTGTGGAGGGCCTCCAGTGGCCCCAAGTTCGCAAATAGATCACAGGATGGGCTGATGTTGGCATCTTGGGCAAAAGCTTTAAATTCTGGAGAGGTTTATTGCAACTTCGAAATTGGCACAGAAGTATCAGTCAATGAAGGAGTTGTGACATAGAGGACCTGTGTAGCAGGGAGCTGTGTAAGTGCTAAATCAACACTACAGAAGTTGAAGTCTGTCGTTCTAAGGACCCATGATGGCGGAGCAAGGTATTTGTGCAACAACCATAGTAAATCAGCCATGGAGCAGTTGATGAAAATAGGATCCCAATCAACAAGGGAGCAGTAGCACCTGAAAATGGAAGCAGATTAAGCCCCTTTGCAAGGAAATAGCAGGGGCTTTTAGTCCCCAAGAAGGATATGAGGAAATCCTTGCACTCAGTGATGGGCTTTTCATCCTTTCATGCCATGGGCTTCAAAGGATGGAGCAATTAATAGTAGCAACATAATGCAATCTGAAGCACGTATTAACCAAGAAAACCAAAAGGGCGTGAATAGGTAAGATTTCTTCCTCTACCTCTGCAAATAATGTGATTTTTATAAAAACAGGAGAGAGGACTTAATTCTACATCACAAAGTCAGAGCCATGAAAAGAGAACCATGGAAAATACAGTTAGTAATGATCCAAAACAAGCAAGGCCATGGGGATTAGGAGATATTCATCTAGGAGGTACTACCTAGAAAGGGTCAGATTCAATGAGAATAATTAGTAGACAAGGTTCTCAAAATGGATTCAAAACTAAATACCTGAGAAAAGTAGAAATGCAAGAGCTAGCGAGCCACTTAAAATGGTAGAGCGGGGTTTCACTCAGAATATGAGCGTGAGGTCTGAAGGCTGGCTCCCCAATTTTTTAATTTCTTAAATTTCCAGTGGTTCTTGGGTGGTTAATTATGACTTTACGCCATATTCCACTGGGGTCTTCGATTGGGATGACTATTCGACCCTTTTCTCGTGGAATTCTTGTGACGTCCCCTACTCATATACGGTGCACTCACCGTATACAAATAGGAGTTCATCCCCCATACCAGCTCCATGCTAATATAGGGCCCTCCACGTATCACTGCAACCTTGAAGAGTTCCAGTGGGAAGAATGAAGGGGTCCTTTACCCTGTCTCCCTCAGGGCCTACCTAGCTGCGGAAGCGTAATATACATGTCAGTAGTACATACATCAACATCATAAGACCATCACGAGGGATGGCTCACCACATATCTGCATAGACAAAGATCAGCACATCACATAGGGAATCCTACCCAAGGCTCAGACTCAAGAGGATGACTGACGGCTTGGGTCTCGAGAGTTCATTGGGGGCGGAATTCATGGCAATGGATTTGGGCGGCATAAGAACATGGCATAGGGTTGTCCACTCCATCCGCCCCTCTCTGTGCACACTGCGGAGTAGGTTGAAAAGTGTTGGGACTGATCAGTAGCCTCAGGGTGCATAGCCAAGGGGGCTACGCCTCATGGGGTTACATCTCCCCGGCCCCGATGGGGCGGGTAGGGATCACTCCCTCCAGATCTACATGTCGACTCAAGGTGACTAGAGGGCCACCGCCCTTATTCGACTTGAACTCCTTTGGAAGGTCATATCCACCACCCCACCCAGTGTCGAGCCCATGCCTTGCCCACACGCAGGTGGCAAGCCATTAGACCTAGTCACAATGATCCCCGGTAGCACTAACACACCATAGGGATCGTTCAAGAGTCGTAACACCTAACCTCCTCCTTAGCCGGTCGGCCCCTTCACCCACAAACCGTGTGTGGTTCTTGTGCACAGGCGAATCTATAGTGTGCTAGAGAGGCTAATCTAGGAGCATCTACTACCAAGCTTTAGGTCTCTACCCCCTTCCCAATACAAGGAGTTCATAGAGATACATCATCCACATACATCACGAGAAGAACTAAAAGAACTATATCTAATCTATATCATAGAGTTAGGTTCTTTAGTTAGAGTCTGGTATCTAGAGATCTAGAGAGCTGCTATGGGCAATTTAATAGGCTAAACCTACTGATTCTATGTCTAGAAGATGGTTTAGGCTATTAAATTAACTAAATACCTGATCCTTGGGTTGCTCCTCGACTGAGCCCCACCATCCTATTTGAACCGCTTTCGAATCAAGGGAAACTAATGGTGCCATTCTCTCAGACAGAGTCTGGGAGGCGGTTTTGACTCCTGGAGCAGCCAAAACAGAGCTCTAAAACCCTAGGAACGAAAATGGGCAAGTTAGGGTTCTCCTACTTAAATAGGCAAGGGGTTAGGCTAGGGTTTCCAATTATCCCCTTTAGGCATGTGGGATAATTGGGAATGGGCCCACTTGCCTTTAATAGCTAGGTGGCCAAATGTGCCCACATGGAAATGTGTGCACCCAAATGTGCCCACATGGAAATGTGTGCACCTAAATGGGCCCACATGGAAATGTGTGCACCTAAATAAATGTGCATGTGCACATTAATAAGAAATGCACATACCTAGCAAGTTGCCCCCTAGGGGCTACTAGCCTGGCTACACGCCGTCGATGCCGCGTCGGTCGGGGGTGGCGGTAATGCTGCGTGACGAGGCATTACAAGATATCGTCCCGGGACCGTTATATCGCCGGAACGCCACATTTCTCCCCACCTTGAAATGATGCTGTCCGCAGCATCGTGGGTCTCCCACCTTGGAATCTTCCTAACCTGCAATCAACCTGATGCATACGATATACTACTATAATACTTACACATTTATTACGATTACCTTAAGGTAATATTTTTAAATCATTATTACGCCATTACATTATCAAATAACTTGTCAATTCGTAACTTCTATTAAAACAAGGTACTTATTAGTTCCCGTTATCACAACATTTAGTTTATCACAATTTAACACTTTTATATACAATTATTATTTAAGGTACTCTTCATTCCTTGCAACACATTCCAACAAAATTTGTGTTGCAAGTCTTCGCACCTTAAAATCCTGCATTAATTTTACAATATCTATAATTACATACTTACTATCTTAATTATTAGAATTACTCTAAGGTAATGTTTAAGACATTACTGTACTATTTCATTATCCAATTAACTTATCACTTCATAACTTAATCCACGCAAGGTAATTATTAACCTTACTTAATACAACGTTTAAGTTTATCACAGTTTATCAATTTCATAGAAAATTTACACTTCTAAGGTACTCTTCCTCCCTTGCAACACATTATAACAAAATTTGTGTTGCAAGTCTTCGTAGCTCGACCTCCTTGCCCTCCGGAGCGCTCTATTGGCCTGCAGGTCGACACTACATTGGTACCATTTTTAATTATTAATAAAATTTTGGTTATATGGTGACCACCCCACCTATCTACATGAATGCATGACTAATCTCCCAGCGTAGGAAGAGAATGCTTCTTCCATCGTGGCCGTGGAGACAGCGCCCTATAATGCCTATATGCCACTCATGCCTACACCCTAGTTGCCCAGCGTGGAGGATAGGGTCCTTCCCGTATATGGGGCGTGAAGGACAGATTCCTCCTATCAAAGCATATATGGGGCTAGAGGTGCTTTTCCTATCAATGCATTCCTGAATGACCTCCTTTCTCTCGAGGTCGTCTACTTCCGTGGAACAGAAGTAGACTTTCTAATCTACCTTCCACTCATCCAAGCGGAAACGCGGTCATGCCTACAGTGGCATTACACCACGTCCTAGAGATCACCGTAGTGGTCCCATCATCGGTAAATACGCATGCAACCCATACCTGGCATAGGTTGCATGCGTAGATTAATCTTAACTACACATGAAACTAATCTAAACACAAATCGACATGCCTGAGCCGATTTTTGCTGGCTTCTTTAATGCATGTGATTAACATAATTACCCTAAGGTAATATTTATGAATTAACATTATCATAGTATCGGATACATTACTTCCGATAGTACAATTATATTTACTCTAAGCTTTGCAATATTTAACGACTTTTAGATCGCGATTATTTAAACAATAACTCTGATTTAGACCTATTGTATCATAGACAAGGTTTTAATTATCGTACACAAGAATTAGATGTGCTTCTTATTCTCTTCCTTGCATTACCCTTGGAAGTATATCCCTAAGATGTACTTAAGTATATCCGAATTCTATTTTCTATTTATATTTATAAGGACCCCGAGGTCATATAACTATCCTTCAAAGGAATTGCATCCTTGCGAAGGATTAATTAACATGCTACCTCACATTATTGTTGTTATTTAACTTATTTCCCTATGATACATATACGTACAGCAAATTTCTATCCAGTTATTAGGATCTATATTTAACTTATCTATAAGACACATTAAAGCTTATAATACATGCGCACGCCTTACCTTAGGCTAGAACGCATCCCCCCATTGAGCCGGCGTCGAGTAATTTGGAGATGACTTGGTCGTTGCATTGCTCCCATACTTTTGCTCCACTTCATTGGTGTAGTTAGCTATCATGTCGGTCTCGCACGTTGAAGGCCTCCTGAGCTATCTATCTATCTATCTTACGCTCTATTCGCTTTGGCCATTGCCGGAGTGAACTCTATTTGACGGATCGGTCAATTCGATGCAAGTATGTTCAATCATAAGATTGAGCCCTCCCACTTTCTTCGAAAAGAAAATGGTCCTGCACCCCTTCAATGACGTTGTACACAACGTCATATCTATTCTCTCCCCTTAAGAGGTTATACGCTTCTTACTTAGCGCATTAATTTACTAGCCTTAGCTAACATATATAACCATCTAAGATGGATGCACATATTATGTTATCATTTATTTCAATATAGTTATGGGTTACCTACTTAGTTAGAACGATTCTAAACCACAAGGTTTTGTCATGACGACAATTCCTTTTGTCTCAAAAGACTATTTGATTACTATAATTCTTATTTTAGATGTACCTTACATGTACTATTCTTTTATATTCTAGAGATTCCCCCTTTCTTTGTTAGTTAAACTCTTGGAATATTCCTACCAATCGAATTGATGCCATCGTAACAAGTTGGCCGGACTTGTTAGATTACTTCTTTTCTTTCGGTTGGATTATTCTTTTGGAGGTGCTAGATTTATACATGGTCAACAATTATCCTAGTAGTGATTCCTTCTTAGCGAGGAGATCAATCTCACCAAGTGGTTTCAATACGTTGGATGGCTGTTAACAATCGTGTATAATTTTAGTCACTCCTATGCGTTTCCTTCCCAATCCTTGATGCTTAGCTCAATATTGGGACAATCCTTTCAACGAGAATATTTAAAAATGCCTTCTAATCCCAATATGGATGTTACCATCCCTACATTTAACCTACTAGGCCCCATGGCCTTAGATCCTCGAGCTTGCTAGAAGCCCATCCACTTGTTGCCTACTTGAAGTAGCAAGGTAACATTCTTCCGAGTCGCTCGATACTTCAGTCTCCTTGACGGTGGCTCCTCTTTGATGTAGAGGCTGACTTTCTTCGTTAGAAGCCTCTCATTGCTGGTGTCTTGATGGTGTAGTTGATCACTTGGAATCTTCCATGCCGGTTTTCAAAAGCCTGAAGGTGGCGACATTGAAAGAGAACTTTCATCTTGAACTCTTTGTCTTGGCAGCTAAAGGACGACTCTGTATCCGATGTTGTTTTTCGACTCCATCGATGTCTCGTACGTCGAGTCCTCTTGTCGTTATCGTGTTGCCCGAAGAGTGTTTCAGGATGTTGATTGCTTCACCCCTGCGAGTTGCCTGACATCTCTTCCTTTGATCTGTTACGCTATGGGAGGGAAGGAATAACAAGGGAACTATACATGCAAAATATATAGCTTACATAATTACAATTACTACTAGAGCTATTAGGCCCCCCTTGTGCCTCCCTTCGAGTTGCACACCTACTCCTTGGCGATGTCATCGGTGTTCCTCCCGGTGCAATGGTGTTGACGATCTATATCCTCCTATTTGTACGTCAGCTCGTACTCCGGGGTAACTTGTTGATATACTTGGGCCCTCCGATGTTTGTCGGCTATGGCACAACACGCTTTGCATCACATTCTAACTAAAGGTGTGCTGGTCGTTGATGCTTCGACATTTCGGTCTGCTTCCTGATCCTATTCTTGGGCGGTAATTGTTCCCCCCTTCATGATACTTGAAGCTATTTGAAGGCGTCTCTTGAGGCTGTGCGCGATTCCTTTGGCTATACTCCTCTGGAGTTGTTCTCTTCTGCAGTTGTTCTTTGAATCGTCCATCCTTGGGTTCACCAAGTTGCATGCAAGTCCACGTGCAAGTCATCGGCTCGCCTCGCCTAGTTGCTTCTCCATCGAGCTTCCAAACTTCTTTGTTTGATCCCCTCGATCACATGGCTTGGACGTTGTCACGTTTCACAGTGCTATGCCGTCTTCTTGTCTTGAGGTACCTTCCGGTGAATTTGATTGTGCTCGTCAGTCTTGATCCTCATGTTGCCTCTAGGGAGCTTGTGGACGAAGTCGGTTGCTAGCACTTCTCTAGCTTTCAGTTCCTGACCTTTGTTCTTCTATGCATGTCGTTCTCTCCGGCAAGTAAAGCATCATGGCTCTCCTCCCTGCTGGCTATGTTGTCGGGATGATGGATCCTTATATCTGCGCAGCTTGACCCTTGAGTTGAAGAAGTACCTGCCTTAGATATACTCTTGTCGTTGAATAGCCTGGCTATTATCTTGAACTCTCTTTTTGCCGAAAGTGCTTCAGTTGCTATCCTTGTCGTTAAGGTGTCGAATGTTTCTACCTTGGGCATTTGATGTGCCCATGTCGGAGATACGATCGGCTTCTTTTCTTCTAATTACTGGTAGGAGTACCTGACGAAGCCATCACCTAGTTGTTGAAGGCATCTCTCCTCGTCGCGGTGCCTTTCGTAAGTGCCTCTCCATCTAATACACGTGTCCTAGCGCATCACCCTATATTACCACAAGGTGGAATTATGGTCGTCGAGATGTTGCCTTCTTAGTTGGCTCGTTGTTGTCGGGTCGTTCCTCCTTCTATTGTTGAGGCCAGTCGTGTCATAAGTTCATCAAGTGTTGCCGCTGCCACAAGAGGTAGTGTTGCGTCCTGACGATGTCCTGGTGCAGTGCTGATGATCTTGACATGACCGGTGTTGTCTCTTATTCTGACATTGGGTGGCCGAGCAGTCTTCTACTTGAGGGCATTTCCCGAAGTGTTTGGAGTCGAAGGCTTGCTTGGGCTCTGGTCATTTCTCCCTTGTACTTGCTCTTCCATTTTGATCTTGGGCTATAGTTGTGCTTCCTTGCTTCCTTATTTGGTAGTCGAAGTGAAGGAGCTTCCTGATCTAAGCGCTAAATCCGTAAAACATGACTTTAAACTCATGTTTCTCCACTATATCTGTGAACGCCCGAGATATACAATAGACATATACGCATTTACATTGGGATTTTAATTCATCCACTTTTCCAAAACAACTACGAAGATCTACTTAAATGTTTATACTCCTTTAGGGTTTCCCCTCCTCCTATCGCGTTTGATTCTTCGGTTTTGCTGCATCTTCTTTGTTCTGGTTGACTCCGAGATTCCTTGAGATGCTGCTACTATTGTTGAGCTTCATGTCTGATCCGAGCTCGTCACGCCAGTTGCGAAGAGTGTTCGTCGATGTGATCCCTTGAGAAGGATGCTCCTCCTTAATGTGTATATTCGTCGTGAGGACTGCGGTGACCACTCAACGTCCCTACATGCGGTGTGTCGTTGCAAGGTTGCCGATGTGCAGTGCCGTTGATCGCTTGAGTAGGATCATCTGGCTGTTGCAGTTGGGCATTCTTGAATGTCTTCGAAGCTCTAAGATCGTGGTCGGTAGGCAGGCATTGTCATTCCTCCGCAGGTTGAATTTCTGAGTGCGACTCATGTTGCTTGGGCTTTGCTTCATTCCGAGGTGCCTCTCCTGTGCCTGGAAGTGTGGTCATCTCCATTGCCCCTTCCATGGCTCCTTCCGGTCGCCTTTGCGTGATTTGTACCTGCTGGCTAGGTCGTCTCCTCCGTCCTTTGGGTCCTATCCATTCGAGTCTCGCACTCCTTGGCTGACGTAGTAAAGCCGTCCTTCCTTTGGTTTCTAGGTGTTTCTGGGTCCGGAATTCTTGGTCGAGCGGAATATTCTCCTCCTTGATCTTGCCTCTAATGCTGATATAGGCCTTCAAGTCGGAGATGTTCCTTCCCTGATATGCGTCTCCTCCCCCTCATGGTCTCCTACTTTTTGGAACCGATGAAAGTTCTCCTGCTGGTGCAAGGGAGCTGGAAGCTTGTCCTGATTAGCCTTAGGCGCCTTGTTGTTGCTTAGCTTGGTTGCTTCGTTTGTTGACGTTGCATGACATTCGCTTGAGTTGCTGGGCTGCAAGGTCGTGGTGGTCTTCCCTGCGGTTTCTATACGCTCCTGTGTCGCCATGAGTTCTCTTCTTGACGGAAGATTATGCCCTCTGGCCCTAGCTCGTGATGCTAACGCGGCATCGATGTAAAACGTCTTCCTGTATTTTGCTGCCTTGCGTTCTTCCATTTGAAACTCATGTGCGTCGAGTCGGTGAAGGCGTCGAGATCCTCTTTCTGATGTGACCTCGTCGTGGTAGCCGGGAGGTTGACATCTAGAAAATTCTTGATGCCGTTGGTTACCAAATCTTCTTCCCATTTGATGAAGATTGATGATAGGCCGGTGGTGTCCTGTTCTACTCGTTTGTCGGTTGAGGTGTTTGTCGTTGTGCTTCCCTCTCTTGGGTCTGCCTTTTCGGTCTCCTCTCCTTATCTGTCTGCATCGGCTGGGACCTCGATGTCTTCAAGAAGTTGCGCCTCTAGCTCTTCTGTGGCTCTGGCCCTGTACTTCGAAAGCAACACTCGTATATTCTAGAGTATAAGGATCCACTTGAAGGGCTCTCCTACAACATTTTGGGCTCTATAAGCAAGCAAGATGGCTCGAGCAGCATTACTGGAGACATATCTATAATCTACAAGTCTATGGACATTAGGACATGTGGTATGGTATGAAATGAGGGTTGTTTTGCCAAACCTCCATGACGTTCGAGGCATACTCTAAGGTCTTAGCAAAGTTGGTTTGGGGGGATCCAATCTCTACACATGGAGTGACTTGGGCAGCTCTAGACTCTAGCTCTTTTCTAGGTATCCTAGCAATAGGGAAGTGTCAATGTGGCGGCTATATAAGTCAAACTCTATTAGAAGGACACAGAATTAGGTCAAGGTTTATGCCTTTGGCATGAGTAGAGGTGATGTCCCAACAGTTGGACTTGGGCTGCTATGCTGAGGTCTAGATGACTATAACAAAGGGGTGTTCTTGGGCACTTCTATCTAGGAGTAAGGCATTAGCTTTGAGCCGAGAGCAATACTTGTGAGGTACTAATGGGGTATGCTTCTATTTACAAACAAACCACAGTTTGGAAAAACAATTCAAGGGTTTGAGCAATTTTGGTCATTTGGAGTTGGGGTTTGTCATAATTGGATTCTAGGCTGTCTAATGGTCCTATTGCAACAAATTTCAGGCGATTTGGAGCTCTGTAGCTCAAGTTATGGAGGTTCAAAGTTTGGAGGTCTCACACATTGCGCCCAGACCAATAATGAGCTTTTCATTTTCTGTCCTGGCGCGACGTGTGAGACATTGGCTCTAAATGGGTTAAACTTGTCCAATTTGGGTGATATAAGGGTCTAATTCTACTGGACTCATCGAGTTAGGCAGAATTGACCCCTTATTTGGTCGATTTGGAGCAGTTTTGGGCACTTTTGGGGCATGGTCTCACAACATGGTCTCACACGTTGCGCCCAGACCAATAATGAACTTTTCATTTTCTGTCCTGGCGCGACGTGTGAGACATCCTCTCGAATTGGCCTAGGATGTCTGCTTTGACCTCAACAAAAGCTAAAACTTACTGACTCAAATGCTACGGTGTGCCCGTAGTCCCCTACTCATATACGGTGCACTCACCGTATACAAACAGGAGTTCATCCCCCATACCAGCTCCATGCTAATATAGGGCCCTCCACGTATCACTGCAACCTTGAAGAGTTCCAGTGGGAAGAATGAAGGGGTCCTTTACCCTGTCTCCCTCAGGGCCTACCTAGCTGCGGAAGCGTAATATACATGTCAGTAGTACATACATCAACATTATAAGACCATCACGAGGGATGGCTCACCACATATCTGCATAGACAAAGATCAGCACATCACATAGGGAATCCTACCCAAGGCTCAGACTCAAGAGGATGACTGACGGCTTGGGTCTCCAGAGTTCATTGCAGACAGAATTCATGGCAATGGATTTGACTGGCATAAGAACATGGCATAGGGTTGTCCACTCCATCCGCCCCTCCTGTGCACACTTTGCAGAGTAGGTTGAAAAGTGTTGGGACCTGACTGTAGCCCGCCGGGTGCATAGCCAAAGGGGCTACGTCTACTGGGTTACATCTCCCCGGCCCGATGGGGCGGTGGGATCACTCCCTCCGAGAGAATCTACATCTTGACTCAAGGTGACTAGAGGGCCTTTGCCCTTATTCGACTTGAACTCCTTTGGAAGGTCATATCCACCACCCCACGAGTGTGAGCCCATGCCTTGCCCACACGCCAAAGGGCAAGCCATTAGACCTAGTCACAATGATCCCCGGTAGCACTAACACACCATAGGGATCGTTCAAGAGTCAGAACACGAACCTCCTCCTTAGCGGTCGGCCCCTTCACCCACAACCAAGGTGTGGTTCTTGTGCTGGGCAGAATCTATAGTGTGCTAGAGAGGCTAATCTAGGAGCATCTACTACCAAGCTTTAGGTCTCTACCCCCCTTCCCAATACAAGGAGTTCATAGAGATACATCACATCACAGAAGAACTAAAGAACTATATCTAATCTATATCATAGAGTTAGGTTCTTTAGTTAGAGTCTGGTATCTAGAGATCTAGAGAGCTGCTATGGGCAATTTAATAGGCTAAACCTACTGATTCTATGTCTAGAAGATGGTTTAGGCTATTAAATTAACTAAATACCTGATCCTTGGGTTGCTCCTCCTGACCTGAGGCCGACCATCCTGCTGAACTGCTCGAATCAAGGGAAACTAATGGTGCCATTCTCTCAGACAGAGTCTGGGAGGCGGTTTTGACTCCTGGAGCAGCTAAAACAAAGCTCTAAAACCCTAGGAACGAAAATGGGCAAGTTAGGGTTCTCCTACTTAAATAGGCAAGGGGCTAGGCTAGGGTTTCCAATTATCCCCTTTAGGCATGTGGGATAATTGGGAATGGGCCCACTTGCCTTTAATAGCTAGGTGGCCAAATGTGCCCACATGGAAATGTGTGCACCCAAATGTGCCCACATGGAAATGTGTGCATGGAAATGTGTGCACCCAAATGTGCCCACATGGAAATGTGTGCACCTAAATGGGCCCACATGGAAATGTGTGCACCTAAATAAATGTGCATGTGCACATTAATAAGAAATGCACATACCTAGCAAGTTGCCCCCTAGGGGCTACTAGCCTGGCTACACGTCGGCGTACACGTCAGTCGGGGTGGCGTGTACGCGTGACGAGGCAGTACAGTATACGTCCTGGGACCGTATACTGTGCTGGAACGTCACAATTCTAGTCTCAATGCATAATTTCCATGCCAATTTTTATAGAATGTTCATTTTACTCATTATTTTTCTCCTCAAATCTATAACTTAGCCTATTTTACGACCCTGCAATTGGGGAAATTTTTTTCCACTATTGAGGTTCAAGGTTGGAATTCTAATTCCATTCCTTAACTAGTCCAGTTAGTCTATCTATTTACGGTCATGGCCAGTGCTGGATCTTGGTCAACCAAGATCATTGCTCTGATACCATTGTGACGCTCCCTACCAAATATACGGTACCTGATCGTACATCTCCTGGGAAATCCCCCATCCAGCAACATATGCTGCATGGGTCCTCCGTCGACCCCCCTCTGGGATGGCCAGAGCGCAAGGAGGGGACATGAAGGTGTCTTGCGCTCCCTTCCCCTATGGCCTTCTATATCAGCAGAAGTATATATAAAAGTTCAGCACTAGCAATAATAATAATAGCAGCTACCACGAAGGGTAGTACCATCCACCCATAGATCGGTCATAGACATCAATATGTCAGTACATTAATAGAGCTCGTAGCGAGGTTCAGGCTCATGGGGGAAAGTAGATGACAGCCGGGATCTCAAGATAGAAAAGACCAAGTTATGGAAATGACTTGGGATGGCAAATAGACAATGGCTAGGGTTGACCACTCCATCCGCCCCTCCTGTGCATACTATGCAGATGGGCTAAATCAGGCTATGCCATGATTGTAACCTGTCAGATATACAATCTAATGGTATCATACAAAGAGACTACTCGGTTGCATCTCCCTAGTCTGATGAGGTAGAAAGATTCACATCTCCCCTTCCCAGAGTACAGTGGCTCCATAGGCAGTGTGACGCTCTTGCGCTATATACGATAGCCCGCCGTATACATCGAAGGACCTTCCCCATCCAACAGCACCCGTCGTATGGGCCCTCTGTCTAACTCGCGTCTGGGGTCCAGATTATTGAGTAGTGGACACAGAGGTGTCATTCGGTCCCATCCTCTAGGCGTCCCTATGTCAACAGAAGCAAAATATACAACATAAGCACTAGCAATAATGACAACAAATTACCTCAAAGGGTAGTGATAACCCATCTATCCATGTCATCGAATACAACAATACAATGAATGCATCAAACACATCAAATAGAGGCTCCTACCCAGGGCTCAGACTGAAGGGGGAGTTGACTGACGGCTGGGGGCCTCCAGATAGAACAGATCGAGTTATGGCAATGACTTGGGCTGACAATAGACAATGGCTAGGGTTGACCACTCCATCCGCCCCTCCAGTGCATACTTTGCAGATAGGCTAAATCAAGCTCTGTCGTGACTGTAACCTGCTGGAGACGTAATCCCATGGTATCACCCAACGAGACTAATCCAAGTTGCATCTCCCTGGTCCGATGAGGTAGGAAGGGTTGCATCTCCTCCTTCCGAAGTACAGTGGCTCCATGGGCAGCTAGAGGATCGTGGCGACGCACGTCCGTACCTGACTGAACTCCTCAAAGCAAGAGCCAAGCCGACACTTGCAACTCTTGAGAGTCAGGGCGACACCATTGATCCAGGAAGTGTCGGACCCATACCCGGCCCACACGAAGTGACCGATTATAAGCCTAGCCCACTATGGGACCCCAGTAGCCGCGCTCAGCAGGGTCCTCCCTCCACTTTGCCATTGACCCCGTTTTATGGTGCTCAGTCACTCCATAGCCTCCGTACCCAGGTGGGCTCTATGCACAGGCCGCATAATAATGGGAACTAATGGGCCTAAACTAGGAGCATCATTTAAGGCTACTAGGTCTCTACCCCCCTTCCCAATACACAAGAGGTGCAAATATAAGATCAACCATTATCATACATCAATATAACATGATAAATAACAAGAATAACAACTGATCTTAATCACATACATCTAACTTATAGTTAGGGTTCATTGATTAGGGTTCATGCTCAGAACTATAGGTTCTAGAATAGCTCTACTAGGACACAATGTGCAACTCAACTGGAGTCTACTCGAAGTACCTGCTCTGACGAGCTGCCTCTGACTCCCTGGTTCTCCATCTCTAGCAGGTGGTTCGAGTAGATGACCTTCCTCTGCTACGCTTGCGCTTCCGGACTGCTACTGCAACCTCGGCTGTCGAAGACGATCCTCGAATCGGAGTTGTGGGCACGTGCTGGTGGATCAGAAGTTGGTGGAGCCAAAGTGGTCTAGGTTTAGGGTTTGGCCTTTTATATGTTCGGGTTCACATGAGGCCACTTGGCTCCAATAGGGCGCGTCCATGTGGCGGGTCACCTATAGAGTGAAGCTATGTGGAAATGGGTCACCTCCTAAGGTTGGCGAAGTTATATAAATAACTTGGCCATGCCCCCACACTTGGTGCATACAAGTCCACTAATGTAGATTTGTATAGTGAGGTAGATCTAGGATATACTTATTTATATCATATATTCTAGGGGAACGTCACATTCTCCCCCCCTTAGCATAATCTTGTCCTCAGCATTACGTAAGGTGAAACAAACCTGCATCAACATTATTCGACAATAACAGTATCTAAGTTAACACTTAGAATTTATTATGAAAATTTATATCGATAAATGTAAAGGTATATTCATATACATACAAAATTATATAGTCTTAACAAGTCTTGCACTATAATAACATAATAATGTATTTAGAAGCCACAAATCAAGACAAAATCTTATAACTCCTATTCATGTCGTGATGTGCTCCCATCCGTTTGTTGCCATTACATTGGCCCACCAAGTAGGACGTAACGTTGGTTCAATTAATAAATTGTGGTTTTCTAAGGGTCCGCCCCTTTTTATCTTTAATTTAATCTACATGAATGCAACATTTTCCCAGCATAGGGGGAGGATGCTTCCCCCATAATGGCCGTGGAGATGTGTCTTATCATGCCTAAGATGAATGCATGTCTAATGCCTACACCCTTCGTCACCCTCGGCGTAAGAGGTGGCTTATCCTCCATAATAGCCATAGACTCTAGGTGGTTCCTATCATGCACTTATCCATGATCTCTGCTATAGGACTCATGCGTGCTTACTTAATCTATAGGCATTAAATCATGGCATAAGGAACATTAAAGATGTTCCCATCATCGCGCATGACCACATGCTTGCCTCTACATGCATCCTGAATACTCATAGATGAATGCATACAGTCTTTTGATCCTTGACTGTCAGATCTCTGCTGAATGCATGCACTCATTTTTTCTTTTGATGTCGACAATATCGATGGCGAGTTGTCTCTTGCATTGTTCATAAACTTTGGGTGCTGCTTTTAATGATCGGATTTAAGTACGCATGTCGCATCTTCACTGATAAGTGTTTCCACTTGACCAAATATTGGAGGACTTGAGATCTTCTTGTTTTCTTATATGCTTTATCAAGAAAGCTTCTGGAACAATCTAAGTTGTTCTTCAGTCATTATCAATAAAGTTGGAGTCTTCAATATCTCCTCTGGATTAGGAGTATGCTTCTTAAGAAGGCTTATGTGGAAGGCTTTATGAACTGTCAAGTGTGCGGGGAGATCCAATTTATAGGGTTGGTTACGTATCCTTTGAATGATTTGGAATGGTCTCGCCTACCTTGAAGCGAGCTTCTTGCAATTGCCGATGTGGAGGTTTGCTTGTTTGACTTTTATTTTGAGTCAAATATTCTTCTACTTGGAATTTCCTTTTGGTTCTGTGCTTATCGGCTATGCTCTTTGTCTATTTCTTGTTGCCAGGAGGTGACATCAAACTTCTTCGACCAATTGCTACATCTCCATCCGGCATTTATTGAGAAAGTTTTACCTTGGACAACACTGTATTTATGTCAAGTGTCCGGTGTTAAACAAGATTGTATCTGTAGTTTGACATGACAAAAAGTGAGCCAGCTTTGATGCTTGTCGAGCACTACTACTAAGGCACCATGGCCCCTTGCTGTTCTTGGAAGTCTGGTTATAAAATCCATGCTCACAACCTTCTATTTCTCATTTGGCACTGCCAAGAATTCTAAGGTTCCCAGAATTCAGAGTTGCTCTGTTTTCGTTCGTCGAAGTAGCTGATGCTGCCGAATGTAGTTGGTGATGTTCTTCTCCATGCCAGCCAAAAGTAACTACTAGTTATCTTATCATGAATTCTGTGTGGCCGGCTATTGGGCTATTATGAGTATCATGAAGAATTAACTTCCTTACTCCTGATGCCTCTGGGATGCAATGATTGTCCTTGTGATATAAAGATTGCTTCTCTTCCTTTATTTGTCCTTGCTTCCTTGCAGGGACTAGCCCATACTTCCTTGAATTCTTTGCTTGAGTGCAAAACCTCTTCAATCTTTTTGCCAAATTCATTGGATAAGGTGGAGATGGCATTGCAATGCAGTCGAATCTCCAACGGTCGTCGGGAGAGTGTGTCGTCAACCACATTTAGTTTACCTGATTTATAGACTATCTCGAAGTCATACTCTTCGAGGAATTCCATCAGCTCTTCACCTCAAATTGAAGATATATTCGAGGCTTTGGTGGCATGTATCCAACTGAAATCGCCTCCAAGCAAATAGTGTCTCATATGGATGTTGCTCGACATCGTTCATCTTTTTAGAGTCGTATGAGATTACTCTTCCTTCTTGCATGAGGACTCCTATAGTTGCCACTCACTTGCATCTGTTGACAATGTGCAACCCAATCTTTGACTTTCTTATGCTTAGTGAGATCTGAGAAAGGGGCTGCTCACTTAGCAAAATCTTTTACAATTTGCCTATAATAATCCGCAGGACATAAGAAGCTTCTCTCTTTGGACATGCTCTTTGGAGTTGGCCAATTGACTATCACTTCAATCGTTGCTGGATCAGTGGAGATGTGACGTTCCAGCATAACATACGGTATGAATACGTATATTATACTGACACGTCACTAGTACATGTCGACTCAGACGACATGTACACGGCGACCGTAAAGGGTAGTACTCTAGGGTACGACCTTGTGAACCATTATATTGCACATGTTAAAGCAACATGTGAATGTAATCCCTTCTTGCCACGTGGCAATGACCTATTGACCAAAAGGGCCCAGCCCTAAATTCGTGGGCATAAAGGGGCATAAACCCTAAAAGGGAAACCCTTTCGGTTTCCAGCCCCTATAGGTCGGATTGCAGCAGCTTTGGGTGCCATTTCGCCTGAAGAGTAGCAGAGGAATCGGAATTCATAGGTTGCAGCTCGATCCAGGACCAGCAGTCTCGAGATCCAGCAGCATGGACGCCTTCAGAGGAGTGGAGCCAGCCAAGAAGCGGGTTAGTGGTTGATCTGATAGTTAAATCCGAGTTCTCAGGCCTCATTCCATAGGATTAGTATTCAGGCGACCCCTACAGCCTAAGAATGATAGGAACTAACAAAGGAACCTAACCATGTATGATTAGGTAGATTAGAATAGATGTATTCTATATTTCAGTTCTGTTGTGATGTTGTTTTGACATTCTATGCGCCACTCTTGTGTATTGGGAAGGGGGGTAGAGACCCAGAGCCCAAGTAGTTGGATGATCCTAGTTTTAGCCCATTAATTCCCAATTAATGCGGCCTGTGCATAAGAGCCCGCCTGGCTGTGGGTGGCGGAGCTAGACCGGCTGACAAGGGAGGGCTTGTCTAATCACGGTTGATCCCGCTGGCGCGTAACGCCGGGAATCTTTGTGAGCTAGGCCTAACTTCCCGCGGCGCTGCGTGAGGCGAGGGTATGGGCTCGACACGTGGGGTGATCGTCACCTTCCGGTGAGTTGAAGTCGAATCTGCAAAGTGGCTCTCTAGCTCGCGCTGTGATTGGCATGAACCTCACGGAGGGGAGTGATCTCCTCGCCTCATCGGGGCTGGGGAGATGCAACCCGGTGAGTAGTAGCCCCTCACGGTTATTCACCCGGGGGCTCACGGTGGGGCTCAATACTTTCGGCCCTATCACGCAAAGTATGCACGTGGGGGGCGGATGGAGTGGACTACCCAACGACCATGTTCCTATGCCGCCAAATCCATTTGCCATGAATTACATGCTGCGTTGCTATCGGAGACCCCAAGCGTCGGTCTTTCCCCATGAGTCCGAGCACGGGTAGGATTTCCCCATGTTATGTTGATGTACCGATGTGTTGTTGCGGTTTGTGATATGGTGGACCACCCTTCGAGGTGGGTATGTTATTGTTGATTGATGTCATGTGCTCATGTTTTGTTTACGCTTCCGCAGCTAGGGTCGATCAGGGAGGCGGGATGAATGACACGTCCATTCTTCCCGTCGGGTTCTTGGCCACCATCAAGGGCCCGATGTTAGGTGGACGGCCTCATGTCGGTGGCGATCTTTGGTTTGAGGATGATCTCCGGTTTGTATACGATGGGGCATCATGATATGAGCTGGGGGCCGTCTAATGGTATCGAGCTCGATCTTGGCGGCACTGGGATCGAGCACTGACCAAAACCCTATAGGAACTAACTCATCTAGACATTGGTCTTGGAGGTAAAAGCCCAAGCACAAACCTCGAGTAGCGGGGAAATTTTTTTCTCGGGGTAGAGTTAGTAATTATCTAAGATTAGGATAAATAGAGAACATAGGTAAGATAGAACAAACAAATGAAAAAGCTGAAAAAGACCCTACTAAATTTCAAGCACTTTTGGCCAATGACTCCAAGAGTGCGCCAGGAGCATGTTAGGTTCAGACCTAATGGCCCTCTCGCGCACTCTTAGAGTAGTCGCCCCATATGGACCCTAGAATTTGGCCTTAAGAACCCCAAATGGTAAAATAAAAGATGAAATCCCAGTTAAAAAGCTCGAAATAGCTAGAATTATATGTTAAAACATCGAAAAACATTAAGTACAAGTCACTTTTGGAACAATGACTCCAAGAGTGCGCCAGAGTATAGTTAGGTCCCGACCTAACCCCCTCCTCGCGCACTCTTAGAGTCGTCCCTAAAAGTGACCTCAAAAATTGATCATAAAATACTCAAAGGGTAAAAGTAATAATAGAATCTTGCTCAAAATGCTTGAATTAGTGGGTAACGACATGTAAATTGTGTAAATTGGATGTGTTGGAGCAGAGAGGGCCAACGACTCCAAGAGTGCGCCGGAGCATAGTTAGGTCCCAACCTAACCCCCTCCGCGCGCACTCTTAGAGTCATCCAGCCAACTGGAGCCTTGATTAGCCCTACTTGCTCCAAACGTAGTAATAAACAAAGAAACTTGCATTTAGGAAGAAAACTAATAGGAATTTACCCCTCCCAGCGGATTCTTGGCATCCATTAGACAGAGATAGGCCAATGACTCCAAGAGTGCGCCAGAGGCCACTTAGGTCCCAACCTAACACCCCCCTCGCGCACTCTTAGAGACGTCCGATTTTTCAAACCCCATAACTTGAGCTACAGAGCTCCAAATCGCTTGAAATTTGTTGCAATAGGACCGTTAGACAGCCTAGAATCCATTTATGACCTCAAATTAGGCTAGAAATGTCAAACCCCAGCTCAAAATGACCAAAATTGCTTAAACCCTTGAATTGTTTTTCCAAACTGTGGTTTGTTTGTAAATAGAAGCATACCCCAGTAGTACCTCACAAGTATTACCTCGGCCCAAAGCTGATGCCTTACTCCAAGGTAGAAGTGCCCAAGAACACCCCTTTGTTATAGTCATCAACCCAAGATAGCAAACAGAAGTCCAACTGTTGGTACATCACCTCACTGCTCATGCCAAAGGCATAAACCTTGACCTAATTTTGTGTCCTTCTAATAGAGTTTGACCTATACAGGCGCCACATTGACACTCCCTATTGCGGGGATACCTAGAAAGGAGCTAGAGTCTAGAGAGCTGCCCAAGTCACTCCATGTGTAGAGATTGGACTCCCCAAACCAACCTTGCTAGGACCTTAGAGTATGCCTCAAACATCATGGAGGTTTTGCAAAACAACCCTCACGCCATACCATACCACCGTCCTAATGTCCATAGACTTGGAGATTATAGACATGTCTCCGATAATCTTTGCTTTCGAGCCATCTTGCTTGCTTATAGAGCCCAAAATGTTGTAGGAGAGCCCTTCAAGTAGACCCTTAGACTCTAGAATATCTGGCGTTGCTTTTCGAGGTCTGGGGGCGAGCCACGGAAGAGCTAGAGGCGCAACTTCTTGAAGACATCAAGGTCGGATGTACATATAGATAAGGAGAGGAGACCAAAAGGCGGGACCAAGAGAGGAAAGCACAACGACAAACACCTCAACCATTGCAGTAGAACGGGGACACCACCGGCCTATCATCAAACTTCATCAAATGGGAAGAATAATTGGTAACCAACGGCATCAAGAATCTTCTAGATGTCAACCTCCCAGCTACCACGTCCACGAGCTCACATCAGAAAGAGGATCTCGACGCCTTCACCAGCTCGACGCACACGAGTTTCAAATGGAAGAACGCAAGGCAAAGCAAAATACGGTTAGACAAAGCAATGCCACGTTAGCATCACGAGCTAGGGCCAGAGGGCATAATCTTCCGTCGAGGAGAGAAGTCATGGCGACACAGGAGCATATAGAAACCGGAGGGAAGACAACCACGACCTTGCAGCCCAACAGTTCAAGCGAATGTCATGCAACGTCAACAAAAGGAGCAACCAAGCTAGGCAACCACAAAGCACCTAAGGCTGACCCGGACGAGCTTCCAGCTCCCTTGCACCAGCAGGAGAACTTTCATCGGTCCCAAAAGGTAGGAGACCATGAGGGGGAGGAGATGCATATCAGGGAACATCTCCAGGCTTGAAGGCCTATATCAGCATTAGGGGGCAAGATCAAGGAGGAGAATATTACGCTCAAACAAGAATTCGGACCCGAAACACCTAGAAAGCAAAGGAAGGGCGACTTTACTACGTCCGCCAAGGAGTGCGAGACTTCGAATGGATAGGATCCAAGGGACAAAGGAGACGACCTAACCAGCAGGTACAAGTCTCCAAAGGCGACTAGAAGGAGCCATGGTAGGGGCAATGGATATTACCACACTTCCAGGCACAGGAGAGGCACCTCGGAATGAAGCAAAGCCCAAGCAGCGAGTGAGCTTTCGGAAATTCAACCTGCGGAGGAATGACAATGCACGCCTCACAGACCCACGATCTCAGGGCTTGAAGACATTCAAGAACGCCCGACCGCGCAACAGGGTGATCAACCGATCAATGGCACCGCACATTGGCAACCTTGCAACGACACACTGCATATAGGGATGTTGAGTGGCCACCGCATTCCTTACGACACACATACACATTAAGGAGGAACATCTTTTTCAAGGGATCACATCGACGAACACTCTTTACAACTTGGGGTGACGAGCTCGGATCATACATGAAGCTCAACACAGCATCTCAAGGAATCCCGTAGTCAAACGAGCGAAGAAGATGCAAACAAAAGCGGAAGGATCAAACGCGATAGGAGGAGGGAAACTCTAAAGGAGTATAAACATTTAAGTATATCTTTCGTAGTTGTTTAAAAACAAAAAAAAAGTGGATGAATTAAAATCCCAATGTAAATGCGTATATGTCTATTGTATATCTCCGGTGCTCCAGAGATATAGTGTAGAAACATGAGTTTAAAGTCATGTTTTACTGGTTTAGCGCTTAGATCAGAAAGCTCCTTCACCGACTACCAAATGAGAAGCGGGGAAGCACAACTATAGCCCAAGATCAAAATGGAAGAGCAAGTACGAGGGAGAAAGCTTGACCAAAGCCCAAGCAAACCGACTTCAAACACCGGGGAGGTGCCCTCAAGTAGAAGACCGCTCGTCCACCCAATGTCAGAATAAGAGACAACACCGGTCATGTCAAGATCATCAGCGCTACTGCACCAGGACATCATCAGGGCGCACCACTACCTCTTGTGGCAGCGGCAACACTTGACGAACTTATGACACGAGTGGCCTCAATAATAGAAGGAGGAACAACCCGACATCAACGAGCCAACTAGGAAGGCAACATCTCGACAACCATAATTCCACCTTGTGGTAATATAGGGTGATGCGCTATGACACGTGTATTAGATGGAGAGGCACTTACGAAAGGCACTGTGATGAGGAGATATGCCTTCAACAACTAGGTGATGGCTTCGTCAGGCACTCCTACCAGTAATTAGAAGAAAAGAAGCCGATCGTATCTCCGACATGAGGGACATCAAACGCCCAAGGTAGAAGCACTTTCGACACCTTAACGACAAGGATATGTAATCAAGCACCTTCGAAAAAGAGAGTTCAAGATAATAGCGGGCTATTCAACGACAAGAGTATATCTAAAGGCGGTACTTCTTCAACTCAAGGGTCAAGCTACGCCAAATATAATGATCCATCACCCGACAATATAGCGGCCAGGAGGAGAGCCATGAAGCTTTACTTGATGAGAGAGACCGACATGCATAGAGGGACAAAGGTCGAGGAACCGAAAAGCTGGAGAAGTGTTAGCAACCCACTTCTTCCAAGAGCTTCCTAGAGGCAACGGGGAGGATCAAACCGACGGGCACAATCAAAACCACGGAGGTACCTCAAGACAAGAAGACGGCATAGCACCGAGGAACGTGACAACGCCCAAGCCGTGTGTCGAGGGGATCAGCAAGGAAGATTGGAAGCTCGATGGAGAACCAACTAGGTGAGGCAAGGTAGGCGAGCGATGACTTGCGCGCAACTTGGTGAACCCAAGAATCGGCGATTCAAAGAACAAGCTGCCGAAGAGAACAACTCGGAGGTATAGCCAAAGGAAGTGCGCATACGACCAAGAGGCGCCTCAAATAGCTTCAAGTATCATGAAGGGGAAACAATTCCGAGAACAGAATCGAGGCGGCATGAAAATGTCGAAGCATCAACGACCAGCACACCTTTAGTTAGAATGTGATGCAAAGCGTGTTGTGCCATAGCCGACAAACATCGAGGGCCCAAGCATATCAACAAGTTACCCACGAAGTGACTGGCGTACAAATAGGAGGATATAGATCGTCAACACCATGCCACCGGGAGGAACAGATGACATTACAAAGGGTAGGTGTACAACTCGACGGAGGCACAAAGGGGACTTAATAGCTCTATTAGTAATTGTAATTATGTAAGCTATATGCTTTGCATGTATAGTTCCCTTGTTATTTCTTCCCTCCCATAGCGTAACAAATCAAACGAAGAGATGTCAGGCAAATTGCAGGGGTGAAGCAATCAACATCTTCAACACTCTTCGGGCAACGCGATAACGACAAGAGGACTCGATGTATGAGACGTCGATGGAGTCGAGGAAACAATATCGGATATAGAGTCGTCCTTTAGCTGCCAAGACAAAGAGTTCAAGATGAAAGACCTTTTTCAACGGCGCCACCTTCAGGCTTTTGAAAAGCGGCATGGAAGATTTCAAGTGACCAACTACACCATCAAAGACCAGCAAGGAGAGGCTTCTAAACGAACAAAGTCAACCTCTACATCAAGAGGATCCACCGTCAAGGAGACTGAAGTATCGAGCGACTCGGAAGAACGTTACCTTGCTAATTCAAGCAGGCAACGAGTGGATGAGCTTCTAGCAAGCTCAAGCATTTAAGGCCAGGGGGCCTAGTGGGTTAAATTTAGGGATGATAACATCCATATTGGGATTAGAAGGCATTTCGGATATTCTCATTTGAAAGGATCGCCCCAATATTGAGCTAAGCATCAAGATTGGGAAGGAAATGCATAGGAGTAACTATAATTATACACGATTGTTAACAGACATCCAACGTATTGAAACCACTTGGTGAGATTGATCTCCTCGCTAAGAAGGAATCATTACTAGGATAATTGTTGACCATGTATAAATCTAGTACCTCCAAAAGAATAATCCAAAAGAAAAAAAAGTAATCTAACAAGTCAGGCCAACTTGTTACGATGACATCAATTCGATTGGTAGGAATATTCCAAGAGCTAAATAACTAAGAAAGGGGGAATCTCTAGAATATAAAAGAATAATATATGTAAGGTACATCTAAAACAAGAATTATAGTAATCAAATAGTCTTTTGAGACAAAAGGAATTGTCATGATGACAAAACCTTGTGGTTTTAGAATCGTTCTAACTAAGTAGGTAACCCATAGCTATATTGAAATAAATGATAACATGATATGTATATCCATCTTAGATGGTTATATATGTCAGCTAATGCTAGTAAATTAATGCGCTAAATAAGAAGCGTATAACCTCTTAAGGGGAGAGAATAAATATGGCGTTGTGTACAAGCGCCATTGAAGAGGTCTTGAGGACCATTTTCTTTTTGAAGAAAGTGGGGGCTCAATCTCGAGGATTGAGCGTACTTGCATCAATTGACCGCCCGAGTAGAATAGAGTTCACTCCGGCAATAGCCGGGCGAATAAGCGTAAAATAGATAGATACCTTAGGCTCGGGGAGGCCTTCAGCGTGCGAGGCCCGGCGTGGTAGCTAACTACACCAATGAAGTGGAGCAAAACTATGGGAGCAATGCAGCGACCAAGTCATCTCAAATTACTCAACGCCGACTCAATGGGTGGATCGTCTAGCCTTAGGTAAGGTGTCGCATGTATTATAAGCTTTAATGTGTCTTATAGATAAGTTAAATATAGATCCTAATAGCTGCATAGAAATTGATGTGCGTATATGTATCATACGAATAAGTTAAATAACAACGATAATGTGAGTTAGCATGTTAATTAATCCAGCAGGGGATGCAATTCCTTCCAAGGATAGCTATATGACCTCGAGGTCCTTATAAATATAAATAGAAAATAGAATGGGGATATACTTAAAAGCATCTTAGGGATATACTTCCAAGGGTAATGCAAGACCCAAGGAAGAGAATAAAAGCACATCTAATTCTTGTGTATGATAACTAAAACCTTCTCTATGTAACAATAGGTCTAAAATCAGGGTTATTGTTTAAATAATCGCGATCTAAAAGTAATTAAATATTGTAAAGCTTAGAGTAAATATAATTGTACTATCGGAAGTAATGTATCCGATGCTATGATAACGTTAATTCATAAATATTACGTTAAGGTAATTATGTTAATCACATGCATTAAAGGGAGCCAGCAAAAATCGGCTCAGGCATGTCGATTTGTGTTTAGATTAATTTCATGTGTAGTTAAGTATAATCTACGCATGCAACCTATGAGGTAAGGGTTGCATGCGTTGCTACCGATGATGAGATTACTACAGTGATCGCTAGGGCGTGGTGTAATGTCAATGTAGGCATGACCGCGTTTCCGCTTGGATGAGTGGAAGGTAGATTAGAAAGTCTACTTCTGTTCCACGCAGGGATAGGTTCAATACGCTGTACGTTTTATACGGAATACGTATGAATTGAATGATACGGCACAAATTTGCCGTATAAAACGCAAAAAATACGGCGGAAAACAATTCCGGCGTCAGAAAATTTTCACCGGCGTCTGAAAACAACAAAAACAGCGTCTGCGAAAAATTTTCGGCGTCTGCTTGAAGATTCTGATTCAGCGTCTAAAGAAACCCAACAGACAAAACGACGCCATCCCAGCGTCTGTAATTTTTCAGCTGCACGCCGTTAAGAGTCGCGAAAATATTTTTTTGAACCGGCATGCGAAACATAATCTTCAGCGCAGCGAAAATATTTTCCAGCGTCGCGGTTTTGTTCCTTCGGCGTGTCGCGAAAATTTTCTAATTTGTTTTGCCCGATTTACTAAGCAAAAAATATTTGCGCCGCTTGTTTGACTTTGTTTTGTGGCTTGTTAATAGTATATATAAGAAAAGCGTGATTAGCCCTAGAATTCACCTCGAGCGTTGACCGCCGGGTTGAGTCAAAATACTCCTTGGGAAGCGGTTTGCCTTTGAGGTGTCGTTTTTCAGTCCGCGGCGGCGTTGGATCTTTGGGCGTGAGTTTACTCCGTCCCGGTGGTTTCCAACAGGTTGGCATCTGCTTCCATAGAATATCCTATAGGGTCCGTCCAACCCCCTTGATTTTACGCGGAACGTCGGCGTAACATATGCATTGTGAGCTTGCTCCTTTGCATATATCGTCTTCCTTTAGTTCGTGTAATCAAGGAGTCGGATTAAGAGACATTGTCGTCCGGGTCGAGCAATGGTGGCTACTGGTCATGCATCTACCTGCGGAGGTGCGGCGGCGGTCATGCATCTACCTCTAGAGGTGCGAGGCTGCGTGTGCGTGTGTGATGGCGCGGGCCCGCCGGGATTTTAACTTCGTGCACATGGTCCGCGATCTTTGGAGTTCTTGGTCGGAAAAAAGGCCCGAGAATGGGAGTTTGTGAAAGAGTTTAAGCAAATGAGTGGGAATGTGTGTTTTGTGGATACACATGCGGTAAATGGTTTACGCAACAAGAATTGAGCTCATCTACGTGAGCGAGGCGTCGGTGTCGCAACTTGTATTGCATCTGGCGACTTGCGAAAGGATGCCATCGAGAGATTGTCTCGTTGGATGGGATACGCATAAAGCGAAGAATAATATGAGAAAAAGGCGAGTTCACGAATACTCAAGCGGGGCGGGCGAGGCGGCTGACGAAATAACTATACCACCTGTTGGGACACATCTACCGAGGAAGCGGACTAGGGTCAATAGGTACAAGCACGGGGAGAACGAGAGAATGATAGAGACAATTGAAATAGTGGAAAGGCAGTGAAAAAACGGAGGGTTGATCATTGCTTAACATCGAGCAATTGAAGAACCAAGCCCGAGAAGGTTGTAGAGGCATTTTATATCTTTGGGCTGTCTCCACATATTACGGAGCATAAAGCAATGAAAGAAGCCTTCCAAGAAGTTGCCAAAGCGGGACCCGGCTTTTAGGCGCCTTCATACAAACATGCCAACAATAAGATGGTTGATGAAATACATGGAAAAATGGTTGAGAGGGTGGAGATGAAGTTGTGTCAGTGTGGTAGCGACCGACTTCATTAGTGGCCGATGGTTGGAGCAATGTAAACAAGGACCATCTTATTAATTTCATGATCGTGTATCGAGGGGGTGAAGTATTTTTGAAAACCGTAGAAACCAAAGCCCGACCAAGTGACCGGAGATTGGATTTTTGAGGAAAACAAAGGCGTGATAGAGAGTTTTGGACCGAAGAGAATATTTCAAGTTGTAATGGATAGCAGCGTCTAATTGCAAGCTAGCGGGTCAATTCTTGGAGGCGAATTTCGAGGGGTTGCATGCTACTAGTTGCCAATGCCATTGCCCGAACCTATTCTTTGAAGGACTGGTTCTCCACGGCACCGCGTGGTTCAAAGATCCCATTCGAGGAAAGCGTCGGCTTGTAAAATTCATCACAAAAAAGCCAGCAATTTATGCCATTTACAAGTCATTGCGTCGGAAGAGCCTAGCACTCATGAATCTGGGCAAACTCGGTTTGGTTCCAATTATATCTGTCTTGAAAGAGTGCTGAAGTGTCATTGATTGGATTATCTCAACCTTTAATCATCTGAGTTTTTGATTGGGAAAAGAAGGCGAGAAAGGGAAAAATGCCGCTAAACACCGGCGAAAAAAGCTGCGCCCCCGAGAAATGCTTGGGCGGGAGACATTTTGGAAAGGTGTAAAAAAATGTTGTGAGGTGCATGCAACTTTGTTTGTCATGCCATCAAAACCCTTGATTCTTGAGGCAAGCCTTGGAAAGGTCACGGAGGTGTTGGCACTCCATTCAATCCTTCCTAGAGCGTGATGGTCCCAATGCGCCATTTGACAATGTATGCGGCGCAGACTACTCCGAGAGACTTCAATGAGCGATGGAAGAAGTCATACGGTGATCTTCATGGCCAGCGCATGCCTTAGACCCACACAACCCACGATATGGACCAGCATACGGATAAAAAAGTGATGGGGTCGTTGAAGAAGGTTGCAAAATGTTCTATCCCAACATTTCGGACTACAAGCTTTTCATTGCCGAGTTAAGCGAATACGAACACGAGGTGGAAGGTGGGCGGATGAAGAGCTTCCACGGCCTTTGGAGAGTCATAAGAAGGAACCAAATATGGAATCATATGCATGGTGGCAAGCCCATGGGCAAGTTCTTGATACCTTTGCGAGGCAATTGCAATGACTATCCTCTCTTTGGTATCTTCCAATAGTGCAAGTGAGAGGAATTGGAGTGCCTATAAGTACATACAGTGTCACCATGATAATCGCTTGCTACATAAGAAGGCGGACAAACTTGTATACAACTTCTCAACCGGGCGGCTATTGAATCGTAACAATGGTACATCCGCCAATCGATAAGCTACGATTTCCTTTCATGGATCTGATTCCAAAGTGGAAGAGGACGGCCGAAGGCGGTGAGGACGAGATGCTTGCAATAAATCTTGCAAGCTATGTTGATGAAGACATTCAAGCGTACCCGCCGTTGATGCCGAAGATGATATAGACCAAGCCATATTCTCAGGGCGGATCGGCCCGGCGGCGGATACAGGAGTTCGATCTGAAAAGGCGAGGTTCGAGCAATGCGGTTGATAGCGTGGCCCGGCTTACGTGATCAACGGACTCACCTTTGCGCTTTACCTTGACAAGCGAGCGGGCTAGGAAAAACACGTCTCGAGGGCGTTTCACTAAAGGAAAGGGTCATCGGAGGTTGAACCTAGGTTCGGCAAGAAAAGAGGATGGAGCGCAAATGATGGCCCGATGAAGAAAGTATTTGCCTAGAAAAATGATGTGATGAGTATCTTGGTCATTTGTAATTGGTCTTGAGGATTTTCATACTATTATGGCAGTCCACGGCACTATTAATAAAAAGAAGTTTTTGGTTATAATTTTTGTCACAAATGTTTCGTTAATGTATGATAGTTCTTTCTATGTTTCTTTCTATGTTTCTTTCATGTGTAACATGATTGCCACAAAAAACCTTCGTTGGATCGGACCCGTCTCGACCTCCGTTGTTGCTTGCCTCTTCGCATGCGCCCGAGAATCTTGCTGATGAGAAGTAATCTACGCATGCGAAGGGCCAAACGACCTCGGACCAGCGGGACGAATCGATCCATCGGAGAAGGTTCACAAGGTACCGGTACCCAAGTCGGGAATAACCCGGTATGCCAAATTGGGCTTTGAATGCTATCACGGACCTATAATCACGTACTCTATTCCTCACGGGTGGCACATGCTCACGAATACCCAAATGGGTTTGCATGGCATGTGCCGCAAAGGAATGGAGGTACAAATTATAGGTCGAGATGGCATCAAATAGCGATTTGGCAACCGATCAGAAGGATCACGCTCCGGGCGGGATGAAAGAGACACGAGTACAAGCATCGAGACTTCCCAGCCCTTGCTTTCACCCCTCTTTGAACAATGGAACTTAGCATGTAAACTAAGCTACATTGCCCAAAGAGGAGGGAAAGAAAGATTGGGAAGTCTCGATGCTTGAACTCATCAATCACTAACATCCAATTAACCCGAAGGATCACGCTCCATTCAAGAGGGTTGGGCTCTTGGCTTACTCCCTTTTCCGAGTTTCCCTGCATGTATCTAATTCGCCACTGAGTGGCGATGTCATCCTAGGGGCAAATTAGATACACAAAACGAAAAAACGAAAGAGACTAAGCCGGGGTGGCGGTTGGAAGACACCGGTATGCCAAATTGGGCTTTGAATGCTATCGGACCTATAATGTACTCTATTCCTTCGGGTGGCACATATTTGAATACCCAAATGGGTTTGCATGGCATGTGCCACCCAAAGGAATGGAGGTACAAATTATAGGTCGGATAACATCAAATGGCGATTTGGCGTACCAAAGATAACGGTGGCGTCCTCAATTTCAAGTCATAGTGATGCTCAAGGTTCTCCATCAATAGAAGGAGTTAGGATGTTCCATGATTTGGTGCCTAAACTTGACCCTTTGTATAGATGGACAGCCCCGGGCACCACTTTGGCTTGAAATTAAGTGCGCTCTCACCTCGGCGCCCTCGAGACACAGGTCCGCATCGAGGCGTCCCAATCTTCTTTCCCGGGTCTTTGGACAATGGAACTTAGCATGTAAACTAAGCTACATTGCCCAAAGAGCGGGAAAGAAAAACGGGAATCTCGATGCTTGAATTCGAGAGTCAAGCTTGCTTCAATCACTAACATCTAATGAACACCAGAATGCCAAAAAGCAACCACTAGGCCTTATATCCTCGTGGCCACAATAAAATAGAGTACTCAAAAAAACCTTGTAACCTCCTCTAGAGCAGGCGAGCGATTTCTGCTCAGACCCCCATTTTTGCGTCTTTGTGTAATATAACCTAGCAAAGTATCTAAGATACATTGACAGAGACACATAAAAGAGAGTGAAAGCAAAGCTCGCTCCTTCTAAAGGAGGTAACAAAATTCGAAGTCTATATTGTTTGCCATCACCATCGAGAATATAAAACACAGTTTTTTTCGCTCAAAAGAGACTAAGCCGGGGATAAAAGAGATTGGGAAGTCTCAATGCCTTTACTAAATCAAGAAAGCGAAAGAAGCGATTTGGAAGTCTCGATGCTTTTACTATGAGCACTACTCGATCCTTTGATAACATCATTACACCTTGTTTGAAATAACGTCATTATACCGCCATTCACAAAATGATCTGAGGTCAAAATTTGGCATGTCTAAGCAGGGTAATATCTCATTTTCATTGGTCATTTGGATCAATATAATCACCCCCTGACCTGGAGGTGGTGGTAGAACCGGTTAATGTCGGCGCTTGTCTCTCCTTCCGCGGCTCCTCCCCCCCCTCCACAATTCCATCTCGCGAAAGGTTTGAAAAGTGTGCATCGCCCATCCCTCCTGCGGCGGTCAAATGTGGCAAGCGGCATGCGACCTTGCATATTAAATATGGCATATTGTAACTCGGGGAAAAATCCATCCGTCTTGCAAGGTTGGATGGCGGCTTTGCAACATCAATCAAGAACACATCGCATGTGCATACGATGCCCACACCCTAGAGTGTACCAGCATTTTGTGTCGGGGTTGTCACCACAAAATTGGCAATGTAGCGTAATCAACAACCTTTAGCTCTTCCCAGCGACTCTCATACAAATACTACATGAGGGAGATAGGATATCATTTGCTCGAAGTCACCCTAAAAGGGTCGAGTCTAACGATTTGGTCAAATTGCGCAAGTGCTCGTTGTTTTCTCTAAGGACCGTTGCCTCCTGTTTAATGCCGCTAGTTGCCGTTTAGCGTCCTCTAATTCAGCGGCCATCTTATCATACCCATCGACACGGTCCTTCAGCGAATATTCTCCTCTCGAAAGTGTCGGGTTCCGACTTCTCTCATTCTCTAGTTGGGCGAATATCCACAAGGTCATTCCACGGCTCGGTAGCGGCTACCCCTGTCACCTCAAAAAGTTGGATGGCGTCGGCAACAGGGTATGTAATGGTGATGGGCTCACCATGGCCCCCTCTCGCTATCTTCAGATAGCTTGACCCTCTTCGTCTTTGCCACTCTGGCTTCCTTGCCTCCATTTCCTACTCCCATAATTTCGGGCACTTCCTTCACAAGCTCGTAGTATACTTGCTGCGCCAAAACTCTTTACTAAACTCGCGGATTTGTGGGGTAAATGTCCCTTCACTTGGACATGGCCTTCGAGAGTGCTTTTGCTTTCGAACCACGGCATTCTTGCACTCGTGAGCCTTATACTTACCGAATCTACTAGGCCACTCACTTTCAAACTCATTCTTGTCCAAATTTGTGATTACATCGTGGTAGTCTGCTCCACTTGGACAATAGCGGGGCCTCGCCCGGCTACATTATGCACCTGCGTGATGGTGCAATTATCCCTCTTTGAAACTTCATCCATCCCGCGCCAACCTTCTTAACTTTCTGCGGATGCGAAACTCATTCGCCCTTGCATGTCTGCTTTGCTCTCTCCATTTGCCGGGCGGGTGACATCTCAAGCTCGTTCTCCAACCCTTGATGCCAAAGGGAGACCGAGTAGGGGGTCCTCAAATTAGAGGAACAGAAAATCCATCGCGATCCTGCTTTGCTTTCGGCCCAGGCATTCAGGTGTGTCGGGATTCAATTCTTAAGATCTGTTAGGTGGGACATAATTTGGATTTCTTGACTTCTATAGGTGCCTTGCCCGACTTGTATAGGTGTGCTTTGACTTCTTGTCTTTATAATGTTAGATTAGCTGCGACATATAAAAAGCATAGAATAAATAACACAAAAAAACCACGAAAAGGAAAACTAAGCTACACAACACACATAGACAATAATCTTTCATGTAGCATCGGACAATAATCTTTCATGTAGCATCGGATAAGTGTTTAATGAATTTAGTTGGAATATTATGTAATACAAGGATGTTTGAATGTAAGTGAATATATGCGCTAGGCGTGACTAGGACCAACTTGGTCTAATGCATCGTCGCCACCACAGCCAAGTTGAAGAATCAATCTGATTCCAATTGTGGCCTCGTGCCGCGAATTGGAGAGCAATGAAAAGCTGCTTCGCATTGTGTCAAGTAGCTGGGCCATATCAAATTTTAGGTGTTTTGTCCCTCATTGGCGACTCAGCGCAATGTTTCAAATAATTCGCACATTCTCCGATGCTTGCGCGCTTTGCTCCAAGTTTCCTATTGACTCCATGTAGGAGTACTTACTAGCAAAGTCGACTAAGTAGTAGACAATGTCTGGCTGCCCCGTGTAAATCAAAGTCAACCCTTGCGCACCGTCTTGAGCCACTACCAAAAAAAGATCATCATGCATATATGGATGCACGGCCCTTTCCATCTCAATTCTTTTCTTACCTTAGCCATCCATACCCTTGTAATGCCATCGTTTTACCTCCAGCGTCTCGTGGATCAACCGGATTCACCCCAATCACAAATGCCAATGTATCTGGCACGAGGATTAATACATCCCTTCTCCTTTCCATAATCAAAATGGAGCAATATATTGCGGGATGCAAGTCCATATGCAAATATCTTTCTTGATGGAGCTTTCGTAGCCCTTCTGAGAATGACATTGCTAAGTCCCCAACCCTAGAGGCAACAAATAATTCTTTCTTTTCTGCGCTCCTCAAGCGGCCTCAAGTCCGATCTCAACTCTGGGGGACTCCCAACTTCTTAAATGCAAGCTCTGCAAAGGCATTGGACCCATGACTTGTAAAGAAGGTTGCCAGCGAACCTCCATTCCAAAAGGGAAAATTAAGCCTTGTCTTTCTAGGCGGTTGTGCTACCAATGCAGCGTATTATACACCGTGCCTAACTTGCATTCTGACTCCCTCATGTTCTTGACATAGCTTCCACTAACTTATTGGGTTACGTACTATGCTGAAAATTATTATGTTGAAGTTTTACACAATAAGGTTCATCTTTAATAAAACTAGACCCTAAAATATTGCACTTATACCTTTGCACCATATGAACCGAGAACCAATTAGATTTGTGCGTTTTATTATTTGTGATGAATCTACCATGGCAAACCAAGTAGTCTTGGCATCTGCTCTTCTCTGAGCTTCCCACTCCCTATCTGTCTCACCGGGGCGTTTGGCTTTTTATGGTTTGCGCCAACACTTTCTTAACAAGATGGGGGTTGATGGGCCTCTTTCTTCAATTTTTCTAAGTGGGGTTTGTTGGTCCACGCCGCATTCCATGTCTTTGGGCTTTTTCTTTCAACTCTAGCCTCAGCGATGACTACTCAAATTTGCAACTTACGTGATCATATTGCGGTAGTCGCGGCTAATATTACCCACTATCCATGTATACCTCTCTTGCTCACTCTTTTCGGGGCTCTAGCTCCATCATTAGAAGCTTAAAAGCCCTCTCGGCATCTTTTACCAGCCCACGCATGGTAGTCTAGCCATCCTTCCTCACTTTGCTAGTAATCAATTCCAAATCACGGTGAGGCATTTACGCGGACCCGATTACACAACCAGTTCATGAAATCTGGTCTCAAAGTAGACCATGCTTGTTGTGGTCTACTTCTTTTTCTCTGTGGCGATCTTTGCGAAGATGACTTCGGGTTGCAGCTCTGGCTTTGTGTTTGAGGCGCCAATGCCTCTCTTGGTTTGCGGCTCTATCGAGACACTAATGCCACATTTGGTTTGCAAGTTAACTTCCGCTCTCTCTTGAAGTCATACTTCTTGTTTTAAGGGATTGTCTAGCGGGCTAGCAAAATGCGACTCCAGCGATAATCATGGCCCGACAACAGCAACACCTACAAGTCAAGCAAAGATAAAACTTTCAATTTAGTGCTTAGCACATGAGGGTAAATCAACTCACTTTAACCAAAACAAAACACTAATTTTATGCTTCCTACACTAAGACCCTAACATGAGTATGTATGTGCAAGGCCAAGGATAGGGTAACAAATAAAAGGACCAAAACACGATTTATGATCTATAGCCCAGCTACTTCCAAAATGCAAGGCTAGCAAGTTTTAAATGCATTGCACTTGTCCTAGGTCACGCTTTTTCAAAGCGAGACCAATCGAATGCTTATCAAAACATCGCCAGTTTCTATATTAGTGTGGGACTTTCATCAACAACACCATCGGGAACTAGGGTGTGAATTGATAAAACATTCTCTAACCCTTAATAAAAGTACAACGCACACCTTTCGACACCGCGTGACCAAGGCCAACAACGGCGTCAGGCGAGGGTTATACTCTTACTAAAGGGAGACCCTAGTTGCCTTAAGCTTCAGCAGTGCCACCCACCCTCGGCATGGCGCAAATAAATGCGGCAATACCGGGCAAGGGGCATGCCTATGCTCTTGGCAACCGCAAACCTAAAAAAAGCCCCTCGGTTGTTGTTTAAGGGAAGGCAACCAATTTCTTTTCTTTTTTTTTTTTTTTTTTTTTTTTTACTTTACTCTTAAATTATTATTTGCTTAAATTATTATTATTATTTTTTTTTTTTTTTTTTCTAAAATAGGCCAAGCTCATTACGGAACAAGGCACTCACCATCGTTTCGCCCCTTACACAGGGGGGGGCAGCGAGGGCCTAGCTGCCGGACCTAACTGGCCTACCTATCAAAAAAACAAAAAAACCCTTAAAAACTAAGAAAAAACAAAAAGGTTTTGGGTGGCAAATTGCAAGGTTACGCGGGGAAATACCTTGTTTCGCGGTATAAAACTGAATCCTTGTATGCATGAATATATAAAAAATTTCACAGACGTCTGAAAACTTGATTTCAGACGGCGAAAACTTTCAGCGTCGCGAAGCGTGTCGCTCGTCGGCGAACGCCCGGTTTCGGCGTCTGAAAATAATTCAGCGAGCCGAAAAACTTTCGGCGTCTGAACTGAAGTTTTCGGGCGTCGCACGCGAAAGTCGACTCCCCACTTTTCGGTAGCGAGAATATGTATTTCTTGAAGTTTTTCAGACGCGGCGCGGCTTTTAGCGTCTGTGAATTTTTTTCCTCGCCCGTGAGGGTTTTATATCGTTAAATCATTATTTTATTAAAAATACGTATTTTTGACTTTATACGTCAGAGAATTTTAATTTTGTAATTATAGAACCTATCCTGGTTCCACGGAGGTAGGCGACCTCGAGAGAAAGGAGGTCATTCAGGAATGCATTGATAGGAAAAGCACCTCTAGCCCCATATATGCTTTGATAGGAGGAATCGGCCTTCACGCCCATATCTGGGGAAGGACCTATCCTCCATTTGGGCAACTAGGGTGTAGGCATGAGGGGCATATAGGCATATAGGTCTTTGTCTCCCCGACCATAATGGAAGATTCACCCTCTTCCTCACAGGAGATTAGCCATGCATCCATATAGATAGGTGGGGTGGTCACCATATAACCAAAATTTTATTAAAGCTTAAAATGGTTCTAACATTAGTGGCGACGGGGGGAGGCGAGGAGGAAGAGCTAAGACTTGCAACACAAATTTTGTTATAATGTGATGCAAGGGATGAAGAGTACCTTAGAAGTGTAAATTTTGTATGGAATTGATAAACTTTGATAAACTTAAATATTGTATTAAGTAAGGGCAATAATTACCTTTAAGTGGATTAAGTTATGAAGTCATAAGTTAATTGGATAATAAAATAATACAATAATGTCTTAAACATTACCTTAGAGTAATTCTAATAATTAAGATAGTAAGTGTGTAATTATAGATATTGTAAAATTAGTACAGGATTTTAAGGTGCGAAGACTTGCAACACAAATTTTGTTGGAATGTGTTGCAAGGAATGAAGAGTACCTTAAATAATAATTGTATATGAAAGTGTTAAATTGTGATAAACTAAATGTTGTGATAACAGCAACTAATAAGTACCTTGTTTTAATAGAAGTTACGATTTGACAAGTTATTCGATAATGTAATGGTCTAATAATGATTTAAAAATATTACCTTAAGGTAATCTTAATAAATGTGTAAGTATTATAGTAGTATATGGTATGCATCGGGTTGATTGCGGGGACGGGGAAGAGCCCAAGTGGGGAGACTCACGATCTTGCCGAGCGACATCAATTCAAGGTGGGAGAATGTGGCGTTCCGGCATAACATACGGTATGAATCGTATATTATATCGACCGTCACTGTACATGTCGACTCGGGCGACATGTACGGCGGCCGTAAAGGGTAGTACTCTAGGGTACGACCTTGTGAACCATTATATTGCACATGTTAAAGCAACATGTGAATGTAATCCCTTCTTGCCCGTGGCAATGACACATTGACCAAAAAGGGCCCACCCTAAATTCGTGGGCATAAAGGGGCATAAACCTAAAAGGAAACCCTTTTGGTTTCCAGCCCCTATAGGTCGGATTAGCAGACTTTGGGTGCCATTTCGCTGAAGAGTAGCAGAGAATCGAATTCATAGGTTGCGGCTCGATCCGGGACCAGCGATCTCGAGATCGGCGGCATGGGCGCCTGGAGGAGTGGAGCCCAGCCAAGAAGCGGGTTAGTGGTTGATCTGATAGTTAAATCCAGAGTTCTCGGAGCCTCATTCCATAGGATTAGTATTGACGACTCCTCTGACCTAAGAATGATAGGAACTAACAAAGGAACCTAACCATGTATGATTAGGTAGATTAGAATAGATGTATTCTATATTTGATTTGTTGTGATGTTGTTTTGACATTCTATCGCCACTCTTGTGTATTGGGAAGGGGGTAGAGACCCGAGCCCAAGTAGTTGGATGATCCTAGTTTTAGCCCATTAATTCCCAATTAATGCGGCACGTGCATAAAGCCCGCGGCTATGGGTGGCCGGAGCTAGACCCGGTGACAAGGGAGGGCTTGTCTAATCGCGGTTGATCCGGGCGTAGCGGCGGCGGGGAATCGTGAGCTAGGCCTAATACCCTGGCGCTGCGTGAGGCGGGGTATGGGCTCTCACTTTCGTGGGGTGATGCGTCACCTTCCGGTGAGTTGAAGTCGAATCTGGCGGTGGCTCTCTGCTTCGCTGTGATTGGCATGAACCTCACGGAGGTGATCTCCTCTGCCTCATCGGGACTGGGGAGATGCAACCCGGTAGTAGTAGCCCCTACGGTTATTCACCGTGAGGCTCTGGTTGGGGCTCCAACACTTTTCACCCTATCTGCAAAGTATAATGCAGGGAGGGGCGGATGGAGTGGACTACCCAGCGACCATGTTCCTATGCCGACCAAATCCATTTGCCATGAATACATCTGCGTTGCTATCGGAGACCCCAGCGTGGTCGGTCTTTCCCCATGAGTGCGAGCACGGGTAGGATTTCCCCATGTTATGTTGATGTCTTGATGTGTTGTTGCAGGTGTGATATGGTGGACCACCCTTCGAGGGTGGGTATGTTATTGTTGATTGATGTCATGTGCTCATGTTTTGTTTTACGCTTCCATGACTAGGTCGATCAGGGAGGCGGGATGAATGACCGTCCATTCTTCCCGTCGGGTTCTTGGCCACCATCAAGGGCGATGTTGGGTGGGCGGCCTCATGTCGTGGCGGAATCTTTGGTTTGAGGATGATCTCCGGTTTGTATCACGATCGGGGCGCCATTATATGGTGCGGGAGCCGTCCTGAGAGATTCCCTCTGGTGTCACTACATGCTTTCGATGTATTCCATCTTACTTATTGCAAAATAGCACTTCTAGGTTTAGCATAAAGGCGATGCTATCTCAACTTTTCTAATACTATTCTCAAATGAAGCGGATATTCCTCCATGGACTTCTTGTAATTTAGAATGTCATCCAAAAAATGATGACAAACTCATCTAAAAAGTTTATAAAGGCGACATTAAGCTAGTCGTATAAATGTTGTCGAGGGCATTTGATAGACGAAAGAGCGTTACTGTAACTTATATCGATCATACTGGATTCTAAAACTTATCTTATGGATGTTTTCCTCTTTGTTGATTTAATGACATCCAGATCTTACATTGATTTTGAAGAATTGCTTCCTAGAGCTGGTCCATTAAGTCGTCGGCCTTCGCATAATACGTACTTGTTCCTTATCATTATGCTTATTGAGTTGGCATTATACTTCCATCTTTCTTCTTCCCAGAGGGTACGGTTGCCGCAAATGGTGATACGCTTGGGCTAACGAACCCAAGTTCCAACAACTTCTTCCATTGCCTCTTGAGTTTCGTTATCTGGCTTTACATCGGGTGCAAGAGCAATTCTATATTATGTGCCTCTATAGGATGGAGTCTCTCGGATTTCATCCGGAAAGATGTCATGAAGCTCTTTCATTACATCACAATTGCCTTAGATAACTGTTTGAAACTAGAGTCTTCCTTATATACTTGCAATCGGGGTCGATAGCTTGCATCTTAGGATATATGTGACCTCATCTCTTTTAATGTACTTACCTAGCTTTTTGGGTGACATCATGCATTGCATGACTGAAATGACTTCCTTAACCTTAATTGTAAGGCGCTTGCCATTTGGTGCTAAAATGGATGAACTTTGTCGCGAAGTTGACTTTTGTTCCTTTGGTGCTGCAAATTGTTCCATCTTGCCATACTTTCCGATGTAGACTTAGACTTAGGAGTCTTACCATTAGAGATATTTTCCATCTAGGAGATGCAAAGTTATGAGTTAATGAATTATTTACATAAGTCCTTTGGCCACAAGGTTTTGTCATCAAGACATTTTCTTTGGTCAGAAAAGTCTGTGCAATCAAATAATTATTCTCATTCTAGATCTAATCTAGACTCTAGGAATTACACCTTTCTTGGCTATTACCCTCTAGAAATAGTCCCACCTTTGAGTTGATGCCATCTAAGAAGTTGGCCGGACTTGTTAGATTGCTTCTCTTCATTGGGTCGGATTATTCCTTATGTTGTGGAGGTACTCATGTTATACATGGTCAACAATTATCCTAGTAGTGAATCCTGCTTAGCGAGGTGATCAGGCTCACAAAGAGGTTCCAATATGTTGGATATCCGTCAACAAATGTGTATAACTTTAGTTACTCGATACGTTTTTCTTCCCAATCCTTTAAGCTTTGCTCAATTATTGGGTCCATCCTTTTGAATAAGTAAATAAAAAAAATCGACATGGAATTTCTTCGCGATTGCATCATGGATGTTATCGTCCATCTAATATGTTCGACTATCTAACCATAGAAACCCGGGCTTGCTAAAAGCTCATCTACTCATCATTCATTGGCTGTTGCCCTCAAATTGTTGAAGAATTTGACCTCCTTGGAGTTGTTGCATAATCCTTCATAGATCTTTGTCTTTTTGTTGAACATCTTCTTTTTGTGGTCCCTAGATGTCGAGGTTGACTTCCCTCATAAGGGTAATCATGGTAATGGACTTGATGACATGGTTGATGATGTAAGGTCTTTATGTCGCTTTCCAAAAGCTTGGAGGTCATATTCCTCACTCTATAGAATCTTCCATATTGAATCATCATGTCTTGGAGGTTAGAAGATTTGGGGATGATTCTTCCAACTCCTTGTTCGATCGTGTTGTGTTGACTCTATCGATCTCGATCCATGTGTCTTCCAAGGCCCTGACAAAAGGTAGGCAAGAAAAATGACGTGCGCCATTTTTCTTGATTTTTTGTCCTTTTCCCGGATTTTTCAGTTCAAACTCTTTTCTTGGCAATTCTCTCTCGAAATTCATCAACTTCTGCTTGATTTGGTTCGAATTTGAAAGAGATCTGCTGGCTGCCCCTGTAGAGGGCCAGCTTCAACAAATTCCTTATGCTTTGAGCTATTGATGGACACCAAAATCTTCACAATTCTCAAACATGGCTCGAGATTTACTTGTGGTTTTCTCTCAGGCTCACCCTCAGAATTATGGAATTCCTTGGTAACCAATACCTTCTTCCAGATTCCCTATTTACGGCAAGAGTATACCTTTGTTCTATTGCGTTGAATTTGAAGCGAGATGATTAATTCATGGTTAGAGGAATTCATTGGTAACAACAAGATTTCAACCATGAGGAATTTTTGAGTCAATTGTGATTGGACCGAGGAAGAAAAGATCATTGTGAAGGTTTATTGAGGAGAATTAGAAATTTGGAGTAGAGTTGTTTTGAATGATTTTCTTTGTAAAGATTTCACAAATTGGGCATGCATGGCTTTGGTTTGGCAATCCGATCTCTTTTAGTTAATTTTGATCCTATCTAATTGGCTTCTTTCCCTGTTTTCTTTCTTTTCCCCTTTCTGGGTCTTCAATTCCGTCCGTGCTCTTTTGTTGTTTCAACCTGTGCCTTTACCAATGGCCTTTAAATCCTCCATAAACCCTAAAAATTTAGCCTTTCTTCATTCTTTTGCCAAAATTCCGGCGCATGAGCGACCATTTGTTCTTCAAAGCTTGATTTCCTTTCAAGAGAAGCCACAAAAACTATCCTCTTTGGAAATTTTAGCGAATTTACGGCTTCTATCACGATATGGATCAATTTCGCATGAAGTCCTCTTCTAGGATAATCTTTCGTGATCGACATGCGGGGCACTCTTCACCCTATTGATCCAAATCTCTTTGGTATCCCGCCCTTATGGAGTCGAGAATTCACCGGGGCTGCGATCGGATGGGAAGCTGAGACGGACAGATTAAAGAGAACTAGACCACCTTACCTTCAACAAAGCAAAATGAGACTTTCACGATTGGTATTTCTCTTAATCTTCCTATTGTTCATTCTAGAGTTGATGCTTTATCAATTAGGTTGTCATAGTCAAGGTCCAAAAATGTGGGATTAAGCTCGACAAATTATGGGCTTTTCTCCTTAACCTAAATAAAGGAATCATAATTCAAAAGTTTGTTTTTGGCTTAACTTCCCTTACATTATGCTTGAATATGGGAATGCTAGATCAGCTAATTTCCTTCTCAACTATGGTCCCTTGACTTTTGAAACCACTTTCATTTGTCCTTCCTCAAATGGCATCCAAAACTTGATATTGATCAAATGAACAATCTGTATTGCCTCAACCTCTCTTTTGGACTTAATCCTATCTCTTTGGGATGAAGAATGTTTCAAACTCCTCTTTAACACTATTGGCACCTATATTTCTCTTGAATATTCTCCATCTAGACCTCCCGTGCCTTTGTGCAGCTAGACCTTTCAAAGAAATTCCTATTTCCATTCCTTTCAAAGATGCCTTTGGGTAGAATCTTCTTTAGCTCTTAGATGGTGCGGATTGCCCTCCCAATGCCAAAAATGCTTCCACAGACATTTACGGTACTTTCATTTTTCGTCGCCCACAGTATCTTTCAAGGCAGTGAGCTAATGTGATTGAAGGAGAGAAAATGGCGGGGCTCTTCTCACCAAATTCCAGGGGATAATATTAGGGAACACTCTGACAGTGAGGTCGTGACCCAAGCAAACAAGTACAAGGATCTGGACACATTTCAAAAATTACCAGAGAATGATAATTTCAAATGGACCAAAGTTAATGGCAGTTACAAAAGAATTCAGAAACAGAAAGCAGTAAGGGAGCAGACAAAAGCCAAGGAAAAACTCTTTGAAGACAACTCTTTCAGAAATAAGAAGAGCAATGGTATAACAATTGGGGAGCCAAAACTTTTGGTTAAAGGTATTGTTCCAGAAAAAGTTAATCATGCTTCCCATGACTTATGCTTGACTTTGACCAATATCATCAAAGATGCCAGAAATCAAGAAAAGGGTCATTGCTCTTATAGCCTTATGGACTTCCCAATAAAAAATGTAAGCAAGGCCGGATCATTAACTATAAAATCTCGAGGGTAAAGCTAAGCGAGAATATGAATTCTCTTGAAAAGAATTCGGATCTCTTCTACTACTTGAGAGAGGCCTACTTGACAAAATATAACTTCCAATGTGCCTCATGGTCAATCAGATTTGGATATGACGGATCTGTTTTCCCTACCAATGAAGTCAATTATGATGGAAACAATGCGCAACAAGGGGTATGGCTCAACTACAAGATAAAATTTGCCTAAAATTTGTCAAAACACTTTTCGGGTATTATCGGCCGGGATATTAATTTAGATCTGATTTGCATAAGAGCAAAGTGTCTTTGTCCCTCTATTGCTTTTCACACTTGCGACAAACATCGAGTCTCTCTCACCTCACAACCGGCCTTTACCCTCCTCTGTCCTGCCATCTACGCCATCACTCATTGATTTGGACTATCCCATCATAAGTGTGCCCCTAAGTCCTCCAAAATATCGATAAAGTTCTTTGATCAGCTAGCTTCCCTGCAAATGGTTCTTGGCTCGGGGATAAAGATCTCTCACGGGGAAAATGAGACCAATAAATTGGATACTTGTGACTATGTCCACGAGACTCCACAAGATAAAGATCTTTTTGAGGAAAAACATTTGGAGCCACATGAAAATTCGAGGCAAGTTAATCATTACGCTCCATTAAATAACCTTGATATTAATTCTATGTTTCATTTTTATCTGGTGGTTATTGATTGATAGTGATCCACGGTGATAGTGAGGAACAAATAATTGACAAAAGAATGGGGGAAAGGAAGAGTATCTTCTTGAAAATTCTACAAAAATCATCTAAGTTTGTGAGGGGATCATCCAACTAATAAGTCTAGTAAAAGGTTGGGAATAACAAGGGAAAGCTCATATCAGGGGTTGAATAAAACTCTGCTCAAAATACAAGGAGCAAAAAGAAATCCAAATCTTCTAGATATTGATTTCTCCCCTTCTTAACCCTTAATCTCTCTCTAGATATGAAGATTTTATCTTGGAATCTTAGAGGAATTAAAGGCCCTCTTAAAAGAAGAAGGGCCATTGCTCAAATCGAGGTTATATAATCTTTGATATTATTCTTCTTCGGGAGATCAAGCTTCCTTCCTTTGAAGCTAGTAACTTGGGTGATTGGATATATCCCAATTCCTCCTCTATTTGGATTGAGTCTGTGGAAGTGGTGGTGGCCTTGCTATCATTTGGAGGCTGACCTCAATCATATTTCTTGTTATAATGGCCCCTCAAGAACATGGCAGTTGTTACTCTTTACGTTTCCAATTACATCTTTGGTATTGTTAACATTTATGCTCCAACTAATCAAATGATAGAGAACTTTGTTTGGAAAAGAGATCAATTCTTAGCTAGCCTCTCAAAATTTAGATATTTGGATTATTCTTTGGGGACTTCAATAACACTCCTACACGGGACTGAAATTAGGAAACAAAATCAATATGACTAGATCGAGAGACAAGCACAGGACTCCTTCTTTACGATAATGGCCTGATCTATATCCCTCTTATTTGCCAATTACACTTGGTCAAATAAGCAAAAAGATAAAGCTAGAGTCTCTTGTACTTTGGGATGATTCTATGTTTCAATCCTTCCACTTCCTTACGGGATATGAGTTATGTTTCTAGTGATGAAGGAACTTCTATTTCGATCATCAACCCGGTTTTGCATACTTCTCATGTCACGGGGAATTCAAAGGCAAGGGAGTACCCCTTTTAAATTCAATACATCTCTCTGAATAATGAGAACTTACGCTCTGGGTTTTACGCCTTTTATGAGGATCTCTACGTCACAAATATAGGTATGCATCGGGGAATCAATTCTACTCTAAAATCAAAGCTATTAAATCTTGGATCAAGAAATGGTCTAAAGATAGGCATATTCAGTGTGAAGAGGAAAAGAATCAACTTCTCATGCTCATGAAGGAAATCAGATCTTTACTTCAGCAAGATCCAACTAATTTAAACCTGCAAATTGGAGAGGAAGCTCTGGAAAGGAAGATTAGAAACATTGAGGAGATGGAGGCTAAAGGATCGGCCATCAGATGTAAAATCAAATACTCTAACCAAATGGATTCTGGCAGCTCAAAGTTTTTCTTCAGGGTAGCTAAAAGTAGGGTGCTCAGAAACTCTATAACAGAAGTTGAGGATGATAATGGAAATAAATATTCTTCTCACTCTGACATCTCTTCTTTCTTCAGAGATAAATATACGGATATTTTCATGAACAAGCCTATTCCTTCTAATGACATGGCCAAGGCAACTGAATTTAAGAATCTGGTCAATGATATCCTGCCTGCTGCTCCTAAAGTGATGAATGCTACTATATGTGAACCTCCTTCTCAGATTGAGATCCTAACCACCCTTTCTTCTTTCAGTAAAGGAAAATCTCATGGCCCTGATGGGTTGCCAGCTGAATTTTATGTTAAGTTCTGGGATATCCTTAAAGATGATGTTACTTCCATGATTCATGACTTCTGGAACAATGACTGCCTTCAGACTTCTATTGCTAGTGGTTTCATAGCTTTGATCCCAAAAGTTGATCATCCAAATAAGTTTCAAGATTGGAGACCTATCTCTCTTACTAATACTTCCTATAAGCTTTGTGCCAAGATTATTGCTCTCAGAATCAATAGCTATCTTCAAAGGAATATCATTCCCAATCAGTCAGCTTTTCTACCCAAGAGATACATTCTTGATAATTATGTGGCAGCAATGGAGGGTTTACATTGGAACAAAATTTCAAATCAGAATTGCATTTTATTAAAACTGGATTTCAAGAGAGCCTTTGACTCGGTCAGATGGGATTTTCTAGAGTTTGCCATGGTCAAGCTTGGTTTTCATCCCAAGCTCATTAATCTCATCCTTGGGCTTAATCTTAGATCCAAGTCAGCTGTGCTTATAAATGGTGTGCCCTCTGTTTTTTTCTCTCTATCCTGTGGAGTTAGACAAGGATGTCCTCTTGCTCCTTATCTATTTCTAGTTGCAGCTGATTTGCTCACAAAAGTCATCTCCTATTATCAGGAAAATGGCCTAATTAAAGGACTTAAACTTCCAAACTCAGATGAGTATCTAACTATGCTTCGATTATCTTTGATGACACCTTCTCCTTCCTCGAAAAGCTGATTTGGCAAATATTATTTGTTTCCTTAAAGTCATACATCAATTCTCATTTTTATACGGTATTTATCTCAATGTCAATAAGAGCTTAATTATTGGTGATCTTCCTCTTCTTGGGTTCTTCATATTAATGTTCTCCACGAGGGTCAAGCTACTAAGCTTTTAGGAATGCCTCTATCCATAAATCAGAACTTGAAAGGGCTTTGGGATCCTATTCTTCAAAGAATTAAAAAAAAGCTGAATAACTACAGAAATTATCTCACCTTAGCTGGTAGAACTATCATTGCAAACTCTGTTCTTGCTAGCTCTCATGTCTACTTTTCTACTGCTCTTATTGCTCCTAAGTGTATCTATCTCGAGCTCCAAAAAATAATCAGAAACTTTATTTGGAAAGGAAGTCACTTAGTCAACTGGAATTCTATTTGCAAGAGTAAAATAGCAGGTGGTCTTGGCTGCAAGGACCTTTTTCTTCAAGCCCCATCTCTTGCAGGTAAATTTGTTTGGAGAGCCATCTATGGGAGCCAATCTCCTGCTCATAAGTTCATCAGATACTGGATCAATCTTAGTCATCCTTCTGGTCATCCATCTGTTCATCATCTGTTACCAAACTCAGCCTTTACTCATTTGAAAACTGCTCCCAATATCTCTCCTTTGATGAATAATCTGATTAAGGCTTGGAATTCCATTTCTCCCAACTTTCAATTCACCTCATCAGATCATTTGCACTCTGATATGCCTATTTTCTGGAATCCTATCTTAGTTAATCATAATTCCAATGTTCTGGCAATCAAACACCCTAGGATTTGCAAGAAATGGCATGATGCTGGTCTGTACTACATAAGGGATCTTTTTATTGGATGTAGACTAATTTCTTGGACTGCTCTTAAAAATATTATCAAAGGTACCTCATCTGACAGGAAAGTTTATCTTCTAATCAAGCCTTTTTTGACAAATCTTTCTCCTAACTCAGGAAAAGGTGATTGGTCCCTGAATGGCAAGTTTGATTACAAAGTGAGAGATGTCTATAAGTCCCTTTCCCATGATCCTATAGATATCAAGGCTATGAGCAAGTGGGGTATTAATCATACTCAGCTAAAAGATCTCTTCAAGAATGTCTGGGACTCTTACTGCCCTCCCAAAATTTCCTACTGTATATGGCTTATTGCAAATGGCAGCTTGAGTAATTTACAATCCCTTTCTAAAAGGTATCCTAATACTATGCCAGATTGCCCTTTGGGATGCAATGATATTGAAGATATGTCTCACATTTTCAGCTGCACTAAATTGAATAGTTTTTGGAATTGGATTGCTGGAAAATTTGGGATTCATTATAATGGAAATTTGCTTTCCCTGATCCAAAATGATGACACTTTTAATAATACAGTTATTTTCATTGCCCTTTGGAATATCTGGAAGGCTAGAACTTCCAATTTGACTTTGAAACTATTGCTACTGCTCATAAAAATAAATTTGGAACTAATCATGACAGGAAATGGGAGCTTTATGGAGCTTACAGGGGATTTTACAATTTATTTGCTTCAATTTAAATGTTGTGGATTCTAATATTTTGCTTTCGATGAACCTAGAATATCTTGATTTCTGCGTGGGGAGGGAGTAAGGAAATTCGATGACGACTTCGCCTTTCGACCCGACATTAGGTGGATCGGTCATGAAAAATGATCTAGCAACATCTATGAGTCTTTTCTTATGAAGAGGGGCGCATGAGATATCACGAAGAAAGTGAAGATCATTGGGCAACTATTTTCCTGCGAGGGAAATGGTTGATTCCTTGCCTTTGGGCTTTCTTGGCCAATCATCATTTTATTCTCCGAGAAGGCGGTGACAAGATCTGAGAACTATGTACTACAATCACAAACTTCTAGCTGATCTGTATGGCTCCTGGCTGATATTCTTTGGTGGACAAAGACAAATTCGGGCTCTTTTTTACCAATAATTGGGGCCGAACCAATACTTCTTTGGATCCTTGACCCCTTCAATGCCTACTTCAATGATTTCTTCTTTCGATCATGGAATCCCTCTTCCATAGTCATCTACCAACCACACTCTTGCTCTTGTCTAATCTTGATCTATGCTATGTTTCGGGAAGGATTGCCTTTTTGCGAGGTTTTTGCGGCTCAAGCGAGAGTTACCTCCCTCGACAATTTGAATTGGACTTCTTGGACTGTTTCTGCTGCGGATCATTTTCTTACTGACTTATTAGCATTTGCTACTTCTCCTGCGGAGACTTTGTTAGGCTTGTTATTCTAGAGCTCATATGAATAATATGATGCTCTCATATGTTCTGTTACTTTTCATGTGCTTCCTTATAAAGCACAAACATGCTATGTACCTGAGATTTTATAATTAATGGTAAAATTGACTCTTGCTATCAAAAAAAAAAAAAAAAAAAAAAACTCTATCGATCTCCTTCATGTTTGCTCTTGAGTTTGGCAGTCTCATGTTGCTGATATAAGAGTGATGACAATGTTGTGTGTTTCACCACTTCAAATTGTTCAACCTCTCCTCCTTTTTAGGAGATAAGCTTATTCGCATTCATGTGCAAGATCTCTAACCTTGCAGTAATCAATTATTACTATTGTGCCTCGTTTTATTGTTGATGGACCTCTAATCTCTAAGGCTAGGAGGTCATCGTGATCTTTCTGCAAGGAAATGGTGATATCAAGGTTGATGTAGCTACCACGGAGAATCGGAACTGACGATGACGAACTTGGTTGCAGTCTGACTGTACTCTTATTCAATGGCGTGCAATTCATCCTTAGCCAAAGCTTCTCTGTTTGCAGTCTAGATCTTATACTGCCATGAGCCTGTATGTCTAAGATGGTTGTCCTCCATAGGAGATGTGCTCGGTGTCCTCTCTTAGAAACTCCTGATGTAGATAATCGATGAAATCATTTATTTATTGGTCGTGGAGCTATGACAATAGCCCGTCATTGTGGAGCCCTTTCTCGGGCACTATGGCACTTGGAGAATATTCTTGGCTAGAAGATGTTCCTCCCATACTATGATCAACTGTGTAAGTGCCTTGGTGCTCATCGGTTGTTTAGCCGCCCTTGTTGGCGCTCATATGTTTGTCCTTGATGTCTTAGTTGTCCTTTTTGCAATCTTCCGTTCATTATTTGAGTTTGGCTCTCCTGTTTACCGTGTTGATTGTTGACCCGATGAAGTTTCCTTCATAACGTGTCCTTTGCTTTCGAATTCCTTGATGTGGTCGAGCAACTCTTGTATTGAAAGGGTCAATGGTCTACAACGAAGGTCCGCATGGTCTATGTGACTGGCCACACGTTCATAACATATAAGAAATGTCTATGTCTACTGACTCTAGAGTTGCTATATGCAAGTATTCTACCTGCTTAGATGGGTTGGTAACAAGACTCCACGTCTCTCGGTAGACTCGGTGTACTGGGCTAGAATGCATTGATAGAATGGTTTCTAGATAATTATCTATGAAATAAAAGGTATGGCTGAAGACACTTGATAATGTTGCATCTATAACATGTGTTGTCACGTCGTAGCAACAATTGCTAATCCCGTGGCAACTAGTTGGATTGCTAAGAAAAAGTCTCGAAAATAAGGCTACTGTGTAGACAATGACATGCTTGACAAGGTAAGTGAGAAGGACACAAAATGGGATTTATATCTGATTTAAGGAAAATTATGGTTTCGGTCTCAATCCTAAGGGTCTTGGTCATAAATATATTCTAACACTTTTAAACCTAAGTATGAATAAAGATTATAAATCAAGCACAAATGATGCTCGTCCTTAGTGGTTGGCACGGGGGGGAGGGGTTAGGGGGGTTCATTCCTGTGGGGTGGGAGGTTTGATTCCTGCTCTTTTAAGATGAGGTTGAAATGGCTTGGGAACTTGGATTGGGATAGTAGAAATTAGTAGACTAGGTAAAACATTGGCTAGAACTAGGTAGGTAATTTATTTTAAGCTATTTTGAAAGTTTGGCTGTTACACTACTCTGAGTGCGACTCATGGCGCGCCCTTTATGCATACGAGACTTTGGCTCAGCTCTTTGATGCGGGACGAGTCACCTAGACCTATAGACAACTTAGTTCAGGTGACTTGACTCATGGAGTAGAAAACTTATCCACAACATATAGCATTCATGGGGTAGTCATGAGGTAGAAAACTTATGCACAACATATAACACTCATGGGCATATAACACTCATGGGGTAGAGAACCTTATGCATTATTGCGGTAGAAAACTTATCCACAACATATAGCACTCATGGGGTAGTCATGAGGTAGAAAACTATATAACACTCATGGGCATATAACACTCATGGGGTAGAGAACTTATGCACGACATATAGCTTGCAATATATAGCTAGCAAAACTTATGCAAAACATATAGCTAGCAAAATTTATGCACCACATATAGCTAACAAACCCTGGGGTAGAAAACTTATGCATTGGACTAGCAAACCCATGCATAGCAAACCCATGCATGGGACTTATGCACAACAACATATAGCTAGCAAACCCATGCATTGGACTTATGCACAACATAGAGCTAGCAAAGGCATGCGTTGGGCCTATGCATTGGATTTATGTCAACATTGAAGTAGGGCAACTCATATTAGCAAACCCATACTTAAAAATCCCAAAAATACCATAAATAGCATAACCTACCATAAGCCACAATGTACAATTGCTAGCCCTAATTTTGGATGAACTAACATTATGGGAGCTATATAGCACTTAAATGGTCAATTTACAGCTTATAATTAGCATAGTCTATAACATACTAAATTCTATTCATAATTTGCGTGATATCTCCTGATCATCGGAATCACTTTAAGATTGGTCTTGTACTTTGACTCTCCTGAATGGCGCTTCTCTAGATCGAGAGGTTTGTGCACTACTAAAAATGCCCAATTTTTTTTGAAGAAGCCAGTTGTGCTTCGAGTTCGGATCGTGGTGGAAGTTGTGCTTCGAGTTTTGTAACGTTCCTAACTGACATGCCCTTAACCAACTGGGCAAATCCGTCTAGACTTTTTATGAGTAGTCGCTTCTACCCATTTATGCCGGTGTCTCGGGAACGCCCCACAGGCACATTCAAGGTTCGAACACTCGAGCGGTCTACCATGGGCCCGTTACAAGTTTGGGTCGTGTGGCTTCAAGTCGAGAAGGTGGCTTGTCGAGGCTACATCTTGATCTATTGCTTTGGTGGATGAACTTGGGAACTTTCTGCTTATAGCATCATGAATTGTAAACTGCCCATCACTGCATGTATTCCTTATATACTTCCTTCTTCTCCTGCTCGATATCATGCTTCAACTTGAAGGGGTTCTTCCCTGTCACATAATCTTCATCAATTTTTACGTCTTCGGGTATACTAGAATTGGTAGCCTTGCTGCTTGTTTTTCGGCCTCCTCTTCATGTTGGGGTACTTTTTACTCTGGCTCTCGTACTATTACTGCCCTCGCCAATCTTCTCGCTGTTTGGCGGTTTTCCAGGTCCTCCTCCCCTTCTCTTACCTTCTATCCTTTGGTGTGCTTGTTCATCTACCTCCTTGGCTTGCTCTCCCTGTTAGCTCCTCTTGGGCCACTTCTTCTTGTGAAGATGCCAACTCCCATTCCCCTGAGGAACCTCCCAAAGCATTAAGGGTTTGATCCACCATGGTGTCAAGGGGGTTGTTGGGTAAATTCGAGCTACTAGAGTCTGCATCCTACCTGGGTCACCTTTCGAGTGAAACTTGCTTATTCGTTGTACTCCATGACGACTAGAAAATTTCCCCTAGAATTTACCTTACAATAGGAAAGGGCTCGAGGATAGAATCTTGAAAGATCTAAGGATTGGGGGTACTTTTCAAGAGATTTTTAGCGGTCACCTTTTTTTAAGTGTGAATGTATTATAACTAAGGGTTATTAATTAAAGTACTTTTTCTAATTACTTGACTATCTTTCAAAATTTTCCCATTTGTTTTGGGCCAAATATTGGTCATCAAACCATTTTCTTTGCAAGCTTCCTATTGAGCGATTATTCGTTCAATTTTCACTTGCAAAATGGGGCTCATGAACAACTTTGAGCTCAAATTTACTAGACGGTTTGTTTTGACTCTCTATTCAAAATTAGCTCACCCTGATAACTAGATTTAACTTGCTAATAACATTCTAACGATGGAAGAAAAACAGATTCTCCCAATTTTCCAGGTTCATATTGGGGTTTTACCCCCAAATTTTCTACTAGACCAGTTAGCTACTTAGGAAAATGGCCAGTGTTTGATCTTGGTCAACCAAGATCATTGCTCTGATACCACTGTGACGCTCCTTGTGCTATATACGACAGTCGTATACATCGAAGGACCTTCCCCATCCAACGGCATCCGTCGTATGGTCCCTCCGTCTAACTCGCGTCTGGGGTCCAGACTATCAAGTAGAGGACACAGAGTATCATTCTGTCCCGTCCTCTAGAGGCCGCTATGTCAGCAGAAATAAAATATACAACATAAACACTAGCAATAATGACAACAAACTACCTTGAAGGGTAGTGATAATCCATCTATCCATGTCATCGAATACAACAATACAATGAATGCATCAAATACATCAGATAGAGGCTCCTACCCAGGGCTCAGACTCAAGGGGGAGTTGACTGATGGCTGGGGGCCTCCAGATAGAACTGACCGAGTTATGGCAATGACTTGGGCTGGCAATTGACAATTGCTAGGGTTGACCACTCCATCCGCCCCTCCTGTGCATACTTTGCAGATAGGCTAAATCAGGCTTTGTCGTGACTGTAATCTGCTGGAGACGTAATCCCATGGTATTACCCAACGAGACTACTCCGGTTGCATCTTCCCAGTCCGATGAGGTAGGAAGGGTTGCATCTCCCCCGAAGTGCAGTGGCTCCATGGGCAACTAGTGGATCGTGGCGACACACGTCCGTACCCGACTGAACTTCCCAAAACAAGAGCCAAGCCGACACTTGCAACTCTTGAGAGTTAGGGCAACACCATTGATCCAGGAAGTGTCGGACCTATACTCGGCCCACATGAAGTGACCGACTATGAGCCTAGCCCGCTATGGGACCCCAGTAGCCGCACTCAGCAGGGTCCTCCATCCACTTTGCCACTGATTTCGTTTTATGGTGCTCAGTCACTCCATAGCCTCCGTAGCCAGGTGGGCTCTATGCACAGGCCGCATAATAATGGGAACTAATGGGCCTAAACTAGGAGCATCATCTAAGGCCTCTAGGTCTCTACCAACCTGTCCAATACACAAGAGGTGCAAATATAAGATCAACCATCATCATATATCAATATAGCATGATAAATAACAAGAATAACAACTGATCCTAATCACATACATCTAACTTATAGTTAGGTTTCATTGATAAGGGTCATGCTCAGAACTATGGATTCTATAATGGCTCTACTAGGACACAACGTGCAACTCAACTGGAGTCTACTCGAAGTACCTGCTCTGACGAGCTGCCTCTGACTCCCTGGTTCTCCATCTCTAGCAGGTGGTGGTGGTTCGAGTAGATGACCTTCCTCTGCTATGCTTGTGCTTCCGGACTGCTACTGCAATCTTGACTGTCGAAGACGATCCTCGAATCGGAGCTGTGGGCACGTGCTGGTGGATCAGAAGTTGGTGGAGGCAAAGTGGTCTAGGTTTAGGGTTTGGCCTTTTATATGTTAGGGTTCACATGCGGCCACTTGGCTCCAATATGGCACGTCCATGTGGCGGGTCACCTATAGAGAAAAGCTATGTGGAAATGGGTCGCCTCCTAAGGTTGGCGAAGTTATGTAAACAACTTGGCCATGTCCCCACACTTGGTGTTAGAGCCTGAACTCTAACCTTGCAAGAAGGATGAAAAACCCAACAATCCAAGCTCAATCTATCAGATCAAGGCAATGCACAATACAAAGAATCATCATCTCCATAGCTAGATCAAGCAAAATAGTCTCTCTCAATACACCGTCCCTCTGTTCTTCTCTCTCTGCTCAGATAATACCATCATCATAATGCCCATAATGCATACGTGCAAATATCCTGCACGCGTGCATGCGCGTATATCACTCTATATACGGTATATGATGAGTGTGGTGAGTGGTGATGAGTGTGGTGAGTGGTGACCAATGTGGTGAGTGGTGACCACCCCAACAGTGGCGACCACAGTGGGAAAATGTGCCACTCCGTGGCGGAGAACCCACAACAAAACACACTAATATGGTCCTTGGGATATGTCCCCAAATGACCCATTTACACCCTCCTCAAATCCAAATGACTAATACAAACAAACTGGTCCAAATAGCGGTGACAAAAGCGAGCCTGCATGCTTGTGGCAAGCTGGTAGTCTGTGCCTCTGAGTGCGGGGACTATTCATCACTCGTCGGACCGAGGTCAAGCTCAAAAGATCCTCGGTCAACCACGGGTGGGGACATCCAAGCCTCCACGGAAGACTAAGCGAGGCCCACCTTGATCAAAGCCTTTGGCCCGGTCAACAAAAGCGCCCGCTTCGGACAAGTGGCGGCCCGTCACCGCCAGCGTCGGCGTCGGCGTGATTCTAGGCACTTCAAGAGGCACCGCCAACATTCACCTGCAAATCGGGCCTCCTTCGAGGGTCGGCACGAGATCGGTCGAGTGTCTATATTGGGCCCAAAGGCCATTGTACTATATATATGAGTAGAGTTAGCTCATAAGTTTTAAGATGAGTTTTGAGTCTTGTCTCCTTTCGGTTTTTCTCTCTATTGCGAGCTCATGTATTTTCATCATTGATATCAAGGAAGCTTATCATCTTTCTTTCATTTGTTCTGTTCTCTTCTTTTCTTCTCTTTCAACCCAAATCCGGCGTGACATAGTCCCCGGACTCTCTGTTAGATCCACGGGTCCTCCACGGAGGGCTGTCTTCGAGTTCGAAACCCGGACCCCAAACAATGTCGCCCATTGCCGGGTGCGATTTTCTCCTACTTTCTTACAGCCGCCATATGCGTCGCAATTTCGCCCGGAAGAACTCCTTTCTCGAGGCGGCATCTGGCTTGGGCGCCATCGGCGTCGGAAGCTGTTAGCGACATGTATGGATGCTTATGACATAGAGGGAGGCCATCTTCGGTCTAGGGCTCGGTCCGCGCCACCCACCCCTCGTGTCGGTCTGCGTCGGTTCCCGCCCCAAAGCGTGCAAACATTGCTCACAACCTCGGTCCCCTCATCATTATCGGGGAGCCTTATCGGCTCAACCTTCTCCGTACTTTCATACCCCCGAACATGCCTACATCCATCATTCACCCCGGGCCATCGCCACTTCGCCCGCCCAACCATCATCTCCCCGGGGGCTACGCGGCTATCCACATGTCTCCTTTGCGCTTTGCCGGGAATATCCCTTTCCCTCGTTTCCCCTTTGCTCTTCTGTTTACAACCTTACGGATCTCAAAACCAATGCTCCGGCTGCCGGTTTCTCAGCAGCGGTCACCCCTTCATCGGGGTCCGTCGGGCACAATGCCAAATCCACCTCAACCTCAATATCCTCACTATCGTTTCTGTCCAGCCCGGCACTTTCCACATCTACCTTTCGGACTCACGGCCGACTTATCCCACCTTTGGCAACCACGAAGGCAAACGGATTTAGACCAAAGTGCTCGGGGCCCACATGGAAGAATTTGAGGCTCTAGCTGTCCTAAATGGGCGCAGCGCAACCTCAACTGAAATTTCACATCTTTTCCACCACACTGCGTGGCTCTCCTCATCAATGGCTCATGTCCAACAAAAGCCATTGGAAACAAGGCGGTCGAAATGCGCCTTTGCTTTTACGTCTCATTCTGGGACCACGGATGATGATCAACTTCATCTCAAGCAACTCAATGAACTTCAACAAGAGCCCGCAGTGCGCGGGATTTTTGCGGATCGACTTCACATTACGCTCGGTAAGCTCAAGGGTACCCTACCGCGAGCAGTTTTGGTGCGGTTTCTCCAAGGACTTCCTCACGCTATTCGACTCATGGTGAATACTGCGTCCAAAAACTTTGGGCGGGCTATCGACCTGTCAATCACTCGTCAATGTTTCCTCGGCGTGGCTCTTCAAGAGCTCCGTTCATTCCACCGTCATGGTTCCACAAGCGGTTTCAGCCTCAACGCGCTAATCCCTGGCCTTGATCAAATCGGTGCCATATTTGCAAATATCAAGGCCATTTGGCCAATGAGTGCAACTCCACCAATGGCCCGCCTCATTGCAAGCGATGCAACATGTGCAATCATGCCCGCGGAAGAGTGCACTTCGCACTCATCCCACACCGTTTCGCAACAAAATGGTTTATCAAGTACAAACCACACCTCGGTCCCCAAGCGCACTATCGGGCCACCTCTTGAGGTGCAGCCCGCGCAACTCTATCGACGCGGGACCAACCCGGGGATCAACCAGCGTCCTCCTTTTGATCCTTCTAAAGCTCGGTGCTATCCTTTGTCAAGAATGGGGTCATACCACCGCGGCGTGCCCTCAACTTCCACAAGTTGGGGTCCGGCTTCGGCACAAATCAGACCACATCGGTCCGCCTCACGGCTTACCAACTCGGCTTGCTAATGGCAAACAAGGCCGCGACGACGAGTTCTCAAGAAGCCCCCAAAGTGCCTCGGCAATCACGCTATCAACCAGCTCCGACAAATCAACCTCATTTGGATCAACAAGCCCAAGAGGAAATTTTTCGGGCTTAATCCTCCCGATGCGGTAGTCAAATTGGGTTGGTCTAGTTTCCACGCCGGACCAAGGCATCCGTCCCTTGACTATTATTGAAGGACCGCCAACACGCCTGCGGTTGACACCCTTCCTCATGAGGGCGAAAAAAGGTTCACTTTGCGCGACTTAGAAAAGCTCATGCCAAATGTCATGCCCAAAGTTAAGCCAAAGCATTTTGAATCTCATGCAAGCGGTGAAGGCGCACATTGGCAAATGTTCATGCCACCACTTTCGAGCTCAACAAAGACCACGATCCACCTTCAACATCTCAACCTCCGCGCTCTCGGACATATCCCAATATTGCGCCGAGGGTTGACTTACTCAAAAGAAGTTCTTTGCTTCCACGCCCGCGCCTCCGCACCGGTGGAACCGGCGGATCCTTTTTCTCATGTACCTCTCGAACTCCAAGAGGAGCTTGCCAAGATCAAAATTCCTTTAAGCTTGGCAACCATTTTAAAACTTCGTCTGCTCTCAAGGACCGGTTACCACTCCCAAGCTGTTTTAGTTGGGGCGTGGCTACCTCTACACCCACGGTCCATACAGCGGTGGGAAATCGACAAGTCAACCATGTTCAAATCGATGGAGGTAGTGCGGTCAATCTCATCGCGGACAAACTCCGCAAACAAATGGGCATCACACAACTCTTTCGTGCCCCATATGACATCAAATTGGCTAATGGCCATATCACGAGACCTCAAAGGCGTTACACCTATTCTACACATCAACATTGGTGATCTCGGCTTTCCCATGGAATTTGGAGTTTTGGAAAGCTGGTGAAGATCCGGTGACTATGAAATCTTTGGTGGGAAGACCCTTTCTCCGCCGGGCAAAGAGTATCCATTCTTGGGCCCGCGGACGGTTAGTCATCCACCAGATGGTCATCTCAATGCCACAATGGACTTGCAAGCGGGCGGATCATTTCCGTTGACAATGCGGAACCCTCTCTCTCGGACGATTACGAAGGCGCTCGAGAATATTTATCAAGTTCGAGGCTACCCTGGCGTACGCCTCGTCATCCTACCGAATATGCTGATCCTTGGGGAGAAATGACTCTTGATCGGGACCGGTGGCTGCCTTGCTTGACCCTACGGCTCCTTGCAATCGAATCCAGCAGCGTTGATCACTTTTCGAATCACGGACACTCCGGCAACTCCTGGCTGATGTACAGCGCCGTCATGAAGCAACCAGCGCTAGATGACGAGCAACCTCTCTTTTTACCGCGCCAAAGTGCCGCGCATCCGGTTATGCTCCAACCTCACGCACACATTGTCGGGATCTGAAGTCATACCCCCATATTCGGACTCACGAAGTCGAAATTGTGGATGTTGGCAACAATCAACTGTCCGTATTCTTTGCAAACCTTCCGGCTCCTTATCGTAGCGAGGGGCCGTCCTTGTTGTTCAAAAAATTCAAACACATTTTGGCACTGGAGTTACAAAGATCTGCGGGGGAATCAACAAAAGCTTGGGGGAACTCACCATTCCTACCAAATCGATGCGACCCGGTGTAGCAGCAGCGGCGATCTGAGGCTCAACCCTAATTACCAGGTGATGGCGTCAAGGCGGAAATTGACAAACTCCTTCTTTGCGGGTTTGATCTATGAGGTCAAACATTACGAATGGGTGAGCCCTATCGTCATTGCCCTTAAGCACAATGGTAAGATCGGCGTGCGTGTAGACTATCGGAAACTCAATGGGGCCGCGGGCGTGATCATTTTCCACTTCCCTTCACGGACCAAGTTACGGAAGAAGTGGTTTGGACATGAGATGTACTCCTTTATGGATGGTTTCTCGGCTACAATCGGATCTCCATCAAAGAATCGATCAACTCAAGACCACTTTCACCACCCGTAAAGTCACTTTTTGCCTACAAGGTGGTTTTCCTTTTGGATTATCCAACTCTCCTTCAACATTTCAGCGCATCATGCTCTCGGTTTTCATGATTTCATGAAGGAAAATCCCTTCTTGCAAATTTTTCAAGATGACTTCTCGCGCCTCACGGTTCCATGGCTGACCATTTGGATAAATTGGAACTTCGTCTTTCAGAAATGTGATGAGTCAGGCATTAGTCTCAATCGAGAAATGCACCTTTTGCGTCACTTACGGTGTTACGTTAGGCCATGTTGTCGACCAAAGCGGGAATCACCAGCGATCTGCCAAAATCGGTTATTATTGCTAAAAGCTCAAGCACCGGCCAATATCAAAGAGACCGCGCTCTTTCCTAGGAAAGGTCAATTATTACTCCACCTTCATACACGGGTGGCAGCCATTGCAGATCCCATTCATAAACTCACGGTGCCGAATCCCACGGGCTTGGAATTTCCCGGTGCTTTCCAACGGTGAAGCTTTTTTTGCTTACTCGGGCGCCGGTACTTGTTCCTCCTCAATGGGACAAGCCCTTTCACGTTCATGTCGATGTCACCGGCGTTTGCTATTGGGCTGTTCTTTCTCAAGAATATGATGCGCTGCAGCGATAAACCAAATCGCTATGCCCGGTAGAAAACTCAATTCTGGCGGCGCAACTATTACGCCACGGGCGTGAAGCTTTGGGTCTCATTTTTACGTGTCCAACGCTTCCGTCATTACCTTTTGGGCAGTCAAATCAAGTTCTTTGTGGACCACCAAGCACTTCTCTATTTGATCAACAAATCCATGCCGATTCGCATTGCTTTCGTTGGGTCCTTCTTCTCAAGAATTTGCTCCTTTTGAAATCGTTCATAAAGGCTGGCAAATCTCATGTTGTTCGGATTATCTTTCCGCATCCACCGCGGATGATCCCGCCTTGAGGGTCTCGGGCGCCTTCCACGATGCTCAACTTTTTTTAGTCACGGCAACACCACATTGGTTCCATGATTTTCAGCGGTACCTCCTCACGGGTGCTCTTCCACGGAAGATGAGGCGGCTCTCTCACGCCATGGCGACAATCCGTCGCCATCAATTTCTCAGAGAGGTCGGTGACTACACCATGGTTGCGGACATCTCTACAAAAAGGTAAGGACACCATCCTTCGGCCCGGTTGTGTTCTCCCTCATGAAGTTCCGGACATTGTTAGAAGCTCATCAAGGGCTCGGTGGTGGTCATTTTCATGGTGACACCACGACGCAAAAAATTCTTCTTAGGGTATTATTGGCCCCGCTCTTCAAAGATGCTCCATGCGCCCCCGCGTGTGGTGGGCTTGCCCGTGGTGGGGCCATACGGCCCGTGGCGGCTCTTCCCTTGGCGCCCGGTCGCATGCGCCACTTCCCTTGACAAATGGGGAATGGACTTTGTGGGACCTATAGACCCTCCGTGGCGGCACTTTTTCGTGCCCGATACATCTGGTTCTCGACTTCGCCACCAAATGGGCGGAAGCTTGTGCACTTCCGGACAACAACTTTGCTGCAAGCACGCGGCCCGAGTCCTCTATCAACAAATCATCCGCGATTGGCTGCCCCGCGGGCTGGTGGTCGGTGATCGTGGTGTTCATTTCATCAATCATACTATCAAAGAGGCGGCCGGATTATCTCTTGATACATCATCACAAGAGCACACCTTACTATCCCTCAAGGCAATGGGTTGGTAGAAAGCACCAACAAAACTACGGTCACCATTCTCAAGAAAATTTGTGGCGGCTTCCCGCCTGCAGATTGGCGGACAAAACTTCCCACGGTTCTTTGGGCCTACAATACTTGTTTCAAGATTGCTCGGGTCACCTCCTTTTAAATTGGTTTATGGTGGGGAAGCTCTCATGCCCTTTGAATTCATTCTTCCAACACTCCGGTTTCAGCGGCTCTTTGCTCATAATCCACCGGTGCTCTCAAAGAGCGGGTCTATCAATTAGAACAGTTGGATGAACTTGGCGGGGATGCTTATATTCGTGTTCTTCATGGACAAGCGGTTGCAAAAATCTTTACATGACAAGCGTTTGAAGACAAAAACATTCAAACAAGGAGATTTGGTTCTTCTTTATGATTCGGTACAAAATTTTCGGGTAAACTCAAGTTTAGTTGGCTTGGCCCTTATCAAATTGTTCAAGTGGTTAGACCAAGTGTTTTCCAACTTCGCTGAATTAGATGGCACTCCATTACCTACATTAGTTAATGGTTTTAGTCTCAAAGCATTTCATCACCACGAGAAAGTGAACATCCCAACAGAGGCGGTTCAGAATCAAACACCACAGAAAGTGACTAGAAAGGCGGTAGATTATATTATAGTGGAGAATTTTTACAAAATGTGGCGCTGACCCGGCTATTTCGCTATGGGCTTTGCCCTATATACAAAAAGCGGGCTCGAGCCCTATCTACTAAGTCCTAAGAGGAAAAACCCTCTACTCGGGTTGGGGAGAGAGGTGATCTTGGAGGAGATGGTAGAGGTTACGCTCCGGATCAGCGAAGTGTGCGAACCACCACCCATCCCGTTGGTCTTGGTCGGGATGTTCGACCATCCCGGCACACCCGGCCGTCCATGCGAATGCCGCGGTTGTGGCGGCGCCGAAGATCGAGCAATTCATCTTACAAGTGATCCACTCTCGGCGGTTAAATTCGGCATGGTGCAATCTTCGTTCAAACCAGCGGCGGCCATCGCGGCGCCATCGGATGCCGCCGTTTCTCTCGGTTCGTCTTATATAGGCGAGGACCTCCTTGTCGGCGTGGACCAATCACACAAATCGCCAGCGTGGTTGCAATGCAAATTTTTTTAAAAGGAGAATCGTTCTCCGCCCGCATATCTAGCAATGGTACCGCCGACACATTCCTTTTAATGATATCCCACCGAGTTGCCCGGCATTGAATGCCATTCCTTCTTTCCATGCCCGTCGAACATTAATGGGTGTCCTTTGCCATCTGTCACATCCGATCTTTCTTTCCGTCTCATCCTCACCGTCCATTGCTTCTCCCTTACGTTTTTGGGGACTTAGCCAAATTTTTGCCTCTCAATCCCCTTCTTAGCATCTCTTGACTTTTGGCATCATCAGCGGTTCTGTTTCGCACTCTTCATACCTCTTCACCTCCGGTTGTGCGCCCTAAAACAAACCTTTTAGTTCCTCTGCGCCTTCATCCTCCGTGCTTTCGACTTTTCGTCTTCCGCCTTTGGCATCTCTCTTCGTTACGCAAATCATTCTCATGGCTGCCCCAAGATTTTCTACACTTCAAACTCTTTGCTCCCAAGGATCCGGCCCTTTTTGCATCTGTATCCTTCTTGGGCCCACTTTCAGTGAAGCCCTTGTTGGCCCCAATAAAGGCGTCATTTGAGCGACACCAGCTTTCACGAATTTTCTCAAATGGAACTTCCGGCTCCAAATCCTGCCCGATTCGGCGGTTCATCGCCAATATTGTTAACGACCCATAAAGGGTACACCACTTGTGGTCGATGGCACCACTATTTCATTGACTCAACACTTGATTTCTGAGGGTATTTCATATTCCCTTGCACACTCCTTGTGTATCATGAGTGCGCTATACGGGATATTGATGTCCGCGAGTTTGGTGCACACGCTTATCGCGCCAATGTCCATCGTCGACCAATATCGACAAGCCTCATGAGACCTTTGTAAAAATTTTTGTGGCGCAAATTCCTTGGGTATTCTATCAAGAACACCCATATCAATAAACCTTTCTATAACCTGGTCCTTCTTGCTACACACTCCAAGCACCACATAGATTGGCCCCAAATGATGTTCTATCGTCTTCTCCAAGAAATGGACGTAGCCGAGGTACCACTTCCATTTCTGAAGTTTTACGTGGGAGGGCACTTTCAAGCCCTCATCCGTCATTACTTCCCTCCCACACCACCAAATTCTCATACTTCCCTTTCAGCCGCTCCCTTCCGGTCAATCACCAAGTTGGCACATCGCCCATCTTCCCACGGTCATGACCACGGTCACACTCATGTCCTTTGTCTCTTCCTCGCTACACCATCCACTTCACACCATTTTTCACAAACCTCCCCACCCAGGCAGCAGCCAATTCCACCACCACAACACCCTCGTCGGTTGTTGTATCGATATCGGCGGGATGCTCAAGGCTGCTTTGCACTTAAGTTCTGAGGAATCCCAAGGCGCTCTTATGGCGGGGTTCAGCAGGCACTAGAGGCCTCGATGCGGTACACCAAGACCTTCAAGCTGCAGCTGCCCAAGTTGCAACTTTGGAAGCCAAACTTCAAGACAAGCATGAAGCTCTCTTACGGGGCTCATGCGGATCTCAAGTACACAAGCTCAAGTCACCAACTCGCCCGGATCGGCGGGCTCGGCTCGGTCAGAACTTCGGACTCTATTGGAGCACAACAAGTCCAAAGCTGCTCTCACAGTACCAAGGATGAAGATATTGCTAAACTCAATGCCTTGTACTCGGGCGTGTGAAAACTTCCGCACTCAAGTTCAAAATCTTTCAGCCCGAGATGCTCAAGTTGCCTCCTTGGCGGCTCGGCTTTCTACGGACCTCTCGGATCACCTCTCTTCAAGATCGAAACTACGAGAGGTGCGAAGCTTGAGAAAATACTTCGATGGATGGCGGAGATTGCGGGTGCCGTCTCAATACAGGAAATCTTCCTCCCAGGTCAATCCTTCGAAGCGGGTCCGTGACCGATCCACGCCTCCTACTTGAAAAGGAAAATAGGATCCGTGATCTCGAACAACATTTGCGACAAGCTATTGATCTGGCGATGAGGCTCAAACCAAACTTGGCCCGGACTTCAATTCTTCACGAGAATGCCGGTGGACTTCCCGGCTCCCTCCTGCTATCATGATTATGTGGTTGCTCGGCGCCACCTCTTCCTTTCAAAGTGGCCGCGGCGGTGATGGCCCAATGGATGTCCCAGCGGCGGTGCTGATTTTTCTCGGATTTGGCGAACTCTCCATTGAAGACAAAGGGTTGTGTTGTGCCCTTGTTGTCTTTGATCTCATACCTTTGTGCCGATCCGGACTTTCTCACTTTCAGCGTGGTTCAGCCCATGGCTTATATTTTTCATGATTTCTATGCGGGTGATACGGGGAAAATTTTGGCAATGGGCCCCGCCCGGTGTTTCGGGGTGACCCCCGCTGCGCAATGGGTGCTTCGGGATAACAATCCATATCTTGCGGATCTGCTTTCGGACCAAAACTTTTCATCGGGTACATGCACGAGCTTGCCAATCATTTATCTCTCGGCGTGGCGGAGCGGCTGCAACAAATAAGGAAGTATCTAGGACATCAGAAGATCTTCCCTATGCACAAGTCTATATCGACACCTCGCTGGTTACAATCGATTCTGACGGGCTACGTTGGATAGCAAAGGCGGTCCCCACGGGATGGGATAGCCCTCTGTCAACTCTCGACTCTACGCTTCTCTTTGGGATGGTGTCGGGCACTTGATCCGGATCTTGTCGATCAATTCGGGGAGGCGCTTTCGGCAACCACGCCCACGGGCATGGTTCCTTCTCCCTATGCTTCCACAGGTGTACCTCCCGCCCGGGTTCACGACTTCGATTGGCGCCTTCCTTTTGGACCAAGGTCATGGATGGTCATGCGGTGGGACACCACCTCGGATCTCGGCCGGATCTCGGTGGGATCCGCGTTTTGTTCGCCCGATCACATTGGGAAGAAGGTGCTACTCACGGACAACACCACAAATTGGATCTACATTGCTAATGGCGTGGTTGGCAACGGCCGCGGATGCGCTTCATGGTCTCAACACCTTCTTGCGAGCGCCTCCACCTCACGATCCTTACGTCCATCTTCAAGCGAGGATTTTCGCTGCCCTCAAATGCATTTTGCTCGGCTCCTTAAATCGGCGTCCCATTTTTTCTTTGCAATCCAAATGCGGCGTCGGTGCTTTTGGCCTTCGGACTGTCTCCTCATGGAGTGTCGGTACATTTCTTGGGGCGCCCACGGCGCCTTTGGAAGACATAGTGCGCTCTCGTTTTCTTATTGATGCTGATCACGCCCTTGGCCAAGACACACCTCAAGCTCTTCAATCACGCCAAGATATCATCGGCCCGGTACCATAATGGGGCCCGTCCTCACTCCCGTGAGGATCACTTTCAGGCCCGATGGCTTCCGCCCTCAAAGCGCTTCCTCCTTTTCTTCTCTCGAGTGTCGTTTGGTGGGGGGAGTGTTAATCTGTGCCTCTGATGCAGGGACTATTCATGCATCGTCGAGACCAGGTCAAGCTCAAAGATCCTCGGTCAACCCACGGGTCGGACATCCAAGCCCCCCCACAGAAGACTAAGCGAGGCCCCTTGATCAAAGCCTTTGGCGGTCAACAAGCGCCCTTTCCGGACAAGTGGCGACCGAATCACCGCTTGCCAGCGTCGGCGTCGGCGTGATTCTAGGCACTTCAAGAGCACCGCCAACATTCTGCAAATCGGGCCTCCTTCCGAGTCGGACACGAGATCGGTCGAGTGTCTATATTGGGCCCAAGGCCATTGTACTATATATATGAGTAGAGTTAGCTCATAAGTTTTAAGATGAGTTTTGAGTCTTGTCTCCTTTCAGTTTTCTCTCTATTGCGAGAGCTCATGTATTTTCATCATTGATATCAAGGAAGCTTATCATCTTTCTTTCATTTGTTCTGTTCTCTTCTTTTTCTTCTCTTTCAGCAAATCCCGCGTGACATAGTCCCCCGGACTCTCCTGTTAGATCCACGGGTCCTCACAGAGGGCTGTCTTCCAGGAGTTCCCGAACCCAGACCCCAAACACAAACTTTGAAAGCTGATATCTTGAGTTCCAGACCTCCGTTTGACCTGCACCATAGCTCGTTGGATTCGTATCACCGAAACACATCTTTTGATGTAGGATAGATTGTGTATTATTGATCTGTCACCATCAGTTTTTACAGAAAAACGACCTGCTGTAACCCAAAAGTTCTCCACAAATTCTCTGTAATTGGAGCTATACCAAATTTGAATCCCTTAGAAAGCCCCACCTGGTACCTCTTTATCAATCAGAAATGGGCCTTCCCATGGGCTTTGAAATTTGGATAGATGCTTCTTAGTGGTCCTGCACAACACCAATTGCCCTTCCTCAAATGGATTGACAACCTGTAACTTGTCTTTGATAAGCTTTACTTTCTGTTTATGCCTCATATTGAAGTCTGTTGCTTCTTGTCTCATCTGCAATAATTGGCTGGGGCATGGTAGGGCATACTCTAGGCTGGATAGAGTTTATGGCACTCCAACAGTCTTGGATTATGTTCCAGCCTTCACTAGGGTGAATGTTCTGGCCACCTCTGTCTCTGATCACACTCCCCAGATCATTCAGCGGCTTCATGACCACCCACCGCGGCCTCTCAGGACGGTTTTTAAGCTTAACACGAGCTTTCTTCAGGATCCAGAGTTCACGGCCGGTAGTGTAAGCTCATTTGGCGGTGAGATATTCAGCCGGGATAAGCGGAATGAGTGCAATGGTTCTGACATTGGCTAGGGTAAAAGCAGTTCTTGAAAAAGAATGGGGCTGCAAAAGGCTTTGGCTGGCGTCCTTGAGGTTGGATGCCTATATATGCGGGCGGAGTCTCTTAGAGGCGGGTCTCGATGGCTTGCGTGGCAGCAGGTGCCGTCGGTCGAGGTTGAGGAGGAGGCCAAAGGTGTGCGAGGCGGGGTCAAAGCGGGTTTGGCGTGGGCTGGCGGTCGACACTTGCTCTAAAGTCTTTTCCGAGCAGCCGCCCGGAAGAAGTATCACGGCGACCATGGCGGACATAGTTACACCCCGGGGAGTGTTGTTGCGGCAACCGGATGCTATCAAGGCCTTTGTAGCGGTGCACTATGAAACATTTTCAAGGAGAGCCCGCTTCCCTCGCAGTGTTTTTCAAGAGCTGGTCTTTGGCCAAAGGTATGCGCCAAGAATCTCGACCCTTCAAAAGGCGAGCTTAGAGGAGCCGTTGGCGAGGCGAGGAGTTGGGGATGCATGCCTTTGTTGGCTTCGAATAAGTGTCTGGATTAGATGGAATACCGGTGGAGTTTTCAGAAGTCTTTGGGAATGGGTGGGGGACTTCGGTGGGTGCGGGTGTATGTGGATCTTTTGGGGAATAACTTCGATGCATCCTCTGGCTGAATCTGGGGTTGTATTTCACTTATACCCAAGTGTAAGCATCCTAAAACCATCAATATTTGGAGGCCTATTATACTGTTTATGCGTAGTGTATAAAATCATTGCTAAGGCTTTGGGTGAGAGGCTTAAGCCGATTACTAGTTCACGCCATTAGTGCAGGAAGCGATGCGGTTTTATACCCTTGTGGAACATTCTTCATAATGTGGCTCTTTGCTTTTGAGGGGAGTGCATTGGGCTCATTGGGATGAGGCAGACCCCTTGTTTTTCTTAAATTTGGATTTTGCCAAGGCTTATAGCGGTGTTATTTGGCGGTTCTTGGCGAGATATGATGCGAGCCTTTGGAGTGCGGACCTAGTTTCGGGGGAAGCGGTTATGAAGCTGCGATTAATGCGCTAGAGGCGGCGGTGTGGTGTCGGTGAGACCTCTTCAATCTTCTCGTGGGCGAGGCATTGGCGGGGATGTCCGTCGGCCCCCCTTCATTCACTATAGTGGCGAAGCTCTCTCGCTGACTTTTTCAAGTGGCGATTCTGGTCGACAATGTGGTGCAAGGTCTCCGCATGGATGATGGGTTATAGCAGGTTTGCAATCAATTTGCGGATGATACATTCCTCTTTCTTCATGCGAGATGAGTCCAATCTCGGTGACCAAGAATATTTTAGATGCCTTTTCTTTAGCTTCTGGGGGTGCTTGCTTAAGCGGTGAAGTGCTTCGGTCATGTGGGTAGTGGAGGAACCTCCTCCCTGCGTGGTTGAGTCGGGTTTCCACTGGGCTCTTACCGCCATACGGTAGTGCCAAAGCTATTAGGCATACCATTTGGCTTGGACATTAATGCTAGGGCAATTTGGGAGGAGACATTCTGAGAATCTTAAGCGACATCCGAAGGCGGTGGAGGGAAGTAAACTCACCATGGCTGGTAGGATTACGATAGCCAAGTTAGTGCTCTGTAGCACTCATGTATCTGACCTCCCTGCATACTTGCGCCCGAAAAGTGTGGTTAAGGAGTTGGATGACACCATTCGCAATTTTGTTTGGGGGGGAGGAAATGAGGAGGGGGCTACGATTGAAGGTCGCATGGTGGAAGTGTGTGCGTCCCGAAAAGGCCCGGGGGGGGCTTAGGTATGCTTGATGTGTCCTTGCACGAAGGTTACAGTGTCGAAATTCATCGGCGGTTGTTGCGAGGAGCAACAATCCCGGGATTAGCTCTGTTAGCCTGATCCTACGCCACTCTATTGTGTTTAGGAAGCCCAGCAATTCCGGCTTCGGTTGCCGTGGGCTCTGTTTGAGGATTTGCGGCCATTTCCTCATGCCGCCTTTTCTTAAAGGTCTCCTCAAGGCACTGGAAGGTGGTCAAGGTTCTCTTTTCATTGGACCCTAGCGGTGTATGGTAGCCTCATCGCCCTTTCTTTGGGTACCCTTGGATTACGCATCTCCCTTGGCCTCTTCCCTACACCCAGTACTCAGCGCCCGATGGATTCTTTTACGGGGTAACATCCATCCGTGGATGGTATTGGGAGGGTCATGGCGCCGTGGGAGTTTTTTAGGGATCGATTTGGCCTTATTTGGGACATTAGGACTTGGGCCAGAATTGCGAATGCTATTCCATTGCGGTTGTCTTCTCAAGTCAATGGCGTTTGGAAGTCGATAGTGGACTTGATGCATCTCAGTTTGTAGCATCGGCTTATGGGCTTCTAGCGCTTCAGGACACATTGCCGCCTTCGGATAAGTGGTCACTTAAGCTTCCAGGGAGTAAGTGGCCCGCCATGTGGAAGTGGGCGTGGAATACATTCCTAGCAGTTGGTCAGTGGCCAAGCAGCAGGCGTTCCATTTATGCAGAGCTTGGCTTCTGTGGTTGATTTGGAAAAGACGGAGAGCGAAGATCTTCCAGAATGCAGTGCTTAGCCCTTTGCGGTTGGTTCCGATCTTGAGGCATAAGTTGTGGCAGGCTTACCAAGTCTCAAGCTTGTCTGGCACAGTTAAGCGGGAAATTTGGTCGACATTCCTACAGATTGTGAATCATGATGGGCACTTCATTTCTTAGCACCACACTTATCATTGTACTTGATCACATTCTAGTGGTTTAATATATTCCTATATTCTTAAAAAAAAAAAAATTGCAGCAAATCATCCATCCTATTATGCACTTGATTTGGAGTTGGAACTTCTCCCAAATTCTCATAATAAGGTAGCTCCACAAATGAACACAAAGGAATGTCCAAATGAATAGGCATCACAGCTTGCACTCCATAAACCAATTCAAATGGTGTAAATCCCGTAGCCAACTTGTAAGTACACCTGAAATTCCATAATGCACCTGTCAATGCTTCATGCCAATTTCTTTGATTATCCTTCACTGTTTTGGCCAAGATAGCTTTCAGAATTTTGTTAGTAGACTCAGCTTGCCCATTGCCCTGTGGATAATAAGCAGAAGCTTGCACATGTTGAACACCAATCTTTTCTGTTAACTGAGCTACTACTTTTCCCATGAAATGACTTCCCCGATCAGACAAAAGAATGGTTGGAACACCAAACCGAGAAATCAAATTATGATAAAGAAAGCTTAATGTGGTATTTTCTGTAGCATGCTTTGCTGGAATTGCTTCTACCCACTTTGTAAACATACATGCGGCTGCCAAGATATACTTATGACCTTTGGAAGATTGAGGATTGATAGGCCCAATGTAATCCAATCCCCACATATGAAATGGACCAACACTCAAAATAGGATGGAATGGCATATTATTGTGGCCTGTCAATTGTTTATGCCTTTGACACTTCTCACATTTGCTAACAAAGTCTCTAGTATCCTTGTAAAGAGTTGGCCAATAATATCCCCAATGAAGGATCTTTTTAGCTGTTGTTCTGGCTGCAAAATGCCCCTGACAATCATGTGCTTGCTGCAACAAATCATGAGTTTGCTGACCAGCAACACACCTTAATAAGAGACCTTCCATGGTCCTCTTATAAAGAATAGCTTCATGCACCACATAACCAGCTGCTTGTACTCTAAGAGCATGCTTTTGTTGCTTTGAAAATGATGAAGGATAAGTCTGATCTTGTAAATACCTGTATAGATTGGCATATCAAAGATCCACGGTCTCAATGAACCCTTGTAATACGCCATTATCTGGAACTGCTACTGGCTGGTCTGTTTCCTCTTCTATTTCAGCACCACTACCCAAATAGGCACTTGGATTATGAGCTCCTTGAGCCATCTTAACATACTTCAACTCAAATTCTTGTATGATAAGAGCCCATCTTGTAAACTTAGGATCTTGGACAGTCTTGTTGTAAATGCATGGCAATGGGTTCACATCCATATGAATGTAAACATATTGTACATTTGCTGAATTCCATTGTGAAGGAAGAAGATAATGTCTAAATTTATTCAAGGCCCACTTCAATGCCAACCCAAGATGCTCCATATGAGTCCATTTCTGCTCTTGTGGAGTTAACAACCAATTCACATCATAATGCTTTTGCTGATTTTTCTGATATAGTGTGACAGCCAAAGCTTGCTCCCAAACTGTAAAGAATAAATGAAAAGGCTCACTCATTCTTGGAGGAATCAGCAAAGTTCTCTCTTTCAATTGTCCAAGGCACCATTCAAATGCTTCTTGAGCATCCTCCTTCCATCTAAAATTCTGCCCTTGCTTCATACAATCCACAAGTGGCTGGGTTACTTTAGCAAAATTGTGCAAATACCTCCTACTAAAACTGAGTTGGCCATATAAGCTTCTCACTTGTGATACATTTGTAGGTGGTTTTACCTTCTCCAAGGCTGCAATCTTACCATGATCCACTTGTAATCCCTTTTCTGAAACATAATTGCCCAATAGTTTTCCTCCTCTAGTGAAGAAAATACACTTAGCAGGATTCAAACTTATGCCATACAATCGGCATCTTTCAAGAACTTTTCTGAGATGATCCAAGTGATCCCTTCTTGGATTCGAAAACACTGTCAAGTCATCTATAAAGACCCTCAAAAAGTCTAAAATATCATGAAAAGCATATGTCATAGCTCTCTGAAATGTGGCTGGAGCATTTGTGAGGCCAAAAGGTAATACCTTGTAAGCATAGATACCAAAAGGTGTTCGAAAAGCCGTCATTGCTTGATGTGGTGGATAGATTTGGATCTGATTATATCCTGAGTACCCATCCAAGAAAGAATAGGCCTGATTTCCTGCAACAATATCCAACAAAGTGTCTATGAATGGTGTAGGAAAATGATCTCTTTTGGTAGCTTTGTTGAGATCCCTGTAATCAATGCATACTCGGATTGAGTTATTTGGCTTTCTCCTTTGGTACAATAGAACTGATCCAATCTGAATTTGGCACTGGTACAATGAATCCCGCCTCCAAAAGCTTCATAACTTCAACCTTTACTTGCTCCTCTATTGCTGGACTCATTCTCCTTTGAGCTTGTTGGACTGGTTTTGAGCCTTGTTTCAAATCAATGGTATGAACCACAACCTCTGGTGGAATGCCTTTCAATTCTTTGTAATTTCTTGCCAAAACATCCCTGAATTCTCTTAACAAAGATATCAAATCACGTTCCTCCTCTTGAGTAAGATCGCCTCCAATGGTAACCAATTCTTCTTGATTTCCTTGAGAAATATTGATGTTCTTGACTGAATGTGGTGACTGTAATAAATCTGGTGAGTGTGGTGACAATGACAAATGTGGTGAATGTGGTGACAGTGATGAATGTGGTGAATGTGGTGAATGTGGTGACGGTAATGGATGTGGTGCATGTGATGACTGTGATGAATGTAGTGCATGTGGTAACTGTGATGACTGTGGTGAACATGGACTGATCTGATTTACCTCATCCTCCAGAATGTGCGCATGCCACCAAGCTGCTTGTCCTTGTATAGTGGGCTGATTTCTGTTTACCCCATCCATGCTTGATGTCAAAATCAGCATCTCTACTTGATCTTGATCAATTTCTTGCTGAAATAAACTCTCCCCAATGGGTCTTTGAATGGACTCCTCCTGCATGTTTACAAGAGTCTCTTGTAACTCACCTTCACCAATACTTTCAAGTCTTTGGAGATACTTATCTGCAACTTGCTGCTGTAAATGACATATTTCTGAAATTTGGGTACCTTTTAACCACTTGTACAAAGTCTTATCTTCCCTGTCACCCACTTCCAAGACATGAAAACAACTAAGACCTTGCTGCCCGGACACCATAGCATTCTCTTTGCTGATTTCTAACTGCGGGCTGCTCAAAGAAGGATTGCAAAGAAAGGCACCTTTTGCTGATTTTAGAGGATGATCTATAGTAACCTTGTATTCCCCTTGAAAGATATTCATTTCACGCTTCCTCCATGAAGTCCACGGCTTATGCGGCATCTAACCATATGCGACTCGGCAACAAAGTATAAGTTTCAAACATGACTCTCACGGAAATTTCAAAACCATGAAATCCAAGATTGCTTCCACCTCATAAACCTTGCATAAAACATTTCTTATGACTCCCATAGACTGCACCTTCATTTGATTGAATGCTTTGAGCATCATAGTTGTCGGTTCCATCATTTTCAATCCAACTTGAAGCATTATGTGGTAAGGCATTACATTCACTCCATGCGGTATCTATGTTGGCCTCTTTGATTAGATATCCATTAATACTCACATCACAAAGAAATGGCCCGGGATCCTTGGATTGCGGACTGGTGGCTCCATTCTCCTCTTGTGGGGTATCATTTGATATGATTTGTTGGATTTGAAATTTCTGATTTTGTTCTCCCCCTAACTCTTGCAACAAATTTGGAGAATAATGCATCAATTGCTCAAGAGTAAGTGTAACTTTAGTGGCCAAAACTTGGCTGATCACATCATCTTCATTTTGAATTTCCTCATCCACCATAGGAGGCATCACTATGGGCTGATTTTCTTCTATAATTTGAAAGCTGTTACGTGGGCAGCACATTGAATTGCACCTTCTTAGGTCTTTGACACCTTCAAAGCTTGTTCCTTCAAAGCCTTTGGAAAAGAGGTCTTAGTCTTCTCATGAAGTGGCACTACTCTTGGTTCTTGAACCACCTTTTGTGATCTTGTAACTGCATTTACTTCTCCAATCTCTTCTTCTTGCTGAAATGGGTCATGATTCACCTCAACAAATCCACAATTTACTACTGATTTTGCCTTCTCTTGCTTCTTAAGCTCCTCAATAAGAGCCTTAACTTGAGGATTATCAATGTACTTTGCATCTTGAATGCGAACATCATTATTAGGAAGAGGTCTTGATTCAAACACTTGCTGCTTTGGTGGATACTTGTTGGTTGCCCATTACGGTTTTCCATGGATTTTCCAACAAGTAGTCTCATCATGCTTGAATTTATCACATAACTTGCAATATAAATGAGCCTTACTTGGATACCATCCCTGTTTTGGCTGCACCATTGGTGTGGAACCCATTGGAACTTGTTGGGCAATTGGAGCTTGTGGCATCATTAGAACTTGTGGTATGATAGGTGCTGCTTGCATTGGTTGAATAGGAATAGATGGTGCTTGTTGCATAACAGCAAATACCGGATTGGCCCTCTCAAAGAATCTCTTCTTCCTACATTCTTGATCATTATGGCCCTTTATTTGGCATCTTGAGCAGAATTTCAGCAATCTACATGTAGTATCAGAATGTCCAATAGACCCACAATACTCACAAGTAAGAAACTGAACCTCCCTTGGCTTCTCACCAATTGTAAGCTTAGAAATCTTGGCTGCAGCATCCTCTATTTTATGCTCTGGAGCAGCAACTTCATGAATGTATCCCTATCTTCAACCTTGAGAGCATACTTTTGTGCCTCTGACAATGTTGTAGGCTGTTTAGCCTTCACCTTATGAGCAATAGCTTCGTTTATTATAGCATACCATTGAATATCCATTTCATCACTCCTTGCAATCTTTCAATGAACCACGGCTTTGAGAACCGCAATATACCTCTGATTATACTCTCTAATTGATTCATCTTCCTTTTGTGTGAAATTGGTCCACCTTTCCATAGTCTTATCCTTACCATGAACTTCTTGATAATTAGCAATGAAAGCTTCCTTTAATTCACGATATGTCGGTGTATATCGGCTGAGTTTGTGCCCATTCCTCCACTTTGAATCTTGCAAAGAACTATGAAACCAAAGCAAATAATCGTTGAAGGTAACTTACATTCTTTGGCAATACCTCTCAAACTTGAGAATGTGCTTCAAAGGATCGATCCACGGATCATCAAACTTTGGAATCCCCATTGTCGAAAACCCCATACCATAGGTGGTAATCAGCCATCTACGCCTCTTCTTGAGTTTCTTGAAATTGGAAAAACGAAATTGAATCTCCTTCAATTTGAAAAACGAAATTGGATTACCGTCTAGATCGGTAAATGGAATCAAAACCTCACGGATCGAGAACTAGACCCGGGATCTGCTCCCAAATCTGAAAACGAAATTGAATCTTGATGCAATTTTGAGCCCAAAAACTGACTCACCGGTCCCATTCTTGTTATGATAGAGCTTGGTGGTATCTCCTTCTTACTTCTCTTGGGCATAAAACTATGCTCCCCTTGTCAAATTCTACCCCACAAATCAATTACGGCAAAATCCCCTTCACCCAAGAAATTGCTCCTTTCTCAATGGTGCTGGTTCTTTCCAAACGATCACCAATACCAATGGTAACAACTCCTTTTTCAATGGAAATTCTTGCCAATCAATGGTGCATAGAACAGTGGTCGCCAAATTGTTAGAGCCTGAACTCTAACCTTGCAAGAAGGATGAAAAACCCAACAATCCAAGCTCAATCTATCAGATCAAGGCAATGCACAATACAAAGAATCATCATCTCCATAGCTAGATCAAGCAAAATAGTCTCTCTCAATACACCGTCCCTCTGTTCTTCTCTCTCTGCTCAGATAATACCGTCATCATAATGCCCACAATGCATACGTGCAAATATCCTGCACGCGTGCATACGCGTATATCACTCTATATATGGTATATGATGAGTGTGGTGAGTGGTGATGAGTGTGGTGAGTGGTGACCAATGTGGTGAGTGGTGACCACCCCAACACTTGGTGCATACAAGTCTACTAATGTAGATTTGTATAATGATGTAGATCTAGGATATACATATTTATATCGTATATTCTAGGGGAACATCACAGGCAGCTAGAGGATCGTAGTGACACACATCCCTTCCTCGATTGAACTCTCCAAAACAAGAGCTAGACTAACACCTGCAACTCTTGAGAGTCAGGGTGACACCATTGACCAGGAACTACAGGACTAATACCCGACCCTCTAGAAGTGGCCGGTTATAAGCTTAGTCCACTATGGGTCCCCAGTAGCTGTGCTCAACAGGGGCCTCTCTTTATCTTGCCACTAACTCTGTCATGTGGTGCTCAGTTCTCTCCATAACCTCCATAGCCTAGTGGGCTCTATGCACAAGCCACATGTAGGAACTAAAGGGTCTATACTAGAAGCATCATCTACATAAGGCTACTAGGTCTCTACTCCCTTCCCAATACAAGAGGTGCAAACATGATCAACCAATCATCATATATCCACAACATGACAAAGAATAAGAATAACATCTAATCCTAATCACTACAATTATAGTTCATTGATTAAAGTTCATGAGTCGAACTAAGGGTTCTAAAATGGCTCTATTAGAGATACGAAATGCTAATTCATCTGAAATGCTAATTCCAGATGATCTATCAGATACCTGCTTCGGAGGAACTTTCGCCCGCTCTTGGTGTCTCCATCGCTCTGCAGGTGGTTTGGGGTAGCTCCCACTCCTTCTGATGCCCGCACGCTCTTGGGGCAGCCGCACTATGCTGTGCTACAATAGACGATTCTCAAAATGGAGTTTCGAGCGCGAACAAGATTCAACGACTGCTGAAGCCAAAAAACGCCTAGGTTTAGGATTTGGCCATTGTTAAGTTAGGGTTTCCATGTCACGCCATGTGGCTCCAATGTGGTACGCCCGTGTGGCGCGTCGCCAATAGAATGGTGGGTTTCCATTAGGATGGAGCCATATGAAAATGGTTCCATACCTAAGGTTGAATAAGTTGTATATAATGACTTAGCCATGCTCCCTTTCCCCACAACTAATGTATACAACTCTACTAAGATAGGTTTGTATGGTGATGTGACCTAAAATATACGCATATATTTTAGGTGAACATTACATGAGCTAGATGAGGCAGGCAACTCTGTTTATCGCCTTTTAGATTTGGACCATTGAGAGCCATCTAATAAAGTATATCAACTTCTAGCGTGCCAAAAATAGACAAAAACAAAAAAATATAATAGAAACAAATTGAAAAACTATTCATGCTCATTGTTAATATGTAACCATAAGAAAGCATATACACTTGTTTCTGAGATTTTTTCAACATTTGCCATTTAGTGTTAACTGCTCCTGACATTAAAAAACCTTGACACTTCGAACAAACACCGAAATGGTCTATTTATAGGTGCTTCTTTGCATATGCAATAAAAGATTGATGCACAATCACTTTTAGAATGTCCAGCAAAAATAGAATAAAAGCTCTAGTGCGTAGATTGCGAACTTTTTTGAACATATAATAATCTCAACAAGCGCCCTATCACCTTACTATCTTCTGTGTACAAGATTTTTGCCAAAGCTTATGCACAAAAGCTTTGGGATATTCTTGCTGATTCCATACCTCTACACAGTCAGAATTTCTGCCACGACGATGCATATTGAACAATGTAGCTGTTGCCTATGAAGGTATTTACTGGGCTCGATTTCAGGGCCATGAAATTGTATATTTGAAGCTGGATTTTGCAAAAGTGGATGACAGTGTCGACTGGGCCTTCTTAGAGAAATGTCTCTTACGCTTTGGTTTTGGTGCACAATTCACAGCTGATGTCATGAGGCTTCATTATTCTGCTCACTCTTCTATTCTCTTCCAAGGGGAACCCTCAGCATTCTTTCAAGTGGGTTATGACATCCGTCATGGCTGCCCATTAGCTCCATTGTTATTTACAGTTGTGGCAGAGGTCCTTGCCCAGGTCTTCTCTCTTGCTGCACAAGAGGGAATCTTGCATGGACTTTTTATAAACAATGGGTCGCAGGAGATCTGTAATCAATATGTGGATGATACTTTCCTTTTTTTGAGGGCAGAATTTGCAGAATGCCGTTTCCTTGTTGGATTCTTTTTCCCTAGCACTGGTATTTTTGTGGGTTGGCAGAAATGCACAGCACTATGGGCATTGGACTCTCCAGTTCAACCATGTGTAACTGCCTATCCATGGAAGATCCTTCCCCATGGTAAAGCGACCAAACTTCTTGGTATCCCTGTAGGTGGTCATATCTCATCAGGAGATGCGTGTGAGGCAGTGATTAAGGGCTTGGAAAAGCACCTTTTCTGGTGGTCCACAGCGAAGCTTTCCATGGCGGGAAGAATCGTTGTGGCTAAGTCAGTTTTAAGTAGCACCCATGTGTATATGGCTTCGTTCATGTTGGCTCCACAGTCAAAGGTACAACTTATTGTCAGGTTGTCAGGAACTTCATCCGGGGGAGGAACAGAGGAGGGTGCTGCTGTCAAAGTCAGTTGGAAAAAGTGCATGCTGCCAAAGCATTTTGGCAGCCTTGGGATGATCAATTTTCTATTGCAGAGCAAGGTGATGATTTCTAAGTTTATTTGGAGAATTTTGAATAATGTGGATGAGTCCCCGGGTTCCCGTCTTGTTTATCAGTCTTTGCAAATGTGCATTTCTTTTGGGTCTCGATCACTGACCCCATACCCTAATGCATCCCCATTTCGTAGAGGATTGCTAGTTGCGTGGGAGATTGTACAATCTTTGTTTCATTTTCACCATCTTGCGAACACTTGCACTACTGCAAGTTGGTGGATTCCATTGGATGGTGGTCCTCTGGTATCTTCAGTCCACCCATTGACGCAGCGTCGATGGAGAGCAGCAGGTGTGTATATGATATCTGATTGGTATAATAATCAAAGGCAGTTGCTGACATAAGAAGGGTTTAGAGCTAAGTTCCTCCTTGTAAGGTGGGATCGAGCGATTTGGCAGAAGGTGGCTTCAATTCTTCCTCCAGTCACACAAGTGGACGACCCCCAGCCTTGGGTAGTTCATGAGCGTGTCAGAGCAGATACGTTGATGAATTCCATGTACAAGGTCTTCTTACTGCAGACGTCTTGCCTCCTTCGTCCAAGTGGCCTTTGGTCATTCCTATGGATCGGCAGAAAGCAGTATGGAAATGGGTATGGGATAAACTACTCCATCCCAAAGTATCTGTTTTATGGTGGCAAGTCATTCATCGTTGTCAGCACGTTAATATTCTGGTGCACAGATTTCGTCCTGAGATATCTCGAACAACGAAAAAGGCATATGTCAATTTTGCACACTCATCATTATTGCACATAATCATTCAAAATCGATGTCATAAATGAAAAAAGGCACATGTCGTGATAATTCACACTATCTTGAACGACGAAAAAGACACATGTCAATTTCGCACACTCATCATTATTGCACATAATATTAAGAATCGATGTTATAAATGAAAAAGACACATGTCATGATTATATTAATGATATTTGATATTTTGTACATGTGGCTTAAAATACGAACACATGGCGGAAGAAAGGCAATGGCATATGTCGATTGTCGAGATAAACTTCGTTACAACGATTGCTTATGAAAGACATGTATATTATATGTGGCTTAGAATGCAAACATGTTGGTGTAAAAATAGCCTTTGATTAGTGACATGTATCGACTATCTAAAGTCGGGAAAGAGAAATGTTTGGGGGAGGGAAGTCGGGGAAAGAGAAATGTTTGTGGTGGCCTTGGCCACCGCGATAAGTTTCTTGTAGAAATATTGAGGTGTCACTTTAATTGATGTAACAATTAACTTCTTGACTTTCTACGAAGCTTCTTTTTCTTTAGTTGCGGGGAATCTTTATAAAATTTTAGAGAATCTAGGGGAATCCTCATACATCTTAGAGAATCTAGAAGAATCTTCATAAAATCTAAGAGAATCTACATAGAATCTTTGAGAATCTAGAGAAATCTTGCGATAATCTTTGTCAATCTAGGGGAATCTCAAGGGAGTTTTGGGGAAGCCATGGGAATGGCAAGAGAATATTTGGAAATCTAAAAAAACCTACATATAATTTTGGGGAACCTATGGGAATTCATCAAAATATCAAAAGGAATTTACATAGAATCTTGGAGAACTTAGATGAATCTTGAGAAAATCTCTCAAAACCCAGGGGAATCTTACCAGCATCTTGGAAAATCTACAGGAATCTTAAAAGAATCTTTGCAAATCTGAAGGAGTTCCCATACAACCATTGAGAATTTGGAGGAATCTTGAAGAAACTACGAGAATCTTTGTACAATCTCAGAGAATTTAGGGGAGCATACATCTGTCCTTAGCGAATATATGGGAACCTTTAGAGAATATTTGGCAATCTTGGGGAATCTAAGGGAATATCCATAAAACCAAGATCCCATTTCGTTTAAGGGCATTCTAATGGAAATTGCTAGAAAGCTAATTGGACGCTCTTACCACATTACCATGAATACATCTAGCTCAACACTTAGAATTGCACAAAGCATCGGCTCCGCTGGCAATAAATTGTTGTATCGATATAATATAGTAGTATTTTGTTGACCAAAGGCATTTAGAGAAAATAAAAAAATACAAGAACTATTTTAGTAAAATATGCAAATATAGTGGCATTTAGGTGAAATTTCCTTGAACTTCTACCTATCTATCTACCATATGTTCAAGATGTGGCATTATGACTATAAACCTGCTAAATTCAAGGCTAAGATCCAAAATCTTAGAGGATCTACTTCCTAGTGGCAGTGGTTTGAATTCGACCATGTCATTAAGAGTGTAACCAACGGCAGTAAAAATTGAAGACCGAATTATTTTTCTTTTCGACCAATAACACACAGGCGGTAAATTCTTGTATTAATATAATATAGTATTTTGTCGACCAAGGAAACAAAATAATAAAAATGCAAGTACTATTTTAAGACAATATGCAAAATATAGTGGCATTTGATTTAGGGTGGCTTCCCATGGGTCGAAATTCCTGAGATTTTCGAGCCATAGAGTCAATCTGGACACCAAACGTGCACCGTTCCTATGAGCACCTAAACCTGATTCTAATTTTCTTGGTTGTTTGGAACAGAAGTGATCGGCAAAGAACAAGCATTTTGACACAAGAGGACAAAAATTGCATACGAGAGTACAAAAATTGTCCCATAAGAAGACAAACCTAGGTGTAGACCTGGGCTTTCAGAAATGGCAATGCAATTCTTGAATTTCAGGTCCCAAACATGAATCCCTCTAGATCAGGCCTTCATGGGAAAGCCAGGCATTTTTTTCTGACCTCCAGAAAACCTGGAGATTTTATGGAAGGGGAAACTTCCCCGAGCAGGAAGTTTCCTAAAAGAAATCCCTGGCGGCGATGCCGAGAGAGGTGGCAGCCCAAGCAGCGCCGCCGCCAGGGATTTCTTCTAGGAAATTTCCTGCGAGCAGAGTTTCCCGCCACAACCTCCAAGACCTGAGAATTTCCCCACGATCGTTTTCTTGCACATGCGAGTGGCCTCAGATCTGAACAAATCGGCCTTCAAGCTTTAGTTTGATCCATCTTCCATTGCATTTGGTGTAGTTTTGGAAGTTCTTGGATATGACGGACATGGACTGCGAAAAATTTCGGAGGCTTCCAACGTGCAAATCATTCTTAGATCGAGCAAATCATCCCTAGATCTGAGCAAATCATTCTAAATGCCGAATACTTGCTACAGATCCGAGCGAACTTATAGATCCAAGCAAAATAGAGTCTCCTTCCTGAATCTTTTTCTGTATTACGGTGCAAACAATTTTGTTAATGGCGGCGCCGCTAAAGCACCGCCCAAACTGTGCACCCAAAAGTTACTTGAAATATAAATAGCCTGAAACCTCGGGAAATTCTCAGGTCTTGAAGGTTACGCCCATGAGAAACTGCCCTTAGGTGAAATTTTTCCGAACTACCTACCTATCTATGTACCATAAGGTTTGCAATAGATCATATGGGTTTTTTTCAATGGTGTATGGGTTTTTTCTTAATGGTGTAGGGTTGGTTTTGATTTTTTTTCTGGGTTAATGGTCCTTTTTTAGCAAAATATGGGCGTCACATGCGTTGCTTTTTGTTGGGCGAAGAGGAGGGTTTCTTGTCCTTATCTGGACGTGAGGCAGGGAGCGATAGCAATGCACTTGTTTGAGGAGGAGAGATGACCTCTATAAGTTTTGGGAGATTGAGAAATTGGTTTGTGCACACTGGTTTGGGTTCGCCGGGGTTCAACTCCCCGGTCAGTATATCTTCTTATACACATTTTTGCGTTTAGAGACGGCCTGGATTCTTGCTTCGCTTTTCTATTTCGAATTTCCTTCCAGATTTGTTTGCAAGTGGCGTTTAGAGACGGCTTCGATTCTTGCTTCACTTTTTCATTTCGAATTTCGTTCCAGATTTGCTTGCATATGATTTTATCTTCCTTCTGCTTCCGGATTTGCTTGCATGTGATTTTGTTCTTCCTTCTGCTTCTTTTGCTTCTTATGATATTCCGATTTTGCACCTTAAATCTGGTGTGGCGGTTTAATTCCAATTCCAGATTGGAGCGGATCTTCAAAGGATTGATTACTTGGTTCATCTATCATCAGATTGAAGATTCCCGTCTATGTTGAAGCTCTACATGGATTTTCGTGCGTTATTTACGTTCTTATTTGAGGCCGGATCAGGCGTCTCTGTGCCTTCTCTGTTTGCCGGCCTCTGTGTGATGTGCCACAATGGGTTCACTGTGGATTATGTTATCCACGTCATCCAATGGTTTTAATTGTATGTAATTTATTTCATCCAATGGTTAACTTTAAAAAACAAAAAAAAGGTTGCACTTAGACGATTAAGGTTGTACCATATAATTTGGTGGCATTTATGACTACAAACTTGCTAAATTCAACGGCCATGATCTAAAACCTGAGAGGACCTGCTTCCGAATGGCAGTGGCTTGGATTCGGCCATGTCATTAAGAATATAACCAACGGCAGTAAAAATAGAAGACCGAATTATTTTCCTTTACAATCAAGAACACAAACTGCCTTCCGGAGTTTAAACCGCCATCGCCAAGCAAGCTGCAGCGCCTTTGGCTATGGCGATAAAGCTGTAGCACCATTATCCAATCCGTTTCTCGAGCTGGGGTCTTGGTTTTTCCCTGCATTGCGAATTTTAGGTTAGCGTTGCCTTTTCGCGTGAACCAAATGGGGAGCCATGGAAAGAGCAGAAGCCCTAGCAGGAGTAGGAGCCCTTCTCCTGGTCGGAAGCGCCATAGAAGCAGAAGCTGGAGCCCAAGCAGAAGCAGAAGCTTTAGCCCTAGGAGCCGGAGCCGGAGCCGCAGTCCTGCAAAAAGACGTGGATATCGCGACAGAAGGAGGAGCTATAGCCGTAGCCCAAGCCCTGCTTACCATCGCCGACATCGTCGCAGCCCAAGTTGGGAAAGGGACTTGAGCCCTCCTCCTTTGTTCCGGCATCGCGGTTACGACAGGCACAACCCTCCATGTAGCCTCCTTGTACGCAACATTTCCAGAGATGCCAGGTAAACATCTTTGTTATGGTGCAAGAAAATTAGGGTTCTTTATGTTGTCCTTTGTACTCTTTTTCTTACCTGCAATAGATAGGACCATCTTTTCAGCCTTTTCAAGTGCTCAATTCCTTGACAATTATGAGTTCTCCCATGTTGCAACTATGGCTTTGATCCCATGGCCATGTTGTGAAAATGTTACAGTCATGGCAGGGATTTTTCTCAAACGTCTTTTGTCAGTTTTTACCATACATGCTCTGGACTATTTTGAAACTATGGCTTTGTTTCCATGCCCATGTCATGCAAATGCTGCAGTCATGGCAGGAATCTTTTTGAATGTAGTATGGATATTAATAAGGAGAATTATGTCAAGTGAGGAAGCCTACATCATGTCTTTCCAACTTGTTTTCCTGGTAACATGATGGTTTTGTTTTTGTTACTTACCATTACATTTTTATTGTTCAGCTTATTTACTAAACTCAAGTGAACAGATTCATGGGTGCTTTGAAATTCCCTAACTGCATTCCATTTAGAGTAGGTGGAAGACTAAGATGAAGTGGATGGCAAGAAAGTGTTGAATTCTTTCATGTAGAAGATAGAAGGGAAAGATGAGGTGGAAGACTGAAGAGTGTTTGTGGTAAGCTGAGTTCGTACAGCTTTTGAAACTGAGATTGGTTGGCTGGCCCCGCTTGATACTTTCCATACTAGTCAACACTCATTGGGGCTTCATATTATATGGCTGCATATTCTTCTCACACTGCCTGTTTTGTGCTATATAGAGTGAATTTCCAGTATCATATAGAGTGAATTTCCAGTATCATGTAATATTTGACTTTAGTGCTGTTTTCTGTTGCATATCAAAGTTGTATTCTGTTGTGGCTTGTAAACATAGGCAACTTTATTGCTTGTTCTGGCATTGAGTTCTTATTATTAGAATCCTTCTGGATAACAGACCTGAGGATATACGTGGTCCGTTTGAACGATTTGGACATGTCAAAGACGTTTATTTACCAAAAGACTATTACACCGGGTAAGTCTTTTTAATGGTTTTTCCACTCTTAATCTATTCTTAAGATGGGCCATTATGCTCATTTGTACTGCGCATTGCAGGGAACCTCGAGGATTTGGTTTTGTGCAGTTCAGGGATCCAAATGATGCTGCAGATGCAAAGTATAATCTTGACAGGACAATTGTTGGAGGTCGTGAAATAACGGTAGTGTTTGCTGAGGAGAACAGGAAAAAACCACAGGAAATGCGGAAGAAACAGCGCTCTAGGCAAGTTGCTCTCAGCATTTTGTTGTCATTGTTAGTTTGGAATTAACTTTCTATTGTGTATATATAGGAGTAGCAGCCTAGGCGGTGGAAGATCCCTTGATAGGCGTAGCCCACCTAGATCGTCTCGTTTAAGATGTAAGCCTTTGCAAATTAATTACGGTCTGTTCATATGGTTAATGGCTTAGCAAGGTGACGTGTTTGTGTACAGCTAATTCTTATTCACGTTCACCATCTCCAAGGCGTTGATCTTGAAAGACTGTTAGTTTTAAAAGGAATATTATTGAAAAGTGACCTCTGTCCTCTTTTATTCAATCTGGATAGAAGCGTCGTATGCAAAGTTAATTTCAGGATTGTGTTGTGAGTAATTTCTTCGGTCTTGGGCTTTCTATGAAATGTTCTAAAAGGAATTATATTCAAGTTTCAATTATGGGAAAGCATTTCAATCGCGTTGGTCTTCTATAGTTAAATCTAAGATTTAATAATCTTAACAAATATTCCATTAGAGGAATGCTAGTCGTAGTGGAGGAGGCCTTTATATGCAAATAATCTTTCCGGCATTTCGTTATTTATAGTCAACAAGGCCATATCTTTGTGCAAACCATTTCCCAAGGATTAGATAAAAAATTGTGTAGGAAGAATATAACGTAGATCAATTTTTATCTGGAGCAAATTTTAAATATTCAAGTTAATGGTGCAACAACTATTCAATATTCAGGTATTGTAGCAAAGAGAATGATGAAAATACTGCTCATATGGTATCAATCATATTACTGTAGCAATAAGAACAGTGTACATTTCTTCACTGAGAGCACATGCAATCACCAAGCAGATGAATCCATTGAATCTAAGCAAGTACAAAGGATTGCTCCTTATGTTAGATATCAGGCAGCATGATTCCCAAAGAATCAATGCCATAAGTTGCACGACGGTTTTGCTCCTTCCTTGTTTTGAATGAATATAACATGACTTAGTACTATTCGATTTCAATCGGGCATTTAAGCCTTTGACCATTGAAACCTATTTGCTGCATTGAAACCTAATATGACCTTGAAGGCTCAAATCTTCAATAATTGTGCATATGTCATATTCATCTAGTTTTAGCACTAGATTGCAAACTTTGTAGATACGCCATTAACTTTTGCCCCTTTTCTATTTTATATGAATATAACATGACTTAGTACTATTCAACCGAGTATTTAAGCCTTCGGACCATTGAAAACTAATAGGACCTTTAAGGCTTAAATCTTCAATCGTCTTGCATGTCATATTTACCTATTTTTAGCACTAAGTTGCAAACTTTGCAGATAAACCATTAAGTTCGGTAGATCCCTTAGAAGTGTAGACTTTGCAGATAAGCCATTAACTTCTGTAGATCCCTTAGAAGTGCAGGTAAGTCATTAATCATGTGGATCACTTAGCAAACACCCACCAACACACCAAATGTAACATTCCTAACCGACATGCCCTTAACCAACTGGGCAATAACATCTAGATGTTTATGTGTAGTCGCTTCCATCCATTTATGTTGGTGTTCCGGGAACTCGATACAAAGATTCACTCGAGCGGTATTCACATATATAATATGAACAAGGCAAAAATGTGTAGACATTTATGAGTAGTCGCTTCCATCCATTTATGTTGGTGTCCCGAGAATGCGACATCAAGATCCACCCGAGCAGTATTCACATATATAATATAAACACAATCCCCCTTCCCCCCCCCCTGCCACCCCCCCCACACCCCCAAATGTAACGTTCCTAACCAACATGCTCTTAACCAACTGGGCAAAACATCTAGATGTTTATGAGTAGTTGCTTCTAGCCATTTATGTCGGTGTCCCAGGAACGCGACATCAAGATCCACTCGAGCAATCTCCCAGGAACGCGACACCAAGATCCACTCGAGCAATCTCCCATGGGTCCGTTACAATCTCTCCCACTAGAATTATGCTCGTCCTTGAGCATCATACTTCTACTCGAGCAATGGGTCTGTTACAATCTCTCTCACTAGAATTATGCTCGTCCTTGAGCATCATACTTCTACTGTGGACACAACCACACTGCACTTTCCCTCCACGGTGGAATTACGTGTCATATGACATCCATGTCATTTATGCCCCCATGGAGACTCGAACTCGAGCCCTACTCTGCTACCAAATATAATGTTCCTAACCGACACGCTCTTAACCAATTGGGCAAAATCGTCTAGACATTTATTACTAGTCGCTTCTATCCATTTATGCTGGTGTCTCAGGAACGTGACAACAAGATCTACTTGAGCGGTCTCCCATGGGTCCGTTGCAACCCACCGCCTTTTTTTTGAAGGCACAATTGACGGGAGTTGCACCTGCCCATGTCTCCCACCTAATCGTATCCAGTGGGTTTTGAACCCTAGTGGAGGTCATCCAGTAGGCACCACCACGATCATTCTCCCTTTATATTAATAAACCCTACAATTTATCATGTTTCTCAAGCAACTGAATTTATTTTCTATCGCAGGCTTTGTCATGATATTTGTCAGATGTTGATCTGTATTCACATATTGTACTTGAGTAATATTTATGTTCATTAGATCTCAAATACAATGTGTTTCTAGCTTTATGTGCTTGGTCCTTTCATGCAAGATAGGGTTTTTAGACATGGCAATATAACTTGTACTACCAGACTGCAATATTAAAGGATCATTTTGCACCATTCTCAATTCACTTACCAATCTTATGCTAAACAGATAACAAGGCTAATGAGTTCTATTCTCACATTTCCAAGATACTGGTCCACCTCCTACATTAAAACTAATCTAGAGATTGATTTTTTTCCATCAAGGTCTCCACCCCAGTCTGAGTCACAAAAAGAATTAAGCTCCAAGTTTTTAAAGTTGAACACTATGATAATTAGCTGTTCCCTTGAAATATCTAAGCACACTTTTTGCAGCTTACTAGTGAGACATACCTGGATTATTATAATATTTACTCAAGATATTCACTGCATATGAATTGTCTGGTCTAATGCAATGAGCTAGATATAACAAGCAACCAACCAGCTCTCGATACGGAAGATCTTGTACTTCAGTTCTTTCTTCTTCTAACCTTGGACAAAGTTCATTAGACAGTTAGTTTCCACCATTGGTTTTTTAGGGTAAGAATTTTTAGATTAATATGAAAAGGGGTACACGACCTTCTTGTGGGCTCCACAGTAGCATCGATCCGAGCCATCGGATCGCCATTCTGGGAAGGGACGAGCTCCTATATAAGGCCTTTTCCTCTTTTGGCTCGGTTATCGGCGTCTTCTCACAGCAGCAGTATACAATGTTTTGAAGAATAGAGAGGGGTAGCCGACCATAGGAACAATATCGGACTACCCCACAAACAGATTTGTGTCTCTTGCGAGTCCCTTCCCAGAATAAGAAGTATACAACGCTCTTGGTCACCAGATAGAAAGAATTGTAGCAATAAATGCACGCAGCCATCAAACTGAAAAGCTACCCAAAGAAAAAGTCCACGTACTATGGTCAAGGATCTCAACCTCTTCTTCATCCTTGCAAAATGATATGCTCCTCAGCATTTTAGTCTTCCAGTACTAGAGGGCGTGGCCTTCTTCCCAGCTATTGTAAGTACTATGGGAAGGTAATAGCACTTGTAGAGTGCAATCAAATTATTCCTCAAGATCCTGAAGAACGCGCCGAAGGAATACCTAGAAGAATAAGATAGGCAAGTCGCTCTAGATTGTATGAGAACGCCTGAAGATCTGTCTTCTTCTCCTACTAGCAGTACTATAGAGGCTGACTTGTTTTTCCAGAGGTACATTCCACTACCAAGAAGCCCAACCCGCAAGATTTTAAGCAGAATAGAACTGTACTAGACAAGATTGCCAACTGTCTTCCCACTAGCAAGGTACTACAGGCAAATCACCAAGAGCTCCCTCCAATACTAGAGCAACCCGCTACTCCACTCTGCAGCTGGGATAGAGAAGGGGAAAAAACCCATAGGCGATACCAAGCAAGCAACACGTAAGACCAAAAAAAGCCATTCTAAGTCCCCTCCTGTCATGGTAATGCTGCAGTGAGTGCAGACACAACTGCAGTGAGTGCGGCCTTCAGGTTGCAATGAGTGCAACAGACCAATCAGGAGACAACATAACCATAACTGCAATGAGTGCAGCACTGGTTCACAGCTGAAGAAATGATAAATGACCTTTCCAGATCTGAAAAATCAAGCTTAAATAGCATCTATGTGCTCTAGCATCAGCCAAGAAAACAAGCTGACTACTAGCCTAGCTCTGCCCAAACATGAAAACACAAATGGCAAATGATTAAAGTAGTTCCCTACCAGATCAAGTGCTGATGCTACAAGAGGGAGTTGGAAATAGCGGCCATATCCCATCCTATCCTCTGCTGCAACTGTCACATTAGAAATGGAGGCAGAGAACTTTACCTTCTGCCATGGCTTCCGGAAGAGGGCAGAAGCAGCAAGGTTGCTCTTCCAGCAATCGCACCTGCATAAGGAGGTAGAGAGCAGTGGTCGGGCGGCTGCCGCCGCCGCCCTATTTAGGGCGCAACACGTTCCGCATTGTTTTACATTCTTCCATATTGAATCTTTTCAGCACCCCTGCAATATTCTAGCCTTAAGAGAGTGTCATAACTTTCCCTTTTTTATCCTTATAGACCTTGATATCTATATAAATTTTTTAACTCCCCCAAATTAGACATCTTGAACTTGTCCTTTAGAATATCCTCGCATTTTTATAGGATGTCCATGTTGCTACTAACCATGATTTTATCATCAACATAGAAAGGAGCATAATAGAATATTAATCCCTCCTTAAACAAATATATGTTGCTATTATCCTTTAGTTTAATAAAACCTTGTTCTTTTAGATATGCATTCATGCAAAGGCACCATTGCCTGGGTGATTGTTTAACCCATAAACTACTCTCTTTAATTTCCATACTTTATCTCCCCCTTGCTCAAAACCAAGTGGCTGCCTCATGTAAATGTTTTTCTCTAGTTTAACATTAAGAAGAGATTAGAATAGAATGATTTTTATCGTCCACGGAGGCCAATTGGCCTATGAGACCCAATGAAGGAGCCCAGGAGGCTTATTAATGTCAGGGTTAAAAAAAAAAACCGTCCTGAAGGGTTTTCAAGGGAAAAATCGTGGCAGTAATAATAATGCTATCAAATTGCACAAATATACATCATCGGGCAAGCTGTGGTCCCTACTCAGTACAATTTCTCTTTTTGCTGGATCAAACATCCTATATGCCATGGAGTCCTCATCATAGCCTACAGGTATGCAATTCTAGTCCTATCATCAAGTTTCAACCTCTGCTTCCTATCTCAAGCAACTATAAGTTTTTAGTTTATCATAATTAGGTTTTGTACCTGGCCAAAGCATCTCAGGTATTGAACCATTAATGCTTATTGATGGCAACATATTTTGTACTTGCACAAGCAGTTCTTGTTGCTTGCTTCCACAAAAACTTAGGCAGTCCTGCATGCGTTAACATTGCCCTAACATCATATAATATGGTCCTATTTTTTCTTTGTGCAACCCCATTTTATTGAGGAGAGAAACCACAAGTCATTCTCTCAATACCTTTTCCTTTGCAATACCTTTTGAATTCTATAGATAGATACTCTCCTTCTCTTTCTGAACGTACACACTTAACTCTTTCTCAAGTTCTATTTATGCGACAAAAGCTTTAAGTGCCTCAAAGGCTTCATCTTTGGATCTCAATCATGATCTCCACATTTTTGTTGCTTGTATGGCAGATCCTTCCATGCCAGATATTTATGTTAAGTAAGATCCCTCTTATGCCTAACCATGAGGATGAGTGGACTTGAAAATGGGGACATTTTACTGGATAAGGATTTGGTACAGCATTGCTCCAGATTCCTGACGTCTGCTCTCCCCTTGCCCCACATTGGGCATTGACGGTGCAAGAGGAACATCTCCATCACATTTGGAACATTTGGGATAAAACTATCATTTCCAATCGGTGCTTCTCTGGCAGATTGATCGCTCGATCAAAGTAAATGTAAAGGTCCACGCATTTAAGCCACGAGTAAGCCTGCAAGTTGTTGCCCAAGAATATTGAACATTGCTTTGTCTTGTATGACCATGTTTATACCACATGGGTATGGATTCAAGCTCGTTTTCAATCGCATCTCAACAGTCAATAAATTCTCCTTGGTTCACTTTCTCGGCGTTGGTGGAGACTTACGAAACTATCATTCCATATTACACAAGTCATTTAGAAAAGACGATAGCACCTACTATTCAAAACCACTCTCCCGACTCTAGATCAAGTACTTAGGGAGATTAAGGAGAGACTATATGATTAGTATTTGGTATCCACATTATCTAAGGATGATAGAGATGAAGTTTGGGGATCTTATCTCCGTCTCATCTAATACTTCTTTAAAAGTATTGTAACCTTTTTGAGTCTTTATTATAAAATGTACGTTCTTTTAGGGGGGGAAAAAAAAAAAACAAAATTATTTCAATGAAACCAAATATTTAGTCAAATTCTAAAAATTGCCTAATTCAACCCCTTTTTTTTATTGAAGATAGGTAGACTTATTAAGAAGTGTCCATCCTATAAGCCAAAGGAGATCAAATTGGCCAAAACAAAAGAAGTTACGTCTGGTCAAGGCTTCCCAAAACAAGTCTAGTGGAAACCAAAAAACCAAAAATCAAGTAAAAGACTGCTGAGAGATAATAACTGAAATGAAATAGTTTTTAAGGACCTTAATCCAGTAGTCTGATGGAGTAGGCATAACCATAACCATTTTACTCTAACTACCTCTTAAGGTATCAAGAGGATCCGGACTTCTGGTGTGGCAATGCAAACAAGGGCAAGTTTTGGACTTGGCAAAATTGTATCTAATAGGAGTATCACTTGCTTGACATATAAATTCCCTTTTCAGGTCGAGTTGGAGGACGTAGGACTGATGGAGTCACAACTCTTATTCGAAGTGTGGCGAGGTCGCCCAGGTCAGGAAATTTGCAGCCCACCTTTTGATCTCCTCGAATTTCTTGTTTGAAAAGGAGATTTGTCTGCTGAGGAGAAAGAATTTCTCTGCAAAAAATTGAGAATCATGAGCAAACGTCATGAATCCAATAAACATTATAATTGACTTGCTTTCCATATTCTCCAAAGGACATTATAAAATTTCCAATGCCTTGGTTGGCTAGGCATGAAAAAATCTTGTTCAGGGCTATTAATAGATAAGTCCATGTTAAGATTGGTCGAACAATTTTCAATGTCCATTGAGGCAAAAAATAGGTCCTAAATAAATGGTCTCCGTTTTCTACGAAAGATAGACATCTCGGACAAATATCACTTGCAGAAAAAAGTAGACTTGTATCTTTGTATCTCTTATTGTTGTTGGCAAGACTCTTATGCCATAGCTGCCAGCTGATAGCCTTGATTTTTAGGTTGATGGGAGACTTCCAAAGATGCTTTATGTTAATTCTGCATCTCTATGCTGATACCTACCATTTAATATGGATTCCTCTAGTTTTCCATTAAAAATTTATAGAATTGCTTTACTTTTAAGATGAAATGACTTTTGTGCTGTCCGGTCAAGGGATTGTTACTCCAAAAGGTCGAAAAAATCCATGGATGGTGTTGTAGACAGTCTTGCTAGCTTGATCTTGATTTATGAGATGCTCAAAAGGAATAGGATTACCCATATTAAATAAATTAGAAATATGGCTTAAACTTTTGCTTTGCCAGAGTTTAGCCTGATCAAAGAAATTCCTCATCAAACAATCTATATTATATGAGTAAGAGAAATACCTTTGTTCCGAAGAATATTTTTCTGACCTGCAACCAAGCATTAATCCATTTCCTGATAAGAGGAGAAGTGTTTGCTGGGATCTTGAAGTCGAGGAAGAGACCACCGGGAAGATACAACTTACCATTCCAGCCAAAAGGTTTGCACTTGAAGATGCAGTGCTTGAGACAGAGTGTTTGATTTCATCATTGATAAATCTGAGAGGTACTTAGCGGCCACTGTGGTGGCATGCTTCTCAATATTAATGATGTTGAAATCTCCCATACTTTTTGGCTTGCAACATTCTTCCATAAAAACTGGAGTCCAATGGGTTTTGTTTTGACTACAAGAAATGAACCTGCCAAGAATGCTCTATTTCCTCTTGTAGACTTTTTTGGCACAACAATGAAGGAAGATTGGTACATATGGGTGGAGGCAATGATAGAATTGGCCAACATAACTCTAACAGATACTTTGAATTTAGAGTGTCAACCCCAGAATAGAATTTCTTAGTGATGATAGACTAGGGATCAATGGCATTGACTCGAATGGCAAAGGGGATGCCTAACATTTTGAAATGAAGAGTATTGTAGGACGGTTCAGCTATTACCCCCACAAATGGAGGGGCCGAAATATTGCACGATAGGAAAGAAAGAAACAAGGGGGGAATGGTGGTGGAAAAAAAAATCCAAAATTTAAAATGATGGAAAAGGGATCAGATAATATTGCGCATTAGTGGACCCATTACTATTGAGGTTTTTCCTCGAAAACCCTTCAGAATGAGGTTGTTTAAATCTAGTAGTAAATGACTTCACTAATGTGGTCCAGGTCAATGGGACTCTATTGCCACTGGACACCACTATTGGGCACCAAGACTACGTTTCACAATAGTAGGAAACGGAGAGGAGCCAAGTGATAGGACAGTGAAGGGAAGCTCCAACTGTCCACCAGGATAGAGCGAGCATAATCTACCGGCTAGTGCTCTATCTCCACAGGATCGGTGCACCAAAAAATTTGAGGATTTCTTTACTTTTAAGATGAAATGACTTTTGTGCTGCCAGGTCAAGGGACTGTTACTCCAAAAGGTCGAAAAGATGTACTCCATGATGGTGTTGTAGACAGTCTTGCTAGTTTGATCCTGATTTATGAGATGCTCAAAAGGAATAAGATTACCCATATTAAATAAATCAGAAATATGGCTCAAACTTTTGCTTTGCCAGAGTTTAGCCCGATCGAAGAAATTCCTCATCAAACAATCTATACTATTTTTGCCCAGCAAATAACAATTTCACAAGATTGTTTGAGTAAGAGAAACACCTCTGTTCCAGAGAACATTTTTCTGACCTGCAACCAAGCATTAATCCCCTTCCTGATAAGAGGAGGTGTATTTGCTGGGATCTTGAAGTCGAGGAAGAGACCATCGGGAAGATGCAACTTACCATTCAAGCCAAAAGGTTTGCACTTGAAGATGCAGTGATTGGGACAGAGTGTTTGATTTCATCATTGATAGCTTTGAGACGTACTTAACGGCCACTATGGTGGCATGCTTCTCAATATTAATGATGCTGAAACCTCCCATACTTTTTGGCTTGCAACAATTTTCTATGAAAACTGGAGTCCAATACGTTTTGTTTTGACTATGAGAAATAAACCTGCCAAGAATGCTCTACTTCGTCTTGTAGACTTTTTTGGCACAACAATGAAGAAAGATTGATACATATGGATGGAGGCAATGATAGAATTGGCCAACATAGCTCTAATAGACTTAGAGAGATGCCTTGAATTTAGAGTGTCAACCTCAGAATAGAATTTCTCGGTGATGATAGACTAGGGATCAACGACATTGACTCGAATGGCAAAGGGGATGCCTAACATTTTGAAATGAAGAGTATTGTAGGATGGTTCAGCTATTACCCCCACAAATGGAGGGGTCAAAATATTGCACGATAGGAAAGAAAAGAAACAAGGGGGAAGTGGTGGTGGAAAAAAAAATCCAAAATTCAGAATGATGGAAAAGGGATCAGATAATATTGCGCATTAATGAGCCCATTACTATTAAGGTTTTTCCTTGAAAACCCTTTGGAATGAGGTTTTTTAATCCTAATAGTAAATGACTTCACTAATGTGGTCCAGGTCAATGGGACTCTATTGCTGCTAGACACCACTATTGGGCACTAAGACTATATTTCACAATAGTAGAAAAAGGAGAGGAGCCAAGTGTTAGGACAATGAAGGGAACCTCCAACTATCCACCAGGATAGAGTGAGTACAACATACTGGCTAGTGCTCCATCTCCACATTCGAGGATTGGTGCACCAAAAAATTTGGGGGTTCATAATTTGAAACGCATGAGATGTGGATCAATAGACCCTGCAAAGCACAGCTCAAAGCTGAAGATAATGATGCTCACATGCCTGGCCAAGGAGCCAAGTAAAACCAGTGTATAAGTATATGCTAAGCTCCATCATAGCTATTAGCTACATTATTTTTGTAATAGAATTTGGTTGCACCAAAGCCACAAAGCGCATCAGGTAACACTTACTGCCTCAACCTCGGAGTCCCAGACTCCCCCACAATGCTAAGAGTCCTAGACTCTTGGGCTGATGCTAAGCAATCCCTGATTGCTTACAAAATATCCAAATTTGGCTGTCCTTGCACCAAATCCTTGTAATCCCAAAAGATAGAGAGCTCCACCTCTGTGAAAACGTCTTCTGTAGGCAAAGCTCCAATCTTGGGTGCTTCAGAGTCCTTAACTCCAGTTGATGCCCAGGAGCTCAAGGATAGGGATCCTTTGGCCTGCAGGAAAGCATGTCCTAGCTCTAGAATCTTGGATTCTTAGGCTGAAATTGGAAATTGACATTTCTGCAAGTCAAATCAAATCCCTGAACTATCGGATCAATGGCCTAAAAGGCCATTCGGTCACCGCCCAAGCATGGAGCATAGCTACCTTGCCTCCTTTTTTGGTTTTACCCAATCGAATGACACCACATCATCCATTAAAAAGAATTACCAATTCCTTGGCTAAGGTTATCTAAAGGTCTTGTCCCTGTTCATGTTTATACATACCTTCCCCCTTCAAATCCTTGGTCCCCAAGAATCATGGGAGTTTTTCCGTATGTGTTCTTCTCATCTAGTCCCTTCCAAAATCTGTTCCCTGGATCAACCCATGACATTTGCCATTCTAGTCCGTTCGAAAACTCATTCCCTAGATCACCCCATGATCGTGGTTTCCTAGATTATTCTTTGCGGACATCCTACTTACCTGATGCAAGCGTACAATTCTTTATTTTAGGTAACTGACCTCATGAACTCTAATAATCCTTCCATGGCCTCCAGGGTATCGAGTCAATTGAGGATTTGCTGCATGTACTCTTCACTCTCCCACGTGGCCTCGGAGAGTGAATGACCTCGCCACAAGATCAAATACCCTGCAATATCTCATATTGTGCAGCCTCCCAATGCAAGTGTCTAGAATTGCCTAGGAGTTACCTAAAAGCTAAGGGCTAGGGATATTGTCACTATCCGTGGACAATATTGCTTTCTTAAGTTGACTTTGTGGAATATAGGATGTACTCCTATTCCATTGACAAGTTTAACTCAACTCTTATACTCTCTTCATTGACCCTTCTTGAGCCCAGCATATTGGGACATCTTTGACTAATGGCCTTAAGGCTCTTACCTTGCCATTAATATCACAATACGTAGTTGGAATCTTGTGTCTATTCACCAACTCCTTGGACTAGAGTGGAAGCCTAGCTTCTACCTTAGTTCACACTGAGTGCGACTAAGTACCTAATTCTAGTTAGGTGAATTCACTAATCACGTGATTCCATATTCTTAATCCTAGATCTAAGAATACCGTGCTACATAAGACACAACTTCTTTATGCTTATAGTCAATATATGGTGGTAATAACCATAAAACCCCCCCCATAGATTTGATTAGAAGCAAGCGTCTATCACCTTGTAATTCACACTCTGGTTTTAATCAGAGGTCTTATTAGTCATATTGCAAGATTAACCCCAGGTTAACTCTTGCATTTCTAGAGACCTTGCTGCATAGTTCACAAATTATGGCTAATTAATTCACTGTTTTCTATGAATTCCAAATGGATTCTTTATCACAACTCCTAGATTTGGTTCTCTTTGCTCCAAGCATTATCAAGAATCCTTATCCAAATCCGGATAAGCCCCTCCTAGTTTTGTCACATCAGAATACCAATAGCATATTCCTTGCAAATGGCATTCTATGGGCAAAACACATTACAATTTCTAATGTGAGTTTTGGCCTTAAAAGGTTCAAAAGTAGCAGGCATGCAGTGCTCAACTTAATCCTAGATTAAGTCAGCTTCATATTATCACGACATCTTGCAAAACCCGGCTACTTACGTACACACTACTTTCTTAATAAGAAGGGGTTGTTTAGACTCTATTCCTTTATGGGCCTTGCCAACTATGTCGTTGTATGCCTGTCCCTGCCAGGACAACGCCATTCCTCTTAGGAAAATTTCCTTCCTAAGTCTAACACCCTACATATGTTGATTATGTGAACTTTTAATTACCAATGTTTTCGGTTCCACATTCATATTCCAACTCGCTAACCATCTTTCATAGATTAGCTTGAGCTAATCCTATCAAGTAATCTACCTTCATCAAACATATCCTAGTCCACTCTGTGGTAAGTTTGATGTCGCTACTTAATCATCGTGTTATTTGGGCCTAGCATGTATGACATGCCCATACTACTTGTGGCCATTTTACATTTGCCCATACTAGTTGCCTTCCATTTTGCTTATTCTTTCTTGAGGCTAGGCTAATCAAGCAATTCTTTGCTTTTAGAAGTGAATTGTAAAGCCATATGCATCCAAGTTACTTAATATTCAGCTTGCATGATATAAGAGTTTAACCACTCCTTAAGAGTGTTGACCGCTCCCTAAGCCCTACTTAATAGGAGTTTTTGACCACTCCCTAGGCCCTGCTTATAAGAGTTTTGACTCACACTCTAAGACCCGCTTGGAGTTTTGACTCCACTTAGAGTGGGAATTAAGCCCTTCTTAGAGTTTGATTCCCTTGGAGTTTTGACTCCGCTCTGTAAGCCCTTCTTAGAGTTTGATTCCAATCTCTAAGCCGTGCTTAGAGTTTTGATCACTTCCTATAGAATTTATGTTTATCATGCAAAAAAGACTATTTCCAGATAGTCAAATTTCCTGGTTAATACTTAAATAATGTACCTATGCTTTTCTTGCAACAATTCTTACAATTGATTGGCCTATTCATTGCCTTCGTTTCTGGTTTGATTCTAATCATGGTGCTCTCCTAGAGACAATACCATTTCTTGGTCCTTAGAATCTTTTCAACCCATAATAGGCCCTTGTTTAGTCCAAGTTGTTAATTTCAAGCCTAGCTCAAAATTAATTCCTGAATCAAGGGTAGGTATAATAATCTACCTTATACTTAATCCTTTTCCTTATACAACTACCCTGTAGTTGTAATGTTTCTGATGAATAGAGTTGCCCAAGGCATACTTATTTCCAATGTATATTGACTACACTCCATTGTTCCCAACACTAGTAGACAATTATGAGAGTCATTTGAGATTATTTTATAACGGCAAACACCCCAGGTAGTTTGCTCCTCTCAACCTTAATAGTTGTTTTACATCCTCCTAGAGGAAACAAATCTTTGCATTCCACAATACATCTAAAATGATCATGGTTACTCATGTTCTATACACTTTCCAAGTCATGCATAGAATGCACATTTGTGTCCAAGCCCTGCTTGGAGTATATTTCATCTTTTCAAAATCCATGTCGAAGTCTAGACTATAGACATTCATTTAACATGTCAGATGTACCTTTATGTCCAACTATGTCCAACTTGGAGTGCGCATTCACCTTCAAGCCCTACTTGAAGTATATTTCACCTTAGCTTATTTTGAGGTGTATATTAACGCCCAATCTCTGTTTGAGGTGCACTAATACTTACTTCCAAACCCGGCTGGAGGTACACATCCCTGGGTGTTTACTTTAAGGTCAGCCTCGTGCATTCCTAGGGCAATACTTAGGTTACATATAGTCATTTGCCCCTTCAAATATTGTTAAAGGTTTCCTGTACTTGATGGCCTAGAGAGTCTACTAAGGAATATCATAACATGAATAGACCCAACCAAATAGTACATTCACCTAGAATTTGTGCTTCTTAGGATCTCCCATGGCAAGAATGTCCCAAAAGCTTCCTTGACATTAAGAATAAAATGCACTGTGATCCCATAGAAGCCTTGCTTCCTATGGTAGTTCACTATCACTGCAGACTCAATATTCTTGAGATCCAAGAATAGTCTGCTCTTGTAGAAACCCAGCTTCTACTCTGCTTATAGCCTATGTAAGCTACACTAGTCTTTACCAAAATCCTTACTTGCAAGTATGAACCAATTACAAGTATTTGGTACATTTAGTTTTCCTAGTGCACTCAGTTACTTCTAGGTGAGACATTGCTTCAAGCAGCATTTTTAAAGGAACTAAAGATAGATCAAATCTATCTACGTCTTGTCTATCATCTTCCACATAAAACAAAGCCCCCTTGGGCCAGATTCAATGCCCAAATTCCCGAAAAGCCATTGCATTGTCTCAATAGGTTTCTCCTGCTCAGAGATGACCCACTATTCCATTACTGAACATCCTGGATGCTAATCAAAATTTTAACCATTCAATATTTTAACCACCGCTGATTGCTCCAGACAATAATATTTGGCAAGACTTGGCCATCCCACTTGCAATTTGCTTATAGGATTTCTTTTGAACTCCTTGATGATATTTTGGCAATGTTAGAGACTTCAATTGCAACATAAAAATCCTCCAACTGCAACAAGAAAATCCTGAGGCAGATCCCTGATCCACCTCTTGATCCATCGCAGTTTCAGATGTCTCCAGCGATGCATCACTACTCGAAATTCCTCGCTGCACTTCTTGCAGCAAGATCTTGACGAACTATTCCGAAACCTACCATGCCCAAAAGATTCTCACTCTGGCTACTCAGGCCATTCCGGCCTAACAGACTACAAAAGAGCCATAGCCATTCCTGCCTAGCAGACTACATAAGAGCCATAGCCATTCTAGATTTTCTTGCTCAGACTTTGCTTCCGAATTTTCTTACTCCAGATTTTTTTGCTCAACATGGCCGCCGAATTTGCCCAGGTTAGCAGAGGTTTCTCCTCTGTTGCGTGCATTTTGGAGCTGCCTGGTCACTTTTCAACAACTATTTTTGTGGGGAATGTTCTTTGATACAGTTCTATGCTCTTGTTCACGAAGATTTCAACAGCGGAAAACCAGAAGAAGAAGAAACAGTTTCAATAGGAAGATTGCCGAAAAAGGTTTTGAAACTATTGAAACTATGCAAGTGTTTTTACACTGTGCAAGTAATTTTGCAGGCATTGCAATGTTTGTAATTTTGTATCCATTGAATCTGAAAGAAACAAGTTTGAGTTTACCAGTTTACTAGTTTCAATTTAAAAATTTGTGTATGTAAGAGTTTTGTGAGAATTTGTCTAGGAAATAGTTAAATATGAAAATTTGTCTAGGTAAATAGTTATAATATGATGGAATTTTAATGGCGCCGCCAACAAGCTAGAAATCCAAAAATTACCTAAAGTAAACAAATACCAAAAGATCCAGGAATTTTAATGAAGTGGCCGTTTACAACATTGAATTCAATTGGCTTGATAGATTATAGATGGAAGAACTAGCCTTTGCTACAGAGATGGGTGCCATCATAGTTCCTGCAGTCACAACTTCTTTGCCATGACCCATGACAATATGAGAGTCCACCGGACATTTAATCCTTCTTTCATCCCAGCCTCTAAGCGCATCAAGTAGTACTTACCACCTCACCCTCGGAGTTCCAGACTCCCCCATTGTGCTAACAGTCCCAAACTCTTGTGTTGATGCTAAGCAATCTTCGATTGCTTACAAAATACCCAAATCTGACTGCCCGTGCATTAAATCCTTGCAATTTCAAAAGATAGAGAGTCTGTACAAATGTCTTTTGTAGGACAAGCTCCCACCTTGGGTGCTTCAGAGTTCCTGACTCATTGATGCCCAGGAGCTCAAGGGTAGAGATCCTCTGAGGGTGCTTTCCCATGAGATTGGCGACCTGAAAATCTGGGTCCAGGTCAAAAACCTGAGCGTTGAGAAATGCTTGATGATTACTTTTGATTCAGGTCAAAAACCTGAGTCTTTGAGGTTGAGGCGCCTACAGGAACTTGCACGCCTTGATCTGGACCTCATGAGAACCTTGAGGTCGGAGGCCCATGGGAAAGCACCCTGAGTATACCTGCAGGAAAGCATGCCCTGGCTTGGGAATCTTGGATTCTTAAATACTCCATCATCTGGCAAATGATGGGCTCCCCTTGGAGCGCAAAGGTCGAAATTGGGAATTGACCCTTTTACAAGTCGAATCAGATCCCTAAAGGATTAGATCGGTGTCATGGGGGACCGTTCGGTCGATGCCTGGGCACGAAGCATAGCTTCGTTGCCTCCTTTTTGGGTTTTACTCAATCAAATGATGCCACATCATCCATTGAAAGGAATTACCAATGAATCGTCTTGCCCGTCTTAATGTTCACGTCTATAACAATTTTCTAGCATTGTATGCTAATAATACCCCCTCGCAAATGCTATACAGGTCCATTGATTCTGGTCTTAGGGATATAAATGCATTCTATTCTATTCTGTTTTATTCTATCTCATAACAGCAATAGTTTGGTTATCCAATTTGAAAGTTATAATTTGCTACATGCCTAACTTGTATTGATCATAAGCCTATCCTTGATATCTAAATTTTTATTCCAACAAATAGCAGTAACCCGGAACGGTTATTAGCAGGCAAGACCCTAATCTCCATATTTGAAAGGGGGTTCTTGCAATTTTCTGACTACAGCCAGAATCATGCAACCTACGCTTCTGGAAAAGTAGAAAATCAGAGTTGAAGGAAGAGAGACAGACCTGCAATTTGTCTCTCTTTTTCGACCAGCAATTTTATAGGCAGAGAAATGCTCCCAAAGACTTCTTCGAATTGGAATCCGCTCGAAACTATTATTGCCTTTAGGCTTCTTTTTTCTGCTTCTTTTTGTTGACTAACAACATTCCCTGGGGAATTTAAATTTTATTGGGCGTATAGAACATATGTGTTCAACTAAAGGAGGTCTTTAGTCATGTAAGTATACTTTCGATTAGGGTCAGCCGGGGGGAGGGGGGGTTCTTTTTATCACTGTTTGGGGTAAGCTATATACTTTAAGGGTTAAACTAGGTTTCAAAGGTCAGTATACAAGGGGCATTTTTGGCCACTCTATAAATGGAAATGGTATATCCCCTTTATTAAAAGTGAATTCCCACGCAACGTTCCAATCTGCTTCATTAAAAATCTCCTCGGTTGTGATGCTGTATTGTTGACCAGAATGAGAGGTACTACTAGAAATAAGATCCGTGGAACTTAAAGGCCATGGTCTTGGATTAAATGCAATTATATCTCCAACATTTTTAAAATTAATATCTGTTAGATTTTTCTCTTCATCCAGGAGGACAAAGTCAAGTTTAAACGAAAAGATAATGGGAATAGAATCAGACTTTATAGAGTTACTATTTTCTAAACCTGTATAGATCACCAAAAGAAGCTTAGATTGATTCTTAAAGGAGCTGATGTTACTACATGCTTCTTGTTGAGGATTAGATTTGACTTCTATCTTAGGAAGCCAGGTCTGTTTAGTTTCAGCCACAACTGATTTTTTTACCTTTTGCAGAGTTAGACCTTGACTTGGAAAAGTTAAGGCTGTTGAATCCGATCCGAATGTCCAAGATCTTAGAGGTTAAAATCTTTACCTGCAAAGAATTAGACCAGCCCGAGGAAATGGTTTTAAAGATGCAAATGGTGGGGAAATTTGTCTATGGAATATTGATATGAAGAACATGACCAAGTTTTCTTTCTATGGTTGAGGTTAGTCCAAAGGGAAGGGGACAGATTAGACATTTGACCAAGGTAATAATAGATTTATTTGAGTGGTCTCTAGGATGAAATCAGGTAACTATAAATATAAACAATGAACTTACCAAGATTTTTAATTCTTTTCTTGAGCAAGTAAGAGGCGGCTAATTTTTTAATTCTTTTCTGAAAGTTTTGGAGTCAAGCTTAAGAATGGAAGATATGGAATAGTTATTAACTTTGATGATCCAATTTTTGACCTCACTTGGTGGAGGGCAAGAGTCAAGGAAATGGAAAATGAGGCCTTTGTCGAGGAAATTGTTGGTAGCAGAAAAGTCGTGGATGTATGAAAGATCCAGAATATTGGGTACTTTTAGAGGCAGAGCTCTTTTGGGATAAAACTATATCAGAATTAGTATCACAAGGAACACTATAGTTTTTCTTTTTCTTAGAATTCTAAAGAGCTTGAGAATAAGAAAATTTATCTTTACCTTATGGGTGAAAGCATGTTAGGGTGAACCACTTTGGAACTTACAAAAGTACCTACACTAGGTAGTTCAGAATTGGGCACTTTCTCTCTTTTTTTTTTCATTAAAACTAAATCAAAATTCAAAATAAAAGTCAATGACGTGTCAATATTTAAAGTTAAGATAGATAATGCTATCGAAGGCCAAAATAAGTACATACTATTCTAAAATATAATACACAGGTATCCAGTACCCAGTGCTAGCTACCTTCTTGGGTGCTTTTGTGGTCTCTAAATGATACTTTTTAAGGCACACCCTATCATGCTTTTATCCTTGTCCACTTTGCCCAGGATAGAGCCCTTGTTATCTTGTCCAGGTGCTGGATTTCATGCAATTTGTCCCTTTTGAGCTAGGAACAATTTGGGCAGGTACAAACGCAGCATCTTCCGGGATGAAAAATCTATTTCTATCAAAGATTTTGTAGCTCCTTGAGCTGGTGAAAAGAAGCTCAATTATCTGATATTTGCATTTTGGATCTTCCAGGATGGCCACAGTATCAACAGTATCAGGCAAGGTACATTCTATATAGTACTTAAATGCCCTGTTACTGTTCCTCATTCTAGAGGGTAAGCTTCATAGTCGCATTTAATTAAAGTGGATCACATTCTGATGTTTGGGACTTACGCAGGAAAATGGGACACATTAAATTTTTGTGCGTTTTCTATTCTATTCTATTCTCTTAGATTTTTTCATGATACAACAAAAACTTGTTCATGATATTTTTGTCAAAATATAATAGAATAGAATAGAATAGAATAGGGTTTTTATCATCCACGGAGACCAATTGGCCTATGGGACCTAAACAGGAGACGCATCAAGCATATTACTGTTCGGGTTAAATCCCCCCTCCCCCCTGCGCCCCGAAGGGTTGTTTGGGGAAAAAACCGTGACAGGAATAGGTTTGTTGTCAAACTGTACAAATACAAATACAAATCTATATCATAGGGGAAAGAAATATGTACACTTATCAAGTAAGTACCTGAGGATCGAGCTGATCTCGGCGATCCATGATCTCTTGAAGGTATGATCCCAACCTCCATACCGAGCTCGTGCTCAGCATATCATGCAGGGGCTGACCAGGACGAACCAGCTCAGCATAGCGTATCCGAATGTCATCATATGCCGAACAACTCTGAAGGGTGTCGCATTCGTCTTCCATAGCTCCAACCTAGCAGCGTTGACAAAGCCTCTCCTGACACGGCTCCCAATCGATCTCTCCATCTCAATCCAGAGATGGTGTGCACTTGTGCGAATAGAGGCAATGGATCTGTGTTTTTTCATGGGTGGATGAGTGTGCAGGTAGCATTGCGGGCCCCGCCCCAACATGGGTTTTATGTGGCGTTGATAATGTGTCATCTTGACCTGTTCAAGGGTGCTAGCATCCCACAGCTTGCTGAGGAAGCATGTGTCAAGGTATTGTCTGAGACTGTGGCGATCTGCCTCCGTTTGCACTCAGACGCACCTGTGCTCTTGCACATTCTATCTGGCCAGCCAAATGGGGCATATATTGAGGAGGGAAGGGGGAAAGTGTAAGGGGCATGAGCAAAGTAACCTTCAAAAGAGCAAAGGGAAAGGGGCAGGGGCATAGAGGAGGGACAAATGGGGAGGGTTATGGGCAGAGCTTGCCGAAATATTCAACATATCTTTTGAGCAGATAGATATTGCAAAGGACATTATATACTTCTGAACTTGCTTTAGAATATGCTCAAACAATATATTTTCTAGGATATAAAACAGATATTCGAGGCAGAATGGCAAAAGACATCCAATGTTTCATAGTCTTGCTTTGAAACTCGCCAACAACAAAAAAAATGTGCCGATTTACCTTGTAAATCCAAGGAAATAGCCATCTACTGCTCAAGATAGGCCAACCTACTAGAAGGGCACAGATCGATCTAAAGATCAAATGCCAAGTCTCTGGTTTGCTCATGGTACAGCTTTTTTGCCTGCGAACCCTAAGAGCTTTTTGTTGCATATAAGCTTCACTTTATCTCTGGTATTCTATAAATGGTCTACAACCCAATACCACGAATTCTAAATGTTAGTTTGAAGACAAGACCAAGTAAAAGGTTAACCACCATATCTGTCGTCCATCAACAGATTCTATATCACATGTATGAGATCTTAGTAATTGAGAAAATCTCTCATATTTACCATGTGATAGCTCCCATTCAAGAAAGAAACGTAATCAATCATCTTCTTTTTCTGCTTCTTTTTTTGCTCGAAACTATTGTTGCCTTTAGTCCTTTTTTTCTGTTTCGTTTTGTTGACTATCAACATTCCCTGAGAAATTTACATTTTGTTGGGCATATAGAACATATATGTTCAACTATAGAGGGTCTTTTGACCATGTTACGTAGGTATGCTTACCATTAGGGGAGTCGTTTCATCACTGTTTGGGGTAAACTATATACTTTAAAGGTTAAACTTGGTATTAAGGGTCAGTATACAAGGGGCGTTTTTGGTCACCCTATGAATGTAGATGGTATCTTCCCTTTATCATAAGTGAATCCCCATGGCAACATTCCAATCTGCTTCATTGAAAATATCGGTTGTGATGTTGTGTTGTTGACCAGAATGAGAGGTACCGCCTGAAATAAGATCCATGAACTTAAAGGCTATGGTCTTGGATTAAACGCAATTATATCTCCAACATTTTTAGAATTAGTATCTGCTAGATTTTTGTCTTCGTCCAGGAGCACAAAGTCAAGTTTAAAAGAAAAGATAATGGGAACAGAATCAAACCCGGGGGATTCACCTTTCATTAGCGTATAACCTATGAGAGTTCAACGGAGGGGTGTTTTTTGGACCATTTGCGTACGTATACTTAGGGGTTAGGGGTGTTTTTTTAGGCACTGATCTAGAGCAATATCTATACACATAGGGGTCAAATTGCCTTTTAAAAATGTGTATACAAGGGGGGTTTTTTGCTACCCTCCGAACGCAGATGCCATACCCCCTTTATGTATAAGTGCATCCTTTGGGAATCAGACCCTATAGAGTTACTATTTTCTAAACCTGTATAGATCACCAAAAGAAGCTCAGATAGATTCTTGAAGGAACTGATGTTACTACATTCTCCTTCTTGAGGATTAGATTTGACTTCTATCTTAGGGAGCCAAGTCTATTTAGTCTCAACCATAACTGATTTTTGACCTTTTGCAGAGTCAGACCTTGGCTTGAAAAAGGGAAGGTTGTTGAATCCGATCTGAATGTCCAAGATCTTAAAGCTTGAAATCTTTGCCTGAGAAGAGTAAGACCAGTCCGAGGAAATGGTTTTAGAGATGCAAATGGTAGGGAAATCTCTATGTGGAATATTGATATGAAGAACATGACCAAGTTTGCTTTCTATGGCTGACAACTGGTTATGAATCCAAAGGGAAGGGGACTAAAGGGAAGGGGACTAAATCCATGTTAGAGGGAGGGCGCTCGTGACGATGGCGCTTAGGGCTGCCGGCATTTTTCCTTGTAACTTGAGCATCTGAACTCCGTTTTCGATGATCTTTAGTTCGTTGGAAAGCTTGTTCCGAGAGCTCTCCATCAACATCAATTTTGTTAGGGTTTGATACCAGTTTAGGGGCCGGATTTGGGTCTGTTTGATTTCGGCCACTTATAGTAGGGATGGGGAAGACAGATATGGTTCCAACATCCAAGGCGGCGACAAAACGGCGTGAGTCTATCACCAATTTGGTGATACATGATCCCCCAGTTGCTGCACAAAAAGAGGTAAATAATTCAGTTGAAAGTTCTTTGCCTTCGATGCTGGCTACTCCAGTGGTTCTTGAAGAAAGGGATTTTCCTCCCTTGGAAGGCGCTGCGAGTAAGGGAGCAGAAGTTAATGGGAATTTGCATCCACCAGCTACAGATTCCAGTCCTAATGTAGTTCCTCAGCCTCAGGCAAATTATAGTGCTTGGAAATCATCCGATTCAGTTACAAAAGTTTCATATCAAAGATTTAGCGATTGACTTTGTAAGGATATATCTAGTGCATCTAGAAAGGCAAGGGTAGCAGCTGCTTTACAGGTATTGTCTGAAGGAAGTAAGGATGAGTTGTCGGCAATCTTGGACACATTAAAAGCCCGACAGATTCAACTTCAACAACAATTGCCTCCAGATGACATATTTTACCAGTCTGACTGTCAGAATGTGGTTCAAGCTTCTGGTATTCCTGTGGTTGAGGTGGACCATCAAGCTCATATTAAGTGTGCTGAGAACAGTGATGACTTTATCATCCTCTAGCTGCTTCTAAACTATAGAAATGGTGGCGATTGTTTCCTATTTTTCCAACATTTTTATAGAAACGAATTTAGTAGAATTGGATGTTTTACCATAAAATTGAGATTTTTACTGTAAAATGTCTATTAATTTGGCGAATTTACTATAATTGGGATGCAATATTATCAAATTTTGGCAATGTTATGAATTTCTTTAACGTACGTATCCTAGTAAACCATCGAACCCAGATTTTAAAAAATGGTAAAATATAGCAACTTTACGAAGTTTCACACCTTAAAGTCATCACTGGCTGAGAACTTATCTTCCTGTGCAGTTCTTGGGTATTTCACTGGTGGCTATTTAGATTTTTCACGGTTCCGTGTTTGGTTATCTCGGCTTCTGAGACGCCTTCAACTTCCTCCTTTCCAGTCCATCAAGTTGTTGGCAAAAAACTTTGTTCTCATTATGTTTGAAAGTAGTGATGCAGTGGACTCTTTGGTATCACGAGGGATTGATCCACTTGGTGGAGAATATATAATGTACCAGTATTACTCTCCTGGCTTTACACCAGATACAGATGCCTTGCTGGTTCTCGTTACCTAATTTTCCTCCTAATCTAATGGCTCATCAATTTCTAGTTGCAATTGCAACGGGACTTGGGGTTCATATCTCACACTCCATCATGAATGGTCCAAGGATTTGTGTTTCTATGCCTGTGGACTCGCCTTTACCAGATTGTCTAGTTGTGAAGAGCGGGCCTTGGTATAAGAAGTTGGTTTGAATGGTCCAGAATTAGCCCGTTTGTTTCCTGATAAGGAGGCTTTTGCTAGCTTTCGTCGAGGTACTCGTGCATCTCAGGCATCTGTTCAACATTCTTCTCAGGATCAAAGCTCCTATTGTTATTTCTTCATCTATTCATGATCAAACTTTGCCAGTTGTCTTGCATTCCTCGGCTATGGATGATGCTCTACACACAGTTTCAATGGTGTCATCCTTAGCAACGTCTGCTGCAGCTATAATTCCTACCACTCTCCTCGTTGTTGCTTCTGCTTCTCATGCTTCTGAGGTTGTTATGGCTGATGGTCCTAATCTTCAGTGCGCTAAAGAGTCATGGCAACAGGTCAATTGGAAGAAGGCAGCGAGGAAGAAGTCTGTTATGTCATCTCACGAGGCTATCCTGCCTCGTTCTATTCAGTGGCATGATAACTTGATGTCTGTTGATGATCATCTCGATGTCGCAGAACATCTTGATTGTGATGAGGCCATTAAACGCCTCAAGGTGGCACAAGGAGTATGATTATGTACTGTGTATGGGTGGTTTTGCTTAATGGACCATCTCGCCCTCTAGGTTTTGAGTCCCATGTCACAGGTCCCTTGTATGTATCTTGATATTCCTTGATAATAGATTGTCGTCCTTCAAAAAAAAAATGAATCCAAAGGGAAGGGGACAAATTAGGACATTTGACCAAGGTAATACTAGATTTATTCGAATGGTCTCTAGGATGAAATCAGGGAACTATTTCATAAATATAAATAATATGCTGGCCAAGATTTTTTATTCTTTTCTTGAGCAAGTAAGAGGCAGCTAATTTATCCATGCAGATGACTTGAAAGTTTTGGGGTCAAACTTAAGAATGGAAGAAATGGAATAGTTATTAACTTTGGTGATCCATTTTCGACCTCACTTAGGGCAGGGCGAGAGCATGATATTTTTGTCAAAATATTTACAAAGAACATGCTAAGAAACTTTACAAATTTTACAAATGACATGTTGATGTATAGACACGTTGAGAGGGGAAGAAGGGAGGCGCAAATGGGGCACATGTTGAGGAGGGAGGGGGGAAACCATCGCGGTAAATCTCGGACGTGGGCATGTTATAGCCAGGCTTAAATGGCAAACAATCCGCTAAGTCCACAAAAACGCCATGTAATTTTTTTTTGGCATGGCTATAATGTACGTTTTAGTCCACTTGCATCTGTTTTGGAAAGAAAGCTACCGTTCTCGACTAGCTAATCGAGAAAGGCCCTCAGACCTGTCTTTTTCATCTGAATTGGCTTTCTCGGCTTGCAAGTCAAAAGGCCTGCAAACCTGCCTTCTTCACTTTGAGATGCCTTTCTCCACTTGCCAGTCGAAAAAGGCCCTCTGACAAGCCTTTGTTACTTAGAGCTGCCTTTCTCGACTTGCGAGCCGAGAAAGGCCTCAGACCTGTGTTTTCACTATGAGCTGCCTTACTTTGAAGTCGAAGAAAGCCCTTAGAACTGCAACAAAGGCTCTCAAAACTGTGTTTTTCATTCTGCGCTGTCTTTCTCGACTTGTGAGTCGAGAAAGGCCCTCAAACCTGCGTTTTTCATTCTGAACTGCCTTTCTCAACTCGAGAATCGAGAAAGGCTCCCTGCATTTTTCAAAATTAGCCTTTAGAACTGGTTTTCAATTTAATTTTCTTGTTTGTGGCATCACTCGACTAACTGGATTCTGTCTTTTGCAGTCCTTATCCCGACCAGATAATGCATGCTGAGGAGTAATGGAAAGACCCCTTCATTGAAGAAAGGAGATGACACGAGGATGATGACATTGGTTGGATAGCCCATAAAGCACCTCCTCATAGAGATTTCTATCGTCTTCAAGTTGCTCCCGTGGCTTGGAACAGGTCAGAGGGTCCACATGTTGTTCCCATTAGGTGGTCCACGTGTGAAAAGGGTATACATGTGGTCTCTTTGTCCATGTAAAAATAAATTGTAATTATATCATTTATGAATAAAAAAATCATTTAATACTAGCACTTTGGTTGTATGGAGAAAGTAAACTTTTTCATTACTTTTAGATATGTTTTCTAGTTTCTGGACTCGTCATCCGAGAAATGGAGGCCATTTTTATTCCTTAAGTTTTTTATTAACACAAGAAATAAATCTTCTTTTCAGACAATAATGGGGCTTAAAACGGTTCGCACGTCCTTTTGAATTGAAATTATAGGGTTCCAAAAAATAGTGGGCATGTGACCCACTTTAATTAAATGCGACTTTTCAACCCATTTATCCACCAACTTGAAGGAAACCTTGCTCCAATCAACCAGGGAACAGAGTAGCTTTTGTTGGCCCTGAGCTTAAGCTCATCAATTATGGTTCAGTAAGCCCCATTTTCAAGCCACAACAGTTCTGAGATGGCTTGTCTTGACTCCCATTTTAGTGGTGAGGAGATCAATATGATGGATAGAGTCCAAGGTGTTCATAGCAAACCGTTTATCATCAGACTTGCCGGATTGGAAGTCTAGCTCATTTTTGCTTTGTTGTTCCAGGGCTAAAAAGACCTCTCCATCTTTCATAAGTCCTAACGATTGTTGCTACTCTTTGTTGTCTTCAATGGCCTGAAATATGCCTTTAGATCCTTGATTTGGGCCCATTTTCTGTCGTTCTTCTCTACCAACTTTAGGATGTACCGAACACCAACATCTTAACCCAATTTTAAATCAGTTCCACACCAAATTCTTCAGGAATGTCCAAATGGAAGAGGTTTCTTTCAAATCTATTATCAAGAACCAAATATCCTTGAGAGTTGTGAGCAGTGACTCTTAGGGAACCGATGCCGTCACAACAAAGGATACAAAAAGAAAATTCCATTGAGAGCCAAAAACCTATTCTAAATTGTGAATCATGCGCTAATCTAATTCAAATAAAAAGTTTGACCACAGCCTAGGTCGAGAAAGGCATTTCAATACATCTGGAAACTACCACTTCCATGGTTCTCTCTTCATTTTTTAACCTTCTAGTGGGTTATTTTAGTGTGCCATTGCAGAACCTAATCTGGCTATAACCTACACTCAAGCTCTGCCAGCGCAGAATGAAAAAAAATGGGAAGAAAGTCATCATTGCCCTAAATTCATTGCCCTAGATGTGGAACGAGGTAGAAGCATGTAGCATCTAGCAAACACAATTATATATTTAAGAAGGGCAAACTTTTATTCGTTGTTTCTAATTGACCTAGTTAAGACGTTTCTTAAACACGTTCAAGCTTTTGACAACTGCGACTACTTTACCCCACTTGCCTATCAACTTCAGTATACTCGAGAGAGTTCCAAGTAATTACAGTGACAAGACAGCTACGCTCACAGAAGGAAAAGTGATACAAATCTGTTAAAATTGATAGGTATACATTCATCACCTGAGATCACCTCTTCCAAATGACTTCAGCCATTTTCTTTGAGAGAATGAAACAAAGAGATGTTCGGCATCAAAAAATATGTTACAAAGAGTCTTCTAAATCTTGTGCCATAACAACAGTCCCGCGCGTCTTATTCATGTTGAACATAATTAAGTTCCTAGAGCTTTCTCCTCCTATATGCGGTCATGGTTTTGCTTACAGCTCAACAGTCATGTCCAGAAAAAATTGAGGACATGACTGCATTTATAATTACTGACTTCGTGGCCTCTGTCAAAAGTCAATTAAAAAAATAAGGAGACCTCAAAATTTCATCTAGAATAAGATCACCTCGTGTTGGCACGGGTGGAAACCTTAAGTGGGGAAGCCGCTTTTGAAAATTCTCAAGCAACTGCAGCACAAATGCGAAATATAAAGATCACAGAGCATCACATTTGAAGAACATGAAAATAAACGCCAATTCTTACATTTTCAAGTATTGGTTGGCTATAAAGCTCCACAAACTTTTCCCTCAATATAACATTAAGCTTTTCAACATCACCAGCATGTGTCCAAAACGAATCATGCACTCCTGTGACCAATAGCAGCATAAGACAAATAATCACCTTCATGATTGCTTAGTTATGTTGTCATCTAAACCCACCTGCAAATGCAAGTCCTGCATTTTTGCAAGCAACCGCTGTCATCATCATATGAGATCCGTCTAAAGAGTGGACGAAATTTGGTGGAAATGCAGTTCGTTGCCTCTGAACCATGACCTGGGATATCCACAACGTTTTTAAAAGAGTTAATAAAAAGCTCCAGAATCCTGAAAGGTGATTAAGAAGCTTACTGGCATTTCACTGTCCCTCCTTAGTGCAAGAGTTTGAAGAGATGTTCTCACCTGAAATGGTAGTTCTTTCTAAGAAACCATTCTTCTTCAGAAAGTGCAAACAAAAAAAAATTAACCTACCATATGCCTTCCAGGCCTCCGGTATGGTTGCACAACTGGTAAACCCAATGGAGTAAGCCATCTCACTGCTTCACCATCTGAAGCTATTATCTATAATACATGATATTATATTGCATATAAAATTTTGTTTCTAATAACAAAACCAGCAAAATTTAGCATTCCAATTTCCCACCTGAGCACAATCACCCAACCACTTCATTATGCACCTTGCTTCCTTGAACATCTCGCCAAGAGCATCAAGTGTTATCTGCAACCATTCAAAATTACATCAGATCATAAAATGGATTAGCACTACTGCCATCAAGATTTTGGACTGTCCCAAAAGCTTGACACTCCATTTGTTCAACAAGGTATGACTTCATTATCAACAAAAGCTTCAATTTTGTGTGAAAGTTATCGACAGCATGAGCATACCATATTGTTATAATATCAGCTTGACAAAAAAGATTTGGAAATCCCACCTTTGCAGCATAACATGCAGCGCGATACAAATCCACATCATCTGCTATGCAGCCCTTTTCTTTCAGCCTGTTCATTATTTGGGCCCGTGCTCCAGCAAATGTTACTCCATACACAGATGTCATAACCGTCTGCTTCACAAGCTTGCGGTCAACCTGTGTCATTTAGATAACACATGACACTTTTTAAACTTCATTTTCAGATCCTTGAAGATTCTGTAAATAGCTAGCTTTTCCCCCACCTGACCGAGCAGAAGTTTAGCATTTGCTGCATTTGAGCTTGTTGATGGGTCTTTAGCTGCTTCCTTCTCAACAATAGCACGGACCCTGTAATAGCAGTAAGTGAACACCAAAAAACATCGAGTTTTCATTTGACTTTTTAGACTAAAAAGATATGTGATAAATACTGCTCGAATGGTTTCTTCTAAGCAGACTTTAAAAGTTCATATACTACTGTGCTCACCTCGTAGCAATTCCGGAATAGACATCAGCCGGTGCATCTCCAGCAATCAGATTAACAGATTGAGCTCCCAACTACAAATGCATTGGCACTACGAACCTCAATACACAAACTTAGAAGACAGATGCAGAATGGTGAGAGGCAGAATTGAGTGCTGCGTAATAAAGCTGCTTACCATCCATGAACAAATATATTAAGATAGTTCTAAAATTACGTAACCCGAACAATATACGGTGAAAATACATCTCATAATACTCTGGTTTGAAGTTGCAGAGAGTCTGTGAAACCACTCCATCATAACTCACATTAAAATTGGTGGAGGTTCATTTTCTGGGAAATCAGAATGGATGCAGCATGTACATGTGTGTAGTGGAGGTAGCAGAATTATATTTAACAAGTAAAATAGATGCAAAACATGCCATATATAAGTATACTAAGGCAAAAGCCATACCTGGTCTCTTCCCAATGCTGCATAGTGCTGCAAGCCATTGCACGACCCATCCTGAAAGAGAACATAAGGACATTATAAAATGCCATCTGCAGTACATGTTCTTTTATATTAGAGAATGACAAGATAGACCCTTAGAAATGGGTCATACATTCTGTTAACCTGCTCTCCCATTCCGTTTGACAACTTCAATTCCAATCTCTGCCCTACAAAATAGTCTAAGCTAAGCCCAAATCTTCTATAATAAGTCGCCTTAACCATCAGGTTTTGATGTTTATCAGCAGCCCTGCAACCCATGTCCGCTGGATTGCAGGGTGAATTGATGGAAACTCCTGACACTGTTTAACTGCATAATAAACAATCCTGAAGCTGCCTAAATCTCATGCAATTACTCAGATAGACTTTTAATCTGCTGTAGCCAGGCTGAGAAGAAAGGTCTTGATGCCGCCTTCATTTGTTTTCAGAGGGATAACTGACTCCACTTCCTTGCTATCCTCATTTCTTTCTTTACTATTTTTCAAACGTATAAAAAATTGTAACTTTCATTTACAGCATGACCACATCCGGAAATTTACCTGATGAACTGGAATGTGGGAAATGAAGCCTTCAACATCGCCAGATTTAATTGCTGCCGACAATTCAAGACAAGTTGCCAAGCATTGGAATGGGTCTTCTGCTCTCAACCACCAACGGTCACCCTTTAATGGATTTGCAGCAGAATCAAAAACTTTCTCCATGTTATCCTCAACATAAGCAACACGACCTTCAAAAGACATCTTATCTACACCATTGCCATAAAGGTTTGCAAGGTGGATTTTCAACCAACGCAGTCCATTGGAACCTAAAGGACGACCCTCAGCAAACTGCAGCATCCCTCGACAAAGATCAGAACCCAAATGATTAAGATGGGGATGCATTGGATAAGCACGGCCACGGAAGTCGAGATTGTGAGGATAGTAGAAGAGCTCCTCAACTTTCATCTTTCGCGCTACCTGCAAGTCCAGTATGTCAGTAATAATAAAAGGAGTAATTCTTGGATCCTCTCATTGCTATTTTTATGCAAAGGGAAAACTGGAAACTACTTTAATAAAAACACTGCAGAGAAGATTATTGCTCACTTGAATTAATGATTATCACTAACAAAGCAGTTTAATTGATCCCATTGCCCAGGTGTATAATAAATGGATTCATGTGGATGATAAGAAGAGGAGCCATCCTTTTGGTGTTCATGATGATAATGGATTGAGGCAACAAGGTAGGCAAAGCAAAAGCTGGTGCTGAAAAAAGATCGAGGACTATATCTGCAGAGACTGCATAAGTGTTAGCAAATGACACATGTCACGTGACACTATTCATAGATGACTAGGCATGCCACCTAGGTGTTGCTGACATGGCTCTCCTATAAAGCCACAGTCACGCTTTAGTGTTCTTCATTCAGAGTTCACTCACTAGACTAGCTAGATCGTCTATCTCATTTTATCCTTGCATAGTCGTCTTCATCCTATTCATATCCAGTCATATCTTCATGGTATCAGAGCTTAATGCAAGGAGGAAATTGAGTGCCGAATCTTAAGCAGGTGGGATCAGAACGACTTCTCTTTTTTCAGGTCTGATCAGGAGGAATTCGAATCGATTCAAATTCGAATTTGAATCGTTGGTTGAAATCGTTGGCTGAAATAAAATTTCGTCAATTTTTAGGGCAACTTTTAGGGCTGGATGTGATACACGTCACTAGAATATTCCTTAGCTTGCCAGATTCTCTCCTTTTTTTGACGTTTGGTCAAAACTACGTGAAGAACACCCGATGACAATTCTTTGATAATCCTTTCTCCCTCAATCCGTGCCTCCTTCTTGGCTCTGTTCAATTTGAACTGTTCGGATCTGCATTCTTTTCACCACAAATGGCTACAGATGCCAATTGAAAATATTTTATTCACCCTGTGTTAGATATTGACAATTATTTCACATGCCGAGATGCCTTTGAAACCAATCTTAATTTGAGAGGTTTGAGAGCTGTTTTTCAACCCAAATGGAACCCTACTTCACCTGATGATTTGGAAAAGGATTTCATGGCTTTGAATCATCTCATGAATCATCTCAAAGCATGTATTTGTCCAGATTTTCAGAGAGATATTCGAGGGTATACAACTTTTACCCCAGCATTTGAGTTTTTGCATAAGAATTGCATTCAGGCAGGTGAAGGTCAGCAACTTGGTATTCAAAGCCAAATGGATAATCTCAGGTTGGAAACTGCACTAATATGCGAGATTATCTGCAACAATTGAAAGCATTGAAGGAAAAATTGCTTGCTGCAGGCGGTACTGTATCAGATTTGTCTCTCATCCAGTATGCTCTCAAAGGTCTGCCTCGTGAGTATCAAAGTGTCTCTGATTATTACAAGCTCCAAGATAAGATCTCTTTCAATCAACTTCAGCTCAAATTTGTAGATGCTGAACAAGGTCATAAAAGATATGATCAAATGGAAGCTAGTTTCTATTCTAGAACTAGGCTTTCTTCACCTCCTGTTACTCCTTTAGTTGTTGCATCTGGATCTACTTCTTCTTCCCCTTCCCATGAGTCTGTTGAGGAAGCTAAATCAGGCTCCAAATCTGGATCTAAGCAACCCTTCACTGTGGTAAAAAGGGTCATGTTAAGCGTGATTGCAGAAAGCTTCTAAAAGATATGGCCGAATTTCTAAAACACAAGGAGGCCAAACCAAAAGGTGCAGATTCAACTATTTCAAGTGCAGTAAATGCTCATGTTTCCCATGTTGATTTGGAGGAGGCAGAATTACAGTTCCTCAATGTCGCTGCAGAGAATCTACAGCCACATACTTGGCTTGTGGATTCCGGGGCCACCAAGCATTTGGCAGGCCAGTCGAATGATTTCCCAACTCTTCATTCGTATGACAAAACAGTGGTAAAAATGGCCGATGGAAATATTGCTAAATCTACTGCAAAAGGTGATGTATCTATTCCTACCAAACACTAAACACTGTCTTTCTCTCAAAATTAAAGACGTCATTCTAGTTCCTGGATTACTTGTGAACTTACTTAGTGTAAGTGAGTTTGATCGAAAGACGGGCTATTCAGTGCTATTCTCGGATGGGTAAGTTCACATTCTTCATACAAATCCTTTGGACTTTGTTGATCTTCAACTTTTGGGCCCTATAGCCAATGGTCATTTAAATGAGGAAGGCTTGTATACTTTGGATTCTACTTCACAACAAAAAGGAGTATCATGTGAATCATCACTTGCTGTTGTTGCTGTTCCAAGAACACACGAATCATTATGGCATGCAAGATTCGGACATATTCATCTTCCAGCTCTAGTTTCAGCCTCAAAATTGAATATGGTTCAAGGCATGCCTACACTTACTACCAAGGACTTGAAATGTGCTGCATGTAGTCTTGGAAAGCAAGTACAAGCATCTTATCCATCACAAGCTGAGTTTCGAGCCCAACAACCATTGGAACTGCTGCATACAGACATATGTCATCTCCCTCTCGAATCACTCTATCCTTGCATAGTCGTCTTCATCCTATTCATATCCAGTCATATCTTCAATAAGGAACCAGCAAGTGGACAGGCAAAGTCAAATTATAAGCCTATTTATATGCAACTCAGATTATGTTATTCGCTTTGCCTTCCCAAGGGCCCAGCCTCTTGGCTGGTGCCGGGCAGAATTAAAAGTTAAGAGAAGTCAGGTTCCCAGGACATGATTAATCACCGTAAGTTTCAGCTCAATATCACAACGTTGTGAGTGGCGCTCTGCATTAATCCGCCTTGCTTTAGCTGCGGCTCTCCTCCACTTTGTGAACTCATCCTTATCATCTGTCTCAGGCTTAAGGGGGGCTTCAACCTAAAACGAGTAACATCACTTATTAGTACTTACTAAAATAGGCGGTTTCATTCGTATAATGTTCCTAAATAGCTGGTACAAACACTAAAGGTCGAGTAATGTACATTATCATGATCCACCAAATCACCCAAGCGGCCTCCTTCACTCCAGATTTTCTCCACAACATCTAGAACTGGAGTGTTTATTTTCCAGGATGTATTGCCAAGTGTATCAAGTGCCTTAAGTCACCAGTATAATGCATAAGACATAACATCGTATCTGTAACAATGATCTAATTAACATTTTATTCTTACTTGAAATACTTGTAGGAAATTTTTCCTTGGAGTTGTTCGGACAGCTTCTTTCTGCTGTCTTGCTCCATGAGTGCGCATAATAGTAGAACGCAAATATAAATGTCCTCCATTATTGTACCTGAAAAACAGTGTAAAATAGCCATAGTGTTCTTAACATGCTGCAGTGTGTAAAACCTTGTGAAAGATCAATTAGGATACACACTTTCAGTTGCTTACCCTTTCCATGGCCTAGGTGGTACTAACATGGGCATATATGGCATGATTATGTACTTAACCTGGTCAAACAATAAATATATTAGGAGATTCTTGCTTTCAAACAAAAAACGAAAAGCCAATTCAGCATATATGTACAAGATACAACATTGGGTACTCACCGATTTTTCAATTTCTTGTCTAATCAGTGGATCACATTGGATCAGCCCACATTTCCAGCAGTTTCTGCAGAAAATGGCATCACGATTAACAAGGAAGGCATGACACTCTTATTCAATGAAAGGCTAGGTTCCTTACGTCCCCCTCTTCGGAATAGAAGTCTGAATAATGTGCTTAAATGCAGGTTTTAAGTCCATAATGTCTGGCGATTGATCTGCCGGAGGGTGTATAAAACACGTCCCTATCATAAGCTCTATCAAACGACTACCAACCTGAGCAACCAAAAAACAAATGTGAGGACAAAAACAGAAAAGTCATGTAATTCAGTTCCAAAAATCATAATCATTACCTGAGCTTGAATTGAGGTATTCCAAGGTACATATGGCCCCACCTTTTTCAAGATCTTTTTGGTTTCCTTTTGCTTCTTCCGTTTTATAGCATCCTTCAATTGTTTCTGTAATTGTTTATTACAATCTTCCGGATCTTCCATCTCATCTTTATGCAGTAGTTTATGAATCCTCCCCTAAACAAGACGCCCCAATAATTCAGCCATATCTTACATTGGACATGAGCCCCATACCATAGGTGCATATTCTAAGGTGTAAATGGGTTGTTTCAAAACTCAAAATAAAGAGTGCAACTGTGCGCATTATCACTTGCCATAAGCAAAATGCTCATCAAACTTATTGTGTGTGCATTTGAGTGCATAAACTACTTACTTCTTGTTCAACCGCATCACCTATTTGCAATGCCGCTTGTACAAGACGGACAGATCCACCCTCAGCATCATTCATTATCAACGCCATCAAACGATGCATGGTAACAACTGCAAGCACATCTGCAGACAGCCCTGTTTGTCTCAAATACCGACCAGCATTTGTTTTGCATGTGCTTTCTTCCACAGCATCCAACTCTGCCTGAATGGCATCACAAAGCGGTTCAAACCACCCTAGCATTAGTGATTTTACAAAAGGTAAATTGGGTGCCAACTTCTTCTTGCACATCTCAAGCATCAAGTCCTTATATTCACGTGCAGCTTGCTCAACAGCCTCGGATTCGATCTTCCTCTGCCTCTCATATAACAGTTTGAGCTCCTGCCTTTGATAATCTGGGATGTGTGCTGTTTGTAGTTGCTCTATTAACTGTGCATAATGGTGTTCGCCACCCTCCTCGAGCTCCATTCTTTCTACATTGGAGATTACATTTACTGCATTACAATTCATGAAAGGACCTAGTCTGAGTGCTTCGTGAACATTCTGGTGTGATTCATATGGCACTACTTGCAGAAGCGGATTTGCAAGCCATGGAAATTGGACCACGCTATGTAATGCAGCATCTATTGTAGAAACACTTCGCTCTAAAAGAGTCGGGGGCAATTTGACGTGCTGTTGAAGTGGTGAGCCAGCAGCAACATGACTGTGAACAACATGACTGTGAAGTGTCGTGGCTTTAAAATTCAAACCCACCATGTCTGGGAAATCGAGGGATCCATCTGAAGCTAGAGCAGCTGCTGAGCTGCCACAGCGATAGTAGAGAGCCGCAGAACCTGATACTCTAAGCTTAGTCTCTTTTCTTGGTCTGAGCAGCACTATCCTGGCTGCCCTCCACATGGTATAGCTTGGATCCAATCCCTGAAGTCTTAGACATGCATTCACTTCACTAGCTGCCGCTGCAGACAGCCCAGAATGAGAGGAATTATGCACATATATAAAGAACGATACACAGAAAAGCTGTACGCAATCCTGAACAAAGTCATTATCACTACAAATACATCCCTATCCAATCCCAATTCAAATTCAATGTTCGTTGAAAAAGCAGCAATTTGGAAGCACCATCACTAGTAGGCAAAAAATAATGCAGGAAGAGCAGTGCTTCACATATCTCATATTGTCATAAGCTTCTGATCAAAATAAAATTCGAACCTGAAGCGACAGACTTGTGTTTGCTAAATCGATATGAACAAGCTTGGACCTCCGTTGTGGAAAAGAAGTGTATAACTTGTGTGGCCGAAGAACAGGACTGACAATGCAGATTCCGGAGGACAGGAAAGGAAGGGCGCCGCAGAAGTAAGCCCCCCTTCGTTTGTAAAGGTTTTTTGGGGGTTTAGTAAGCGGGCTGATAACGGGTGCTTTCCATTTCCAGGTCTCCCCTAATGGCTTCCTTTTTTCTATGTTGGAAAAGCACACACAGGCTTGGATTTGTTTTCCATTCGATAAACTTTCCATAATTTGTTTCGTATTGAGGAGGGTATTCTTGCAATGGTTAGAACTATACTTTTGAGATTATATTATATTCAAAATGGTATTTTTGTACATGTTTGAGCTGCTTGTTTGGTTTAGAAAAATATATTTCTATTCTAGGGCTTTATTCGTGGTCTTTTTTGCAATGATACAAAAGGGAAAGAGCGAAGCAATTTTTGGGAAGTTATATTTGGCAGACACGATGCCTTTGATATCTTGCCATGCTGAGAATGTTGGTTTGATCTCCTCTTGCATAGAACAAGCATCTATGGCATGGATCGAATGGGTGAATGCATTGTTAGGCTCTGGTGAGTCTGTTACATCATGGAGATTCGATTCCTCTAGCCAAGCTCCAAGGGGTTGATTTGCTCCAAAGGAGTGGCAAGCAGGGCTCAGTTTACCATCATCACAGTGAGGAATTGTGGTCCTGCATAGGTCATGTTTCAATTATCTTGTGGTTTATGAACCAACGAACAGAGCTACAAATCTTCATTTCCGTGGCTGTGTGTTTTTAGGCCCATCTCTGTGTTCTATAGAGCAGGCATCGGACTGCCATACTTCCTCAACAGCTACTGCTTTTCGGCATGGTAGTACCTGCTGCTTCACGCCCAGTTTTTCTACCATTGGCATGATTTTTTCCAAAGCTTTAGTCCAAACATGTTTGGAACCATTGGGTTTTCTTAATCTCATTTGTACCATTGAAATTTTCATTGGGTTTTCATAGATACTCCATAAAAAATACCCATATCAACAAACATTTCTTCCACATTGCCATGATTTATTCTACAAGTTTTGTTGACTGGCCTCAAATTATGTTTCAATGTCTCCTCTATGAAGTGGATCGCCTCTGTCAATCTCCAGGTTCTGGCCTTAAATCTGCTATGGGTGCCCATTTCTAGGCAATCATCAACCACTGCCTTCCAGAACCCAGTCGTATATTAACCAAGAATCTGGAAGCCGCCTCTCAAGCTTCAAGTCACATGCCTTCAGTTATCCCTGCCATCCAAGAACTTCAAGGAGAAACTTCTCGCCCACGTTCTGATGCGCAACCATCCCCACGCCAGCAAGAATTCCACCTCTTGTTCTACCTCCCTATAGACGCGCCTTGTACAAGTATGAGCAAATAGTTGTTGAATGCATGATCAAACTCCACGACTCTCAAGAACAATTCATGAATGAAGTCAAAGAATATATGGATTCCACGGATGTTCGGCACCGTGATCTTCAGGTTGCCAACACTCAAGTCCAGACTTTGGAAGAAAGCCTTCAGAGTAAACATGCCGCTCTGCTCGAGACCCATGAGGCTCTAAAAAATGAACAAGAGACACGCGCTACATTAGAAGACCAGCAAGTTCAACTTCAGGCCACCATCGCAGAACTTCTGGCTCAAATCAAGGACAAGGATAAAATTCTTGTTGACACTCAAGCTCTTTACACCACATTGCAATCTGAGTACACACGGCAACAACATGCCATCATGCAAGGTGAGATTCGAATTTCTCTTTAGATGGCCAGCGTGCTGCACTTCAGACTCAGGTCACGGCCTTGTAAACTCAGCTTACAGAGGCTCGAAAACAGAAGATGATTGATCACTACAAGAGAAGGGCTCAATTAGTGTCATCAAAACATCACCAAAACATTGAAAAGTATACATTATGACATTATTGGTGACATTACAACAGAAGTGTTGCTATGGGTGCCACAATTTGTGTCACCTATAGCATCATTCCTTGTGTCATCAACAGTGTCAGTAACTTTGCTATGACGTAATAGATGTTGCTATTAGCACCAATTACAGTGTCACCAGCTGTTACATATATAGTATCAGTATTAGTGTCAGTGCCCACTAGTGACATTATAAGTGTTGTAATTTGCATCAATTATAGTGTCGGTAATTGTTAGATATATAACATTAGTATTAGTGTCGGCGCCCACTAGTGACATTATAGGTGGTGGTATTAGCATCACCTATAATAACACCTTTAGTGCACAAATTTCGTCAATTTATGTGTGACCATATTATATGCCTTAATTTATGTTGGTATTAGTATCACCAATAATATCAGATATTGTCCCATCTATGCTAGTTCATATGGTGACATTATGAGTGTTAATATTAACAATATGACTGAAGATGCTACATTTTTACAACACTTTATCACCTAATGTACCATTCATAGTATGCCAACTTGTTTGCTTAAACATCACAATTGATGTTAGTACTTGTTGTATTAATGTTTGTGCTCACGTTCATAAGTTTTAAAGACGTGCATGGGGCCGGACCTCAAGCTCAGACGAAACCAACCAAGAAGCTATAAGATTTTGAAGGTCAGAGAATAGAATTAAAATAGAATAGAATAAAATAGAATAGAATGTATTTTTATCATCCGCGGAGAACAATTAGCTTATGGAACCTAGGCATATTACTGTCAGGATTAAAAACCCCCGCCCCCCTCAAAAACCTTAGCACAGTAATAAGTATGCTGGTAGACTGTACAATCATATAGGGCAATCAATGCTGCACCGAGGGGCACAGTTGAGTCCGTGTATCCAAAATCTCTTGAAGGTATGAACCCGACAATCTCACTGAGGTCGTGTTCAACAACACATGCAACGTCTGGTCCGGCAGAACTAACTGATCATACCGTGCCCGGATATGATCGAATGCCAGGCAGGTCTGGAGGGCATGACATTCATCCTCAATGGCACCTCCTTGGCAACGTTGACAGATCCTGTCCTCACATGCCTCCTGAGTCCATCGGCCTGTCTCAATGCGGAGGTGATGTGCACCCGTGGGAATAGAAGCTATTAGTCTGCACTTCTTCATGGGCAAAGGGGTGCGTAAGTAGCATTGTAGGCCTCTTGCAAGCACTGGATTGAGAATCCAACATGAAGGAGCTACATGTTCGGTTGTGACATTCGTAATTCTGAATCCCAAATCCTGCTCAAATGTTGGTCCTTTGACGTGAGTAATTTCTGCTTTTTGTAATGTTATTTTATGGTGTCTTGTATACTTGCCAACTGTAGGGAGCTACAAAATTATGCATTTTAGCAGTCTGGATTCAGTGCAATATAGACGTGGAATTCTTTGTACTGAAATTAGTGGAGTTGTACTTTGAACATACCCTTTTTGCTTTACATTGTGTTTTACATGTTTTTGCTAGCCTCACTTGAAGCAACAATTCTCAACACAATACAAGTCAAAATCTACACACGTGTTTATGTCTTTTTCAATTTTTTTACTTGGGTTATATATTGACCATACTTTTCAGCTGGATCATTAGAGAAAATTTGAGATCTCTTTTCATCCCCATAAGAATCCTCCAATGGAATGGCTACCCTCTATTAACTGCAATTAATGTAGCACCAACAACTTCATTGCTGTTGTTTTTCCCCCATAACTTTTGATCCACTTGTCAAAATGTTGCGGCGTTTGTTGCATTAGATGCGGAATGAAACGATCTTTCCAATGATATATGGTTATGATGTATTTCAATATGGTCATATGCGTTAACCTTAAAAAAATATGATTTTTTGCTTATTTCTTATATATTTATATCGTAAAAGATGTATGAATGGGTTATCACTAGATAGATCTTGTGAAGACGAACCCAATGCTACAAAAAGTTTTTGAATCGGAGTTCTGGGTCAAAAGTTATAATGAAAAAATAATACCACAGAAGTTAGTTGCAGCTGCATTAATTACAGGCTGCCACATAATACTGGAATGAGATATACTGGAGCTTTTCTCTTATTGGACAGTTTAAAAAGCTGACATGGCATTTTAAGCATCCCTTAATGGGACAAAATGTGATCTCATTTTTCCTCTAATGAATATACATCGGCTACTTTGAATCTGATGAGATTCTGAATAAAAATAGTAGTAGCCAGTCTTTTGTTCATTATTAGTGGTCCTGTATGCACAAATTAGCTGGAGACGCATGAGGCGACACCGAACAACTAGGTTTTAAGCCTTGCTTCGTTTGCCTTACAATGTGTATTAAGAGATACAATGCATATTGTTTGCATACAAGAAGGCATGTTATTGTGTGTTCATAAGAAAATCCTTCAGAAAAGGCTACAATATATCAACGTGATGTGCTAGTAGCGCCCTTATGGGAGCTCGCCCATGCTACATCAGTCTAGGGGCCACAGGGCACAAGGGACAATAATTCTATTCTATTCCCAGCATATGCCCATGTCCGAGCAGTGCACACTGATCTTAGATGCTCTGACACACCGCTACATCAGTTACTCGCATCACCTATGGTAGCGCGACTGGGAGCTTACATCCTGCAGATTTCGGCCGTCAGACTTGCTCTTCTGGGGCATGGTATTTGAGAGCCTATTGTTAGGGTTTTTCCTCCCAAGTGGGGGTTTTTTCATCCCGGTAGTAGGGTTCTACTGTACAGTTACATTGTTTGTTTTTGGTGTTGGGGTTTTTGGCTTTTTTGCCTGTTCTGTGCCGTCTCATAGGCCTCTGGCCTCCGTGGACGTTAAAATAAACTTCCTTCCTTCCTTCCTTCTATTCTATTCTATTTTTTACCTTTGCACCCTTGCTCCAACCTCATGTGGGGCCAATTATGCTTCTAGCCTCTGCAATATATTTTTGGATCGATCATAAGACGCCATTTCATTCTATATTCATTTTTTACTTTTGCGCCCTTGCTCAGACTTTATGTGGGTCAATTTTGCTTCTAGGCTCTACAAGTTATTTCTGGATCAACCGTGACCGTGTCGTCACAGAAGTGTAAGACTAAGATTCGTAGTCAATAACGTGTTTTGTTATATTGTAATACTAGTCCTAATTAGTAGCATTTGTTGACTGAAAGGTTGGAATTAGGCATATTATACTAGTGAATGGCAAGAAACTAGGCATTTCGTATAATCTACGAGCACGATGTTAACCAGAGAAGCATATTGAAGGCAATTAGTGCAGCAAGGATGGTTTCTAGATAAAAAAAAAATTCTGAAGGCAAAGGATACTCTTATATTGACCCAAGCCTCAACATGGATTTTGGTATTGAGAACAAGTCACAATACCTTGCTCGAGCAAAATTTGTACCGCTGTCTGTTGTGACATCATCTTTGGATATAATTATATTTCGCATTTTCATGCATAAAAAATCCGTATTCCTTTTTGTGTATTTGGCCAATAAAAAAAATGGTTAAAATGTAGAAAAGTAATAGTGTTTAGGGTTAGGTTACGGATTTGAGAGAACAAATGCGTGAAGGCAAAGCCGTTTGAAAATTTCGCAAATGATTGTGGCAGAGACTGTGGTAGAGATAGAAGATCGGTGCGATTCAGAGTGCATATGGCGGCCTACAATTAGTAGAAAAGTTCAGCTTTCCTCGAGGTATCTATGCTTTTGGACATCTTGATCCAGATGGTACTCCAATGAAATAGCTATGGCAGGTACTCGCTTCATTCCCAGCTCATACGGAAGAAAGAATTATTTTAAAGTTTGTTAATGCTTTAAGTTTCTTGATCTCCAACATATAAAGGATTGCTGTGTCTGGAAGGAAAAATGCATTATTCAGGTTTGGTTACCAGGCAGTTACAACACATAAGGTAGATTGTAAGAACCAACGAAGCATAAGCGCCTGATGGTATGTTTGGATCCGAAATGGGATTGATTTGAAGCTGTGTATGGGTATTCATAATAATTGAAAATACTAATTGCACGTAGGCGGTTCTTTTGTTTTTTATTCTAAGCATATTAATAGGGGCAGTATACTTCGCCTCATGAGGTGAACCGACGGTGTGGGTTTTATCAGTTGATGTTGGTCATGTGAATTTGGAAAAGAAATGGCCGGCTCAACACATTGCTTCAACTACATATATGAGAATTCATACTATGACCACCTGGATGCATGTGGTTATTATTGACTTGAAATGTGCTATAGATTATAGATTACGGGGCATGAGAGGACAATTGAATGTAAGAAATGTGCAGAAAAATTAGTTTCTATCATATAGTATTTGATTAAAACATACTGGCAAATGGGTAGGATCTTTGTGAAGCAAATTCTAGGTGGGTCTTGGGTAGACGCTTCAATGGCAACCAATTTGTATCTCACAAGAAAGTTGATTTTTCTTGTATCTTATTTATTCGTGACTTTAAAATAATCCTTATAAGTGAATATAAACACTGATATCAAGGGACAACATCCCATGATATATGTGACACATTATTATTGACCCAATCGCATCACATATTATTAATTTATTATTGACCAAATTGCATTAAATATGACCTATAAGTGACATAAATAGTGCCACTATACGTGGAACTATTTGACCCAATTGCATTATGTATGACCTAGTAAATGACATAATTAGTGCCACTATATGTGGCAATCTCCAACAAAAATGGAGCAGATATTGACAAAATAAATGACATTGATATTGAGAAAATAGATGGTATTATTAATGACTTTATTGGCGTTGTTAAAATTGACACTAGACATGACAATATATATGACTTGACATGTGACAAAATTTGTAGCATTATGGATTCTATAGGCGACTCTATCACTGATGTTAATGCTGACATTATCCTTGATGTTATAGGTGACTCTATATATAGGAGACACTATATTTGACGTTGAATGTGACGTTGGCACTGGCACTATGGGTGACAAAGGGACTGACATTATACGTGACGTTCTCATTGCTACTTTTGTGACATCCGGTTGTGTCACCTATAACGTCAATTGTTAAAAACATTTGAGTTGCAATTTGAGGCTAAATATTGACACAATCAGTGACACTAATCGATGACACAGAAATTGCAAGACTTCAGTTGCAGCTCTCCACTCAAGGCTCATCATCTTCACACATCACTCATTCTCACAGGAAGATCCGAGACCAACTTCGTCTTCTCACTGAGAAAGACAACAAGCTTCATGATCTGGAATATCAGTTGCAACAGGCCATCCAGTCTGCTGAAGAAACTCAGAATCAGCATGAGACTTACATTTTTTTGCCAGTCCACATTCCAGATGACTTCCCCAAATCTACCAGCTATCTCGATTATGTGCTCTCTCGACGACATCTTTTCATGCTCAAGTGGTTCACTGCAAATGGCAACCTTCAGGGATCTCTCAGTGGTAATGATCTTCTTACCATCTGGCCTGATCTCTCCATTGAAGACAAGGGTCTTCTCTGTGCTCTTCTGACCTACCAGCTTCTTCCTTGCGAAGATATGGAATTCTTTATTTTTCGCCTGGCTCAACCAATGGCATATGTCATGCATGATTTTTATTTGGCTGACACACAGAACAAGTTCAATGACGGCCCCCACCGTGCTTTTCAAGGTAATCCTGATACCCAATGGGTTTTACAGCTCTAGAATAAATATTTTTAGGATCCGACATGAACCAACACCTTTAAGGTGGAGTACATGCCCGAGCTTGCTCATCACTTGCCCCTCTGGATTGCAGAAACATTGCAGCAGGTCCGGAAGAACTTACATGAAGAAGTTGATACGGAGTTATAGTCCGTATCATAGCACGGGGGAGTGGTCCACGGCGCCAGGGTTATGGGGGCATGGCAAAATATGGCAAAGTTGTGGAAACATGGCAAACATTACTCATGTATCTAGGGACCTTTATTCTTATGGGAAATACAAGGTAAAGGTGGTTGCACAAACATGGAAGGGGTCGAGGCACTATCATTGGGATGATTATTGGTTGAGGAAATGGTCATAGATAATGTCCCATATGATAAGTCATATAATCTAATTAAAGGCAAGGAGATATTTTGAGGAAAAGGCAACTGCCTGCTAAAAAAGGCTAAAGTCGCAGAGAGATCTATAAATAGAACCGAAACTTCAGTTGGACATATCTCCGCAACCAGAGCTCCGATTGATGCGACCTTTACCTCGTTGGAACCGGCTCGGAGTCTAGTTTGAATTGGGGGGGCACATATCCTAGTTCATCCATATGAGGGAGTAATGGCCAAAAAGGTGACAGGAGGTCACAAATTACTGCCATAGTGACTTCACAGATCTGCAATTGCTCTTATGATGTGTGGCTACATGGAATAGCTAGACTAGCCTGGAGGGCCAATAAGCCAGATATTGTCTTTGCACAGTGGTCTACGTGGAGTAGCCAGATATTATTTGCTCATGGTCTACGCGGAGTAGCCAGATACTGTTTGCTGAGCCAGTTGCATTGCCATAACCCTGTGGACCCGGTTGGGTGGTTAAACGTGCTCCTCAATGTAATTTGTCTGTGATATAAAATAATCGGATCTTGATCTTCAAATAAGATGTTGTTGTTCAGTAGTTTAGCTTCCCATAAACAATGAATTGTATCAGAAGTGAGGATTCAGTTTGCCCAAATCTATTTACAACATCTCGGTGGTTTCAACAGCCTCCATGCATATATTGACAGTGAAACCATTCCCACTGAATAGGTTCCTCCTCCGGTCAACAGTCTTCTTTCATTTGGATTGGGAACGATGGTGTCAGACTTTGGATGCTGACCTCCTTCAGGAATTCCGTAATCAAGCCCATCAGCCAATGATGCAGCATCCTCCACAGCACAACCCCCTGTATGCATCCATAGGAGCACCTCCATGCCGTCAGTTTCTCACATCAGATTGACGCTCCTCCTTTTGGACCAAGGCTCTGGCTGGTCACGCAGATTGGCCCCCGCTCATATTTCTACAGATCTTCGGTGGGATCCACGCTTTGTGCGTCGCTCTGTGTGGCAGGAAGGAGAAACTTTGGACCAAACTCGGAATTGGATATACATTCCGAATGAATGAGGTTGGCAGAACCTCGCTCAGGCCGTCTGGGGCCTCACTCAATTTTTTGAACGTGCTACCACATCTTCTGATCTGTCCGTTCATTGTGAAGCAAAATTTTGTGCAGCCCTCAAGTGCCTCCTTCAGTTCTATTGCGCGCAAGCACCCTATCTACTACTATAATCCTAACGCTAGTGATGGTGCCTTTGGTCTCCAGACATCTAATTTCTTCCTAAGTTCTTGTGGTATGTGAGCAAATGAAAGACATTCAAATGCTTTCAAATAATCATACTTTACCTCCCTTTGGGTCCAAATCTCTTCAGCAATTTTACCATCCAAACTTGAGGTAGGAATCTTGTTCTGTATAAAGTGAGGTAGGAATCTTGTTCTGTATAAAGACTTCCACCTTGACTGCTTCTTCCCACTTAGGTAACCCAGACATTTTAAGCATTGATCTCACTAAATTAAGTATAGATCTATTTTTTCTTTCAGCCACTCCGTTTTGATGTGGTGTATCTATCTGATCTTAAGCATTTAATTTTCTTGCCAGTGTCTCTTTCAACTTCTGCTTCATACATTCTAAAGATTGTAAATGCTTGATCTTTGGAGTCTAGAAAATAACATTTGGTTCTCCTAGAATGATCGTCTATAAAAGTTATGAAATACACCCTCCCTTGCAGACTTTGTACGTTGATGGGACCATGTAGATGACTGTGCACCAACTCGAGTAGCTCTTTTGCCCTTTGCTTTGACTTTTTGAATGGCAATCTTGTAACTTTTCCCTATCATACATCCAAGGCAAGTGAAGTCTTTCAAATGTGCAACAGAAATCAGTCCCCTTTTTGCCATCATTCTTAAGTTATTTAAATTTGTGTGTCCAAGTCTTCCATGTCAGACTTTCAAGGATGGACATGTTACAGTATGTATGCAACCTGCTAAGGCATTGTTATGGAATCCATATAACTTTCCAACACATTTTGCATAAAATCTCATTTCATTGTAAAAAGACACTTTACAACAGAGTTTGTCAAAGCAAACTTTAAAACCCAAATCAGCCAACTGGCTTACAGAGATCAAGTTTCTAACAAGATTTGGCACACAAAGTACATTGCTCAAATTAACTGCTCATCCTTGCAGATCAAAGAGCTCCAGCATTCCTGATTCTTCAACCCTTTGTAATTCTCCATCTCCCATTTGTACAAAGATTGCAGGCCTGCTTCTCCTTTCTTTTAGAGCATCAATAGAGTTTACTACTGATCTCTCAACTCCACTATCTATGATAAGAAGATTACCATCATTAGATTGCCTTTCTAAATTAGCACATTTTGGAGGTTATTCAGGGCAAATAATGTCTCATGCATTGGTCAGAAGGAGCTTATCAGCACCTCCAATGAGAGTTGAAGGTCATGTGGTACTTTCTAGATAAGATCTTAGGTGAGGTGCATGATACGAATAAAATAATATGGCAGATGTCCTTGTAAGAAATCAAAGATATTGCAGTACATAAAATGATAAAATTTTGAGACTTCTTTGAAAATAGATATGATACAGAGTTCTTTAACCACCCAACTAGATCCACCTCAGAAAGGGCTACAAAGCAAGGCTATATCACTGGCTTCTGGTTTATGGTCATCGCTGGCATCTATCCCAGCCTCCGACCATCTCTGTAAGAATTCTGGCTATGACTTAAGGAGGTATCTACTTATATTTGGTCTTGATCAATGCTGCATCAATTACTCCAGCCTTTGATCTAGTGCTGATACTCTGCCACTCTTGATGCTGCTACAACTAATCATGACCCCAACAGATGTGTCCTATTCCCTTTGTCTCTTTTGTAACTTCCAAAATATGGTGTCTGCTCCTCGTCCTCCTTTACATGTCTATGAATTCTCCATTGTCTCTCAAGCTGCTGCTACTCTACATAAATGTTGATCTTTTCTAAAATAGGTTTTTTATTAAAATAGATAAGACATTCTTTAATAATCCAAGGTCACATACATTGGCACTTCTCAGCTCCATCAGTAGCAATTGTGTGTGCCAAGTATCTGGTAAGTTACAATGAAATTAACTGGTAGCACACTCGACATGATAAACTAATCCTTCATGGACCATGCTAGTTTCTCTTACACCATCATGTTCTAGTGGGAGGAGTGTTAGTCATGTGTCTAAACATACAAGAAATTCATGAATATTTATCCATAAGTGTTCCCGACCAAATACTGTATCCAAGTTTCTGCAGGACCAAAGCCACAAGAAGCAACAAACTCCAACACATGATCCTCTCATGACGTGCATCGCATGGAGCAGTCACGACTTCAGCAGACCTAGAGATTCACGAAGTCTTTTCAGCCGTACATGCAGAGGTAATTGCTGCTTCTCACAATTTTGCTATTTTGGCCACAAGGCCATTATACTATATACACTTCCAGTCTGGACTTAAAATGTTAGTAAGAGTTTGAGATTTTCTTGTTCCTCTCTTGTAATAGCACTTTGCTAGATCATTATTGTCAAAACCTTTGGTACCCAAGTATTCCAGATTCAGTCTGAAATGGGTTTTCTCTCTCTCTCTCTCTCTCTCTCTCTCTCTCTCTCTCTCTCTCTCTCTCTCTCTCTCTCTCTCTCTGTACGCTAGGGTTTCTGCTGTGGAACTTCAGAAAGCCATAGCTCTCACATACGGTGTCAGATTGCAACGGGGTTGGGCTCGTTGGAAAGCTTATTCCGAGCTCTTTCCAACGGTATATAATATCAATACTTTTGAATCAGTTTGACAGTCTGTAATTGGCATTTTCCGGGACTGTGTAGGATGGGACATCCTAAAAAAAGGAGATGCAGAATAAGATTCAGGGGAAAAGGGGCTCCAAGGAGGTGGGCTCCAAGGCTGATTCCGGCTCCCTGGGGGCAAATAAATCTGTGGTAGGCAATGCCAAGAAGGTAAAAAATGATTGTAAAAGGCATGGCAAGGAAGTTCTTACAGAAGACATATCGGATGACACCTCGGATGGGGACTCTGGTACTTCTGCGGAATCTCTGGAGGCAGAGGCAACTGATTTGGGGCTGAAGGCTGACATATCCGGAGGGCTTGGGCCTGTCTTTGGGGCTGATTTGCAGCGAGCTATGGCCTTATACGGATTCTTGGGAGGAGAGATGCTAATGGGTCAATTGCTTTACGGTGATGATGAAGCTACTAGAATCCATGGAGCATCGGGGAAGGAAGCGAGCAGGCAAGGAAGGAGGCGGCAGCCCATCGTGCACAAATGCTTAAGCTTTTGCAAGGTATGAATGAGTCTTTGTGTTCTTTAAAGAGTGAAAATGTAGAGCTAAAGCAGCAGCTAGCAAGCGATCGTAGACAAAGCGGGTCATGGATCAAGTGAGACTTGAATAGGGGCTCAAATGATGGTTTTCAAGGAGCAATTGATGCTTTGAATGAGAAAATGGAGCACTTGGCTGATATGCATGAAAGGGAATCGAAGGCTAATAATTCAAAATTGCTGGCCTACCAGAAAAGGAGAACGAGGACAACGTGGTCGTTGTTCATACCTTCCTTGCGGAAAAGAATGCAAATCCAAGCAGGTGCATATTGCGGAGGCATATCGAATTGGCAAGAAAGGTGAGGGGACCACGCAACATTACGGTCAAATGTGCAAGCAAAAAGCTAAAAGCGAGAGATGATGCGTAAAGCGGTCCGGTAACTTAAGGGCCAATTTATCCGGATTAACGATGATTTAACGGGGATGCAATTTCAGAGAGGAAAGAAGACATTGTGAAAATGAAGGAGGCTAGGGCAGCAGGAAGAGGCGTACCCCTTTTGGAGAGGAGGAAAAGCGGTGATAGAAGATGCATAGGAAATAGCGACCGCCGGGTTAGTATCTTTGGAATATAAATACCTTAAAACATAGCAAAGTATGCACTATGGCAGATCTGTTAGATGATGTAGATGTAATTTTTTCTTGGAAACATGTGAGCATGAAAGAAAGGTCTCGGGATATTTTGGATTCACAATCTTGCATTCGGTATGGAATAATAAAGGGTGGAATCTTAAGGGTTCGGAGGGATTGCATGTTATGCTAGGAATGAAATTGCCCATGTAGTTTGTGTGTTGGAGCGAAAAGCATCAGCCACGGTACATTTGGATTGAGCTACCGGTAGAATTGGCAAGATCTCATTGGTGGGTGGGTGTTATTTTCCACCAAGAGATTAAGCCTATATATAACAAAGGGGATTTGGATAAAGATGACCCATTTTTTCATCCGGGCGGGGATATACTAACACCGAGCATGGCAGGGGAAGTAGTATTGTTAGGGGATTTTAATGGACGAGCGGGAAACCAACGGCGACTATGGTTAGTCCGGATGGAGAAACAGAGTGGTTGGAGATGATGGATAATGACGAACTAAAAAATCAGAATTTTGGAACAGGTTATCGGATGATGGTGTGAAATGGCCAACACTTGAGGGCGTCATGTCTTTGCATTTGTGTAGTGGCTTTGAGATGGTAATCTTTAATGGCACTTTGCTAGATACCCGGATCGGGCAAAGCGTACTGCGAAATGCGGTGTAGTAGATTATGTCATTGCCAAACCCTCTTTTTGCCGAACAACTTGTTAGTATGTCAATTGGAGATGAAAATGAAAATTCAGATCATGTGCCCATCTCTATAAAGATTAAGGTGCAATAGGAGCTGTAAGGGTGAAGCCATACATAAAAGCAAGCGAATATATTTGAAATACGACAAAGCGGATAAATATGGTGATATATGTGAGCAGAAAGTGACTTCTATTGTATGGCTGACACATTACAAGGAAAAAGTGATGCATTGTCCGAGATTTTGTTGCAATCGTGGATAGTTGCTTTGTATCATATCGTCAAAGGATGGGGCTGCCTTGCAATAGCTGGTTCGATCTTGTGATTGCAAGCATCGAGGAGGGCAAAATTTAGAGCGGAAGGGGCGAGGAAAGCATGTGAGCGGAGGATATACATTAGGCTGATTAAAAATAAAAAGAAGGCATACCTATACAAGAAACATAAGAAAATGATGGAGGAATTCTTTGGTAGATCCGAAGAAGTTCCGGAGAAGACTCAAACCCATGAAATATAGAACGGATGGATTACATGTAGAGGCACTTATGGCACATGTAACGTAAAATTTGTATAATGTTCTGAGGCAGAAGCTATGATGGAGGCAAATGAAGACACATATGCTATATCGGATACACTTGCTTTCCTCTAGGTGATGTGCAAGATGGGCTTAAAAGGCTTGCCAATGGCAAAGCTGCTGAGGACGCTTGTGGTCTTATGGCTGAAATGCTTAAATGGGCAGGAGAAGAAGTAGCAATTAAAATTTGGTAGATATGTTTAATATGGCAATCGAGAGATGGCTTTCCAACATCTGGCGGGTGAATAGGGTGGTACCGCTACATAAATCGGGGAAGTATCCAATCCGAGTAACTATCGCGACTATTATGGTTGGCGGAGTCTATATGCAAAATTATTCGCTTCTATCCTTGGAGCGCAAGATAAGTGCTTGGGCGAGGAGGATAACAATGCTAGAGCCATTGGACAAGCGGGCTTTAGACCCAAAAGTCCACAATTGACCACTTGGTTACTCTCAGGTGCTATGATGGACTCGATGAGTCGGCAAGAAGAAGAAACCACTGTATGCTACTTTTGTAGACTTTAGCAAAGCTTTCGACATGGTTAATAGGCGGAATTTGTGGCAGAGAATGGTAGACCTGAACATCCCGATTGAGCTCAGACATGCGGTAGGTGTGCTTTATGGCAAGGTTCTAGTGCAGCTGTCATTCCCCTTTGTGGAGTTATGTGATGAGATGGTAGAAAGCAATATGGGAGTAAAGCAAGGATGTCCACTGTCACCTACTCTTTTCGGCTTATTCATAGACCAACTTGAAGGGTGGGTACGAGCACATGGGGGAGATGGTACCGCTCTGAGAGAGTATGTATTCATGCTTCTATTATATGCTGATGATGTAGTATTGCTGTCCCGGAGCATACAAGGGATGCAAAAGCATTTGGATGTGCTTGAAGCATTTTGCGAGGATAAGGGCATGCGGGTGAATCTAGATAAGACCAAGGCAGTGGTGTTTGGGGCAAAAAAGACGGAACATGTTCGATTCTACTATAAGGATAGGCAAGTGGAAGTGGTAGAGAATTACAAATATTTGGGCCTAACCGTAGATAAGAGTCCTAATTGGAATCAAGCAGTGGAACATAGGGTGAATGCGGGTCTAAAAGCGTTGTATGCTATGCAAAGGAAGTGTGTGAATGCAGAGATATGGAATTTTGAGATGAAGCGTATGCTCTACAAGGTGCTTGTCCAGACGGTTGTGCTATATGGCTGTGAAGTCTGGGGACCAGGCCTTGCTAATGATAGCTGGCAAAAAGTGGAAAAGATACAGAAGAAATTTTTTCATACGGAGTTGGGCACAAAGATGCAAACACCATATGACATGATGCTAGTTGAAAGTGGAATGATGCCACTCGAAGCTGAGGCTCTTTCTTGGACCCTCTTGCGCTATATGTGCAAAGTCCTATATGATATGCGAATAATAGCTTGCCTAGACTTGCTTTAGAGGAAACCCGAAGTAAAGGCTGGTGTGTGGGATATAGACAGATGGCTTATGAAATGGGGGATGAACATACAGGATTTGGAGATGCACAAAGAGGACATTAGTGGTTGGGTTCGAGATAGTTTCTTGAGTAAGTCATGGAGCATGCCAGCTGTGAAGAAAGAGTATTATAAGGCTCACATAAATCCATCTTTGCAAGAAGCACACTATCTTAGGGAACCCATATCAGTGAAACTTAGGCATGCAATCGCAAGAATACGGTTGAGCTCACACCGACTTGGTGTGGAGATCGGGAGATGGGCAGACATTGCACATGATCTTAGACATTGTCAGCTATGTGATGCGGGAGTAGTAGAAGATGAGGCCCATGTCACGCTTTTTTTGTCGCTTATTAGGATATCCGGGTCAAGCATGGGGTAGTGCTATTTACGCTTGTTGATTTCTTTCGACAGGCAGGCTCATGCATTGGAGGTTGTATTATGGACATTCTTAACCATAGAGAGGTCCTGATGAAGCAACAAAGGGTGACGGAGATTGAGGTAGAGGAGCCCAGTGTGTTGTTCTCTGAGGACGCACTGGATGACTTATTTTATAATTTTGAGTGCAATGTAATCGTCTCATAGACCTGGCGGTCTCGAAGACGTAATAATAAATTTCATTTCATTTCTCTCTCTCTCTCTCTCTCTCTCTCTCTCTCTCTCTCTCTCTCTCTCTCTCTCTCTCTCTCTCTCTCTCTATTTCTCATTATGTTCTAAAAATCCCGCACGACACCCATTAATAAGGATCTCTTTGTTTGATCCGAGGAACCACACTATGTTTATCTTGTAGAACATTCAGAAGTTGACCCACACTCTAACAACATGTACGTAAGTTAAACAATTATATGCCTTAAACTATTCATAATTTGATATTACTAGGATGAAGCATGCAAGGACCTCTGACACTGTTAATCATGTACCACCAGGCACAGGACTATTCTTAAGCTCCACGCAGCAGGGCAGAAACAAGAAATCAGGTCAAGCGTCAGGTAGCAGACCCACGCCCCCGTCAGAAGCCACGCAGAAGTCCATGCCCCCGTCAAAGAAGGGAGCCAGAATGGACAAATGACAGCCTCCGGGGAGTGCGGCCCTAACTTAGCGGGATTCCATGCACTAATGAAGGCACTGCCAGATTCCCTGAAATCATGCGTTGATCCAGGAGTTGGTGACTGAAATCTACCATCCACCTATTTTGGGCCCGAGGCCATTGTACTATATATATCAGTAGAGATAGATCTTAAGTTTTTAGATGAGATTTCAGCCTTGTCTCTTTTCCTTCCTCTCGCTTGACGAGAGTTCATGCATTTTGATTGATACTCAACGAAGGTCATATTTTGGCACCAGATCTTGCCCAGAAAGTTGGGAAGGTTTCCATGGAAAGGTGGGGAGGTTTCTATGGAAATCCTCCCTATTTTCTAATGTGGGAACTCCCCAAGTCGTACCAGGAAAGTTGGGGAGGTTTCCAGGAAAATGGGGGAGGTTTGCAGGGAAAGTTGGGGAGGTTTCCATCGAAAGTTGGAAGGTTTCCATCGAAGTCCAACCCAAATCGGGCGTAGATAAGACCATCACTTTAGAAGCTTTCTGGGCTCCGCTCAACTGGTTCGAAGCATGCAAAAGCCACCGCTGCAAAAGAGTAACCTTAAAATTTAATTTCGAGCTCAATTTCTATTCTTGAACCGCTCTGCAAAAAGAACTACCGGCCCGATTGGTCAAATTGCTCCAAGTCCAAGTCCAAAAGCCCCAATTCGGCACTTCTGGTCTCAACTCTCTTAAAAGGGAAGAAAATATGAGCTATAAACCAATGGTCCATTTTGTTAGAGAAAAAATATTTTTGAATAAAACCTTTTTCCCCAACCAAAATCTTGTACAAAAGTAATGGACTCATGTCTTTATAATATCATGCTTTTAAACAGATTTTTAACATTATTTGCTTTTCTACTCTATCAAGTTCTCTTTCTATTTCATGGTTAATCGATGTTTGCAGCATTGGCATTTGGCATCCGTACACTATTGGAGTGCAAGGATCATTGTTAAATGTTGAATAGGTGTCACACTTGTGTTCTTTTCAGTACTTCTAGTCCATTTTTTTTATCTCTATGGGTTTCTCCAAAAATCTGAAAGAGAGAGGTTTTTTTCCTAGTTGATAAATTTCTAGCTTCGAGTTTCTTTTTCGTTGTGGCATGCCTCTTTACTTATTGAGATCCTCGGTGATTGTCTAGTTCTTGGAGTTTTCTAAACATTTTAGCTTTATGTTTTTTCTAGTCAATTGTGTTTACTACTACATTGTTTTGCTTTGACTTTGTTTTGTTTTGTTTTTCTATTCTATTCTTTGCTTTTTGTTTTTTTTTTTCCACTTCTAAGCTTGGCTTCTTCGCTTGCTTTATTTGTTATGTAGGTAGATTACTTGGTCTGCACTTGTTCCCTTTCTCGTAGTGTCATGATGGATTTATTTAGTTGTAGACAGGTTATGGTCTTTCCTGGTGTATTTTCAAGTTTTTTTGCACCTTTTTCCTGTCTTAAAGAATTTTTAGGTAGATGGTCTTGGATTTTTTTTCTATAGTAGTTTCTCAGTTGGTTTTGCTTTCTACAGTATTTCATCTTTACATCTGGCAATAGTTGCCTTGAAGGTCTTTCAATTTTTCCCTGGAACTTTGATTTCTTGACTTCCTTTTCTTTTGGGTATTCTGTTTAATGTCATAACTATGTATATTCCTTGTTGCAATATATGCAATGGTTGAACATTTGTGACTTCCCAGTTGATATTTGTAGAAAGCAAATATTTAGCAATGGGGTCAAATGATACGATGTTCAATAACCATGGAAAATTACGAAACTTCAAATATATTATAAGGGGAACCCCAGGAGATCAGTGCCGAGATGATCAGAAAGAATGATAAATGAATTGTTAAAAGCCAAATTGTGAATTGAAGAATTCAAAGAGAATTTAATTCAGCAAAGTGAAGAAACTGGTTGAGCATTTGCTCGATCAATTACTAAACAGTGATCGAGTCAAATACCATTTGAACTTTATATATATCGAACCATTAAAACTATTACTTTGCATTATCTCTAGTAAATTTGTTTGGTCTAAAACTTTAACTAGAAGATTTGCTTTGATGTTAGTATTTAATATCAGAGCTAAACTTCTAACACAACAACACGTTTTTGGAGCTTCCTTGTTTTTTGAGCTTCCCTATTGAACACCATTGATGAATATGAAGGGAAACCATATTTCCAAGTATAGAAAAATAAAATACAAAGAGTCTTTAGAAACAAAAGATCTTTAATCTATTATTGAATGTACGAATGGGCATAAAGTGGTGAATAGCATAGCTGCAGGGAGCACAGTTAGTTCTCCAGAAGGGGCCACTAGTTCTAATGTTATTGTAGGAGCTACAATACTTGTAGTTGGAAGTGCAAGTAGGACTTGAGTTAAACCTGTAAATACAAAAATAAAAGAAGCAAAAGGGATTATATACAATGTAAGGTAAATTCTTGTATTTTACCCAAACTCGGAACAAAACACCTAAGTAAATGTGAGATCATTTGCTCATGAACTTTCAAAGAAAATCATCTCCTCAAATTGATTTGCTAGAATAGGAATTGAGGAGGTTGAGGTATGATGTAAAAAATGATTTGAACAAGTGCTTCTTAAAAACTGACTCTAAAATTTTGGACTTGGAATGAGTTGGAGTACCATATTTAGAGCAAAACCAAGTACTTGTTATAGCCAAAAATTGCCACTTGAAGGTTCTCATAATGTTGTTGTACAAAAATTGGATATGCTTCTTGAAGAGATGTTAAGTTATTATAGTTATTATTCCTAGGATGGCTCCTATAATACAACTAATTGGCTAGTGTTCTCATTGAGCTCTTTAAAAATCATGAGTGCAAAATGATACCCCGTACTAGAGATAGAAAATTTTGAAAGCTTGAAAAATAAAATGATCCAAAACTAGACAATCATCGAGAGCATGACAAAAATGAAGAATACAAGATAAAAGATGAATCATCTGCCACGTAGGCTAAGAGAATATGAGAAAACTAGCGACAGCTTTTCATCGGGATAAAAACCCCTGCCTTTCCAGGTTTTCGAGGAAAACCCTAATGCGAAACTGTCGCCAACACTCTCGAGAAAATCCTGCATTGCTCGAACCAAAATGAGACAACTTGAAGTACGCCAAGCCCAACAAAAAGTAGAAGCATCCAAACAAAGAGGATGCTCGATCGCTAGCATCCATTAGCCAAGAAATGATCGGATACAAACAAGATGGCGAGGCACCCCTAAGGATGAAGCACGACCTCTCTTACTCTGACAAGCAAGAGACTTCTAAACGTAACCTGCAAAGTCATGCTGAAAAAAGAGAATGACTCTTAGGGAGTTAGGCGCCTCATGCATCAATACAATATAGTATCAAATGTATGATAAGGCTCATAGGCTCCAAGGCCACGCCGAGAAAGAAATACCAACCACCAATTGGGAATCGTATGCAAAATGACCATCGCGGGAAACATCCAATTAATACTCTCTTGGAGGCTAAAGTGCCACGCCGAGAAAAAATGAATAAAAATAATGTCTCGGAGGCTACAATGCCAGGCCAAGAAAATGAAATTATGCAAAGAATTGGAGATCACTGGAGCACAACGTTGAACAATAAGCAAATACGAGACTATCCAAAAAACGTTAGATATGTCTAACAAGCACCGATATGATAGAGGAAGAGGGGGGCGGGAAACTTGTGGAGCCTAAATGATCTAAATGAAAAGGAGCTCAAGAGAACGCTGATGACTGAAAATGAGAAAGGAGTCGGTTTTAAATAGGAGATGCAAGGAGGCGCATTCCCATCCAAGGAATGTCGATTCTATTGTTATTGCAATAGAACCGTGGCATTGTCAAATCGAAAGCGATCAACTCGGCAACTTTATCATCCATCCATAGGTGATTTTTTTCCACATGGTTTTCTTATTTGTTCTAAATGTTTTTACGAGTTGGCTCGAATGAGCAATTGGAAAGACTCTGGTGTAATTACTTCAGGTTAATATCGGTTCTCCAACTACTAAAGTATTAAAACTGCTTTCTGACGTGTTTCAACATGACCAGAATTAATAATAAGAATTTCATGTAGAATATGAGGAACACAGAGATGAGCTAGTTCAAATAAGTTCATGGCTCTTGCCCAGTGCACAATCAATTTGGCATACAAGAAAGTCTTCGTGGGGGACTTGATTTTACTAAAGATGATTAAACGAGCAAAATGGAAAGACTTTGGTGTAATTACTTCAGGTTCATATACCGGTTCTCCAACTACTATAATATTAAAACTACTTTCTGACGTGTTTCAATATGACCAGAATTAATAATAAGAATTTCGTGTAAAATATGAGGAAAACAAAGATGAGCTAGTTCAGATAAGTTCATGGCTCTAGTGAAGGAAATCATAGTCATGTCATTTGTATTTCTTAATGTCTCAGTACATGCAGGATATGAGTATTATGCAGAAGGATATTTCCTAGGCAAGCACAGATCTCTTAGAAGAATTATATTAGAGGCTAATACCATGGTCGATGGTGTGCCTCTAAAGCATTGGACTGAAATATTTTGTTTTTATAGTAGTCTATAGACGAATGGAATAGTGCCTCATTTGGATTTAGGAATAGGAAGCTCGAAACTGACTGAAAAGTTCGGTGAGCTCCTTTCTATATAAGAAAACCAAGAAGAACATAATAGATACAGGTGAAAACTGTGGTAATACCAGATCTGGCATGAAATACAAGGGATTTCGATAACTTGGTTTGATCTATATGCTTCAAAGTTCCATTGACTCAATTTTGCTATAATTTCTAGTTCAAAATATCTAGACATATTGTCTACATGGTTTTTAAGGCTCTTATAGTTTAAGTTGCACATTGAAGTATTGCTAGCCATATGCCGTTATATTTCAATATCAAAGTCATGTCTACCAGGTTGGGAGCATCAGTGTTAAGTGGTATTGAAATATTCCAAGGAGAAGCTGGATTGCAAGTATGGAAAGGCAGAATGATGTATTGGAAGCTGAAGCCTTATGGGAATATATTGAAGGTACTGATAACATTGATACTGAAAGTAGTACTGCAAATTTATCCAGAGGAGCTGAAGGATCTGCAAGTGTAACTGGGGGCGATAATGAAAGCAGCCAAAGAGGTAAAATACAAGAAGCTCGTGTCATAATAGGCAGCAAGTTAAGCTCCAATATCATGTTGAAATTAAAAGGAAAAACAGCAAAGGAAATATGGGAGTATTTGATCAAAACCCATGAAGTTAAAAATACTTCTCAACTTGATATGCTTGATAGAGAGCTTAGAAGGCTGAAATTTCAACAAAATGATAATCTAACACAATTTTTTGAGAAGTTTGATAATATAATAGCAGATATGGAGGGTGCTGGAGTCCCTATAACTAAAGAGTTTCAGGTAATATCTCTAGCGAGAACTTTTGCAAAATTTGGGGAGTAAGGAACTCTGATTAGAGAAAGGGCTGGAGCCCTTATAAGAACTGAGATGGAGCAAAGGAGGATAAGTCAAGAAGAAGAAGATGAGCATATCGAAGTTTTGTATGCAGGAAGAGGTAGAGGAAGTGGAAAAGTAGGTCCATGCTTCATTTGTAAAGCATATGGACACTTGAAAGCTAATTGCCCTAAGGCAAAGAAAAGCAAGTGTTTTAATTGCAATGGCTATGGCCATATGGCTGCTGCTTGCCCCAGTCCAAAAGACTTAGGCAGAGGAAAAGGAAGAGGAGGCTACAACAATAGTAGAGGCAGTTCAAGTGTTGCTAGAGGAAGAGGGAATAAAGGAAAAGGTGAAGGAATGAGTAGTGTTAATTTAACACAGAGTACCACTGCAAAAGAAGAAGATCTGAGGCTGAGGTAAGTACTTCCAGCACTCAATTGAATCTCCACCATACATAACACAAGAAGATGCAGTCATAGTGGTATGCCATGAGACTACAATGAGACCATAACATAATAAGAGGTCATTGGGATAAGAAACTTAGAAGATAAGACACCTAAAACTCCAACATCAACAGACATACTAATAGATAGATAGATAGATAGATAGATAGATAGATAGATAGATAGATAGATAGATAGATAGATAGATAGATAGATAGATAGATAGATAGATAGATAGATAGATAGATAGATAGATAGATAGATAGATAGATAGATAGATAGATAGATAGATAGATAGATAGATAGATAGATAGATAGTATTTTTACGTCATGCCACATTGGCAGCGTCCATGAGGACATATGACGGACCCCCAGAGACTTGAACACTAAGGAATTAACACTAAGGAGATGTGGTAACACTAAGGAATTAAGTTGCACAAATGAAGTTTTTCCTTCCCTTTCAGAGCTTGATATATAAGTATTCTCAGCATCTACAGTTGAACATTCATGAACTATGAGCATCAAACATTCTTTGGAAGAGTCAAAGCTACGGAGTAGTAGAAATTGCAAGCATTAGACAAGTACTTGACAGATGTAGCTAGAATATGGCGGCAAGGCCGGAAGAAATTATTGCAACAGGTAAAAATATATGCAGACTTTAAAAAGTTTTTGAGTCAAATAACTTGCATGCAAATTATTATCCTGATTTTAAAAGACAATGGGATCATTTCAAGCAAGGAAAACATGAATACGTGCATCGTTTCTACTCTAGGTTCTCTTATCTAGCTATTCAAATAAGAGAATTGCAGCCAGAAGAATTTTCAAAAAGTGAAATAACTCAAAAGTTTATAGCCGGATTAAGAGATACATTGTATGCAGAGCTATGTCTTGCGAAACCATCAACTATTGACGAAGTGCTGATAAAAGCTGAAGCAACAAAGATGAAGCACAATCTTAGTGCAACACGATATGATATCTAGGGGTATCCCCAAGAAAAGATTTATAAACCAGATAATGCCAAAAGCAAGCGAAAGGGAGAATAAGAGGTATAGATTGAATACCTTGAATACCAATGATAATTTTCATGCAAAAGAAAATAATGGTGAACGGATAGCTAGAAATGAGGCTAAAGCACCCCTAAGAAGATGTTTTTTATATGGAGGACCTCACTATAAGAAGCAATGCCCAAACCTAGCATCCAATATTAAAACAAATCCCGAGCAACCCAAAGAGGAAACCCGAGCAAAAAACTTAATCAACTGCACAGATTGCCCATGTTCATTTTGCTGAAGAACTTCCTGAAAGTTCCCATATCAAGGAAAAGGCAGAAGCCTACGAGAGAGGTCGGCTTCAAATTGGTCATCTAAACAAAGTAAGTAAAGTAAAAGTGTTTCTATGAGCATGTGATTGCTGGTTTGACTGAGCATTGCAATCATTTGATTTGAGCTAATGAAAGAATCCTCTTTCAAACAAGTGTTGCTCTAGAGTAAAGAATCAAGAAGGTGCTTATGTCTGCAGCACAAATAACCAGATCCTTGGTATGATAGGTAGATCTTACCAGCCTTAGGAAAAACTTTCAAAGCAGATAGTCAGGTGACTAGCTTTGAGAAAAGTTTGGAATCTTTTAATGCAGATAGTCAGGCGACTAGTTTTGGGAAAAGATTGATATTTAAGCAAGGCAGATGATCGAGGATGATCAGTCTTGAGAAGGGAAGGATTGTTACGGCACAAGCTCGAGGTGTGGCTCAGAAGACTTGCAGAGGTGGACACAGATGCAAAGCTTTTAAGAATTGAGTTAAAAATACTAGATAGTCTACAATTTATGCATCATTAGAAATATTAAATTAACTAACCTTAGAATACAGAAAAACTTATAAAATTAATTACTAAATAGTCGCTACAGTAGTAGTGACAAGTGGAAAGAGATTTGGAAAGGAACGAAAAGCCTTTAAAAGATCCAAAAAGGCAGAACTGGTTGGATAAGGCCTGATCTCAATCTGATTCTAAAAGTTTCGACCTGTCTGCAAGCTAAACTAAGCCTAAAGGCAGAATCTGAAGAAATTTTGCTTAGATTTATCGTTAGAACTTTGAATAATCAATGAACCAATTTCCTTCGACTCTTAAGTTCAAATATCAATATTGCATAAAAAAATGCTCTAACCATTAATCAACTTCAATGCTACAGTAAAATAAATTTCCGATGGTCAATCAACTAAATATTGCATTATTCAATCTGGAAAACCTCGAGAGCCCAAGCACTTACAAATTGTTCAGTTTTCAATCAACTACACACCATTCATTCGTTCTACTTAACTTTATAGTGATCAATCCAGCATTCAAGCCGGACCGAGCTGATACCTCCTTGCCGATCTCTGCTTTCCAAATTCATACTTCGTCTTGCCTCCATTTTATTCGACCACAGTTTGACCTATGGTTTATACTAAATAAGGTAGATACCTCAATAAACGAATTTTCTCCTTCAACATTTAATAGGTTAATGCTACTATAGCTTAACCATTAATCAAACCTTAGGTTCAATGTTTTCAACCATAACCATATGTTCAACCTCGAGCAGGTGCTACTAGGTCAACAAGAAATATTACATGATCATTCTCTTTCATTCCCCCCCTTCATATAATATTTCTCTGTTGCTACAGTGCATTAATTTTCTCAACTCTTCAAACCTATATATTGGTAATGCTTTAGTCATAATATCTGCCATCTGCTTCACAGTATTGATATATGTCAAGTGTATAAGATTTTCACTTACAACATCCCTTATGAAATGAATCTCCATCTCTATATGTTTTCATCTTTCAGGCAACACTGGATTTTTAGACATTGCTATGCAGCTGGTACTATCACAAGTACAATAGGCTTATCCTGATTAAACTCCAACTCATTCATCAATCTTCTTTCCTTGATAATTTCCTTTGCTGCCAAGGTTGCTGAGTTATACGCAGCTTCAGGACTTGATAGAGCAACATTATTTTGTTTTTTGCATTTCCATGGCACAGGAGCTCCACCTAATAATATTAAATACCCTGATGTTGATTTCATTTTGTCAAGATCTCCTCCCCAATCTGAGTCACAGTAGGCTTTCAGTCAGATTTAAATCATTTGAGTTATACATAATTCCAAAGTCCATGATTCCCTTTAAATATGTCAAAATTCTTTTTGCTGCAATCCAATGAGCCTTTCCTGGATTATGATTGTACCTACTGAGTATATTCACTGCAAAAGGTATGTTAGGCCTGGTACAATTTGCAACATACAATAAACAACCTATTAAAGACATGTAAGGAAAATTTTCCATTTGTCTCCTTTCATTTGCATTTTGTGGACACATGAGTTCAGAGATTCTATGTCCAGGGGCTATAGGAGAATTTGCAATATTACAATCTTTCATTCCAAATATCTCAACCATACTTTCAATATGTATTCTTTGGTTTAGTAACAAAGTTTTGTTGTTCCTGTTCCCGTGCACTTCTATACTCAGAAATCTTTTCAACTCTCCAAGGTCTGTCATTTGAAACCTCTTGTTCAAAATATATTTGCAATGATTGAGAACCTTGTTTCCCTTTGCAATCATAATATTGTCATCACCATAAAGTCCAATGATACACCATTCTGTCCTTGAATCTGTATAAATTTCCATCATAATTTAATTTTTCAAATCCCTGTTTTAGCAGATAATTATCCATACATTTGTACCATTCTCTTGGTGATTGTTTCAAACCATGCACTACTCTCTTTTAATTTCCAAACTTTTCCATTTGTTGTTTCAAATCCTGATGTTTGCTTCAAATAAATTTCTTCCTCAAGCTTTGCATTTTAAAAAGGCTGTACTGACATCCGATGTGATGTATTTCAAGATCACAAGAATTTGCAATTGCAAGAAGCATTCTTAGGCTGTTTATTTTAAGGGAAATTTTTAAAAATGCCCTTGTATTTTCATATATTTATGAAAATGCCCCTATACTTCTAATACTTACCAAAATGCCCCAGTATGGCAGGGTGAAAACAGAGCAATTAGTTCAAAACAAAGGCAAAATAGAAGATTACAGCGGGGATGTTAAAATAAGATTGAATAGAGGAATCGAACGGAAAGATTGGAAGCAACAAGAATGGATTTAGCAGACAAATTAACCAGAGGATGTCAGAAATGTCACAAATGCGGTCTCTACTGAAAAACGGCACCTTGAATCCAGCGAAGACATGATTGCTATCTGTTGTTGATTGGTTGCCTTGTACAGTTCCGTCAAAGCTGAAACTATAATCGCTGGAACTAAGTTTCATTATGGCTTTGTCTCAAATTTCTGGCTTTTGGTTTCATTAGAAATCTTCGTTTCAAATCAAGAACAAATAGTTCAAAGCTTGACTCGGATTTGAGCTTGTAATCTCTGGATCCAGAAATAATACCTGTAAGAGCACCATAGCTGGAATTTTTTAATAAAGAAATTAATTTGGGGCTAGTGGAAGCTCTAGAAGAAGAAGCAAACTTCTGTAATAATAATCTGGCTAAGTGGTTTCAAAAGCCAATTGCATGCGGGATTGGTAGGAGCAGTGGCCAAAATTCATCTATCGGACCTGCGTAGGTCTTCAAGGATTCAGAAGCGTAGAAGCGTATATAAAAATAGGGCATTTTGATAAATATTAGAAATACAAGGGCATTTTGACAAATGCACTAAAATTTAAGGGTATTTTTAAAATTTTCCCTTATTTTAACCAGAGGTGAAAAAGTTTCATCATAATCACGCCCCTTTTGCTGTGTGAAACCTTGTGCAACTAATCTGGCCTTAAATTTATCAGGTTTTCCCTCATTTCCAGGTTTTATTCTAAAAACCCATATGTTTCCAATAATGTTTTTATCTGCAGGTGTTACAGATTCAAGACTTTATGGCAAGCAATAATCATAGAATGAGTTTTATCAAGACAAATATAACTCTAATCAGCAAAATCTAGCTTTCACGGCGAAGCTCTCCACCCAACCGGGCTCTACCAGAGCAAGAGAATTCCAGAGAAAGACTGAGTTTATGGAAATAGGGAAAACAGATTGACACTAAAGTATCCTCTTTAGCAATTCTCAAGTTTAAGAAATGGCTATGAATTTGGGTGCTCCCCAAATCACCAAGGTCAGCCGGGAATTTCACAGAATCAGGCTTGGATTTCCCCTGCGAATAGAACTGAAGGGCTTAATATTAGTAGAAAGGGAATTCCTGATGTAGAATGGCAGACTGAACCAGCTTGCTGAGGCCGGATCAGCAGGGGCCGGAAGTGAACTGAAGGTATCGGATTTGGTCTCAAGTTCATTGTAGCGTTGTCTAAGAATTATTGTAGCAGCTAATATTGTCAGGTCGATCTGTTGATGCGGTCGGTCAGACGCTTCGCTCCCTTTTCTTTATATTGCGCTGCCGTTATTACATAAGGATTGGACAAAAGGTAAAGGTTCGATGCCCATAAAAATAGATGGCCCCTTTTTCATAAGGAAATTAAATCTTATAGTATCGACAATCTTTGCTTTTCAATTGACTTTAATGACTCTTGGATAATTATTTTGGTCTTTCTTTTTCGTTCTCATGCTTTTACAGCCGCCCCCAATGCTTTCTCATTCCACAACTAGAAAAAATAATCAAGTCCAACCCTTTAGGCTGAATAGTTTTTTTCTTTATATATCTCAATAATGAACAATGAGATTAACATCTATGCTGCAGACATAGTTGTTGTCTTTAAAACTTGAAAGTTTAACCCTATCCTCCTTCATGGAATTACTACTTAACAACTTATTTTAAACTATTTTAAATAGGCAATTTGCAGTTTCGCCCTTTCCTTTTGCGCTTCATCTGCAAAAGTTACTTGTTTATTCGTTTTGGCGCTTGGTTCAACCGGGAGCTCTTCCATCTGAGACATTTGGGCCGGAGGTCCGCTAGAACGAGGATTTGGTCTATAGTCTATTCTGCCTAGTTCCCTTCGTTCCCCCTATTGCCTCGATCATTTTGCTCTCTTTTTGCACTTAACTTCGGGCAGTCTACTTTAAGATGTGGTCCTCCACAGTAGAAACACCCACTTTTCTTTGATGAAGATCTGTCAAATTGAGGTCCCACTTTGTTTTCTGAACTTGGTCTTGATTATCCCCGATACTTGCTCTTGACCTTTTATTTCCCTTGTCTGAATTCTTACTATTGCTTTCTTTATCATTGCTTATTTTGTCATTGCCATTGTCCTCAGAATACCCCTCCCATATGCTGCAATTTATATAATCATGATTTAACTTTCTTTCCGCAGCAATAGCTTTCTTTGTTGCTTCTTCCAAAGTCTGAGGATCTATAAAGCTTAATTCTGCATACAAGGAATTCTTACGTCCCGCTATATATTTGCATAACAGTTCCTTCTCATTTAACCCGTCCATTTGGGTGGATAAATACTGAAATTTTGATGCATACTGATAAACTGATTCGTTGTCATTTTGCTTGAATAAATCCCATTCTTGTTTGACATCATTGTGATAATTGGCAGTCAGATTATAACCTTCAAAAGCTTTTTTAAAGCTTTTCCATGTTAAAATCTTTGGGTCCATTCTTTTTCTTCCTTGCCACCATGTTCTCGCCATATCTGTCAAATATTTATCTATGGCCTGCAGCTTCTGCTTTCCCGTAGCTTTACCAATTCGAAGTAGCTTTTCCATGTGGAGAGGAATCCAAAAACAATAGGCAGGTTTCTCTTTTCGCCGAAAAAGGTCGGTAAACCTACAAAGGTCGGTAAACCTACAACTTTTTCTAACCATTTACAAGAAGATTCAGGAGGAGACTAGAGCATGTCAGTCTACTCTACAATCTGTGGTGGATTTGGTTGTGCATTCGTTTGCACAGGAGGATTTGGTTGTGCATTCATTTACACAGAAGGCTCAGGTAAAAATTTATAAGCCAAACATAGACATTCCATTTGACTTTGACGTTCTGCAGGGTTGGTAGAGGGAGGAATAGCCATTTGATCTGCTACGTAGCTGACATTGCTCATAGCCTGAGTGTACTGTTGATCAGGTACGCCAAAGCAATTGGTAGACATTATCCAGAGATTTTAGAATCAAGAGGCTCTGATACCAAATTGTTATGGATTCAAGACTTTATGGCAAGCAATAATCACAGAATGAGTTTTATCAAGACAAATGTAACTCTAATCAGCAAAATCCAGCCTTCACGACTAAGCTCTCCACCCAACCGGGCTGTACCAAAGCAAGAGGGTTCCAGAGAAAGACCGAGTTTATTGGAATAGGGAAAACAGATTGACACTAAAGTATCCTCTTTAGCAATTCTCAAGTTTAAGAAATGGCTATGAATTTGGGTGCTCCCCAGATCACCAAGGTCAGCCGGGAATTTCACAGAATCAGGCTTGGATTTCCCCTGCGAATAGAACTGAAGGGCTTAATATTAGTAGAAAGGGAATTCGCTGCTGTAGAATGGCAGACTGGACCAGCTTGCCGAGGCCGGATCAGTAGGGGCCGGAAGTGAACCGAAGGTGTCGGATTTGGTCTCAAGTTCACTGTAGCGTCGTCTTACTTTAGCAGCTAATATTGTCAGGACAATCCGTTGATGTGGTCGGCCAGATGCTTCGCTCCCTCCTCTTTATACTGCCGCTGCCGTTATTATATAAGGATTGGACAAAAGGTAAAGGTTCGATGCCCTAAAAATAGATGGCCCCTTTTTCATAAGGTAATTAAACCTTATAGTATCGACAATCTTTGCCTTTTAATTGACTTTAATGACTCTTGAATAATTATTTTGGTCTTTCTTTCCCTTTCTCATGCTTCTACAGCCGCTCCCCCGAGCACCACCATATTAGCAGGTCTGTCAACAAGTTCATATTGTCAGTTCTTTTGAAGGCATTCATTTCTGCCAACCATTGCTTTGCATGTTTTCCATTTATTGCTTCATCATAGCTTTTTGGCAGTTCTGGATTTTCTAAAATTAAAACATCAAACACACTGTGAATTACCCATATGAGGCTGAAATCTCTTGCTCTTTTCCATTTCATTTCTGCCATGAAACTCAAGCATTTCCTTATTTTCATCCTCAAGAATTTGTGCCTCAGTTCTCCTTCCTTTCCTCGTTGGTTTTTCTGGTATAGCAGCTTGCACTGACTCACCTTCCATTTCTTCTCCATGCAATATTTCTTTGCTTACACTTTGAGTTTCAAGGTCGTCTTCATGTAACTTGCTCTTTCCATCATTTCCTTTTCCTTTCTATCTGGTTCAAACTTTTCTTCTAGACCTTTAATCTCATTGTTCTCATCTTTGTCTGAGGCATTAATCTTTGGAATAATTTTATAAAATTGTGTCTCATCAAATACAACATCTCTACTTACTATGACCTTCCTTTGTGCAGGATCAAAGAGTCTATAGGTCTTAGAGTTTTCATCATAACCAACCGGTATGTAATATATGCCCCATTATCCATTTTTTTTTAACTCCTCTGGCACATGTGCAAATGCAAGACAACCATAGGCTCTCAAATTATCATAACAAGGTAACTTACCTGACCACAACATCTCCGGAGCAGCACCATTTGTACTTGAAATTGGTAGCAGATTTTGAACATATACAACAGTTTTTACTGCTTCATCCCACACAAAATTTGGCAATCTAGAGTATTTTAGCATTGACCTGACTGCATTGAGCAATGTTCTGTTTTTGCTTTCAGCCACACTATTTTGCTGAGGTGAGAACCTGCATGTTAGTTGCATTTTGATACCATGATTAGCACAGAATCCTTTGAACTCATTTGACAAATACTCACCACCTCGATCAGACCTTATGCACCACTTTTCTTCCTGTTTCAAGTTGTACTTCAGCAATAAACAGTTTTAGAGCATCATAAGCTTGATCCTTAGTTTTTAAACAATAGCATTTTGTTTTTCTGCTAAAATGATCTATAAATGTCATAAACTATCTGTGTCTAGTCATGCTTGTCACATTTATGGGACCACATAGATCAGTATGCACTAGATCTAATATACCTTTAGCCTTTTTTGTTGATTTCTTAAATGGCAGTCTAGTTTGCTTGCCTAGAATACACCCTGCACATATTTTCTTTTCAGAATTTTCATCCTTTGCTCTTATCAATTTCCTCATTTCCACATTTGTCATATTTGTATAACACATTCTATTATGCCAAGTTTTTATAGATGCACATTGTATAATATTCATACTAGACAAATGTTCAAGATCAAAACCAAAAAAGTTTCCAACTCTCTTTCTAATAAACTTAACTTCATTTCCTAAGAAGATTTTACATTCAAGTTTCTCTTGTGACCTTATAACCTAGGTCAACTAATTGGCAAACAAAAATCAAGTTTCGGACTAAGCTTGGTATACAAAGAACTTCTTTAAGTTCTACAACTTTTCCTTTTAAATCAAAAATCTCTAGAATCCCAGTGTCTTCTATCTTTTGCAAAGTTCCATCTCCTAGCTGCACATGTCCTGCTCCCTTCCTTTTGCACTCCTTAAGCAAGTTTGGATCACAAGTCACGGTTTTCTCAGCTCTTGAATCTATTATAAAAAATTTGTTATCCCTTTTGTTCAAATCATTTGAAATTGACAAGATGTGATCATTTTTTACCTCAATGGTCTCATCAATTCCTTCTTTTTTATCAGTCTTTGATTCTTGCACAACATTCATGGCTGGACTTCCTTTCTGATTAGATCTTCCTCTTCCAAGACCACCTCTGGTGTTTGAACTCCTTCCTCTTTCCCTGCCTCTTCCAGAAGTCCCTCTTGGACTTGGGCAATTGGCTGCTACAGGACCCTTGCCGTCACAGTTAAAACATCTTATACCCCTACCTTCATTTGGACATTCGGCTTTACGGTGTTCATATTGATTACAATTATAACATGGTCCTGGTTTTCCCTTGCTAGTATTTCCAATTTTTTTTGTTTTACCAGCAAACAAGATCTCAGCAGAGTTTTCTTCATCTCCTAGCTCGACTCTCTTTTGCTCAAATTTTGTTCTAATCATTTGAATAACATGTTCCTTAGATCCTGCAACATTTTTGATCATTGTAGATAGTTGACTGTTATGAGACACTGACCTTGCCAAAGATAGGATTTGATAATGCTCATTTAATATGACTCCTGCCCCATCTAAATCTGTTATGATTGAATCAAATTTCTCTAAGTATTCTGTCAGATTGTCTTTTTCATGCAACTTGAGCTTCCTAAGCTGTTTCTCTAAAACATCAATTTGAGATGAGGTTTTAACTTCATACTGACTAATCATATATTTCCACATATCCTTTGGACTCATACCTCTTAGTTTGAGTTTTATAGCAGCTCCAACCTTGCTTGTAATAATTGCTTGAGCCTCCATAACTTTCATCATATCAACTGGACCTGCAGCCGACCTAGATGTAATAGTATTCATGTTACCTCCTTCTCCTGCAGTTGATCCTTCTCCAACCAAGCTTCACCTCCTTCAGTACTTGAGTTTTCAGTGCTCAATATTGTTGGTACTCTGGCATTGTCCTCTTCAATAAGGTACCATAAATTTTCAAATTCTAGCACTTGCTTAATGCCATGTTTTCAGACCTGAAAACCATTGTCTCCCTTGAACACTTCAATAGATGTCAGCAAGTTAGCTCCAAATCTTGTTGACATCTTATACTGTGGCTCTGATACCAATGAAGAAATTTTGCTTAGATTTATAGTTAGAACTTTGAATAATCAATGAACCAATTTCCTTTGACTCTTAAGTTCAAATATCAATATTGCATAAAAAATGCTCTAACAGTAAAACAAGTTTTTCCAATGGTCAATCAACTAAATATTGCATTATTCAATCTGAAAAACCTCGAGAGCCCAAGCACTTACAAACTGTTCAGTCTTCGATCAACCACACAATTCATTCGTTCTACTCAACTTTATAGTGATCAATCCAGCATTCAAGCTGGACCGACCTGATACCTCCTTGCCGATCTCTGCTTTCCAAATTCATACTTCGTCTTCCCTCCATTTTATTCGACCACAATTTGACCTATGGTTTATACTAAATAAGGTAGATACCTCAATAAACGAATTTTCTCCTTCAACATTTAATAGGTTAATGCCACTATAGCTTAACTATTAATCAAACCTTAGGTTCAATGTTTCCAACCATAACCATATGTTCAACCTCGAGCATGTGCTACTACTCAACAAGAAATATTACATGATCATTCTCTTTTAGAATCTTTTCTAAACAGATTAGACTAGCATAAAGAGGTGGAGAATCCAAAGAAAAGTTTGTCTTGATTAAGTTCTATTGTCAATTAGAAAGTCAAAACCTGTTGAGCCTCGTTCTTGAGCCTTGTTCTTGAATTCCTGAAATTTCCGAAGAAGTTCAAATTCTCAGATTTTGGAAGAACCAGAGATCATGCTTGCAGTGTTCACACGTCTGAGCCCGATTGGGTGGTGAATTTATGCCAGAAGGCCCTGTTCCAAAGTTTTTAAGCTGTTTTGATTAACCGTGTTTGCCAGTTTTGCAGGAAGAAAAGCTCCTCATAATGCATATCACGAACTATCCAAGGAGCCCAGTCATGTTTAAAATACACATTGAAATCAAGAGCTATGATAAGAAGACTAGAGCAAAAACCCTAGGCGTCGCATCAGCGACCACGCTTCCATGCTTAATATAACGGATAAAAAAATGACCTAATATAGTGTCAACCTTAAGAGGATTTCAATCAAATACATAAACGTCAAGTGCTCCTTGGAAAAAAAAAGTTTATGAAAATTATGGCAAAAAAGGTGTCGCAGTCAAAACCCTACTGCCGCCAAAGAATAGAATAGAATAGAATATGATTTTATCGTCCACGGAGACCAACTGGCCTATGGGACCCAAGTACAAAGAGAGAGAGCAGCAGGCGTATTACTACCAGGATTAAAAAACCCCCGCCCCGAAGAGGACTAAAGGTCTGCTTCTTCTCCGCGCAAAATTGACAAAAACATAATCTATATCTTATACAAAGAGCATGCCACGAGCTATCGAACAAGCCTAGTCACACCCAAAAATGACACTGGAATTAAGAGCTATGATCAGAAGACTATAGTAGAAACTTTGAGCATCGCATCAACAACCATGCTTAATGTTATAGATAAGAAAAGAGCCTAATATACAATTCAACCAAATATATGAATGTCAAGTGCCCTTCAGAAATTGAACCTACCTTGCACAAAAAATAATATACATAGCTCGAATAGTGAGCTCACCACAATATCCCCCACATGAACTCCCAAGCACCAACTAAAATCCTGCATTACGGAAGACAAAAAATGGAAAAGCAAAATAAAATATTATATTCATCGTGCAAAGCCTCAAGACCATACAAATGTGTTGGTGCTGCACCTACACTATAGAATAGCGTCATATGAACAGGCATGCCCCTTCTTGCACCACAGGTATGCTACACCAAATCACAAAAGAACATAAACAACATTTTGGTTCTATCTATGCTCTAGTGTGGGTAAGATAAAATGAAAATTCGGATGTTAATGAAGGTCTACTTTTGATGGCAGCTTACCCACATGGCCTCACCTAGGATAAACATCCCCGACCAAAACTTCTGGAACAAAGGCCACATCACAAACCATTGCCTCAAAAAAGCGATTTGATCATATAAAGGACTCGATCAAAAATACAAGCACCATAGATGTTAACCCTAAATCTAGAATACCAATCACATCCAACCACAAAACCTATACCCATGTGCAAGAAAAGCATTGGCCATCTTCTCAATAGCTTTAGATTGCCTCATTAAGTAGAAAAATTCTCAGTGGCTTTGGAGATCCCTTATCCTGCATGCCTAGAAAGCCTACCATGGAAAATAATCCACGCCGGCAAACATTCCAGGCTGTTAGGAATCTCAGTTGGCATTAACATGTCTAATGCGCAAATATGAAATGAGATATTCTTAAGGACTTCAAAAGGGACCGATTTGCAACTTAGTTTGTTTGTTGTGTTTGTTTGTTGTGGGGGTGGGGGGGTGGGGGTTTAAGAATTCTCGGACTGGAGTACCATGAAAAAGTAGGTCTTCCATGTTGCTAGGGCCTGGACAATAAGTTTTGTATTTGGGAGGGGAGGGGGAGGGTGGGGGAGGGGGGCCGCTATACTCCAAGTTAATCAAAAAAATAGTTTGTAAGCTTTAAAACCTTAGTACTTAAGATTTTAACCTTGTAAGATTTCAGACCTTAGGAAGCCAGCTCTAGCCCATTCCTGAAAACAACTTTATGCAGGGTATGCATCACCCACATCTAAGTATGCCTTGTGTAGCTTCCTAAATCGATTTGGTTCTTTAGTTATGAAAACATTATTAAACACTGGTTGTCTTGGGAACGTAGTGCTAACACGAGCAGTCGCATCCCAACTAACAAGTAATGGCCTTAAATAGACAAAACATCATAAAGGCAATGAAAAAACAAATATAGACTTTATCACCAAGGATGGAGTATAAATTCAAACTAAAGATGCAACAAACAACTTATATCTGCCAAAACTTGATACAGAAATCTATGTATATAATATAGGAGCTTCTCAGCAAAAAAGTCAAAAGGATTTTTTGTTATACTAAGTTAGCAGCTTGGCCCAATCTTAGAATAAGGCACAGACGATAGTAATGAAGCATTACAGGATTTTGAGAATAGACAAGGATAATACATAGATAAAGAGATTTGTCTCTAGAATCGAAGCCTGGGAGAAGGATTATCCAATGCAGTGCTGTTTAGAAGGGCAGAAGTAAATTCTGCAAAGCTGATCCTGCCATCTCCATCAGAATCAGCCTCTCTGATCATATCAGCAAGCTCCTTGACAGACAAAGGATGGCCTAACTTAGCCATGGAATGGGCCAACTCTGCAGCAGTTATATACCCATTTCCATCCCTATCAAAAGCCCTGAACAGGGACAAAAGCTCATCTTGGTTATAAGAAACCGCTGCATCGGCCATATCTGCAGCTACAAGGTCTACAAACTCAGAAAACTCGATTAGTCCATTGCTGTTAGAGTCTGCCCGCCGGATTAAGCCCTCCAGCTGGGAGCCGTCAGGGATTATTCCAAGAGAGCGTAAAAGGGCGGCCATTTCGATCTCTGTAATGCTGCCATCGCCATCTCGGTCGAATCTGGTGAAAACTTCTTTCAGCTCGGCAAGCTGCTCCTTTGTGAGTAATTGCTCCATAAAAGCCCTAATACTACTAAGTCCGGCGATAAGGAAATATTACGGAAAGAGAGGGGATTTTTAGATCCGGACACGGCTTGAGGGAAAAACACACAGAAGAAGACGCTCTTAAAAGGAACTCTGACCTGTTCAGGCCTGCACGTTGCCACGCGCTTCGTCGGTGTCTCCGCGTTGACGGAATCGCCATAGCTAAACCTTCGTCCTATCAGCGAAAATTAGCCGTATATTAAAATTTAAATTTGAAAAAGAATATATTCTAAGCCTTAAAGAATTCCTTTTACAGTAAAGATAGTATTTCATTATGACCATTGGCTTTTGGTTAGTCCACCTTAAAATTCTCTATATCTTTGCCATATCCAATCATGTTAGCCAAAATGTCCAATGATGTAGCTGAAAGTTGTTACTCAGAACTTTCCATGCAAAGCATTTGATGCCTATTGTACTTCCTCGTACTTGCCTGTTCTTGTTGCCAGCATAAAGATCTGGTAGTAAGTAGCTTTCTTCTGAACCTTGAACTGCCCCGTGTCGTCCACCCTCTCTGGCCAATCAATCAATCCTCTTTAAATCTCCAAATCAATCCTCTTTGAATCTACTGAAGATCTGGGAGACAACATTTTATATCTGCCGATCTAAATCGCTTTAAAGGAAACTGCCAAGAAAAGTCGCCCTCTTTAGCCAGTGTTCTCTTAATTTATCACCTAGAGATATGGTAGACAACATCTTCTATCTATGAGCCTAAGTCCTCCTTAAATTAAGTTGTCAAGAGAAGAACACCTAATATCTATTTCACTAATGATATTCCTAATAATCATTTCATGATAAACATTTACATGATCATTTTAATATCATTGTACATGTGCACAAGAATATTTGTGGTGCAGATGTGACTAAGCTCGATCAAGGGCACGATGTAGGGTACTAACTAAATGGAGGAAAATTAGATAAAATGAAAGGTCCTTTTTTGGTTTTGTTCGGGGATTATATTTCTTGAGATGTTTATTTTAGTTACCACTAAGAGCTAAGCTTAGGACCATGTATTCGGTTTGGAGAATCTATCATTTTTGTTGTCCTTTTGTATCAAATCTACTTTGTGCCCCCACATGTCGTTTAGGTATGGAGATTTGGTGCTCTTGCGCGTACATGTTGGTTGCATTTCTTATGGAGCAATCTAGTAGAGATTATTTCCATAAATATACATCCTATCCCCCACCTCCCCCCCCCAACCCCCATCCCCTCTCTCTCTCCAATCATTCAAATGTTTTCATTCTTAATAAAGCAAAGGGGCAATTTCACATATATAGTTTGAATTATCACATCCATAGCTTTATAAGCAGATTTGTCCTTATTATGTAAATAAGGAGATATTTTTGGCTCATCTTCTGGCATAGGCCAATTCATCTCAACCTTGTTCAAAACTTGCATATTCTTACTGGACAAAGTTTTCTCTTTTGGGTTGCCCTAGGGGGCAAACCCTCGTTTATGTGGGTATGTGGGCATATTCAAGTATATCTTTGGCATATACCTAGCATATCTTGATGACTACTAAAAACCGGCTTACGCCTCGTAAATGGTCGGTCATCCGCCCCGTTATCGACTGCTACACAAACGCTATCCGGTCGGACTTGGCTATGGCTTACGCACCGGATTACGCCCTCCCTCCGCGCCGCCCGTCGGGGGGTTACGGCGAGTTGAGCACATGTTTATCCCTTCCTTATACCCTCTAGGGCATAATCTTAGGGCATGGGTTCCGGGAAGGGCTGTGATGTTCAAATGAGCCACTTAGAGAAAAATTTGCATCGGTTCTTCCAGATTTGGTTTTGGCAATCGGTTATCGACATTGCAACCATAATCTTGCGGTTATGGCGTCCGATAGTGCTTCTATTCCGGTATCAACATTGCATCGGTAATGTTGGGTTATGGCATCTCGCCACGCAAGATTGTTTGCATTTCAAAGATACCCCTTTTTTTTTTCGTTTAAGGCATCGGTTAGGGCATGGGTTACGGGAAGGGCGTGTGATGTTCGCCGAGCCACTTAGAGAAAAATTTGCATCGGTTCTTCAGATTTGGTTTTGGCAATGCAAAAGGACTTTCAGTGAGGGGAAAAAATGGCGTTTCTTGGTGTTTGACCGCGACGCTTCTTCGCTAGGGCGCCCGTGGAACCGCCCCTCTCTCAAAATCGGGAATTTGTTGCTTCATATCCGAGGCCTTACGCATGATTTTGGAACTAGCAAAGGATTTCACCATCGTGGAGAGGATTTTTGTGCAAAAAGCGGTTGAAAGTTGGATTCCTTATTTCAATTTTTACGGAGACTTCTCGGGCGATTCTTCTCTAGCGATTTCTCGGGCGGCGCTTCTCGAGGTTAGAATTGTAATGCAATTCCTAACTTCGCATGCTATTCTGCTTTCTTATTTCCTTCGCTATCGTTGGTTCTATGGCGAAAGTTACGTATCTTAATCCCATTTCCTATTTCATTTTTACGTTTCCTATCTCTTATTTAGGGCTTCTAAGTTTAGGAGCGAGTTTTTGTTGAATGCTTTTATCTTCTATTTAATGCTATTTCCTATTTCCTATCTATGGTTCTTATTCTATTGAATAGGGTCCACATTCCTCTGAGAACATGTAGAGTAAATCAATGTAAGAAAACTAGCATTAGGTCCTTAAGCCCTAGCATTTGCTTCATGTATAACAATAGAGAATAATAATTGCATATTCTGACCCATCTCATTTAGAAGTTTATGATTTTGATGGACCATTTTCCGAAGGGGAGTCTCCTGGATATGCTGAAATTAACTTCCTTAAATACAAAGCAGAAGAAATGTCTGAGCTCTGGGTTCCATTTTCCGGGAAGCGTGCTTTGGCTTGTGGATCTTGATTGCACCTAAGAATTTTTTTTACCAATACTAAGCAATCTGACATATTTGTTGAGTATGTGCAAAGGGTGGAGAAGGAGGTTGGCACAAAGGTAGGAAGTATACCTTTCTGGTTAGGCAATTGTTTAGTAAGATAGGGATTGATAGGATAAGAATGGCAGCAAGGAGAGAACTTTTTCTTACTTAAAGACCTTGGTACAGAAAAAACTGCTACCCATACTTGATAGGCAAAATGAACATTTTCAGAAGAAAGAACAAAGCATGTTTCCACAAAGTTATTTAATAACTATGTTTGAAATTTATATATTCAGATTTACAACAATTTGACGTAATCTGAACTTGACTATTAACTTCATCATGTTTGTTTTTATCTTTGTTTGGCGGTTTGTGAAAAGATCACCTGGAGAAACCATTTCTTTTGAAGCTTTTCTCACTTCCTTCCGAAGAATTTCTAATAAATGACTTTGCTGCGCAATAAAAAGAAGAAAATACTACTTCGGGTTGGCAAACAACAACTTCATGTCTTAATGTTATTTGGTATTGGTATCGACCTTCGAAGCATTACTTTTCTCACTTTTATGGGAAGATATCGAAGAGATAAGCGAGGCGATTACCACCATTAGGCTATGTTGCTATAACAATTCTTGTGTTTACGCATAAAAGGCGTGGTTTTGATCTTGTGACGAGTGCAAAAAGTATGGACTCACGTGGAGGACTCAAGTTTCGGTTCAGTCCTTTGTGAGACACGGATATGCCTTCGGTAACTAGCTTGTAACACTAGCAAGTGCAAATTTTTGTTTTATACATCTACTTTGGCGGAGACCATGTATCTTTGCCAAAAACTTTTATAATAAAATGGCCCGAGAACACATGTTACGAAGGTCTCGAGAATTCTTTTCTTCACATGAAAATGTATATAAAAGTAGCTCTCATGGCTCTTCAAACTGGGAAGGTTTAAAGAACATTCTGACCTAGATGGACAACAAGCATTTAGTAGAAATTTTATGTTTTTCGGTGCCAAAGGTATCTTAATAAGTGACGTCTGTTCTATAGCATGCATCTGCTGCAACTTCTTCTATACCATGATATAGCTCTGGCATTTGTAACATCAGATTGGATGCAAAACGGTATGGGTGGATATTCTTACCAGGATTTTGTTATACCAGCTTGAGCATGTAAATCGGTCCCGATCTTTGCAAGTTAAAGACAAGCATTGAAGCGTGGAAGAAGATAGGTATACCAGACAAAATATCAAAATTGTCCCTTTGGATGGAATGATATATTTCTTTGACCGCACACATAAATAAATTGGAATTACCAATATGTTTTCTTCTATGACTTCTCAGTCTTAGACAAGTTCTTTGTTAACAAATAATTGAATTCTAATAGAGGTCCACGTATACACGTCACAATCCCAACTATCTATCAACATTTGATATGTCTCAAATTGATACTCCCGGTCCATGTATACTCTTTGCAACTCTTGACATCTTTGAATGGAGGGATGTCGAGATATTTAAAAGTGGGCCTTCCTTGAGCATTCATAATATTACCTATATTCACGTCGCTTCTGCATGGTAAGAAATGTGAGGCACAAACTAATGTCAGGTTAAGCACAGATTAAAGTAGCCCAGATTGGAGCAACTAAAGGAATGCGGCCAAGTAATGCAAAAAGCTCATAACTTATACACGGACAAAAGCAATAAAAAATGGAATTAAGTTGAGAAACCATTATAAAGTGTAATAGTAAGAGAGCATATTTTGAGAAATTTTATAAAGAATAAGTATGCATGAAATCATATCATGCCTTATAACATAGCAAAGTTCCTCCATGGCATAATCTTAAACAAAAAGATTAACCTTATAATGTTTTTATTACGTGCACTATTAAACTATATGCATGTTTAAGATATATGAGCAAAATCATGTTGTAGTATTTTTCATTTTCTGGTTTGCACACCAAACAATTCTCTAACATGATTTTGCATGTTTAAGATATATGAGCAAAATCATGTTGTAGTATTTTCATTTTACGGTTTGGCATAGGAGAGTTTGGCCCATATTTAAACACTGCCTAGATACTATCTATGCAGATGCAAAATGGCCTTACGGAACTGCAAACAGGTTAGGCCATGATAAGAATTGCATAGGATACAATCTAATATCAAAATTAATATATTTAGTGCAACAAACTGATCGATCTTAATATTTTAAAACTTTGAAAGTTGTATTTAAGCTTCAAGCATAATAAATAAACATTTTAAAGGAACAATTTCAAACTTTAATTTATAAGATAAGATGAATTTTTACAAGGAAAGCCCATTCTTTCTAATGACCATAACTTCATTAAGTTTTGAAATTAATCCAATGAAAAGCCGAGCAACGCTGGGCACTTTTTCTAGTAGAATATAAGAAGTAAATTGTTACTCCTAGGCAAGCAACGTGATTACGATTTCTTTGCCATATGTTTGATATCGCCAAGTTCTAAACAACCACATTGGCTTGAAGAAAATGCTAGAAACAAAAACATAGATTCATGATTTATAGATTCATGATTCATAGATTCTCGGGTCACGGAGGGCAACCCTCCGTGCGCAGCACCTTGTTTTCATAGTTTTTTGGAAACGAAAAGTCACATGTCTACAAATTGATATCTCACATCTCTTGAGATAGACCCGCCAAGTTGAACTTTTCCACAAAATTTGGGGTCTTATCCCTGGATGAATGAATCAAACTCTTGTTGCACATGTGGTTGGTTGGAGAATAGAATAGAACAGAATTAAATTGAATTTAATCATCCACAAGACCAGATGGACTATAAGACCTAAATAACAAAGAATAGCCGATCTATTACTATACAGGATTAACCGAAATCTAGGCGTCTACTTGGGCGCTAAACCTGAGCACCGAAACTGGTACAGTGAACAGATCGTCAGCCATTACCGAAACTGTGAACAGTGATGAGAGAGGAAATGCAGGCAGTGGGAGAAGAAATGAAAAATTTGAAGCAGGGTGTCCATGAAGTAAAGTGTATTGTGGAAGATATCCACGAGAACCAAGAGAAAAACCAAGAGGATGAAGGTTCTGAAGAATGGATTCAGGAACAAATGGTGACCAAGATTACTTCCAACATTGAAGCACAGGTGCAGAATTTATCTGCACAAGAGCAAGAAAGAATTGCGGAACATGATGAGCGGACAGCCAGAGCAAGGAATTTGATAATAGCTGGCATAGAAGAAGATGATGAAGAAAGAATATCTGATGTGGTGGATGTTTTCTTCAAGAACACCATGCACTTATCGGATCCAGGAGTGATACATTGTCGCCGCATTGGAAAGAAGAATGAAGGCAAGATACATCCAATCTTAATCAAATTCACAGATGTAGATGCACGAAATAGAGTTACTCAGCATAGAAGCCACTTGAAAGGTAAAAAAATCTGGTTGAATGATGACCTGACAATGGTACAGCAAAAGGAAAGAAAGCAAATGCTCAATGAGATGAAACGATTAAGGGATGAAGGCAAACAGGCATACATTGTCAACAACAAGCTAGTGATTCGCAACAAGGCATAGGAATTTCAGATCCTCAGGCTTCTAATCTGGAACATACATGGATTAAATGAGGAAAAAATTTTAAGGAGCTTAACTCTCTTCCAAGAGTATGATATAGTGGCTTTTACGGAAACATGGAAACATGAATTCAGTAGGGTGATTGAAATTCCAGGATTTGATCTGCTTGATTCTGCCTAGAATATGCGTGGTCAGAGCCAACGTGGTTGGAGTGGTATAGCATGCTTTGTACGGAAAGGTTTGAAAAATCTTGTTACCATTATAAAGAAAGATAACTTTTCTCAGTTTATTTGGCTGCATTTAAATTCTGGTCATAAAGATATCTATGTAGCTGTGGTATATTTTGCGCCGCTAGATCCCCTTGCATCCATATATAATCACCCAGATTTGAGTCCTGATGATCCGTTGGAGAATCTTGCTAATGATATATCCCTTTATAGGCATAAAGGGCTTGTATATCTGACATGGGATTTTAACGCACGGCTTTCCAACAAACAAGCAACTTTGTTGTCAGGAGAAAAGAATGCTCTTTGGCTCCAGGAACAGGATGAGCATGCAGTGTGGCCAAGGCAAACAATGGATTATGTGCAGAACAAAATGGATGAGCATGTTATTTCTCTATGCAAGTCTATTAACATGGTAAGCTGCAATGGCATAGCCAGCTTTCCTCATTTCATGGGCTTTACTTGCTTTCAGCCGAATGGTAAAAGTTCAGTGGATTTGCTTTTAGGGGATCCGGACCATATGTCATGCTTAAAAGATTTTAGAATCTCGGATAAAAGTCCGGACTTTGACCATGCTCGGCTTATGACATTCTAGATGTAAAAGTGCAGGAGGCCACTAATGTTTTGAATCCTCCTTTGAGACTGAAAATTGTTACAAGCTTGCTTCGCAATATGAAAAGTGTTTAACACAAATGTTAACAGATGTAGAATGGCCTGCCTTGATAGAAGAGAAAAGCCATATATTGCAAGGTATCATTCTGAGAGCAACAAGAGACACTTTTGGATACTTCAGTACAAAAAGTGTTAAATATAAGGACAAAAAATGGTTTGATACTGCCTGTCTAGATGTTAAACGTGCCTGTAAGACTGCAAGAGATACACAAGCTGCTATAAAACATTTTAAGAATCTAGTGAAGCACAAAAAGAGGGATTGGATGAGCATACACCATAAAATGCTCGTGGATGAAATGGAGTTGGAACCGAAAAAGTTTTGGAACCGGACAAAGAAGTATACCCCAAATGGTGATATCTGCAAAGGTAATCTGCTAGATTTGATCAGAGAACTATATCAAGATCACGATTCAGATAAGGGTATAACGGATTCTCCTGGTGAGATGATGTTACTATTTTCTGTTGATGATGTCAAACATGCATTGCAACATATGTCGAATGGTAAAGCATGTGATTCGGATGGCTTATCTGTAGAGCTATTGAAATGGGAAGGGGACTCTCTTAGTAGTTTCCTAGTGGATTTATGTACTGAAGTGCTGCAAAAAGGGTTACCAAATAAATGGTGTCTGGATAGAGTGATCCCTATTTACAAAACAGCTAGTAAAGATGATGTGCACAATTACCGTACAATATTGGTTAGCAATGTTTTTGCGAAACTTTATGCATCTATGGTAGAGAGTAAACTATCTACTTGGGTGGAGGAAAGTGGTAATCGAGCATATGGACAAGCAAGTTTCAGGCATCATTACTCAACACTGGACCATTTAGCAACGCTGAGAGTATTAGCAGAGGGAGCGAAAGGTCCAGGTAATAAAAGATTTATTGCTTTCATTGATTTAACAAAAGCCTTCGATCGGGTTAGACGCAATGATCTAGTGTCCAGATTAAATGAGCTGCAGGTTCCAAAGAGCTCAAATACGCGGTACTTTGTCTATACAAGCATGTTATGCTTGAGCTCTCTTTTCCATACAATGGTCCAGATCAAATAAAGAATACAATGGGTGTAAAACAAGGGTGCCCTTGTTCACCGACACTTTTTTGCCTTTACATTGATGAGCTTGAAGGGTGGATGGCTAGATTTGGGGGTTTTGGAGCCAAGCTTGGTAAGTATTCGATCCAATTACTTTTGTCTGTGGATGATATTGTGCTAATCTCAAAAACTGGAAGTGGGTTGCAATATCACTTGAATGTGCTAAGTGCTTTTTGTGAGCAGGAAAAAATGCAAATCAATTTGAAAAAGTAAAAAATAATGGTCATTAGGGGTAAAGACAATACAGTCTTTGAGGTTGGAGGGATGGCGCTTGAAAAGGTACATGTTTATAAATATCTAGGAATTGACATGTCACAGATGGCTCACAGCCGCTCTTAAGCATGTATCTGGAGGGATGAGAGCCCTTTATGATCTGATTCATTCATGTGACTCAAACAATTTCGAGCATTGGCAAATTCGGAGACTGGTTTTTGGTATTCAAATAAGACCTGTTGTTCTTTATGGTTGCCAATTTGGGGCCCTGGGCTTTCTCTCAAAAGTTGGAATAAAATAGAACAAGTCCAGAAAAGATTTTTGCTAGTTGAACTTGGAGTTAAGCCTCAGATTCCATATTGCATGCTGCTTGCTGAGACAGGTCTTTTACCTCTAGAACATGAAGCTTTTATTAGAACGATCACTTATATAAATAAAGTTTTGGCAATGGAGCAGGATAGACTCCCATATATGCATTGCAGCAATCTAAAAATAAAGGCTGGTATGCTGATGCCTTGAAGTGGGCAGAAAAATGGCTTGGCTTGAATTCCTGGCCAGATTCAATAAAATATTCAGAGATAAGAGTTTTTGTGACAGAAAGAGCACTCTGCCCTATCCGCCTATGTATGTCTGCCACGTGGCAGACATTCTTTCCAAGAATCATTGATTCCTAAACTCGAATTATGACGTTCTAGGTATTTATATGGTATACGTATGCATACCATGACACGTCACCCGCATGTAGTAGGCCTAAGGGCCCAAGTGGGGTTCACCTATAATGGATTTTATTAGCTCTGCTAATAAAACCAATGGATAATTATGTATTTTATTGGCATAATTAACCTAATTATGCTAATCTGGTCTAATTAACTAATTATCACCAATGAGGGGTGCCACCTGGCCCAAATCGATTGGCCAGGAGGGACTTGCTATTTGGGTTGGAGAAATAGGGGTCCTACCCCCCATTTCATCCCAAATTCGAATTGGAGAGTGAAGAGGAGCAACAGCCACCAGCTTAAACCCGTCCTTGCCAACACCTACGAACAGCCTCGAGCTATGGATGCCTTCCGTGACAACGGCTCCAGCCAAGAGACTGGTTAGTCCTTAGATAGTTTCTATTCTGCTGACACTTCTTTGAATAGATGTAATGATTAAATTTTCTTTTGTATGTTGTTCTGGATACTTAGATGGTGTTTATATTCTTTCTTTCCACTTCTTCCATGTATTGGGAATTAAGGGAAGGGTAGAGACCTAAAAGCCTCTGAACAGTAGAGATGTCTCTAGTTAGACCCCTTAATACCCAATAAATGCGGCCTGTGCACAAGAGCCAACCTGGCTGAGGATGCTATGATGTGGTTCAACACCAGATAACGAGTATGATGGTGAATCGGGGGTGGGGTCTTGCCTAGTGCGGCTACATGACTCCTACAGTCCGTTGTATAGGATTGCCCATAGAGGACGTGGGACGAATGACACCTCTGTGTTCCTCGCCCGGACACTTGGCCATCCCAAGCGGTCCGAGTATGACGGAGGGCCTTACCATGGTGTTGTAGTCGCCATGGGAGGGAAATTCCCGTATTTGTATGATGGGAGCATCGTATAGATTCTGGGAGCGTCACAGTGGTATCAGAGCATGGTTTTGGTGGACCAAAATCATTGCACTGGCCATAACCTAACTCGTTAATTGACGGTACCTTCGCTTAGGTTAAAGTAGTCAAACTCTGTAGTTAGCATGTTCGTTGGCCTAGCTATGTGAGGAATGACCTAGAGTGTAGGAGAGTGTTCTCTAGTAGCGTGGATAAGGTCAGAAGGTGGAGCCAGAGGTTCGTGTTTTGTAAGCGCCATAACTTTCTCCAGGTAGCTCGGACTGACGAGATTTTTGATCCAACATGTTGGGCGTGGTTCAAAACCCTTAGGGGGTCGTCATCCGACAGCAACAGGTCGAGGAAGCGGCCCAAAATCCAACTTCGAGCGCCGTTTCGGTTTTGGAAATCTTGGAATCGAATAGAAACCACGATAATCGGACCGGCCCGGCCACCGTATAGCAGCGTAGCCGCCATATATATATAAAAAAAAAAAAAAAAAATTAAACTTAAAACTAAAGTTTTTTTTTTTTTTTTTTTTTTCATTTCTTGCCTTGCTCTTTTCCTGCGCCTGCCCTAGCCGTCCGCCATAGCCGCCGGAGCCCAAGCCTCAAACGCCACACCTCTGCTCGCGCTTATCGTCACTATTACCCCTTAGCCCTCATTCTCCAACTCTTCTAGACCCAGCACCTCTTCTTTGTTCTTTTCCTTGTGTAGTTCCAATGAACATGGCACGTATTAAAAGTACCCAGAGTTATGGCTCCCTCAACATACCCCAGATTTACGCCTAGCTTGGGGAGCATCTGGCTACCGACCCTGACAAGGTCGAGCTTCTTTTAGTTCAGCTGGTGCAATGTTTCATTGACGGCCATAGGATACCCTATCCTATTTTCCACCTCTTCGAGCGCTTCTTGATAAAAAAACTTCTACGACAGGCATACACTATAGTCGAGCAACCCGACCAAGTTATGATGCTGGTTAAGTTCTATCCGTCCGAGTGTGATGAAGTCCCAGAAGAGGAAGCTATACGGAGGGAGGCGTCCTGCATCCGGGAATTGGCCCGTGCAGACGACATCCGGGAAATAGAAAGGGAAGACACAGAAGCTCGGGGCCATGAATACATCTACATGGGTGATGGGAGAGCCATCATCAACTGTAATCCCCTTGACCTTCCCCCATATGAAATGACGAGGCTACCCAAAGCTTTACTTGGGGAGAGGTTCCATCTTACATCAATCTGGATTACTTAATAATGAACCCGATAGACATGCAAGCTCGGCCGGACCGCTACCGTATGGAACTGATTCGAAGGATTACGGCCCAACGTCTTGCACAGGGGAAGCAGACATGGGTGCCGCCCCTGCTGCTCAGGAAGAGGCTGAGAGAGCCCAACAGGAGCAATAGCAACAGGAGCAACAACAAAACCAGGACCAACAGCAGCAGCAGCCCAATACTGAGCAGGAAATCCCGCGCGGTCCCAACCAAGCAGACAAGCCTCCCATTAAGAGACGGCGGAAGTCCACCGCCCATAAGTCGGGAAGCCAATATAAGGAGGAGCTTAAGGCTGTCAGAAGCGTGGGGAAGCACACGAGCTCGAGTCACCGGCAGGAACGAGTGGATGCCGCACAGCTCCACCCAGTCTCTGCGGACAAGACTTTGCCCAAGAAGCCTACACCGACTTAGAGGGCGGCTAATTCAAGAAAACCCCATCGCTTCAGACCAGGTACCGTGGCCAAAAGTACCAAAAGATAACGGAGTTGCTATTACGGAAGCTGCATTTCCAAAGGTTTGTCCGAGAAATAGCCCAGGAGTTTAAGACCAACCTGCGCTTCTAGACTTTTGCTATTCTGGCACTCCAGGAGGCCGCTGACGCTTATCTGATAGCCCCTTTTGGGGATGCAAATCTTTGCGCCATCCACGCAAAGAGGGTCACTATTATGACCAAAGATTTGGCTCTCACCCGAGGAATTCGGGGAGACCATAATTAGCTTGTCCATCAAGCAATTTTGGTTGTATCAATTTTGTATCGATATGAATATAATCGGATCCTTTGTTTATATAAAGTCTATTTGCAAACAAATGATAATAGTAAATAAATAAATTTTATAATTATTTAAAAAAAAAATGCTGACGTCAGCATAAAAGCAAAAAGTTACTTAAAAGTTTTTAGGATTTCATTTGCTATTCCTTATTTCTTCTTTTGTCCTCCTCCTCCAAGCATCAGCAACGCCCATGACCACTCCAATCCTGCTCCAATGGTATCAAGATAGAGAGCATTGGGACCCCCAAGTTCCCTTCGACCTCCTACAACCTTTCTTGCTCCAAACGATAGATCTTATAGCCAACATGCAGAGTCATCCTGACTATGTTGGTTTTCTTGCATTCTATACCCAAGAAATGCTCCCTCTTTGCATTCCTTTGGGAGATCCGCAACAGCTCTACATAGAGCGAGCTGTAGTGAGGGAAATGCTGGGAGGAGACACCCATGTATACGACGTACTCAAGGGTAAACTCCGATGGGGCCGCAGCCCACCAGTCGTCATTCATGAGGGCCAGCAATACCTTGAAGTGGCCTTTGCTCTGGCCATCCTTATGGACCAGTATGTGGACGATGACACCCTGTCGGCAAAAAAAGGCAAGGTCCCTGAGTCTTCGGACGAGGAAGAAGATGAGTATATAAGGATGGATGATTTTGTCTGGTGGAAGCATTTGGCCGAACAGATGCCGCCGTACCAGGTTCAAGGGAGCACGCTTGACCGGATTGGATGCCCTTCCGGTTATCTACCACCAAGGTCAGGAGTTCGTCCTGTTGGATGATATTCTCTGGACATATCATGTAGTGGCCGGTTTGAAGGGCCGAGAGAAAGTACAGGTGCTCTATGAACTGGCCGAGTATTGCATGGATGACTTTATTGATTTTACACCCGTAGAGCTCCCTCCGGAGGTACAGCAACTGCTCCAGTTTCATCAAGAGACTATAGAGCCGGTTGATACTCTTCTTCGGCTCAGAGATCTTGTATTTCAAGATCCTCTATCTCAGCCTCCTCAGGAAGCCTTTACGGCCATGGGACCTCATGTCCCAAACATTAATATGGTCGACATTCCTTCCGATTCAGATGAAGAAGGGGAAGATCTCTATCATAACTCCACTCAGGAGGAGAAACAAGAGCTCAAGGAGGAAGAGGTCTCTATGGACCTCGATAAGGAGGTAGCTACTTCGGTTACACCACAGGGTAAAGCGTTGGGGAATCACCTCACACGCTTCTTCCTATCAGTTTTTCGGCAAGGGCAGGTCCTTTTTGTAGCAGAGACCTGGCCCCAGAGGCTGAAGCATCATGGTGGAGCCTTCGTGCCTTGTCCACCCTGGCGGGTCACAAGAAGCTTCCTTATCGCATCCTCACTTATGTGTTGGTGCGTCGGGACTTCGCCCTTACCGCCTTGGGCCAAGACATAGCACCGTGGATGAGCATGAAGCTCCTTACGGCAGCCCCTTTAGCTACTGTCTATCCACCAGAGGTTGCTTCCCTCGCAGCCACCACTGTTGATCCAGTGGTTACCCTGCTATGCCATCGGCTGCCACCATCCCCTCCTATACCGATGGATCAAGATGCGGGCCCTAGCTCCTAGATATACTTAAGAGGCATTATAGAGTATGGCCTCTGGCCACTCAAATATATGTATTATTGCATCGACATTTTGATGCCTTTTTTAATACAAAATTCTGTTTTTCCTCTATTACTTGCTTCTCTTTTTCAAGAGTTTGAAGTATAAGGAATAACTTATATCTTGTATATCCATTCTTGGCTTCTTACAGGAGAAGAAGAGCCATATGACCCAACCAAGGCTTCCAGATTGTTATGATCCTCTGTGACCATGCCTACGAGCACTTAAAGCTTATCCTCCGCTGAAGTTGGTCGTATTGGGATTGCACCAAGCAGGAAGCTTTCGAAGATGCTGACGATCATCTTTGGCAGATTTACTACGCCCAACCTGGGAGTTTATTATCAGCCCAACCTGGGAGTTTCAAGACGTGGTCATTCAAGCTTGGGCTAAGTATAAGATGGTCCGTGCAGTAAGGGAGAGTATCCGATACTCTATCCTTTATCCCCTTACTCAGCCATAAGCTAGCTTGTTAAGATTCTCTTTTTATAAATGTAACTTCAGTTCTTGTATGTCATGCCAGGATGTTTTTGTAATCGTGTCTTCATCTTAATAATAAGTGTTTTTCTATTGCAAAGTTCTTGTCATAACTAATCGAACTAGTATGCTTATCTTGAATTTGTTTTTATCTTAGACGGTGCACGCCCCCCTCTGTGGGCGACACTCGTACAAGCGGGCCGTCTTACCCCCGAACATCTATCATAAACGCCAGCTTACTGAGCTCCAGGCCTATGTACTGCAAATCAATCCACCCCAAATACCACAGGAGTATGGACCGGAGATTCCTGCTCTACTGAATCAGCAGCCGCCGCCACCCGCACCTGCACCTGTGCCCGCCAAAACTAATCGATCTAAGAGGGCATGCAGTAGTTCCTCTACGAGGCCGACCATACAAAAGCCAAAAAGAAGGATTACCAGAAAACAGTGGATGCGGCCATCACTAGCATTTGGAAGAACTGAAAGCTAGCACAGTTTTCAGGAAAACTAGGTCCGAAGTTGATGCGGAATCATGGTTGGATGAAATGCAGGAGTTCGGTAGAATGACGGATCAGCAAAGTTGCACAACCAATCTCACAGGGTCTGCTCGTATATGGTAGAAGGGATATGCCTACTCCCATGGGCTGACGAGAGGAAGGTGCCGCTACAAGGTCTTTGCTAAAGCCTTCAAGTCTCATTATGTACCCAGGACTCACTGCTGTCAACAGATCCAAACCTTCTACCGCCTGGAGTAGAAGAACGTGACCGTCTAGTCATATACGGATGAGTTCATGAGGTTACGCTTATATGTCCCGGGGATAAATGAGCGCAGGGCAGTTGAGGGATATATAGAGGGCTTATCCCCTACCTTGAGTAAAATGGTTTGAGCAATAGACCCTAAGACAGTTGCAGAAGCAGAGGCTAAAGCCCTTAGCCTAGAAGAGGACACTCCCAAGTACCAGCCACCGCCACCGTTGCAAGGGGCTAAGTACTTTACAAAGATTGACCTTCGGTCCGGATATCACCAAATAAGGGTTAAGGAGGATGACATCCATAAGTCCGCTTTTCAGACGCGCTATGGGCATTATGAGTTCACTGTGATGCCATTTGGCCTGACCAATGCTCTGGCCACTTTCATGAGGCTCATGAACGATGTCTTTCGGGACCTACAGAAATTGAGGCGCCACCAATTATATGCCAAGTTCTCCAAGTGTCGCTTTGCAACCACCAAGGTTGATTACCTGGGGCATATTGTATCTGCCGAAGGAATAGCCACAGATCCTGCTAAGATTGAGGCAGTAAAGGAGTGGCCCACTCCAACCAATGTGTCCAAGGTCCGCAGCTTTCTAGGCTTGGCCAGTTATTACCATAAATTTGTCAAGGACTTTGCCAAGCTCGCTGCACCTTTAACCGACCAAGCATGAAAAGGTTAGGGATTGGATGGCACGTTGGAAAGACAAGGTTTAGGCCAGATTTCAAGCATTAAAGGATGCTTTGACATCAGCTCCGATTCCTACCATGCTAGATCCTCAAAAGGGTAAGTGGGTTGCCACATATGCTAGTAAAATAGATACCGGTGGAGTCTTAATGCAAGAGGATCAGGTTATCGCCTATGATTCTCGAAAGATGAATGACGTAGAACAACGATACCCCACGCATGATCAAGAGTTGCTCGCGGTTGTGCTTGCCTTGCGCATTTGGAGGCACTATTTAGTTGGAAGGCGATTCCATTTAGATACGGATCACTAAAGCCTCCAATACATCTTCATGCAACCTCATCTCAACTTGAGACAAAGACGATGGATGGAGTTCCTTGAGGAATATGATTTTGAGGTCATTTATAAGTCGGGCTCCATTCGTCACTCGAACGCATTGTACTGCTATATCCACACTCTCCAGTGAGTTTGGGAAGCAGATTCAGCAGGCCCGTCCCATAGACCCAGAATTCCGGGAGATATGGCAAAATGTATCTAAGGAAGCCAGAACGGATAAGGAGAGGGAGATCTTCTGCCATTATAAGAAGGAAGCTGAACTCCTTTATTACAAGGATAAGTTATATGTTCCCAAGACATCTGGAGTTCGTAAACTCATTCTCCATGATACACATCACAGTCCTATAGCGGGGCATGCAGGATTTATGAAGACATATTTCAAAATCCGCTCCAGTTATTCTGGCCAGGAATGAAGAAACATATTGTCAAGTACATTAAGCAATGCCAGATCTGTCGGCAAACAAAGGCTGAACAGTTGCATATCCCAGGGGCGTTGCAACCCCTCGATGTCCCCAATGCAAATAGGAAGTTATTACCATGGATTTTATCGTGGGACTTCCGCGCACCTTAAGAGGGTTTGATGCCTTAATGGTAGTGGTCGACAAACTTTCTAAAATGGCACATTTCCTGCCATGTCGTACCACAGACACTGTATTGGATACCGCCTTGCTCTTCACTAAGGAAATATTTCGTCTGCATGGGATGCCCCGTACCATTATATTAGATCGGGATCCTAAGTTTGTTAGTGTGTTCTGGAAAGATTTCTTCAGCACTATTCAAACTAAGCTTGCCATGAGCACAGCTTATCACCAGCAGACAGATGGTCAAACAGAGCGTATCAATCGCATAATTGAAGATATGCTACGTAACTATGTCTGGAACAAACAATCTCAATGGGCAGACTATATCCATTTGGTGGAGTTTGCCTATAACAGCACTAGACAGGAGTCCTCAAGGATGTCTCCTTTCATGATAAATTACGGCTATCAATGCCTCACTCTAGATACGAGTATCCAAGGTGGAAGTTTCTCAGCAGTTGCTTACAGACATGCAAGCGCTAGTCGAAGAGGTTCGAGCATACTTGATAGCCGCAAGGGCTCGGCAAAAGAGTCTTGCTGATCGACATCGCACGCCCCAGGAGTTTTGGGTCAGTGATTTTGTTTGGTTAAAGATCAAGGTGAAGCAAATCAAACTTAAGATTGGCAATTGCAAGAAACTTGCACCTAGATGGGCGGGACCTTTTCAGATAACCGAAAGGATAGGTTATCAGGCCTACCGGTTGGATCTACCCGCACATCTGAAGATCCAAAAAGTCTTCCATGTAAGTCTTCTCAAGAAGCATCATCCGGATCTAGAAGAAGTTCTTGACACATCAACACTTCTGGAGATGACTGAGGATCAATTGGAGATTGTCCCTGAAGCTCTCCTTGATCGCGCCTATAAGCAAACCCGTCGAACTCAAATTTTGCAATACTTGGTTAAGTGGAAACACTTACCCACAGAGGACGCAACATGGGTTCTTAAAGCGGATTTGGATAAGACTTACCTGGACTTTATGAAAGAATGCCAGGGCCGAACCATTCAAGATGCAATCATCTCCGACTCTGATGGTAAGCATAGTCTTTTTTTTTAGTGAGACAGGGGTCATATGAGCGAGATCCAGCAGGGATCATGCTAGGGGTTGGGTTACATGCATCTTAGATGGGAAAACTGGGCATATAGGCATTCATGATAGGACGCATTCGTCTACGACTATAATGGGAATAGTGCCATTCCTTATGCCGCGACGACATGCCAGCCATAGGCATGATAGGATTCTTGTATTCATAATTTTTTCTTATTATTTAAGGAGGTGATGCATTCAACCATACTACTTAATTTATTTCTTAAACACTAATGTATTCACTTCTGCAGGCCAGTAGAGCGTACTGATAAGCTGCAGAAGAACCTGGACCTCACTTCGCAGGCCAACTTGTGTTTTTGAAACTTTATGTTTTGAGTGTACTCTTGAATGTTAATCTCTTACTACTTATGTTGAAAAAGGACTTTTGTCCAGCTACCTGAATATGTAACCCTTTGATGTCTTCAATGAATGAAAGTTATCTTTTCCATATTGACTCTCCACTAATTTTAATGCTGAGGACAACATTAACCCAAGGGGGGGAGAATGTGACGTTCCAGGTATTTATACGGTATACGTATGCATACCATGATGCGTCACCATGGACAACATTAACCCCTTTACGGTATACGTATGCATACCATGATGCGTCACCAGCATGTAGTAGACCTAAGGGTCCAAGTGGGGTTCACCTATAATGGATTTTATTAGCTATGCCAATAAAACCAATGGATAATTATGGATTTTATTGGCATAATTAACCTAATTATGCTAATCTGGTCTAATTAACCAATTATCACCAATGAGGGGGTGCCACTTGGCCCAAATTGATTGGCCAGGAGGGACTTGCTATTTGGGTTGGAGAAATAGGGGTTCTATCCCCCATTTCATCCCAAATTCGAATTAGAGAATGAAGAGGAGCAGCAGCCACCAGCTTAAACCCGTCCTTGCCAACACCTACCAACAGCCTCGAGCTATGGATGCCTTCCATGACAACGGCTCCAGCCAAGAGACTGGTTAGTCCTTAGATAGTTTCTATTCTGTTGACACTTCTTTGAATAGATGGAATGATTAAATTCTCTTTTGTATGTTGCTCTGGATACTTAGATGATGTTTATATTCTTTCTTTCCCCTTCTTCCATGTATTGGGAATTAAGGGAAGGGTAGATACCTAAAAGCCTCTTAGCAGTAGAGATGTCTCTAGCTAGACCCTTTGATACCCAATAAATGCGGCCTGTGCACAAGAGCCAACCTGGCTGAGGATGCTATGATGTGGTTCAGCACTAGATAACGAGTATGATGGTGAATCGGGGGTAAAACTTGCCTAGCGTAGCTACAGGACTCCTACAGTGTGCTAGGCTTATAGCCGGTCACTGTGTGTGGGCCGGGTATGGGTCTGACACTCCCTGGGTCCAGAGAGACGTGCCTATATGGACGCCCTGGACTCGAACGGGCTGGTGAGCCGGCCTTTAGATTTAGGGGAGTAAGTCGGGTATGGATGCGGGGGTCACTGAGGGGGCACGTGTTCTCTAGTACACCCAGGGATCCGTCATGCTCGGGAAGGAGACGCCTCTCTGACCTGCCTCATCGGACCGTAGGGTGATTCCTTGGGATTGCGTCTCCGGTGGGCTACAAGCATGTCATAGCATGATTCAGCCTATCTGCAAAGTGTGCACAGGAGGGGCGGATGGAGTGGACTACCCTAGCCACTGTCTTATGCCAGCCAACGCCATGTTATACCTCCGTCTGTTGATATCTTGAGGCCTTGGCCTTCAGTTGATCCCATGGAGTCTGAGCCCAGGGTAGCGCCTTGTCATGGTCTTAGCTCATGTTATTATGATTGTATTGTCTATTCGTTGATGATGATGGATGGGCCACCCTTCGTGGTGGTATATTATTTTAGCATGATTGTTGTATGCTAACGTATATGTATGCTTCTGCTGTATAGGATTGCCCATAGAGGACGTGGGACGAATGACACCTCCGTGTTCCTCGCTCGGACACTTGGCCATTCCAAGCGGTCCGAGTATGACGGAGGGCCTTACCATGGTGATGTAGTCGCCATGGGAGGGGAATTCCCGTATTTGTACGATGGGAGCATCGCATAGATTCTGGGAGCGTCACACGAATTTTCAGGAATCACTCATTTTGAAGCATTTTTTTAAGCATGTCTTTTTGCTGTTAAAATTTCTCCATCAACAGATATTCATCAAACTTACAAATTCATGGATAGATTCACATAGAGAGATTGATAAAATCATAACACTTTGGCATTCATAAAACTGGAGATAGAGAATTGCATAGAATCACAAGCTGGAGATAGAGAGAACTTTTCTCCTTTCTTATCTGAGTTTCAAAGTCCAAATATCCCTCACATTGTGCCCCTTTTTTATATTTTTCATATTTGAGCTTCATAGTCCAAAAGCCCTCTCATTATCAGAGTACAGTTGACTGATGTGCACAAAACTTATGCAGCCATTTAGGAAAAAGAGAATGCTGAATAAGAAACAAAGTTGGAAGTTGAGATATCAGAAAGAACTGCCACTGCCGCATGTGCCATAAGTCATAAGCTTGCGTTGCCCCAAGAGGCCTAGCCGCCATACCATAAGCTTGCTTTGCTCCAAGAAACTCGTCCACACCCATAAGCCAGCTCCAAAAACTCAGGAAGGAAGGAAGGAAGTTTATTTTAACGTCCACGGAGGCCAGAGGCCTATGAGACGGTACATGCAGAGAACATGCAAAAAAGCCAAAAACCCCAACACCAAAAACAAACAATGTAACTGTACAGTAGAATCCTACTACCGGGATGAAAAAACCCCCACTTGGGAGGAAAAACCCTAACAGTAGGCTCTCAAATACCATGCCCTTGAAGAGCAAGTCGGACGGGCGAAACTGGCAGGATGTAAGCTCCCAACAAGGCTACCATAGGTGATGCAGTAAGCGATGTAGCGGTGTGTCGAGCATCTAAGATCGATTGTGCCGCCGGACATGGGCATATCTTTGCAATGCCATTTGGAGGGCATGGTGCTCATCCTCTATCACGTGCATCTCACAACACCGGCATATCCTCTCCTCCCGGGGATCCGTGTCCGCCATTCACCCCAAATGACCTATTTCAATTAGAGGTAATGGGAACCTCGTCCTTATGGCGCAATAGCTCTCGTTTCTTCGAGAGATGTGTGCTTTCTGGCACCAGATGGGGTCCATGCTCAAGGTAGGGATTAATCTGGCGTGATAGTGCGCTCGTCTTGGGCTTTGCAAGAGTAGAGGCATCCTTACAGGGTGGCAGCATAGCCCGCATCCATTGCCCATTCTGCAAGCATCGAGAATCGCGGTTACCACCATCGTTGGTAATCCATAGACCACCTCCTAAACCATCCCTTACGATTGCTGCTCGTGCCATACCCTCACTGGGGCCCCTGCGTTAACAACATTTTTGTGGGGGCAAGCGATGCTCATCCATCCCATCCACCTTATGGAAGCAAGTAAGATGCTGGCAAGATAGAATCTTTCGTAAAGGCGAACCCCGCCTCATACAACAAAATGCGTCACGGTGCGGTGTCCTTCACTCCCCAAGCTATATGTCAAGAAAGCTTTGCACCCTTTCCAACCTATCCACGTGTTTTTGCTAACCGTCGGACCCCAAACCTCCACCCCATAGCGACCATCGGCTTCGACCAAAGCCCTAAGCGGGTGTGCTCTCTCCCAGGTCACAAAGATCTATCAAGCAACACGCATTTTGCAGCGCATATAAAGCCTTCCGGCTGCAGCGGCTCTCCTCTCCCACACACTCATCCCGCGGCATGTTAGTAGTGAAATCAATTCCCGGATACTTGAAGCTCCTCGCTTCATCTCCACTTCACCCCACCAATATAACTTTCAGGGATAGGGTGTTGCGAAGAGACGAGGATCGCGAAGCTTAGTTTTGTGCAAGTTCACTTGTCATTCCCATTGCCCACGTAACCCGCGGGGGCATCCAAATGCCGCCGCATACCGGCCGGTCGCGGTGGGCTAGCAAAGCTACATCATCCGCATATAGCAACCGCTCACGGGAGGTAAGCCTCAGGATAAGTGCACCCGGCTCCCCATGGTGCTGCATCCATGTCTCAAGCTATCAATGTACAACCCAAAAAGCGTTGGAGACAACGGGCAGCCCTGCTTAACTCCCATAGTGCTAGCTACCCGCCGATCTTCATAAGGCAGTGCAGCATGAATCCCATCATAAAGCTGGTGCACCCCATTCTGCAACTCCTGTGGAACTCGCAAGTCTTGCAACCTCTGCCACAGCATGTCTCTGGGGACGGTATCATATGCAGTCTTAAAATCTACAAAGCAGCAATACAAGTCCTGTCGCGCATTCCGGCTTGCCTCCATCAACACTCTCAAAGTGAAGATATGGTCGGTCGTGGGAGGAGTATTTGAAAAGCTTGCCCGCCAATTGCCCGCACCCCTGCCTCCTCGGCCCACTTAGTGAGTTTCTTCTCCACCACCCCTGCCAGGAGCTTTGCAAACAGCGAGCTTACCATAATCATCCGGTAATTTCACGGCTCATCCTTATTACCGGCTTTTATGCACGGGGAACAACCTTACTAACCATCCACTCCTGGGGAGCCCTCGCTTCGAGCACGGTTGATGATCACCGTCGGGGCCCTACCACAGATGGGCCACCCCATTTCAACAGCTCTCCTGCGGCCTGTAAAATCCTTTGCCTTGCCATTCGCCAGATGCCTGAGACCCTGCTGGACATCCTCCCGCGTGAGCTGCAGCACCTCTCCTACCTGATCCGGGACCCTGGCATTAGCTCCTGGGGGGTCATATAACTCCTGCAAGCGGTGCATCCATTGCTCCACACTTACATTACCAGCCACCTGGCGCTTCTGGTATAACACCTTACGCCAAAAAGCTTTTGGCTCTGCCATGAGCATATCAAACAGGCGCTCCTGGGTTTCTGCCATGTATCTCCCCTTCTTGGCTTTTAGGAAGAGCTTATAGTCCTGCAGATTTTGTGGGTTATAACTGTGGATCTATGACCAGCGCACCGGGCTCTTTAGAGCCTTGCAATCGCATCAAACCACGGGTTCTCGGGGAAAATCGCGCGGTGTCCCTCCTTGGAGGGCCCTTCTTTGCAAAGGCCCCCCCAGCTGGGCAGCGCCCTCGCGCCCATGCACACCGTGCGATTGTTGGTAAAGCTATCAAACCCCTGAACTCCCGCACAACACAGTTCATACTGTCCACGCTTCGAGAAGCGTGGGATGTATGGTAACCCTCCAGCCCCCCTTTGCGGTGTCTCCACTATTGAGTGCTCCCCAATTCAGCGTGACATAAAGCGGGTAGTGATGAACAAACCTCCCTCATCCCCTCGCGGTTGTGCCGATGGAGTGTGTAACCATGTCCAAAGTCTTCCGCTACCGAGCGAGAAGGTAATCCAACACACTAGCTCCCCCATCACGCTATCACTCTGCCAGTAACACCCCCGAAAGTGTGGCCATCACGCATACCATTACAAATTACCATGTCAAAACCCGGCAGAGGACCGGTACGCCAAATGGTCTAGCCACCATATCCGGGGGAGCGGGTGGCCCAATAGAATGGCGGTTCAAGCCAAAGCGGATCAACGATTAGCGCCACCTTTGAAGGTCACCGAAGCGAATCAGCTATGACGAAAGCATTGAAATCTCCTAGCAAAAACACTGTCCCTCGCTGCCTATAGCGGTCTATGTCATCATCTACGGTTCCTATCGACATCGACATCCGTGGTTCCGCATCATGTACCCGGTAGAACTTAGAGCCCACGCATGGGGAATGTAGCAAACTAGCAAGAAACAATGGGACATGACCGGGCTCTAATACCATTACCCACATGTAGCGGTTAAATGCATCGGACTTAAAGTGTGATCTTGCATGCTAAGGCGCCCCTAAAGTAGCAAGCCACTCCACCGCGCGTCCGCCATGGCGCCATTAGCAAGTGAGAAATGCCGATATCCTCGAATGTCCGCAATCGATGCCCTTCATACTCCCCATGTCTCCCCTTGGGGAAGGCGATGTCCATCTTGGCGATCCCATTCAAGAAAGCAAAAAAAAATCGACTACTTGCCATAAAAAACATGAAAAATCGGAGGTATTGCACCTCGAAAGCTCCAAGAAACTCAAGAACAATGGTTATCAACTTAAAATGCCAAAAACCAATAAAACGGTGTCCACTTGAAAAGCCGAATCGTCGAAATGGCACAACCAAGCCGCTTCGGAGAGGACGAAGAAAGCTTGGCCGTCGCCCTAGCCAAGCTCCTTGGCTTGGCGTAAAGCGGCCCGCCATACTGGAGCTTGACCAAGAGAGAGAGAAAGAATGAATGAACAAGAGCGAAAAGTCACCCCCCATATTTTCACGTTACATCAATGTCCACATGTTGCAAATTCCGGCCAGAAAATTGGCCTACGCATCCTGTGTCGGCCAATTTTCTAGGCCGGTGTATTTACCAATTTTCTAGGCCGGAATTTGCTCCACGCGGACATTCGTGTATACAAAAAGAAGGGCTAGAATGGCGTGCTATAATGGCCGAAATAAGTGAATTCGTTTATGCTGCATTCCGTTTCAGAAAGACTAGAAAAATGGCGCGCCAAGAATACTGGCCATAGACACAAACACAGTTGTACCGTCGAAAAATGGCAAATGCGACCTTTGAATGGGGGCTCGCCTTTTCCCATTCTGCTTGGCGCCCAGGTAATCTTACAATGTTGACCTCGTTGTTCTTTCTGTGTTCTGTTCTGGCATTTATTATATCGGATGCCTCTCCCTTAGAGCTTCCTTCTACAAGTATTTATCATTCCTATGAGTTTTTGCTCTAAATTATGAGGAAATGCTTGCCAATTTTAAGATCTATGTCTACCCTCTTGGTGATCATAGTAAATATGACATAAGATCTGAACCGGGCAAAACAAAACAGAGGTCGATACCATATTCCTCAACCATCTGGTTGCTAGTGAGTTTGTTACAGATAACCCAGAAGATGCACAGCTGCTTTTTGTTCCAATTTCTGTTAGAAGGTTGTTGAAAGACCGATCTGTTGGGGAAGAGGAATATTGGGCGTTTTGAGAGGCTATGTTCAGCTGCTAAGAAAAAAATACCCTTACTGGAACAAAACCCTCGGTGCTGATCATGTGTTCATTTCCTGTGATCAGTGGGAAGGAGATGTCTCAAGGAATGTACTTGAGCTTAAAAAATGCCATACAGATGATTTGCAGTTCCTTGATTGCTAGTGGTACTCATGAATATTATCCTCATAAAGATGTTCCAATTCCTGTTTACTTAAAAGAAAGTGCTGGAGCTTCTGATCGTGAACATTGGCTCTATGTTTCTGGATTATCAGAAGCTGATACTAGGTTTGGAGCAGTTCTAAAAGATTGGGAGTCTGATGAATTTTTTAGAATAAGTTCAAGTCAAGCAGATCCAAACATGTTATCAACAAAGCAAGTTTTGTATGAGCTTAGGTGATGATGGAACCATGATTTTGAAGGCATTGAGCTATGGGTGTATTCCTGTTATCATGTCAAGTGGATACCATTATGATCTTCCCTTCCAAGACATTTTAGATTGGCACTCATTTTCTGTTGTGCTGAGCTTTGATGACATCTCCAGGCTAAAAAATGTACTGAAGGTCATAGGCCAGAAGCAGTATAAACAAATGCAGATTTTGGCAACTAAGGCTGGCAAGCATATGATGTGGAATTCTCCAGCAGTTTCCCAGGACGCATTTTATATGGCTCTGTATGAGTTGTGGTCCCCGACATACTATTAAGCTATGCAAGAAGGTCAAGTTAGATCTAATCTATATTGCACAGAATAAAAAGGTATTAGTGGCAACAGTTCAGCCGGTTACGTTCTAACATATAAAGTTACACGTGGATTGGAGCAGTTGTTGATGAGGAGGAGCATTTCTTTAGGAAGATGCTTTTGGAGAAATCTGCTTCACGTCTGGTCCGATGTCATTGATCATTCATTTCTGTTTTCAGTTTTATTGAGTATTGAGGGTTTATTCGCACTGTATCATCATGGTTATTGTGGTTGAAAAGCCCAGTGTGTGTGATTATCTTGTTGTATACATGATACGTCACGTTATAATGCAGTGCATATAACCATGCTATAATGACTCAGGAGGCTACTGTAAGTTATGGGTGCAAAGGTTCAACACTAGAATAATTGCCTGCTTTCAATGTGTTAAAAGGCCACCTTTACTAGTTTGCATCTGAGTTGATTTATTCAGATGCGATCTTCCTGGAATAGCATCGGCTATTATTCTGAGAATGAGGATGTTTACAGATTATTGTAACTGATTGTTGAATGGGAAGCACTCAGATCCATTATTTTGGACTTAATGAAGCTACTATTGGGCTGCATTTTCTTCTAGTTTTTTCTATCATTACACCCTTAAAAGTCATTAGATCGACATTTGAAAAGTATGTGCAATTTAGGGATTTTTAAGTTTCTAGTCCTGAAGAGCGCACAAAGATTTAGTGGTATTAGGGTCCTTTGCTCCAGCTGCTACATTGATTTAAACTTGGAAACTAAACCATGCTTGTTAATGAACATTATGAGCAGGCTTGCCTAACCAGGGTTCAGCTGTTTTCAAATTCCAGCTTATCCATGTAAAGCCACTTAGTCAAATTTATCTTTTGTTGTTGGATTTACAATTTTCATACGGCTGGACAAAACCAAGAATATGGTAATTCGTGCCATATCCCAAACTTTTGCTTCCGTTATTCTGGATACCCACCTATTGTTTCCTGCAGTCTTTTTACAGCCTTCTTTGAATGACCCAATCCCCCTGTACCAGAAAACATTTCGAAATCTTTGAGCTGTTTTTGGCATTTTTTTTAACGTGGTACTCACGGATACCAAGTCCATAAGTGTACCAAATGTTTGCTCATGGGCAAATCTTCTCATGTCTTGCCTTCAGGTATGGTATTTTGTTTTTGCCTTTCTTTTCTTTGCGTCTCTTTTTTCCATTCTCTGTTCTTTAAATCAGTCCTGTTGTTGCAATGAAAGATAAGAATTTTTAGGGAGGACATGCACATTAAATTTTTTGAAGTAGTTGACAAACTTGGACTTTTCTTGGCATCTTTGGTTGTATTGTCACTTTCTGGCATCTTCTCTAGCTTTTTATCATTCCTTCTTCATTACCTCGTAGTACTTTCTTGCAGCAGAACTTATTGAAACACGATTGTGGTGGATGGGTTCTATGAATGAAAATTTAATTGTATGCCTTATTTATTCCATTGAATTTCATTATGTATCTTCACCAGGAAGGACTCCGTCCATCAATTTCTACAACAGTAGCATCTAAAATGTAGGATTAATTTGTTTCTACACACATGGGTATGTACCTGCTGGTATTGCTTAAAGTGCGATACAAAGCGATCTACTTTCCTATTTTTTAGCCATCCCAGCCTAACCAAGCCTGCAGCCTTTCTCAAATTCAGCCTATCCACGTTGTGGTTCCACCTCAGCAAACAATGATGTGGCATTATCTTCCACCGTTAGATCTTCATTTTACAGATCTAGGGCTAAGCTTAAAATTAGAAAAGAACCAAAATTTCCCGCGGAGATGCGGAAGGGCGTGCATGAACGAGATGCCGAAGGGCGCCAAGCTCCTATCTATCTCAGGAAGCCCCTCTCTTGCTTTGATTTCTCCTCTCCTTTTGCTACAGCCGCGGGTTCTTAATTTACTCTCTGCTATTTAGCTGTGTTTTTTCTGTTCTAGAGTTTGTTGCATAGCGTCGGTTAATTTATTGCTAGCTTTTTCATTCTGTCGATGCTCCAGCTTTTGTTTTTCTGAGGATAAAGCCCAGTTTTGCCTGAATTGCCAGATTGCTTTGACTAATGCCTTCTATATTAGGACCCAAAGCTTGATTCCATTATCTGTCTGTGCTCCGGCTTTTTCCTTAGCTCCAGATCCCTGCGGCTTAAGTTTTTGCATTTGCCAGCTCTTTGCAGCGGCTGGGTTCTTTTCCAGAAACTATGGCAGGTTCAATATAGCGAACTTCGCATGTGGCATTTCCCTTGTCGTCTGATATTGTTCATTTCCTACATACATATCCAGGATAGAGGGACATATAATGTGATGGGTTGCTAGACATGGTTTATCCTACATGGGCAGGGCTATAAATCTTCATATTTCACCTGATCGTTTTGGATTCGCGACATCTCTTTCAAACGCGTTTTCGAGCTGATACTCTGACTGGCTTTTGATCTCTAACACTATTTTCCAGCTGGCAACCACTCCGCTTGTATCTGGAATGACATGATTAAAAAGCATAAATAATTGGAAAAGGGGTTTTCTAAACCTTTTTCAAAGATTCTGATGGAAACCAATGCACAAGCTTATGGGCATAGCTCAGTTTTCTGGTCCTCCAGCAGTTCATTTCTTCCTCAGTTTCTGTTTTGATATGCAAAACTCATTGACATTCCACTGTTGTGATATAACTTGTTATTCCAATAAAGCAATGCTTTGCAGCATTGCTTGCTCCTTCTTTCTTGTTCATTAATCTTCTCTTGCAATGCGGTTTCAACAATCTGGCTTGCACCTTTCATTTCTGAAACCACCTCAATTAAGTCATCCTGCAAAATGAATGAACATGTTTAGTTAAGTCATAGCTCTTATTATAAATAGCCCAGAGAAGTGTAAATCATTCACATGGAATAAGAATGACTCTGCCTTTTCATCAAAAACTTGGGCAGATTTCTCAAGTTCATGCTTTTCCATTAAGCGTTCTTTCTGAAGCTTTGCTCAAGTGTCTTGAGCTCATTCTGTTGCTCCTTTATACTTGAAATCATTGCTCTCATTCTTATTCTAAAAGCTTTGATTTAATTCTTTTTAGGTTTCAGCGTTTTCTATTCCGTGCATTTCTGAGGCAAAGATTTTGCATCTTCCGTCCGGCCCCCACAAGGTTTTCTTAGTGCCTGGCCAATTGCCATTGCCATTGCCAGTTGGGTTTTCTGGATGGCATCTGCTAAGGCTGCATCAGCTAAAGGCATGGCGTCGCATATGATCGGTGGTGATCTCTGCTGTTCTTAGAGAAATAGTCGGATTTGCTTTTCCAGCATAAAATAGTTGAAACAAAAATGGCAGATCGATCTAAAAGGCTAAACTGCATGTGATTGACTTTTCTATAGCCAAATCAGGCCGATGATCGAAGTTGCTTGTGTCTTTGTGATCCCCTATTAGGCAAAAGCGTATGTCTAAGACAAGTATCGGGCCACATGTCTGTGATTAACTGGATTTGTTTATAAGGGGACCTGGTACAAGCTGGAAGCGATGATGTTGGGCGGATCAATTTCTCTGGTAATGATTCCATATATAACCTGTTCTGTCGAACCTCAGTTGGAGCTTATTTGCAGCTATGATGTGTTATTTAGTGTACAGACTCTTGCTGTCTCCATGTGGTGTTTTATTCTAGCATGCCTGCCTTTTGAGTTTTTCACAGCTATGGCAACCCTTGTCGTTTCCCTTATTGCAGGTGCATACACATACAGGATACTCTTGGATCAGGAAGATAAAAGCAATTGTTGTGATTGCAGCAACAAAATGGGCCTGAATCTTGCATTGTAGTAAGTCTATGCAATTTTTCTAGAATAACCTGATGTCGTGAAATATAGATTCTCAGGCATTTCCAAATCTTTTTTCAGGCTTTGAACAACCTTGATGTTGGATTGCTTTTCAGTGGTTCTGTTCTCGAGAGATGACACATGTTGTTTGTAGAAGCTAGAATCTTTACTTTCGAGGACAGTTCTTCTAGATGCGCCGCCCTTCAAAGACAACATGTGAACAAACAACCATTTTAGAAAGGGATGCATGAAAGAAATAAGATGTTGATCACGATTAACTATTCTTTTTGCAGCAGGAGCAGTATAGATACCAACCTTGTATGATACTAAGGATATTCGGCATGGTGGCTTAGAATGATGGTTTACTTGCGGGCAAAGATGAGCTCATTTTTATTCTTTATTATTTTGCATTTGATCTACTTTGCATGCAAAATATAGATTGGTTCAACTCAAACTGGTAAACCTAGCGGCATCAAGACCTTCTAGCTGGCGACATTCGAGTGACATTTTGGTTTTAGCATCATTGCATTTGAGCACCGCATTATTACATTTTTGGTTCCAGTAAGGACAAGTGCCTATCTATGTCAAGGTTTCTTCGGCTTGTCTGTTAAGATCTCATCTCGTGTATTATGATAGTGAGCTTGAATGTAGAAAACTCTTAACATGCATATGCAATTATCATGTTGGGTGTTCTGCAGTTAAAGCCTCAGTATCACGTTCGGTGTTCTGCAGTTAAACCTCGGTGCTCATTCTTATTCTTACACCTTTTTTGCCTTTTGATTACAATGGGCAAGCAATTTATTTACACTAGGGCTATAGCGTGAAAGTGATCCCAATTTGATGACACAAAAAGCATGATGTTTCAGCATACTTCTACCATCTGAGGGGGTGAATCCTTTCCTTTTAGCTATTGTAGTGTAACAGCCATTTTATCAAAGGATCAATCTTTAGAAACCTTTGTCTATGGCTCATGCAATTATCTCTTAAGATCCATGGACATTTGGCCGGTTTCCATTCTTTTGTTGTCTTGATGTGTCATTGAGCCAATGCCAAGTACTTGAACTAGCAAACCAGCGTTCTTTCAAAACCATCATGCATTATTTGTTTGGCTATATGCAGTGCATTATGTGAAACACTTATTATATGAGGGGCGAAGCTCCATGACGGTGATGATCTCAAGCTGGCTTGGAGTTCTTAAGTTCTTATTTGTGAGCATGCAAATTCTTCATGTCGCATGGTGAATGAAGATATGATGCGAGAGTAATAGCGAGAATAGAAATGACATGCAATACACTTTTCGGTTATAATTGACATGTATTGTAATGACAGAAGTTGTAGGTGTTGGTTGTAAATGAGTATCTATATATGCTCGGTAGTAATAGAATGATAGGTTTAAAGTCATACAAATAGGTGGCACTTAGCACGCTTTCCCTATGGCATTGGTAATAGATGCCTATTTCTTTTTCTAAGCACACTTAGATAAAAGTTCTCATGTTCAATACGGCTATATGTTAATTTATTGCCATTTCCTATAGGTAAGGTTGCAAAGACCAAGCGAGGGTCTTCCATTCCCCGTATGCGTGTAGTTCATGGTCTCTCTCAATTTCTTCCATTTTTCTTTTATTTTTCTTAACCTTAAAGCAATCTCTGCGGCAACAAAATAAAGATGTGATACATAAATGAGAGCGGACATAAAGACAACTTGCATCTAATGCATGCCCTCGACTTGGTGCAAGATAAATTCGCTTACTTTTTGTTGGTGATGCTCGATTGATTATTCAAAGACATCATGTAAAAACTTTACAACTTCCCACAATCAAAAGATGGCGACAACAACCTCATATCATGCCCTTCAAAACTTAGGAAATATTGGTACCTTAAGCATGGTTAGACTTTCAAATGGTTTGAAAAAGCGTAAAAGACAATTTAATTATCTTTTTGTATCAATTACCTTGCCCTAATTTTCTGCTTTATTTTCTATGGCCTCGTGCCTTTTTGCTTTTTACTTCTATGTGCGCAACAAAAGCAGGGCAAAACGTGGGTTTGTTCGAATTTCAAATCGGAAATATGTTGGAACCAGAAAATCTTTACATACTTTCGATTGAAAAGAGGAACAAAGAGCGGCAAGGATGTACTAACATTTATAGGAAAGCGGCCTTGCGTTTTCGGTGAGAAAAGAAACAAAAGGGAAGCAACAGCACTAACATCTATATGAGATCTGATGGTCTTACGTTTCCATTTCCATAAGATTACGTGGAAATCATTAGCCGCAGTAGGACATTACTCATTCTTTATTATGGCATGCCGGTGATATGATTTACGGGTATTACGTATTGATCATTCATTATATTATTAAATTTCCCTTGCCATCCATTATTTTTGATAACATCACGGTACATCACGAGGACCCTAGGGCCTAGCAAAGCCACATTTTTTGAACGTTTTGAAAGCAATGAACGTTACAGTTATTACAAGTTGATGTTGCAAATGGAAGCAATTTAAATGTTGGGCTTGGAGGGAATAAGTTAAATTTGTAATGCCTTGCCAAATAGGATTGTGTTGGCATCTAGCAACATAAATGCCATACAACAAGGCCAAAGTGGATTCATGGAGGAATGGAAGGCGGTCACAATCAGGAGATTTATTTAACGGTTTGTCGGGATGCAATGTATTGAGTGACATATTAGTGCAAGGATTGCGCGGGATTTAGAATAGCCAGTGAAGAAATTTATCAGCGATACCATGTTTACCCACTTTACTAGCATGGTGAGCGTGTAGGTCATCTTGAATGTTTTGGTAATATCAATAGGAGCCATGAGCCAGCCTGATATTTATTAATGGACATGATACACTGCTCAATTACTTGCCGCGATGCATTTTCGGCCTTGGAAGATGGTGTTATGAAAAAATATATCAATGGCGAATGCCTTATTCTCGGCATATGTGCTTAGATAAACGTTAAGCTAATCATCTTTCGGTGGGCGTTGCTTAAGAAGTAAAAGTGTTGAGAAATTGTGCTTTCGGAAGAGGTGCAATGAAGAAGCTGCATCAGAAGAATGGGATGAATAGGGTATTTTTTGTCATAAATGTACATAAGGTGAGACTTTCACAAAGCAATGGCCTGACATAATAATACCTGGCCGAGATCTTGCGTGCTTGATGACCCATTGATGTTTGGGAGAAAGGAACACTATCTTATTCATTTGTGGTTTTTATTTGGTCTTCAAATTCGGCTTGCCCTTCAGGAGAGGGAAGGGGGCCGACGCATTGACATTGAGGTGTGATACCTGCCAGGGCTTATGCCGACATGCATCGTATGGTGCTAAAAACTTTTCTAGCCTTGAGGTTTTGCACCTCAAGGGCTATATAGATTTTTCTTGTAATTGTAATTGATTGTCGCAATCTCTTAAAGACCCTCCTATCTAAGGAGGCGAAATATTTACATAATAAAAAACAATGCTTAAAACATTATGACCCTGAATCTACTTATAGGTATTGCATCACAAAATAAGCAACATTCTTTTGTTGAAAATTTGCTAGTTTCCATGATAACTTAGCTGGAAAAAGTGTAGATATTCACATAGTCTTTTCTTTACATTTGCTTTTTTGTATAGATGCATAAGCGACACAACTAATAAAAAAAATTGATGCGGAGTCCTCCACTTTCTCTATGGTACATATCGACACATGTCTTGTTGGACCTTAATATTTTATGCCACCTTCCACGCTTGGTTTTGTGGGTGCCCTCATCGACAAAGATGACATTATGACGATCTCACCTTCGAATGTCGACTTACATCATGATATTGTTATCTTTTGGTAATTATGTTGATTCTTGTATTACCCAGTTATTGGGTTTTGGCTCCATGGCATCTCAGCTTTAAAGAAATCCAATTCGGGAAGGATTGTTCATGGAACTAGGGGTATTCATTGGTCTCGATGGAAGAATGAATCCGGTGGGTTTCTTGTTGTATATGTGGATTTTATTTCCATGTAAAAAGTCCATTCTACCTTGTAGGTGGTCCTGAGCCCCTCGTCTTTGGTTGCATACGAGATCTCCAAATGGCTTACGCTTATGATGGCGGATCCTCCATGCAAATGTCCCATCTTTGCAGTTTATAAAATATTCCATCGAAGAACGCCATTTTCTTTGCTTACTTCCATTTGCCTTTGTATGGTAGGCGTCGCCGTCATCCATTAAAAATGCTCTTAGGCTTTGCTTCTATATCCTTCCAATTTTGTTGCCAAGCACGGTTCCCCATATCACGGCATCCATATAATATTAGGCAACCCTCTTATCTCGGTACATTTGTCTTCCATCGTGATTTTGGGTTATCTCAATTTCCAAATATTTAACGAGACATCTTTGAATGAACTTACCTTTAATATGAAACATGATTTTCCTGGAATTGCCAAACATCATTCTTTTGTTTTGTCCAGTGGTGGCATTCTGCTTGATTCCAAAGAGATAGTAGCAAATGTATATGTTGTTTGCAAACAACCGATAATTCGTGCAAGGCACTATGTTGGCAATACATATTGAAGAAGCATGATAATCTATCCTGAAGCACAAGCCACTACTCTAAATTAGGTGGAAATTTCTGTTGAGCCACCCGCCGACTTCATATGAATATAGATGCCAAATAAGGTTGGAGATGCAAGACAACCTTGTTTAACATCCAAGATTAATGATTATCAACTTATCATCTTATTATTAAGCTAGATGATATATAATGCCGCGAATTCATTAATTTGAGAAAAGGCCATTCTCAAAAAATACTCCAAATTGCTCTTTTTTGGTCCGTTTAAAGCGTTTTCGATTTGATCCTAGGTACAAAAGAAGCTATTGGCATTGGTATGACTCAAAATCCTTCTCGCCTTGTGGCAAACAAAGGCCGACTCTCTAAAAAAATACTACTTCGATGGTTTTAAAGAGATTGAGCAAGAGTAAATAATATTGTTTTGATGGAAGATTGCCAACTGCCGGGAATGTTTTGAATCTGAAATGTATGGGAAAGCATGAAAAAAAATTGACCTGGGAACATTAATTATACAGAATTATGCTTTAACCAAACAATTATATCAACCAATATTATATCTTTATGATAAACACAAAGCTAAGATTTCTTTATGCATGATTTAGCGAAATCCACAAGGGGTAATAATGGCAATCTAGCCAAAAACAAATTTTAGGCTTCACCTCACATGGCTCTTCTAGAAGATCGCCAATGGCGATCTAGCCGGCAATTTCCACTTTTCACGGCCTTCTTTTTTTCTTTCAAGATCGCGATGCTTGATTTGGCCAACATTTACATGGAAAAAAAATAAAAAATAAAAAAATTGTCAGTGACTGCTTGGCCAAATCGCCCTAGCATGATCTTGGGAGTAAAAAAGGCGAGTCAAACATAGTCAAGGGTTGTTCAAAAATAAAATATAGCAAAGACAAACCAAAATTTGACCACGAAACAACCAAATCGACGGTCGGCTAGAAACCTTGGTAAAACCTTGATCGGCTTGCTTAGACTCGAGTGAAACCACCATGTTAACACCTTGAATCTCACTTGCTTCGTCATGAAATGCGACTGTAATAATCTAATAATAGCTTTAAATCTACTGAAGCCCGGAATTAGCTAAAAACACTTAACATACACGATTGGTTTGAATCGATGTAGAGATACGTTGCTAAGAATTTGAGGAGGAATCTGGTAAAAGCCCTATATGATACATGAGCTAGCGGGTTATAACCTATTGATGCCTTGGGTCAGCGGGGTTGGAACGTTCAACCCCTAACTGCTAGTCACTTTTTTCCCACGGTAAAACTTAAAACTCCTCTCCAGTGGCTGGTGCTCCCCAGGGGTGCTCCTCCCACATCCCACGGTCATCTTATCTAAGGCTCAAGCATGTGGTTAACATTCAAATTTATCTCAAGCTCAAAAGTGCATTGATAAGCATTCAAAATTTATCCATCAAGGTATGTTTTAGCATTTGAACTAAAAGTGAAGGTCGGGCACATGAGCACCAATTGAATTAATGGTGAGCGTAACATGGATTTAAACTGGCGGCCAAATTCTCATTTTAGTACATTTTTTTGTTTATCAAATTAATGAATTGGTTCTTTATAGTAGAATAACTTGCCTGGCCCGGCCAACCATTGCTTCGGTTTAGGTGCTCCCGGTCCATCTCGAGAAAGAATTGGTTGATTGGGCAATAGAGAGGCGGAAACGAGGCTATAAGCATTGTCGGCTCTTTGTGAAGGGCGTCTGGCCGAAGATGCTTAAAGGAGGGTAATTGAGGCCTTTGATGGTATGCCAAGGAGCAAATGGTGGAAGCTTTTTCGGCAAAAGGCACCACAATCTCCCTTAGGAGTGCGAAATATAAGAGGTTTCCGTGCGGGCAATGAATCAGCAGCTTGGATGAAACTTACCTGCGAGGAATTTTGAGAAAGAAGTATATGATGAGTTGAACTTCCCCTCAAAATTTAGATCTGAGATGAAACAGGATCAAAATTTGCGGGAAAGTAAAGGGTTTGAGGATAATTGCTGGAAAAGGGAGAATAGGGTTAGCGAGCTAGTTATGAATACAAGGGAGCGGTGACTATTTTTAGTGTGTGTCAATCTGAGAAGGGTTAAATTTGCCTAATCTCTATATTTTCAAGGTACAAGGATGAGGCAAGATAAATAGCAAAGGTGTGAAAGGATCAATTCGGCGGTCTGACAATCAACTTGGATGACCCTTTGAATTGTTTAGTCATGCTATCTCATTTTGGGTCAGGTCCACGGGGGTGTCACTGTAATCATTACTCATCTCACTCTGTTTGGATGGCCATGTATACCATGTGGGCTGGGATGGTATCCTTCTTTGTAAAAAGATGGGTATACATTTTGCCCTACTGCACGCTCACACATTCGCATAGCTTCCCCAACCACTAGATGTATCTTGCTTTGCACCATTCAAATTTGCATTCAAAAAGACTAAGGCGAGACTATATGGTGAGGAAAGGTGGGATTTGAACCAAAGAGGGAAGACATAGGCTGAACTCATTTCGAGGCCATTCATGGTCTAACGATGTCAACATAAAGGCGGGTTTCATAGCAGGCGGAATATGGCCCATTTAACCAATAAAAGTGGTTCTGGAAGGGGAAGGATCAAAAGGTTTACAAGGGAAAGAGCGATGTATGTACTTTTGCACCACCCATTGGACAACCATCGAGAGGTTGTAGATGAACATGAGAATGATATGCGTATATCTTACATGGGATTTGTTTACCTAATATCTTGCATGAACCATTGGAGCAATTAGAGGGGCTGTGTCTGGGGCATGGATATGGAAACCAATGTTGTGGAGGGCTACAACATATAAGTGGATCTACAATGGGAAGAGCATGTCCGGGCATCACATGAACATGCTGGTGCTACACATGGGACCATCACGGCCCAGGTCCTCCTCCACCGGCTATTAGGAATTGATTGTGTCCAAACCTCGCGGGTCAAAAGCGAGGCCCGTACACTAGGGACATCCGAGAAAGGAGGCATTTGTACTCCTGGCATGATGGTAGAATTCATGCTCCCGGTGATATTACACTTAAGCTCTTCGGCAGAGAAGACGAAGGGAAGAGGTTTGAAAGGCTTAAGAGGAAGCGAGGTAGCCTCAAAGAAGATTGAAGCTGACAAAGATGAGGGTAGAAAGAGGAGGCCAGCGAGAAGGGTTGTTGCAAACGAGGGCTGAAAGGAGGTAAACAAGCGGAGGCCTTGTATGAGGCCTCCAGCAAACTTAAGCGATTTCATGTATCCGGTGACCAATCAAGAGTTCGAGTACATATTTGGTTGCAAGACCACTTTGAGCGAGCTGCAAAGCAAAAGGGAGAATTTGTTAGGCTCCCCGGTGAAAGTAGACAGGGGTTGAGTCCACTACTCATTGCAGTGCACTAGGAAATAATGTGGATGAGGATGCAGGGCTATATTTGAGAAGCGATAACCAAACAACCTACTAGAGACACAAGATGTGGAGTGCGATCTTTTCGAGGAGGAACACTCACTTATGTGAGGAGGCGAGGTCAACCTCGATCCAATCAGCATAGTAGGTATGTTCACACAGGTGGGACCTACCATCAAACAAGGTAAGCAACATTAGGAGCCTCTTGAAGAGATGGGATCTTGCCCGGTGGTCAAAGACAGTTCGCCCCTCTTGCAAGCTCCTTGAGGATGGACACACAAAGGTTGGATTAAATATCTGCGCCAACACAAGGCGAGAAATGAAGGTGTGCGCAGGCAATTGACAAGGCCGGAGAACATTAGGGAGATGGCTGAAATAGGGGTAGATGCAAGCCCTTGCCTTGACCGAGAGGCATGGATGAGGGGTTTCTTCGGATTTGGAAGCGGAATGAGGAGGTATAACTCTTTTTTTATATACAATTCATTCAATATAGCGATTTGGTAACATCGTTGTATACTTTTCGGGTCAAGAGGCTACATCAGCCATCTCCTTGACCCGAATGTTTGAGATAAGGTGTCATCGGTGGCTTTGTGATTTGGGATGGAGAAAACATTGTGCCTTATTACTAAATCTGTCAAATAATGCGGGGGTGAATATGACTCGGGACGAGAGCAGTGGAAGAATAGAAAGATATACTTAATGGTCAAAAAGCCATGATAGAAAGATAAAAGAACAAAACTATATGTGGACAGATTTTTGTAATTGCGTAATATATTCCATTCAAAAGTGCCTCTCGGGCAAATACATTGTTACTTCCACAAAATGCCTTCACAAAACACTATTGCAAAATGGCACTAGGCTATTTCAAATACAACAAAACAAAATAAAAACATAGAAGGCGGGTTTCAAGGATCATCCATTTAGCCAAGGATCACCGGCATTCACCCATTTCGGTCTCGATTAGCGGGACTTTCAAATTTTACATTGTCCCCTAAATTGAAGTGACCTTTGCGGTGCATCAGGATCATGCTTCGCCCTTTGCATGTATCTGATCACCGGATCTGGTGTGACCACCACATTTGGAGTTAGATCCGGCGGCGAGATCTCTTCACGTTTGACAAAGCTGATTCGCATAAACGCGCGTCGAGAATCCGGCGCTCCCTCTTCTGATGGGGAGGTGTCCTGGAGAACGCGGTAACCTCCATGCAATGCCTTGGCCCCTTCCTCCAATGCCCTTCCATAGTGCTACACATCAAAAGGAATTAGAATGGCGAAATCCCACAACTATAGTCTAGCCTATGCAAAGAACAAACATTACCTTGACTTGGGGTTTATGTCGGATGCAGGGAGGCGAGTCTTGTCGGAGTTGGTTTTGGGAGGCGAGGATCTTGGGGAGATGAAGTCTTTGGGATGTCGATTGAGAAAAGCGTAGTACTTTTTATAGCCAAGATTGACATGATGAAGGCTCTGCCCGATTTGTGCTTGTGGCGTTGGAATCCATAATCCTCCCAAATCATGCGGAGAAAGCTAGATTTAGGGTAGATCAACGATACGGAGGAGAATTTCTTTGGCAAAGCCGCGAAAGGGGCGAAATGAGTAGCGAATGATGGTCCACCGCACCCTGGATCGGATGCAGTTGGGCCATGATGGGAACTTGGGTTGGGCGACCCACGAGCCGCGGTGTGATCTTAGGTCGAGTGGTACCCACGATGCTAGTATTGGCCGAATGCGTGAGGCGGACCCTTGGGGTTCGCGAAGAGAGGTTATGCCCATGGCGTTCTTAGGTTTCCATAGTGGCGAATGTTGGAACATGCGTAGCGATAGGCGGCGGCGACGAAGCGATGGGGGCGTGGTGGCAAGGTGTATGGCGATGGGGCACTTACACCTTGCCACTCATCGAGTGGAAGGTATAAAGATGCCCCCATCGCCATACACCTTGCCACTCCGCCCCACGGCCGCCGCGGCCATTTGCCTATCGCTCCGGTGGCATGTTCCAACATTCGCTACTATGGAAACCTAAGAACGCCATGGGCATAACCCTCTTCGCAACCCAAGGGTCCGTCTCACGTGCATTCGCCTACTAGCATCGTGGTGGTACCTCACTCGACGGCATCACACCGTGCTCGTGGTCGCCCAACCCGAAGTTCCCATCATGGCCCAACGGTGCACTGACCGAGGGTGCAGGGACCATCATTCGCTACCATTTCTGGCCCCTTTTCGAGGCTTTGCCAAAGAAATCTCTCCTCCAGACGTTTGATCTACCCCTAAATCGGCCTTCTCCGCATGATTTGGGAGGATTATGGATTCCAACGCCGCGCACAAATCGGCAGAGCCTTCATCATGTCAATCTTGGCTATAAAAAGTACTACGCTTTCTCTCAATCGACATCCCAGCACTTCATCTCCCGGCATCCTCGCCTCCCAGCCAACTCCGATCAGCACCTCGTCTCCCGGCATCCGATAAACTCCGAAGTCAAGGTAATGTTTGTTCTTTGCATAGGCTAGACTATAGTTGTGGATTTCAGTTTATCTAATTCGTCTCCTTTTGATGTGTAGCACTATGGAAGGGCATTGGAGGAAGGGCCAAGGCATTGCAGAAGGTGGTTACCGCAAGCCCCTTCCAGGGACACCCTCCCCATCGAAGAAGAGGGAGCGCCGGTATTCTGATGCGTCTATGCAGAACTGCCTTGTCAAACGTGAAGAGATCTCTGCTGCTGTCGGATCTAACCTAAATGTGGTGGTCACACCAGAGATCTGTGATCAGATACAGCATGCAAAGGGCGAGCATGATCTGATGCACTGCAGTGTCACGGTTGCTGAGGGGGACAATGTAAAATTTGAAAGTCCTGTTAATCAGGAGACCTGAGCTGGTGAATGCTGGTGATCCTTGGCTAAATGGATGATCCTTTGAAACCTGCCCTTCTATGTTTTTTTATTTTTGTTTTGTTGTATTTTGAAATAGGCCTAGTGCCATTTTGCAATAGTGTTTTGTGAAGGCATTTTGTGGAAGCAACAATGTATTTGCCCGAGAGGCACTTTGAATGGAATATATTACTGCAATTACAAAATCTGATACCACATATAGTTTTGTCTTTATCTTTCTATCATGGCTTCTTTGACCATTAAGTATATCTTCTATTCTTCCACTGTCTCGTCCGAGTCATAATCACCCTGCATTATTTGACAGGATTTAGTAATAAGGCACACAGGTTTCTCCATCCCAAATCACAGGCCAGCTGATGACACCTTATCTGTAACATTCTGGTTCAAGGAGATGGCTGATGTAGCCTCTTGGACCTGAGTATACAACGATGTTACCAACTGCTATATTGAATGAATTGTATATAAAAAGAGTTATACCTCTGCCATGTCTGCTCTCCAAATCCTGAAGAAACCCTCATCCATGCCTCGTGCTGTTGCAAGGGCTTGGGCATCTACCCCTATTTCAGCCATCTCCCTAATGTTCCTGGCCTTGTCAATTGCAGACACACCTTCATTTCCTGGCCTTGTGTTGGCTGCAGCATATTTAATCCAACCTTGTGTGTCCATCCTCAAGGAGCGTGTGCAAGAGGGCAGAACTGTCTTTGACTGCTGGCAAGATCCCATCTCTTCAAGAGGCTCCTAATGTTGCTTACCTTGTTTGATGTAGGTCTGACCAAAGGAATACACGCCTCTATGCTGATTGACTGAGGGTTGACCTCGTCTCCCTCACATAAGTGAGTGTCTTCGAGACTGCACTCCACATCTTGTGTCTCTAGTAGGTTGTTTGGTTGGCTGCTCGGAACATAGGCCTCAGAATTATCCTCATCCACATTATTTCTAGGTGCACTGCAATGAGTAGGACTTAAACCTTGTCCGCCTTTCAGCCTGAGCCTAACAGCCAGCCTCCTTTGCTTTGCAGCCTCGTTCAGTGGTCTTTGGCAACCAAATACAGCCCGAACTCTTGATTGGCCAGCTGGATACATGAAATCGCTCAGCCTCTTAGTGGAGGCCTCATACAAGGCCTCTGCTTGCTTTCTACTCTCCCTTTCAGCCCTGTTTGCAACAACCCTTCTGCTGGCCTCCTCTTTCTCTACCCTCATCTTTGCTGCCTCAATCTTCTTGAGGGCTACCTGCTCCCTCTTAAGCCTTTCAGCCTCTTCCCTTCTTGTCTTCTCTGCTGGAAGAGCTTGGCAGAAGCCATCACTGCTGATATGAATTCTACCATGCAGATTAGGAGCAATGCCTCTCCTTCTCGAGGATGTCCCTAGTGTACTTGGCTCTGCTTGGACCTGTGAGGTTTGGACACAATCAATTCCTACAGGCTGGTGGAGGAGGACCTGCTGCATGGTCCCATGTGTAGCACCAGCATGTTCATGTGATGCCTGGACATGCTCTTCCCATTGTAGATCCACTTCTTATATGTTGTAGCCCTCCACAACATTGGTTTCCATATCCATGCCCTGCACACAGCCCTCGAATTGCTCCAATGGTTCATGCAAGATATTAGGTACAACACTCTCATGCAAGATATTACGTACATCATTCTCATGTTCATCTACAACCTCTGTTGATGGTTGTCCAATGGGTGGTGCAGGCACATACACGTCTTCCCTTGCAAACCTTGATCCTTCCCTTCCAGGAACCACTTTTATTGGGTTAAATGGCCATATTCCAGTTGCCATGAAACCTGCCTTTATGTTGGACACTGTTAGACCAGCTGCAATGGCCTGGGAAATGAGTTCAGCTATGTCTTCCCTCTTTGGTTCAATCCCACCTTTCCTCACCATATAGTCTGCCCTTAGTCTTTTGAATGCAGCTTTGAATGGTGCAAAGCAAGATACATCTAGTGGTTGTAGCTTATGCGATGTGTGAGCAGGTAGTAGGGCAAAATGTATACCCATCTCTTTGGCAGCAAGGATAACATCCAGTTCCACATGGCTACCATGGCCATCCAGCAGTATGAGATGAGGTCGATTAGGTGACACCCCTCCAGGGACTCTAGACTGAAAATGAGATAGCCATGACTTAAACAATTCAGTGGTCATCCAAGTTGATTGCTGCACTGCCTGAATTGATCCCTCTTCACACCTTGCTATTTATCTTGCCTCATCCTTGTACCCTTGAAAATATAGAGATTAGGCAGCCTGAACCCTTCTGCATTGACACACACTAAAATAGTCACCCGTTCCCTTGTATTCATAACTAGCTCGCTAACCCTATTCTCCCCTTTCCTAGCAATTATCCTCAAACCCTTTACTTTCCCAGCTTGGATCCTTGTTTCATCTGCATTCCAAATTCTTGAGGGGGGGAAGTTCAACTCATCATATACTTCTTTCAGCCCCGTGTAGAAGCCATCCAAGTTGGCTTGATTCATTGCCCGGGCACGTGAAACCTCTTATATTTCGGCACTCCTAAGGGAGATCTCAGGGTGCCTTTGCTTGAAAAGCTTCCACCATTTGCTCCTTGGCATACCATCAAAGGCCGAATTACCCTCCCTTGCCATCTCGGCTGCACGCTCCTTCACAGCAGCCAGAGTCACGCCTATACCCTGTTCTGCCCTCCCTATTGCCCAATCAACCAATTCCTTCTCGAGATGGACTGAGGAGCACGAACCAGAGCTAATGGGTTGGCCAGTTTTTGTGCAGGTTATTCTACTATAAAGAACCAATTCATTAATTTGATAAACAAAACAGCTAAAATGAGAATTTGAAGCCAGCAAGCGAAATCCATGTTACGTTCACCATTAATTCAATTGGTGCTCATGTGCCTGACCTTCTACTTTTAGTTCAAATGCTAAAACATACCTTGGATGGGATAAATTTGAATGCTTATCACGTACCTTGAGCGAGATAAATTTGAATGTTAACCACATGCTTGAGCCTTAGATAAGATCAGGGGATAGGGGAGGAGCACCCGGGGGGGGAGCACCAGCTACGGGAGGAGCGACAAGCGGCCAGGGGAAAAAAGTGACCAGCAGCTAGGGGTTGAACAGCCCAACGCCCCAGTGATCCAAGCAGATCAATAGGTTATAACGGCAGTTCATGTATCATAGGGCTTTTCAGCCAGGATTCCTCCTCAAATTCTTAGCAACAGACTCCTACATCGATTCAAACTAATTTCAGGTATGTTAAGTGTTTTTTAGCTAATTCAAGGCTTCTTAAGTAGATTTAAAGCTATTATTAGATTATTACAGGCTGATTTCATGACGAGCAAGTGAGATTCAAGGTGTTAACATGGTTTCAATTTGATTTGAGTCTAAGCAAGTCAGATTCAAGGTTTTAACAAGGTTTCTAGCTGATTTCAAGCTGATTTGGTTGTTTCTGTGGTCAAATTTTGGTTTGTCTTTGCTATATTTTATTTTTGAACAACCCTTGACCATTGGCTGACCTCGGCCTTTTTTTGCTTCCCAAGATCGCGGTGGCGATTTGGCCAAGCAGCTGCTGACAAATTTTTTTATTTTTTATTTTTTTCCACAGGCAGCTGCTTGGCCAAATCGCTACTGCGATCTTGGAAAGAAAAAAGAAGGCCGTAAAAGCAGGAAATCTGCTTCGCTAGATCGCCATTGCGATCTTCTAGAAGAGCTAGCAGGAGGTGAAAGCCTAAAATTTGCTTGGCTAGATTGCCATTACGATCTTGTGGATTGCTAAATCATGTATAAAAGGTAGAAATCTTAGCTTTGTGCTTATCATAAAGATATAATATTGGTTGATATAATTGCTTTAAAGCATATAATTTGTATACTAATAAGTAATGTCTGTGTCAATTTTTTCATGCTTCCCATACATTTCGCATTCAAAACATCGCAGTGGCAATCTTTCTGATCAAAACAATATTATTTACTTGCTCGACCCTTTAAACCATCGAAAGTAGCATTTTTTTAGAGAGTCAGTCTTGTTTGCTTCGCGTGAGAAGGATTTGAGTCATACTCAAATGCCAATAGCTTCCTTGGTACCTAGATCAAATCGAAAACGTGCTTTTAAACGGACCAAAAGAGCAATTTGGAGTATTTTGAGAATGGCCTTTTTCTCAAATTAATGAATTCGTGCATTATATATCATCTAGCGACAATAAGATGATAAGTTGATAATCATTAATCTTGATGTTAAACAAGGTTGTCTTGCATCTCCAACCTTATTTGGCATCTATATTCATGAAGTCGAAGGGTGGCCTAACAGAAATTTCCACGACGGAGTAGTGCTTGTGCTTGTAGGATAGAATATCATGCTTCTTCAATATGCATACAACATAGTGCCTTGCACAGACATCAGAAGGTTTGCAACAACATATACATTTGCTACTATCTCTTTGGAATCAAGCAGGAATGCCAGTCACTCGACAAAACAAAAAGAATGATGTTTGGCACGAGGAAAAATCATGTTTCTCATATTAAAGGTAAGCTCATTCAGCATGCTCAAAGCTATAAATATTTGGAAATTGAGATAACCGAAAATCACAGATGGAAGACAGCCGTAGATAAGAGGGTTGCCTATAATATTATATGGATGCCAGATATGGGAACCAGGCTTGGCAACAAAACATGGAAGGATATAGAAGCAGTCTAAGAGCATTTTTTAATGGATGATCTATGACAGGCTACTATACAAGGCAATGGAAGTAAGCAAAGAAAATGGTTGCCCTTCAGATGGAATATTTTATAACTGCAAAGATGGGACATTTGCATGGAGGATCTGCCATCATAAGCAGAAGCGATTTGAGATCTTGTGCGAACCAAAGACAGATAAATTATGGACCAATCTACAAGGTAGAATGGACTTTTACATGCGAGAAATAAATTCCATGGTGATACACAACAGTAAACCCACCCGGGGATTCATTCTTCCATCAGAGACTCAATGCGGAATACCTGCCTAGTTCCATGAACAATCCTTCCCGGAATTGGATTTCTTTTAAAGCGGAGATGCCATGGAGCGCAAACCCACACCCGTAATACAAGAATCAACATAATTACTAAAAAGATAACAATATCATGATGCAAGTCGATTATTCGGCGGTAGACCGTCTGCTAATGTCATCTTTGTCAGATGAGGGCACCCACAAACCAAGTGTGGAAGGTGGCATAAAATATTAAGGTCCAGTCGCATATGTCAGATATGTACGATAGAGAAAGTGGAGGACGGGCATCACTTTTTTATTAGTTGTGCTGCTTATGCATCTATACAAAAGCAACAGCAAAGACTATGTGAATATCTACACTTTTTTCCAGTTGCCATCATGGAAACTAGCAAATTTCCTCACAGTAATGTTGCTTATTTGTGATGCACAATTTTATAAGTAGACTAGGTCATAATGTTTTAAGCATTGTTTTTATTATGTAAATATTTCGTCTCCTTAGATAGGAGGGTCTTTAAGAGATTGCGAATAATCAATTACAATTACAAGAAAAATCTAGTATAGCCTCCTTGGAGGTGCAAAACTCTCAAGGCTAGAAAAGTTTTTAGCACCATGATGCATGCTGGCATAAGGTCTATAAGTATCACACTCAATGTCAATGCTGAAGCCCCTTCCCTCTCCTAGAAGGGGCAAGCGTAACTTGAAGACCAGCTGAAAACCACAGTCGAATAAGATAGTGTTCCTTTCTCCCAAACATCAATGGGTCATCAAGCACGCAAGATCTGCTGAGGTATTATCTTGTGCCATTGCTCCTTGCTTTTAGAAAGTCTCACCTTATGTACATTTATGACAATTAAAATACCCTCTATTCATCCCATTCTCTGATGTTGCTTCTTCATTGCACCTCTTCCGAGCACAATTTCTCAACACTTTTACTTCTTAAGCAACGTCCACTGAGTGATGATTAGCGTAACTGTTTCATTCAAGCACATATGCTGGAGAATAAGGCATTCAGTTGGATATATTTTTCATAACACCATCTTCCAAGGCCGAAATGCATCGTGCAAGTACTGAGCAGTGTATCATGTCCATTAATAAATATCAGGCTGGCTCATGGCTCCTATTGGATATTACCGAAACATCCTGCATGACCTACACGTTCAGCCATGCTAGTAAAGTGGCTTAAACATGGTATCGTGATAAATTCTTCACTCGTCATTCTAAATCCTGCAATCCTTGCACTCCATGTCACTAATACATTGCATCCTGACAAACTGTTAAATAAATCTCCTGATTGTGACTGCCTTCCATTCTCATGCTCCATGAATCCACTTGGCCTTGTTGCATGGCATTTATGTTGCTAGATGCCAACACAATCCTATTTGGCAAGGCATTACAAATTTAACTTATTCCTCCAAGCTCCAACATTTAAATTGCTTCCATTTGCAACATCAACTTGTAATAATCTGTAACGTTCATTGCTTTCAAAACGTTCAAAAATGTGGCTTTGCTAGGCCCTAGGTCCTCGTATGTACTGCATGTTATCAAAATAATGGATGGCAAGGGAAATTCTGAATAATATAATGAATGATCAATACAGAATACTCAGAAATCATATCACTGCATGCCATAATAAAGAATGAGTAATGTCCTACTGTGCTAATGATCTCCACGTAATCTTATGGAAATGGAACAGAAGACCATCAGATCTCATATAGATGTTAGTGCGTTGTTGCTTCCTTTGTTTCTCTTTCTCACTGAGTACGTGCAGCGTTTCCTATAAATGTTAGTACATCCTTGCTGTCTTTGTTCCTCTTTTTCACCGAGTATGCAGCATTTCTGGTAGGTTCCAATATATTTCTAATTTGGAGGAATTCAGAACAAACCCACGTGCTTTGTCTGTTTTTGTTGTGCACATAGAAGTAAAAAAGCAAAAAGGCACGCCAGAGGCCATAGAAAATAAAGGTGCAGGAAAATTAGGGCAAGGTAATTGGATACAAAAAGATAATTAAATTGTCTTTTACGTTTTTTCAAACCATTTGAAAGTCTAACTATGCGTTTAAGGTACCAATATTTCCTAGTTTTGGAAGGGCATGATATGAGGTTGTTGTCGCCATCTTTGGATTGTGTTGTAAAGTTTTACATGATGTCTTTGAATAATCAATCAGAGCATCAGCTCGAACAAAAGCAAGCGAGTTTATCTTGCACCAAGTCAGAGGCATGCATTAGAGCGAAGTTGTCTTATGTCTGCTCTCATTTATGTATCACATCTTATTTTGTTGCCGCAGAGATTGCTTAAGGTTAAGAAAATTAAAAGGAAAATGGAAGAAATTGAGAGAGACCATGAACTACACGTACAGAAGCTGGAATGGAAGACCTCTGTTTGGTCTTCTTGCAACCTTACCTATAGGAAATGGCAATAAATTAACATATAGCCAGTTTGAACATGAGAACTTTTTACTGTGCAGTTTAGAAAAGAAATAGGCATCTATTACTAATGCCATAGGGAAAGCGTTAAGTGCTACCGAATACTTGCATGACTTTAAACCTATCATTCTATTACCTTCGAGCATATATAGATACTCATTTACAACCAACACGGACAACTTCCAAGTCATTACAATACATAAGTCAATTATAACTGAAAGTGTATTGCATGTCATTTCTATTCTGCTTACACTTGCATCATATCTTCATTCAGACTCCGAAGGACATGCAGGAAGAATTTGCATGCTCACAAATAAGAACTTAAGAACTCCAAGCTACAGAGATCATCACTGCATGTCATGGAGCTTCGTCCTCATATAATAAGTGTTTCACATACGCACCTGCATATAGCCAGTCAACAAATAATGCATGATGGTTTTGAAAGAACGCGGGTTTGCTAGTTCAAGTACTTGGCATTGGCTCCTCGAATGACACATCAAGACAACAAAAGAATGGAAAACCGTCAAATGTCCATGGATCTTAAGAGATAATTGCATGAGCCATAGACAAAGGTTTCTAAAGATTGATCCTTTTGATAAATGGCTGTTACACTACAATAGCTAAAGGAAAGGATTCACCCCCGAATTAGATGGTATAAGTTTGAAACATCATGCTTCTTTGTGTCATCAAATTGGGATCACTCTCACGCTATAGCCCTAGTGTAATAAATTAAGCTTGCCCATTGTAATCAAAAGGCAAAAGGTGTAAGAATAAGAATGAGCACTTGAGGCTTTAACTGCAGAACACTGAACGTGATACTTGAGGCTTTAACTGCAGAACACTCAACATGATACTTCTGCATATGCATGTTATATTTTCTACATTCAAGCTCACTATCATAATACACGAGATGAGATCTTAACAGACAAGCGTGAAGAAACCTTGGACATAGATAGGCACTTGTCCTTACTGGAACCAAAATGTAATAATGCAGGTGCTCAATGCAATGATGCCAAAACCAAAAATGTCACTATGTCGCCAGCTAGAAGGTCTTGATGCCGCTAGGTTTACCAGTTTGAGCTGAACCAATCTATATTTTGCATGCAAAGTAGATCAAATGCAAAATAATAAAGAATAAAAATGAGCTCATCTTTTTGCCCGTGCAACCATCATTCTAAGCTACCATGCTGAATATCCTTAGTATCATACAAGGTTGGCATTCTATACTGCTCCTGCTGCAAAAAGAATAGTTAATCGCATCAACATCTTATTTCTTTCATGCATCCTTTCTAAAATGGTTGGGTTGTTCACATGTTGTCTTTGAAGGGCGTATGCATCTAGAAGAACTGCTCCGAGTAAAGATTCTAGCTTCTACAACAACATGTGTCATCTCTCGTAGAACAGAACCACTGAAAAAGCAATCCAACATCAAGGTTGTTCAAAGCCTGAAAAAAAGATTTGGAAATGCCTGAGAATCTATATTTTACGATTATCAGGTTATTCTAGAAAATTGCATAGACTTACCAATGCAAGATCTAGGTCTATTTGTTGCTGCAATCACAATAATTGTTTTATCTTCCCTGGATCCAAGAGCATCCTGCATGTGTATGCACCTGCAATAAGGGAAACGCACAAGGGTTGCCATAGCTGTGAAACTCAAAGGGCAGGCATGCTAGAATAAAACACGATGGAGACAGCAAGAGTCTGTACACGAAATAACACATCATAGCTGCAAATAAGCTCCAACTGAGGTTCGGACAGAACAGGTTATATATGGAATCATTACCAGAGAAATTGATCCGCTCCAACATCATCGTTTCCAGCTTGTACCAGGTCCCCTTATAAACAAATCCAGTTAATCACAGACATGTGGCCGATACTTGTCTTAGACATACGCTGCCTAATAGGATCACAAAGACACAAGCAACTGGATCATCGGCCTGATTTGGCTATAGAAAAGTCAATCACATGCAGTTTAGCCTTAGATCGATCTGCCATTTTTGTGCTTCAACTATTTTTATGCTGGAAAAGCAAATCCGGACTATTTCTCTAAGAACAGCAGATCTAGACTACCGGATCATATGCGGACGCCCAATGCCTTAGCTGATGCAGCCTTAGCAGATGCCATCCAGAAAACCCAACTGGCAATGGCAATGGCAATTGGCCAGGCACTAAGAAAACCTTGTGGGGGCCGGACGGAAGATGCAAAATCTTTGCCTCAGAAATGCACGGAATAGAAACGGTTGAAACCTAAAAGAATTAAATCAAAGCTTTTAGAATAAGAATGAGAGCAAATGATTTCGTTACAAAGGAGCAACAGAATGAGCTCAAGACACTTGAGCAAAGCCTAGAAAGAACGCTAATGGAAAAGCATGAACTTGAGAAATCTGCCCAAGTTTTTGATGAAAAGGCAGAGTCATTCTTATTCCATGTGAATGATTTACACTTCTGGGCTATTTATAATAAGAGCTATGACTTAACTAAACATGTTCATTCATTTTGCAGGATGACTTAATTGAGGTGGTTTCAGAAATGAAAGGTGCAAGCCAGATTGTTGAAACTGCATTGCAAGAGAAGATTAATGAACAAGAAAGAAAGGAGCAAGCAATGCTGCAAAGCATTGCTTTATTGGAATAACAAGTTATATCACAACAGTGGAATGTCAATGAGTTTTGCATATCAAAACAGAAACTGGAGGAAGAAATGAACTGCTGGAGGACCAGAAAACTGAGCTATGCCCATAAGCTTGTGCATTGGTTTCCATCAGAATCTTTGAAAAAGGTTTAGAAAACCCCTTTTTCCAATTATTTATGCTTTTAATCATGTCATTCCAGATACAAGCGCAGTGGTTGCCGCTGGAAAAATAGTGTTAGAGATCAAAAGCCAGTCAGAGTATCAGCTCGAAACGCATTTGAAAGAGATGTCGCAACGAAACGATCAGGTGAAATATGAAGATTTATAGCCCTGCCCATGTAGGATAAAACCATGTCTAGCAACCCATCACATTCATGTCCTCTATCCTGGATATGTATGTAGGAAATGAACAATATCAGACGACAAGGGAAATGCCGCCATGCGAGTCTGCCATATTGAACCTGCCATAGTTTCTGGAAAAGAACCCAGCGTTGCAAAGAGCTGGCAAATGCAAAAACTTAAGCGGCAGGATCGTGAGCTAAGGAAAAAAGCGGGAGCACAGACAGATAATAGGAATCGAAGCTTTGGGTCCTAATATAGAAGGCATTAAGTCAAAGCAATCTGGCAATCTAGAGGCAAAACTGGGCTTTATCTCAGAAAACAAAAAAGCGGAGCATCGACAGAATGAAAAAGCTAGCAATAAATTAACCGACGTTATGCAACAAACTCTAGAACAGAAAAAACACAGCTAAATAGCAGAGTAAATTAAGAACCTGCGGCTGTAGCAAAAGGAGAGGAGAAATCAAAGCAAGAGAGGGGCTTCCTGGTGAGATAGGAGCTTGGCGACGTCCTTCGGCATCTGCTTGGCGACGTCCTTCGGCATCTCCGTGGGAAATTTTTGGTTCTTTTCTAATTTCGCTAGCCCTAGATCTGTAAAAATGAAGATCTAACGGTGGAAGATAATGCCACATCATTGTTTGCTGAGGTGGAACCACAACGTGGATAGGCTAGAATTTGAGGAAAGGCTGCAGGCTTGGTTAGGCTGGCGTGCTAAAAAATAGGAAAGTAGATCGCTTTGTATCGTACCAGCAATACCAGCAGGTACATACCCATGTGTGTAGAAAACAAATTAATCCTACATTTTAGATGCTACTCGTTGCAGAAATTGATGGACGGGAGTCCTTCCTGGGTGAAGATACATAATGAAATTCAATGGAATAAATAAGGCATACAATTAAATTTTCATTCATAGAACCCATCCACCACAATCGTGTTTCAATAAGTTCTGCTGCAAGAGTACTACGAGGTAATGAAGAAGGAATGATAAAAAGCTAGAGAAGATGCCAGAAAGTGACAATACAACCAAAGATGCCAGAAAAGTCCAAGTTTGTCAACTACTTCAAAAAAATTTAATGTGCATGTCCTCCTAAAAAATTCTTATCTTTCATTGCAACAACAGGACTGATTTAAAGAACAGAGAATGGAAAAAAGAGACGCAAAGAAAAGAAAGGCAAAAACAAAATACCATACCTGAAGGCAAGACATGAGAAGATTTGCCCATGAGCAAACATTTGGTACACTTGCGGACCTGGTATCCGGTGAGTACCACGTTAAAAAATGCCAAAAAACAGCTCAAAGATTTCGAAATGTTTTCTGGTACAGGGGGATTGGGTCATTCAAAGAAGGCTGTAAAAGACTGCAGGAAACAATAGGTGGGTATCCAGAATAACGGAAGCAAAGCTGGGATATGGCGGCGAAGTACGACTACCATATTCTTGGTTTTGTCCAGCCGTATGAAAATTTGTAAATCCAACAACAAAAGATAAATTTGACTAAGTGGCCTTACATGGATAAGCTGGAATTTGAAAACAGCTGAACCCTTGGGTTAGGCAAGCCTGCTCATAATGTTCATTAACAAGCATATGGTTTAGTTTCCAAGTTTAAATCAATGTAGCAGCTGGAGCAAAAGGACCCTAATACCAATTAAATCTTTATGTGCGCTCTTCAGGACTGCTAGGAAACTTAAAAATCCCTAAATTGCACATACTTTCAAATGTCGATCTAATGACTTTTAAGGGTGTAATGATAGAAAAAAAAACTAGAAGAAAATGCAGCCCAATAGTAGCTTCATTAAGTCCAAAATAATGGATCTGAGTGCTTCCCATTCAACAATCAGTTACAATAATCTGTAAACATCCTCATTCCCAGAATAATAGCTGATGCTATTCCAGGAAGATCGCATCTGAATAAATCAACTCAGATGCAAACTAGTAAAGGTGGCCTTAACACATTGAAAGCAGGCAATTATTCTAGTGTTGAACCTTTGCACCCATAACTTACAGTAGCTCTCCTGAGTCATTATAGCATGGTTATATGCACTGCATTATAACGTAGACGTATCATGTATACAACAAGATAATCACACACACTGGGCTTTTCAACCACAATAACCATGATGATACAGTGCGGAATAAACCCTCAATACTCAATAAAACTGAAAACAGAAATGAATGATCAATGACATCGGACCAGACGTGAAGCAGATTTCTCCAAAAAGCATCTTCCTAAAGAAATGCTCCTCTCCTCATCAACAACTGCTCCAATCCACGTAACTTTATATGTTAGAACGTAACCGGCTGAACTGTTGCCACTAATACCTTTATTCTGTGCAATATAGATTAGATCTAACTTGACCTTCTTGCATAGCGAATAGTATGCCGGCGGGACCACAACTCATACAGAGCCATATAAAATGCGTCCTGGGAAACTGCTGGAGAATTCCACATCATATGCTTGCCAGCCTTAGTTGCCAAAATCTGCATTGTTTTATACTGCTTCTGGCCTATGACCTTCAGTACATTTTTTAGCCTGGAGATGTCATCAAAGCTCAGCACAACAGAAAATGAGTGCCAATCTAAAATGTCTTGGAAGGGAAGATCATAATGGTATCCACTTGACATGATAACAGGAATACACCCATAGCTCAATGCCTTCAAAATCATGGTTCCATCATCACCTAAGCTCATACAAAACTTGCTTGTTGATAACATGTTTGGATCTGCTTGACTTGAACTTATTCTAAAAAATTCATCAGACTCCCAATCTTTTAGAACTGCTCCAAACCTAGTATCAGCTTCTGATAATCCAGAAACATAGAGCCAATGTTCACGATCAGAAGCTCCAGCACTTTCTTTTAAGTAAACAGGAATTGGAACATCTTTATGAGGATAATATTCATGAGTACCACTAGCAATCAAGGAACTGCAAATCATCTGTATGGCATTTTTCTTAAGCTCAAGTACATTCCTTGAGACATCTCCTTCCCACTGATCACAGGAAATGAACACATGATCAGCACCGAGGGTTTTGTTCCAGTAAGGGTATTTTTCTCTTAGCAGCTGAACATAGCCTCTCAAAAAACGCCCAATATTCCTCTTCCCAACAGATCGGTCTTTCAACAACCTTCTAACAGAAATTGGAACAAAAAGCAGCTGTGCATCTTCTGGGTTATCTGTAACAAACTCACTAGCAACCAGATGGTTGAGGAATATGGTATCGACCTCTGTTTTGTTTTGCCCGGGTTCAGATCTTATGTCATATTTACTATGATCACCAAGAGGGTAGACATAGATCTTAAAATTGGCAAGCATTTCCTCATAATTTAGAGCAAAAAACTCATAGGAATGATAAATACTTGTAGAAGGAAGCTCTAAGGGAGAGGCATCCGATATAATAAATGCCAGAACAGAACACAGAAAGAACAACGAGGTCAACATTGTAAGATTACCTGGGCGCCAAGCAGAATGGGAAAAAGGCGAGCCCTATTCAAAGGTCGCATTTGCCATTTTTCGACGGTACAACTGTGTTTGTGTCTATGGCCAGTATTCTTGGCGCGCCATTTTTCTAGTCTTTCTGAAACGGAATGCAGCATAAACGAATTCACTTATTTCGGCCATTATAGCACGCCATTCTAGCCCCTTCTTTTTGTATACACGAATGTCCGCGTGGAGCAAATTCCGGCCTAGAAAATTGGCCGACACACGGCCTAGAAAATTGGCCGACACACGGATGCGCAGAGGCCAATTTTCTGGCCGGAATTTGCAACATGTGGACATTGATGTAACGTGAAAATATGGGGGGGTGACTTTACGCTCTTGTTCATTCATTCTTTCTCTCTCTTCTGGTCAAGCTCCAGCTATGGCGTCGCCTTGACGCCAAGCCAAGGAGCTTGGCTAGGGCGATCGGGCTGTTTCTTACGTCCTCTGAAGCGGCTTGGTTGTGCCATTCTGACGATTCAGTTTTCAAGTGGACACTCGTTTTCGTGGTTTTTGAGCATTTTAAGTTGATAACTACTGTTCTTGAGTTTCTTGGAGCTTTCTAGGTGCAATGCCTCTGATTTTTCATGTTTTTATGGCAAGTAGTCGATTTTTTATGCTTTCTTTCTTGAATGGGATCGCGCATGGACATCGTCTTCTCCTGCGGGGAGACATGGGAGTATGAAGGGCATCGATTGCGGACATTGAGGATATCGGCATTTCTCACTTGCTAATGGCGCCATGGCGACGCTGGTGCGGTGGAGTGGCTTGCTACTTTAGGGACGCCTTAGCATGCAAGATCACACTTGAAGTCGATGCATTTAACAGCTACATGTGGGTAATGGTATTAGACCTGGTCATGTCCCATTGTTTCTTGCTAGTTTGCTACATTCCCCATGCGGGCTCTAAGTTCTACCGGTACATGATCACCGGAACCAATGGATGTCCGGATGTCGTATAGGGAGCGTATGATGACATAGACCGCTATAGACAGCGAGGGGCCAGTGTTTTGCTAGGAGATTTCAATGCTCGTGCGTCGCTTGATTTTGCGGTCGGTGACCTTCCAAGGTGGCGCTAATGCCGATCCGCTTTGGCTTGAGGCAGCCGCTATTAGATATAACGGCACTCCCGGGATATGGTGGCTAGACCATTTGGCGGTGGTTGGTCCAGCTACCCCGAGTTTTTGACATGGTAATTTGTAATGGTATGCGGCGATGGCCACACTCGGGGGTGTTACTTGCGGGAGTGATAGGGCGGGATGGGGAGCTAGTGTGTTGGATTACCTTCGCTCTCGGTGCTGACACTTGACATGGTTACACACTTCTCCATTGGCACAAGCCACGAGGGGGATGAGGAGGCTTTGTCGGATCACTACCCGCTTTATGTCACGGAATTGGGAGCACTCAATAGTGGACAGCAAAGGGGCGTGGAGGGTTACCATACATCCCACGCTATCGAAGCGGGGCAGTATGAATCTGTGTTGGTGCGGGAGTTCTGAGGGGTTTGATAGCTTTTACATAATTGCAAGACAGTGTGCATGGTCGGTGAGGGCGCTGCTTGCAGCCTGGCCGGGCTTCCTTTGTAGTGTGAAGGGGCCCTCCAAGGAGGACACCGCGCATTTTCCCGAGAACCCGTGGTTTGATGTTTGATTGCAAGGCTCTAAAGAGCAGTTGCGCTTAGTCATAGATCCACCGATTGCGACCACAGGCCTGCGCAGGACTATAAGCTCTTCCTAAAAGCCAAGAAGGGGAGACACATGGCGTAAAACCCTTTGTTTGATATGCTCATGGTGAGCCAAAAGCTTTTGGCGAAGGTGTTATACGAGAAGCGCCCGGTGGGCGGTAATGTAAGTGTGGAGCAATGGATGCAACTGCGGGACTTATATGACCCCCGGGAGCTAATGCCGTGGTCCCGGATCGAGGTAGGAGAGGTGCTGCGGCTCAGCGGGGAGGATGTCAGCGAGGTCTCGTGCATCCGGGCTTAATGGCAAGGCAAAGGATTTGCTGAGGGCTGCAGTCGAGCCGTTGAAATGGGGTGGCCCATCCGTGGTAGGGCCCCACGGCGGTGATCATCAACCGTGCTCGAGCGAGGGCCCCCCGAGGGGAGTGGATGGTTAGTAAGGTTGTTCCGCATAAAGCCGGTAATAAGGATGAGCCGGGCAATTGGGATGATTATGGTAAGCTCGCCGTTTGCAAAGCTCTGGCAGTGGGTGGTGGAGAAGAAACTCACTAAGTGGGGCGAGGAGGTGGGTGCGGGCAATTGGCCAGGCGGGCTTCGCCCGGCTCACTCCACGGCCGACCATATCTTCACTTTAAGAGTGTTGATGGAGGCAAGCCGGAATGTATGTGACTTGTATTGCTGCTTTGTAGATTTTAAGGACCGCATATGATACCGCCCCGAGACATCTTTGTGGCGAGGTTGCAAGACTTGCGAAGTTCCACAGGAGTTGCGTAATGGGGTGCACCAGCTTTATGATGGGATTCATCTTTGCCTTATGAAGATCGGCGGGTAGCTAGCACTATGGGAGTTAAGCGGGGCTGCCGTTGTCTCCAACGCTTTTGGGTTGTACATTGATAGCTTGGAGACATGGATGCGGCACCATGGGGGGGGAGGGGTGCACTTATCCGGTGGGCGACCTCTGTGAGCCAGTTGCTATATCGCGGATGATGTAGCTTTGCTAGCCCACACGCCCGGCCGGTATGCGGAAGCATTTGGATGCCCCGATGGGTTACGTGGGGGCAATGGGAATGACGGTGAACTTGCACAAAACTAAGCTTCTCGCGATCTGTCCTCGCAACACCCTATCCAGGAGTTATATTACGAGGGGGCAGGGAAGTGGAGATGGTCGCGGAGCTTCAAGTATCACGGGAATTGATTTCACTACTAACATGCCGTGGGATGAGTGTGTGGAGAGGAGAGAGTCGGTTGGGAAGGCTTTATATGCGATTGCAAAATCGTGTTCTTAGGATAGATCTTTGTATTTGGCGAGGAGAGCACACTGTTTAGAGCTTTAGTCGGCCGGTCTTTGCTATATGGGGTGGAGGTTTGGGGCCCGGCAGGTTAGCAAAAACCGTGGGATAGGTTGGAAAAAGTGAGTGAAAGCTTTCTTGACATATAGCTTGGGAGTGAAGGACACCGTATCGAGATTTTGTTGTATGAGGGCGGGGTTAAGCCTTTCTGACGATACACTATCGTGAGGGCATCTTACTTGCTTCCATAAGGTGGATGGGATGGATGAGCATCGCTTGCCCCCAGGCGCGGTTGTTGTTGCCTTGAGGGGCCCCGGCCCAAGAAGGGTATGGTACGAGCACCTTTGTAAGGGATGGTTTAGGAGGTGGTCTATGGATTACCAGCGGATGGTGGCCTTGGCCCGGTCGATCATGAGAATGGGCAAGTGGATGCGAGGCTATCTTTGCCACCACGTGGGATGCCTCTACTCTTGCAAAGCCCAAAGGCGAGCACTATCGCTTTCGAGATTAATCCCGGCCTTGAGCATGGACCCCATCGGTGGTTGAAAGCACACATCTCTGTGAAGAAGCGGAGAGCTATTGCTGCCATAGGGCGGGTTCCCATTACCTCGAGAATTGAAATAGGTCATTTGGGGGGTGAATGGCGGGACACGGGATCCCGGGGAGGAGAGGATATGCGGTGTTGTGAGATGCGTGATAGAGGATGAGCACCATGCCCTCCGGTGATTGCCCGGCCATATGCCCATGTCCGGCGATTGCACAGCGATCTTAGATGCTCGACACACCGCTACATCGAGTTTTTCGCATCACCTATGGTAGCGGCGGGAGCTTACATCCTGCGATTCGGCCCGTCGGACTTGCTCTTCAAGGGCATGGTATTTGAGAGCCCTCTTGTTAGGGTTTTTCCTCCCAAGTGGGGGTTTTCATCCGGTAGTAGGATTCTCTTTGTCTGATTACATTGTTTGTTTTGGTGTTGGGGTTTTTGGCTTTTTTGCATGTTCTCTGCATGTGCAGTCTCATAGGCCTCGCCTCAGGTGGGCGTTAAAATAAACTTCCTTCCTTCCTTCACGAGTTTTTGGGCTGGCTTATGGGTGTGGGCCGAGTTTCTTGGAGCAAAGCAAGCTTATGGTATGGCGGCTAGGCCTCTTGGGACGCAAGCTTATGACTTATGGCACATCTTGGTGATGGAGTTCTTTTCGATATCTCAACTTCCAACTTTGTTTCTTATTGACATTCTCTTTTCCTAAATGTTTTGCATAAGTTTTGTACATTTTATCGATCCGTACTCACGATAATGAGAGGGCTTTTGGACTATGAAGCTCAAATATGAAAAATATAAAAAGGGGCACAATGTGAGGGATATTTGGACTTTGAAACTCAGATAAGAAAGGAGAAAAGTTCTCTCTATCTCCAGCTTGTGATTCTATGCAATTCTCTATCTCCAGTTTTATGAATGCCAAAGTGTTATGATTTTATCAATCTCTCTATGTGAATCTATCCATGAATTTGTAAGTTTGATGAATATATCGTTGATGGAGAAAATTTTACTTGACAAAAAGACATGCTTAAAAATGCTTCAAAATGAGTGATTCACGAAAATTAGGTGTGGCGGCTCCCAGGGAATCTATGCGATGCTCCCATCGTGCAAATACGAGAATTCCCCTCCCATGGCGACTACATCACCATGGTAAATAGGCTTATGGCATATCGATTAGGTATCAATAACACGGATTGATGCCATTGGACCATTTTTGACATTTTAATGGGTGCGCGCCTCGTAAGTGCGGAACATAACAACCCACCTAAGTGCTCGAAAGCACTACAGCCCCAAAAATTGGGTGTCTGGACAAAAGCTTTCATCCCCAAGACAATCTGAAACTTTCGCTCTATCCACACAGTATTAGTCTCCCAATTAATTGTTGATGGTACGGACCTCTACTTGGATCAATTTGCAGAGTCACAGGATCGATGGGCCAGTTACTTGCAATTTGATCCGGAAGTTCTCCAAAAAAAAAAAAATAGCACCATTTTTGCTGCCGAACTCGCCATAATTGCCCATCTGAAACAGATGTCTCCGAAATTACGACCATAGGGGGATTTCATTGGATATAAATCGAGGAGCGCCGTATATTTTGGGCGCCGTCATGTTATAGCCACGGGCATATCCGTGGTATATCCGTGTATTTGATATGTTATAGCCACGCCCAAAAAATATTACGCGACGCTTTTGTAGACAACGGATTTTGCCATTTAAGGCTGGCTATAACATGCCCACGTCCGACATTTACCGCGATAGATAAATCAGGGACAACATAAGGTGGGTCTACTTCGATAGATTCAATAGAGTATTTTTGGGAAGGGCCCTTCCGAAGTTCCTATATGGATAAATATTTATAATATAAAACTTAAAATGAGTACAGTATAACACGCCCTAATATATGCATACTATGGTGCTATGATGGGCTAGATAACGTCCTCTTATGATGGGTTATGGCCTAGGAGAAATGGGCGAGGTGGCCATGTGGCCAGGAAAGGCCTCGGCCGTATGTCCACGGCAACTCCTCCTTCGCCGCGTTTAGGCTTTGACTAGAATGCTGTACAGAAAGATGGTACGATTAAGCAAGCTGAATCCACGATGGGCAGGCATAGCAGAGCTATGGCTTCACCCTAAAATCAGAGCTCAAAGACTCGCGCCATGTTCTTGCATCGCCGGATTTGGTGGAGACATCTGCACATGGATTTGGATTTGGAGCAGATTCTGCCCTGTTCTTCTTGCATCGCAAGATTTGGGTGCTCGCAAGTTAGAAAGGGGCGAGACATTTCCGGACAAAAAATCCTTCAAGAGCTAAAGAAATCTAAAAAAAATGCAAGTTTACTTTTCTAGACATATACTTGTGAAAAAACACCATATTCTGCGCCTGCAGGTTTTGGGAATTGGTGGATAGTTTGATTTGGGGAACTGTTCTGCCGGAGAAAAGATGCCCATATTCTGGCATTCGATGCATTATAAATTTATGATGCTGCTGCATTACTCCAGATTTAGCAAATTTGAATATGAATGCTGGAATAGCAGCTTGATCGATCGCTGGAAGAATACAATCTCCCTGTTTCTGCTATAGGAGCTTTTTAGAGAAAAGAGAGTATGCCATTGGAGCTTTTCTCAAGCTTTTGTTACATAATAATGCTTCCTTGCAGCAAGTCACAGCTACTTCTTATTATTTTTGAGTAGTTCCATGATTATCATATGATTTTGCTTGAACCATGCACTGGCTTTCTTTGCAGTCTCTAGCTGCTACTCAGGTATAAGACTGAGTTGCATACCTTCATTGCTCAGGTGCATGGGTCAACTAAGTTAGAGCATCACCAAGGTGCAACCTATGCGATACCCAACTGTGGTTCTTGCTGGGCTGCTATCACATTGTCGTTCATAGCAGTTATATTTGGTTCCTAACAAATGTGCGTGTAATTATCTTCCACCATGGCTGATTTTAGTTTTCTTGCTCATTCTAGCAAAGACTTCGTCTTTATTCTATTTCGTTGATCCTTCCAGGATAAAGACCGACTTTGGATTGGGCCCATGACCACAGTTAAGTGCCACAATCATTTTCAAGAGGATGTCTCTCTAATGAATAGATCTTGCCATGTCTATCCTTCCAAATATAGTAGATCAGAATGATTTTAAAAAAATCTGTAATATAATGTGTTTTCAAACTGGAAATCTCAAACAGGAATGAATGTAAATACCTACCGTGGTAAAGCCAATGTGTTCTCCTAGTGTTCTTTAAGGGACCTCTTAAACAACTTTCTAATATGATTTTGATCCAAGGGACCTCTTAGAAAACGATAGTTGACCAAATTATATTATAGAAAACAAATAATGTCGGTCATATATCATCTATGGGTTCGTATAAATAAGCTCCGCAAAACAGAGCTATCCAAGGACAAAGAAATCACTTTGAACTTCTTCCTGCCTTTTTAGGACCTCTCTGGCACAATCCAATCATCTCTGCCAAAGCCAAAGCCAGCCCACCACAGCAGGAAAGGGAATTTAGCCATCTATGCAAAATGGGTTTTTGCACCCATTGCATTTCATATTATGAAAAAAGACTTAAACTCATGATTGCCATCTTCAGAACCACCCACAAACCTATGATTAAATGAACAAATTTGTCTTAGATGCAATTCATTGTTTATTGAATGGGATTGCTTTCTCAACTATGGCTGTTTATACTAGATTCAACTTTTAAACATTTCAATTTAACAGGAAATCCGCATCGAACACCTCCACTTGCTATCTCCAGAACCTAACCTTATAATGAGTAACAAAGTACAAAACAGATGGCAATAGTGCAGGTTCAACTCCTGCATGTTCTTTCGCATCTCAAGGATGTCCAGAATTGAGATTTATTTGACTTAGCACAAAACTTCTTTTGCAGCGGGTTGGAGAAGAGAAATGTTCGCTGCAGCTGCAGCTGCCGCGATATATTTCTTGTAATGTATAAATAGAATATGTAAATCTACCAAGATTATTTTACGTCCACAAAAACCAATAGGCCATGTGACCAAAAGCACAATAGCCCCCCTGTGAAGAGAGACAATCCAAAAGAAGGAAAGACTATAGATTTTAAATTTGCCTTTAGTTAACTCCTCAAGGGCAAAAGTATCCTTAAAAGTATTTCTCCAATGGGAATCACAAACATTAAAAAAGCCCCCAAAGGAAAGCTCAAAACCACTTGTTCCAGCCTAGAGGAAGAAAAAGGACACCGTCATCATGCGTGTACTAACGATATGATTTAAACTAGCAAGCTTGGTTCGGGAAACTTTTTACAAGTCCAAGGAAAATTTCCTGGACTTGCTTACATAACCCGGTTATAGCCCTTTCCAGCCTACAATTTCCTACGAAAAACAAAACATACATGCAATTTTCCTAAGAATTAAAAATGAACCGGATATATACAGCTTAAAGATTGGGTGTTGCTGCTGCTGCTTGCCAGAGGGAGGAGAGGAACAGAACAGCGCCTCCTCCATTTGCTGCTGCTATATCGCATTTGCATAGGGAGCCGAATGCTGCTATTTCGCTGCTTGCAGTGCTTGCTTCTTCGAACCTGCAAGGCGCCGTCGTGCCACAGCCTGCTCGACCTAACGTAATAGAGAAAACCTAAACCTAAAAGGGAAAGTGCCGAAAAAAATAAATGCAATAGGGTGCTCGTGGAGAATCCGTGAAAAAAAATAAGAGGCAGCTTTTTTTACGTCAAATGATGTCCAAACCCACCAATTTCCTAAAAAGCTAGAAAATTAAACGGGCCCACATCCGTCAACTTTGTTACCAACCTGTCAATTTTTAATTTTAAACGGTCAGATGCTCTTTAACCCCGGTATTTCCCGAACCAAGCTAGCAAGGGAACGTGATTCCTGATTTGATTTTAAAAACTTTATGGGTACGAAAAGAGTACAGGCATCCGACGTGGAAGCCACGTAGGAACCAGCTTACGTCCCCAGGCTCTTTCTCGTCCCAGCCTCTCCGTCGTTCTTTCATTCATTCTGCAAAATGATGAAGAAGCGACGCCTTGATCCTCAAGTCCGGGCTAAGAAACAGCAAGCTTTGGCAGCAATGGAGCAAATCTTGCCTCAAAACCAGGCATTCGTCTCCCAAACTTTGGATTCTCTTCTCAAGGTGCCTCATTCTTGTCGCATTCCTTGCTTCTCAGTTCAGATTTAGCATTTTTGGCTCAGATTCAGTGGCATGCATGATTATTTCTTGGTTTTTCTTTTTGTAACTTAGTATGGAGGTTGAGCTTAAAATAACGGTCGTGGTTTTGCTTTCAAGAACCTAAACTGGTAAGACTGTAAAATCATGATTTAAGTTAGTTTCCTATGACTATAACAGGATTTGGACTTCGACTGGGGAGTGGTGGAATTCGATAATTATCAAGTGCTTGCTGATCGCATACTTGAAGCAATGGTTTGTTGATTTCATATTTGTCTTGTAGCGAGAGCTAACATTTCCAGTTCTAATGATCCTGGCTATGGCAAAAATCCAAAGCTCAAGAAACTATGGGGATGATTTTGCAGGAACTTGGCAACATTCCACCAAGCTCAAATTTCAGCATATGCAGACCTAATGGCAATCACATCTTAGCAGAGGATAATGGTGAGAACCATGTCGGAATGATTCTGCAGGAGCTTGGCGATACTCAAGCTTCCACTGGTGCAAATTCCAGCATATGCAGACCTAATGATAATCACATCCTAGCGGAGGATAATGGTAAGAACCTTCTCATTATATCATGGGTTCTTTTTCTTAGATTATAAAAGTGATTGTGCATACCAAGATTCGTCAAAGGAGAACTACCTAGTGGTTGGCCCTTTCCTTATTTTGTAAACTCGATTTAATGTCAATCTAAAAACATTGATGCTTATGGCGTGCCAGTTATCTCAACCTACTTTCAGAATGACAGACAGATTATGAATATCCATAATCACACCATAATAATAAAATTACTTTCACAAGCTCATTTACTAGGATGCCATTTCTGTTAGTTTCTTCAGCAGATTTTATTGAGTTAGATAATCTCTGTCGACTTTAAAACAATTTATATCCATGAGAATAAGATTGGCTTTTGTCAGATCAGACTATCAAGAAGAATATGCTTTGCTCGGAGACTCGATGTCTATCGTTTGTTTTTCCAGCAATTCCTTATAGAAGCTTTTTTGCCTTTAGAAAATGAGAATAAGATTGAATATGAAATATCAGACCACCAAGATATTATGCTTTGCTTTCTCTTAAGTCAAGCATGCGGATAATACAAAGATCATATATGCCACATTCTAGTGGCAACTATAATGTTGGCATTAATGCCATTTGCAGAACTGTTTCCAAATCTCTAGTTATACATTGTGTGTCTTTGTCCCTGTTGCATGTGTGTCCTGATCCTGCACTTGTCTTTAAACAATATTCATTTATAATCATGAGCCTATGCATGCATAGAGTTGAAGACTTTATTTTTCTGTTCACAGATATGGGAGAAGCAGCAATCTAAGTCTTGTTTTCCTGCAATTTTTCTTATTCTTTCTTCTTGTTTCCTGCTCATAATGCTACATGTAAATATATATCCCAGTCTGATGTATAATTGATGTTTAATTCTAATGCTTGGAGCATTTTTCATGCTGCTGCTTTCATGCACATCTTTCTCTAGAATTTCCTACAATACTTATACCAATAGACTGCAAATACCCTTTGAATTCCATTGCATATTTAGCATAGAATACAGCTTGGCTCAACAGAGAGGCAATAATAAGAAGTCCAGTATGTTATCTTCAAATTACTGTTGTCTTTCTATTTGGCACTCAAATTCGGTAACTTAATATTTCTGTACAAATTTCAAATTCATCCTTTCCGATGTCAATTAGGATTGCATTTGAGAATGATTGTGTATATTTTGATTGAAAGAAAATGTTTATTTACAGGAACAAGATAGATGTGTGGCAAACTTTGTATATGTACTGCTGAAACATGTTTGCTGCTCTTTCAGAAGGAGAAATAGATCTCAGCACTTCCAGCGGGTTGAGGAGAATGAAACATGACCCTTGTGACATTGCTCGAGGAATGGAATTTTTGCCAATTCTATGTGAAGGGAATGCAAGCAATTTACCGGATTTCTATTACATATCGAAAAGCATTATCTATCAAGATGCATATGTACATTTCTCACATGCGAGAATTGGAGAAGCTGATTGTTGTCCCAGTTGCTTCGATGATTGTACAGAAAATACCTATGGCTGCACATGTGCAGAAACTGGGGAATATGCATATACTAATGGCTGCCTACGAAGTTCATTCATTGATAAGACTATGGCACACCAAGACTCATTAGATGACCTAGAAAACAAAATATTTTGCCCAGGTCTTTGTCCACTTGAAAGGGGAAAAGATGAAGAACATCATGAGAAATGCAAAGGCCATTTGTTAAGGATGTTCATAAAAGAGTGCTGGAATAAATGTGGATGTAGTAGTATTTGTGGGAATCGTATTGTGCAAAGAGGAATACGCTACAAGTTACAAGTACTCATTCTAATTGTTTTTTTAAATATACCAGTTATTGATGGGATGTGTTTGGTATAGGTATTCTGAGTTATTGATGGGATGTGTTTGGTATAGGTATTCTGGACCCCTGAAGGAAAAGGATGGGGTGTCCGCCCATTAGAGGACCTGCCAAAAGGAGCGTTTGTGTTTGAATATGTCGGTGAGATACTCACGAATACAGAACTATATGAAAGAAATAAAAAACAGGTTGGGAAACATACGTATCCAATAACGTTGGACGGTGATTGGACCTCCGAATGCAATCTGGATGATAATGAAGCCCTATGCCTTGATGCAACCTTTTACGGAAATGTTGCACGATTCATAAATCACAGGTAATCATCTTTGTTGTTCTTGTTTCAACGAATGGTACCATCTTATGCTGTATTTTATCCTTAATCAGTTGAACAAAATCTGCAGCTGTTTTGGTGCCAATTTGATTGATGTGCCTGTTGAGATCGAGTGTCCAGATCGGCATTATTACCATGTATTAGTTCATAATTCAGCTTTGTCTTGGACAGGGTGATTTTTACTGAAGCTTGAAATGGTTCTTTTTCTTATATCTTAGGTTGCGTTTTTTACAAGTCGTGCTGTGGAAGCTAATGGAAGCTAATGAGGAGCTAACATGGGATTATGGCATTGACTTCCAAGATACCATGCATCCGATCAAAGCATTTCAGTGTTTATGTAGAAGCCAATACTGTCGGCAAAAGTCATCTGTTGCAAATGAAAGCTTGTAAACTTTTAAAAGGTTCCTGTTAAAGAATTGGCTCCTCACCAATTTTGTAAGTTTACCAATTTTGCGTAGGATGGTTACAAATAGATGGGCGTAAGTTTACCAATTTTGCGTAGGATGGTTACAAATAGATGGGCGTAGGATGGTTACAAATAGATGGACTAATCTGTGGCAGAAAATATGTACAGCTGAAAATATGATGACCTTTATGTCTGATTTTGAACCTAAAGCTTAAATTCCGTTGTACAGATAAGCGAGAATCACTGTAGGCGAAGGAATCTTCGTTTAAGCTATCAAAAGCCAGATCTATTTGCATTAGCCTGCATCATTCCAACGTGGCATCACTTTTCATAAGAATTTTTGGAATTTAATTGCCAACATAACGATCAATGCAATATTGGAACTTTTTATGGAAAAGATGAATTTGGTTTACGGGTTGTCAACTTGTTTGGATTCAATGGGCTCTGGGTTGTCAACTTGTTTGGGACTCTTGATTTGTACAAGTATACAAGAATCACCCTTTGCCTTGAATTCTGGTGGGAGTCCCTGGGGAGATTCAAGGCATGTGGCATAGTATTAGTGGTAGCATTGCACGAGTCTTGGATGACAGGGAAATGTACGATAGAAGGAATCCTAGGAAGAAATAATATGATGCGGCGGGCCACTATTGCCTGGTTGTCTACCTCTTCCATATGAAGTGATGTGGACCGTGAAGGGGGAGGGCATTCTTGCCAGCCCTTGACCTGCAGAATCCAAGAGCGCTGTTGAGGTGCGATCAGTTTTTGCAGGTGAGGGGGTTGGCAAGAATGCTCGATCCCTTCACGTTTCCACTACGTCAAGGTAACTCAAGCTTCACGACTGGATTCTACAGGTTTTTTTAGGGCCACTTGCTATTTTGAGAAACTGCCAGAACACACACCCAGTTACCTTGAAATTAATTGGGTGGGATGTAGGTGGTAGCTTGCAACCATGCATGCAAGCCATTCATACTATGCACGTGGTTTGAATCTAACCCACACAACTCCATATTACACTAAATGCTATGCCATGTGGTCTGAATCCTACCCCCCTACCCACACTTAACCCCAGTTACACTAAATCCCCCTTGGGCTGATTCCGGAAGGGCCCGCATTGCCACGAGCTGGCCACCTTGGAATCAACCCCCAAAGATTATCACTTGGAATTGAAAAGAATGTAAAAACGGGGGAGGAATTTTAGAGAGGGTATCACATGACCCCAAGAAGATAAAAGAGAGGTACCACAATGCTCATTTGAAGATGTATATACATGTTCTAGTTGTACATGGAAGAAAGTGGAACCTCATGAAGACAAAAGTGGGGTACCACATGTGTATATAGGTTCCATTTGTACATGGGAGAAAGATGGGATTATTATACAAGTTGTTATGTGGAATGGCTGTGGGAACGCCATTCCCACATGACAAAACGGGGAGCCCCATTAGGGTCAACCAGTTTTGCCAAGAACTACTGAGTACCATGCCATGTGAGAATGGTGGAGGGTGATGGATCTGTCAGGTTAGCCCTCCAAGTAACCCGAGATTCATCAACCTCTGATGAGTTGAATGATATAATGCTATTGAAGAAACTTGGTAAAGAATCGAATCTTTAATCCCAATTGCATCCAAGAACATATGTTAACCAACTCTCATAAATTATACCGTATACAATGATAATGTTTTACTTAAGAATCCACAATGCTAAGTTTATAAAATAATCACAAAGCGTTGCTATAGGTTCATAGAGATTCTTTAGACTCCCAAATAAGTTGCAGCTCTCGTAGCCACTATCCCTCCAAACCTCCTGTCTATTTGCTTACATCATCAATTTGTGGGGTTAGTCATAAAGACTAAGTGGGGATTTGAGCAGTCAAAGAAATTTTGTATCCATATAAGCAGATGCATGAAGGAAGCAACCATGAACACCTTAACATCGGGTCCCACTGTTTGAATCAGTCATTCACAGTTACTACATATCAATAATATCATGACCAGAACTATAATGCGACCATGAAATACCATACTTTCAACGCTGCCTCTTTTACACAGCAATACCATAGCATGCAGTACCCACTCTGGTGCCATGAATGCCACCCGAGTTGTTCAGGCTCTATAGCCGATACAGGGGGTAAGCCTCATGTGTACACACCCTCCTAGCCTGCATTCAGTGCTAAGGGACCACTTCCAAGCACCCTCGCTAGGGTGGCAACAACCAGTGTCAAGAACAAGAATAATCGCAAGTCCAAGCGACTGCAAATTGACTCTGGTCCTGACACTCATGCATCAGACAAGACTTTATCACGTCTCACATGTCGAGAGTATTGAAGGTATTCCTGGCAAACTTTCAACCTCAATGGTTTAGAACCTTGAGGTTGCTTAAACTTTGAGTTAGAAGTGCTTTCCCAAAACAAGAAAAAGGTGACCTTAGCAAAAGTTATGCCATTTGCTCTTAAGCTCGAATTTTGATGCAATTCAAATTCAAAAAGATGCTCGAATATGCAAAGAATCTATGTGCAAAGTCTGATGCAAACAAATATGCGAAACAACCTCAAACTTGCAATCCCGATCAAGTCAAAAGTTGGTCAATACAGTAAACAAATTTTTGCAAATGGAGCTTTGGAGATCTTTTTTCAATTTTAACACTTGTCACTGACTCTGACACACCTGCAAACTAGGTGCATCAAGTTACTTCCACCAAAATCATGCAACATGCTCTAATGAAATCAATTTTGGATCTGACAGGCTGTCACACTAAAAAAAATAGCAAGCAAGCTTTTGTCGATGCTATGAACTACATCTTCTATGGTTTTAGAAAGTTTGTATTGTCTCTGACACACCTGCAATGCATTAGGTCTTTTTGATAAAGATGATGCTAATATGCTCTATGGAATTCTAGACAATGAATAGCTAATAAAGTGATGCTAGTTGAAAACTCAGAGATTTTTAAGTTTTTTCAAGCAAATTTTTTAATGTCTTTTTGTTTGAAATATGGTGGCTATATAAAAATCGCAAAAGGACTAGAATTTCTAAATTAGTTTATATCTAGTGGAAATAGCAATTAATGATATACAAGAGACTAACTCTTACGATTTTTGGCTTCTAATGTGGCTAGGCACTCTCATGGGCATTCAAACATACTGCATTGACACTCCACATGCTTTATTTCATCAAAGCAACCACCGAAATTCAAAGTATACCCTAGTTTAACACTTTATGGGTACAAATATACCAGATTGATTTCACCAAGTTTAGTTTACTTCATCATGAAACATCATACAGGAGTTTTATAGTTAATCCCAAGCTCATAAGTCTTGGACACAAGATAAATTGCACATAACAGTCATTCTCTCGGGTTTGCTTCAAGATTTTAGCCATTCTTAGAGCAAAAAAGGTGTTTCAAATAGAATAATATTTCTAGACAGTACCAAAGGTATGAAAAACAATCTTCACACCAAAAGCCTTCGAAATTTTTTGATGCAAGTTTTCTCCTTTTGAATATCCCCTGTTTTCGGCTCTATCTTGGCAAATCCATGATCAAACTCTGTCTTTTAGTTGGGTTTTAGATTTCCAAAGGCTCATTCAAGACTTAGGGCTATGATTAGCCTGCCAGATCCAGCAAATAAGCCGGATCTTGGTATAACTTTGTTTTTAGGGTTCTTAGAAATTCGTGGGATATATCTCACATGCCCGAATAAAAAAGTTGGCCCTGGGTATATATAATACAATAAATTTATCGCGGCGGCCTTGCGGCCGCCGCGAACATTTCTCTTCTCTAGCATCAAGGACAACATAGTGCCCGAAATTACCTCATGTCCTCAAGATTTTGTAGCAAAAATGTCTTGAACGTGGATGGTAATCAAAATTAATTAATTACTAGTAACGGGTGCCCGGCGTTGCCGGGCATAAGTACGGTTTCATTGTAGGAATTGGACTTACATCATTGCATTTGTAGATGATGTTGCCTCCTGTTGCATTTGAATAATTTGTAGGTGTCCTATGGGTTCAGTTTCACATCCCACAGCATCCTATAGGGATATATGACGGTTTCTTAGATGTCCCAAGGGAAACTTGAGGAAGAGGTGCATTAACTTTGGGGCATTGAAGGCCTTGACAATATGCTTAAATTATTAAATTTGAATGCTCATGTCTTGTTACATGTACATGCACCATGATGGTTGGCTCATGTCTTAGTGCAATGTATATGCATCATGATCGTTGTGTCCACCTCTATAGTTGATGTGGTTGTGTCCACCTCTATAGTTGATGTGGTTGTTCACTTTAAGTCCGCGGATGGAAGTTGCACACCAATGTATTGGAGTCGGGAGTATGGCCATGGAATGTTTAGATGAATATGCGTGCCTTGTAATGCGTATGCACGAAGGTTCTTGAGCCAATTTTATTTCATTGTTACTTTTATGTGGCACTTGTAGAAGGAAATACACTAAAACTAAAATTAGGAGAGCAATCATTAGAGTTATTGCATCATGTGCAAAGTTTTACGAAATCATATGGCACCTAAGAGCACATCATCCAAGAGCACACGCTAACTTATAATAGATTGAAAGTGTTATTTCCGATATGGTGTGGCTTTTGTTGCCATATAAAATGCATAAAGTGGATAGAGAGATGATTATCTTTTAAGGGTATAATATCTCCCATCACTTGTAACCATATAGCATCATGGTTGCCATCACTTATGGAGGACGTTATCACTCATCTTACTTGGACTACCAGTGTTAGATGAAATTTTACTTGGACTACCAGTGTTAGATGAAATTTTCCTTGTGCGTTATCCTTGTTGATGGGCCTTTATAATCACAATGACTTCCCTTTGGTAGATTAAGATATGATAATCACAATGACTTCCCTTTGGTAGATTAAGATATGAATTTCATATTTTGAAAGCTTGCCATTGTGCATTATCCTTGTTGATGGGCCTTTAATTGTGCATTATCCTTGTTGATGGGCCTTTATAATCGCAATGACTTCCCTTTGGTAGATTGAGATATGAATTTCATGTTTTGAAAGCTTGCCCGTTGTGAATAGCTACAATCATAGATAGGCTAGCAAACCAAAGGCTAGAAGTAATTCATCCATGATAGGGTCAAAATATGAAGTTTGGATGACATCACTTCTTATATGGAAGGAAGACATACATGTAAACAATTTGGATTCCTTCACATCTTGGCTTTGGCAGAAGCAATGGGTCTCCTGAATGCAGTGTGCATAGTCTCATTCCAAAATGGCAAGACCTCTCCACTTCAGGTAATCATGCCTACGTGCATCAACAAAATTTCCAGCTCTAATATCTGCTCCTTTTACATATATTAGACTCTTCTTATCTATAAATTATCATAAAACAATTAAAAACAGAAAAGTGACGATCCTATTTCAAGAAGAAGCTTTTCCACCTTCGCTATGATCTAGACATGTCGATTTGCAACGCAAATAGAATAAGTATATATCTTTTGGCCTGCTTAAGAAACTGAAGCATGTGTCAGCATCTTCCATCTGCGTCAAGATAATTTGCATGTACCCACATTGGTATTATGACTACTTAATCATGAATTCCAAATGGGATATACATGTTTCAGCATACCTTGGCTTTACAATATTAGAACGGCTGTGTGTAGTGTCATCCAAAACTTAAAAGCTTCAAAACGTGCATCTGTTGGGCAAACCAAAACAATTACAGAATGACTTGATACTTCATGCTGGCAAGTACCTAGCCCGTCCTCCCTCCACCGCCAATGCTTATGGAGAACAATAAAGATTAATCTTAAAAAAAACGGAAAGCAGAAAACTTGAGATGAAGACAGAATTCCATAAAACCCTGCGATGCATAGAACTACGATTGGAGTCGATATTGCAGATTTTCTACTATTCTATCTGCCGCTAAAGGCTCAAATATGCACTCAGAATGCCAAGCCTTCGATTTGCTTACATGGCAAAACTCCCAGAACTGGGTTCTACGGTAATGGGGATGCACCCTAACTCTAAAGAGAAAGCTTACAGTGAAAAAAAGTTGGCTTACCGCAGTCCTGGGTTAATTGGTCTGTGTGCGCTCGAAGTAATATAAACAAAGGAGAAAAGAAATTAGCAGGGCTTGCTTCTAGGAACTACTCAGATCTCGATCGGATCTTACCTCAGGAAGCGATATGAAGTGGCGGTTCCAAATGATTGAAGCTCTTGCCCAAATACGAATTACCCAGACATGGATCATTTCATTTCTTCGCAATTGATAACACAGGCAGAATGATCTTGATCAGAACTTCCTCAGTGCACGTCCTATGCTCTTCGGCATGGCCTGAGCTTGCGACCATTGTTCAAATCAAGGCAAAGCCCAGTGTAAAGCGTGATGGAGCAGCGAATATTAGAGATCCGCCTCTGTAAAACTGTAAAATATGGTGGAGGCAAGGATGATAGAAAGAACAATTTTTGATCAGCAGGGGCATTTAAGGAGAACCCATAGATCTTTAGAGGCGTCGGATTTGGCCTCCAAGGCAGCATCAATGAATAGCTCCACGAATCAGTTGGATCCTATCCTGTATCACAATTCCAACGTATTTTCTATACCCTTTTTGAATCATAAATTTGAATTTGTGCTTCTCGTTTGTGCTTCTTCTTGCAGCTTCTTGGTCGATCCCTGCATTCCCCTTTCATCCTTTCGTCTTGCAAAATGCTCTTTAGATTACTAAAGTGTACCTGACATAGCTCCATACAAGACTTTGCTGCCATAGGCAAAAACAAAACCCTTTGCTCGATTACAGAAAGCTCCTGCAGTTTCTACCGAAAGGCCTGGAGGTAAAACAACAAATTTAGTTATGAAGCCTTTGATGCCTTTCACGATTAGAAAGAAAGCATGCAGACCCAATCGTGGCACATGCATGCCGAAAATCGAAACGGAGGAAATCGATTTGCCAACATTGGAGAAATTGAAATCCAACAATAGATAGGTATTTCGATTTTTTGAAATCGTTTTTTTTTTCCCGCAGCCAAAAGGGCCCAAACCTTAGGAAAATCACCTAGGAAAAAAACCAAAAAGGTTTTCCTCCAAATCAGAAAATCCTAATTTAAACAATAGACTCGCAAGAAACCAACAAACTGCCCGATAGATAGGCTTCTCATTCATCTCAGCAGATTTTCTACAATGGTGGACAGTGGGTAGCCGCACACATGCGAACTACCCACGAAAAATAAAGGGAAAATCCAATTATATCATTTGGACCCCAAAACAAATACAATGCTAATAGATGATGTACCGCCGAAAGCTTATCACCGGGATTAAAAAACCCGCCCTTCGGGTTTTCGAGGAAAACCCTAGTGATAAGCCGGCAAGGGGCTTAGACAAACGTAAAGGCATAGAATCGCTCCCAAAACCCCCGAATGGAGAAGTCGAAACGGATGCCGCCGCCAACCACACGCACATCACCAACACCATAAACGAAACATACCAGAGAATAGCATCACCCAAATGGAAAAAGCATCACCAATGTGGTGGAAAAACATGATAAAACAGAACTTGTACAAAATATAATAAACAAAGAAGGGGAAGGGTGGGTTCAAAGAGAATAAGGCAATCGAGAGAGAAGAGGAAGCCCGATGAGACGAGGATGCGTAAACGCCACTGAAATAGCGAACTCCCAACCAAAAAGCGGGCATGCGCCGCCGGGATGCATGCATGACATGCATGCTCGTCCCCATTCTAGAATGGCGATCCGATGTCTCGGATCGATGCGATTCTAGAATGGGACTCGCAAGAAACCAACAAACCGCCCGGACTACCGAGAGAACTTCCTTACAAACTAGGATCGAGGACCTAAGGTCACAGGACGAGGCCAAAGGCGGTAAAGGATAGCAAGAAAGATACGCCAAATTGGCTAAACCAAAGGGAAGAAGCCCCTCCCGCCCGGAAACATTCAAAGAGAATAAGGTACTGCTGAGAGAAGAGGAAGCGCCGATGAGACGAGGATGCAGAAACGCGCCTGAAATAGCGAACTCCCAACCAAAAACGGGCATGCGGCGCCCGCATGCATGCATGACATGCATGCTCGTCCCATTCTAGAATGGCGATCCGATGTCTCGGATCGATGCGATTTAAACAATAGATTCTTGGCTTAAACTTTTCACATCTTCCCCTTAACACCACCTTGCTCCTAATCATTCTTGGCTTTAAGCTTTTTGCATTGACCCCTTAAGTCATGTGTGTCAAGCCGCGAACATTTCTCTTTTCCAAATCATTATGAAGAGGGCTGGAGTCGAAGTTACATACCCAAGTTTCTTTGAGCTTTTGAGATTCCCTCTAACTCGTGTAAATGTGATAGGGTTATTGATCCTCTAACATTTCTCCTGTGCATCATCTATTTCCTACATGAATAATTGTACCCACTGTTGGGCAAATTCCGGGGTAGAGACGGTTCGTTCCGGTTGAAACTAAGAATTTCCGTTTGACTTAGCGCATTGCAGGAAAAATTCCGGTAGATTTTTATGCATATTTGTATAAGAGTAATACAAATTTCCGATTGGGAACTGAAAATATCCGGCTATTTGATGAAAGAGTAGAAAAATTTCCGATTGGATTTAAAAACTTTGCCCAATACTGATTGTACCTAATGTTGACACATAAGTTAGGGATAACGTAACGTTTTTGATGCTTTAGTAGTGATGCATAACTTAGGGATAAGGCAACATTTTCAATGCTTTGGTACTTACATTGAAATTATAATTATGTTCAATCACAACTTTCTCTGGTCCCTAATGCGCGTCGGCAGGACACTGTCACCTAAAGTGACATTCTTGTATGTGTATTAACAAACCTAGACAATGGTTTGCCAAAGAAGAAGCAGCTTCATGTTATGATCAAATAAAATTAGATGACCCTTTGAATTGTGGTCCCAGCAGTATAATTTGTAATTTATTTCATAAGAACAAAAGAAAGACAAATTCATCAAGTATGCACCAACCATGATGTTATCAAACATGCATAATGCCACAGAAAACGTTGTTGAATTTCTCAAGTACCAGAAAAATGTGCATAGGGCCGCGATATCAACCGCTCCTCTTCAACAAAAAAATTGAAAAAAACAGAGCCCAAGCTCGGCTATGGAGGATCTAGCGCGGCCATGGCTATGTGTATTTTTCTATTCGAGCTTTCTAGCCCTTTGTTGTAGATGAAGCCTTGCCCTAAACTACTCAGAGCTTGGTCAGAATCTTGGAGGCTCGCATCAACGCCACAAATTAAATTATTCACTGCGATCCAGATTTCACTATGAGATTTTGGAGCAAACGAAGTTTGCAACGAGACCGCCCAGGATAATTCCGGATCAACCTGAAGTCTGCCGGATTTGGCAGTAACGAGCATCATTGGTAGAAAAAGAGAGACACTTTGCAGAGGGGCGAGCTATGCCCGAGCCCTACGTAAGGGCCTGCCTGCGCCCATCAGCTCCTCCTTACCAAGGATGGCCTCCTACACAAGGTGCCCCTCCCCCTCAAGGGCATAACCCAAATCCAAATTCACATCCTTATGCTCGTGAATATGTTCGCCACTGGCCCCATTTGGATCTACTCGCTTCCAGGCTATGGCCAAACCCCTAATGCTTGGGGCCGGACTAACCCGCCGCTTCCATACCCTTACCCCGGTGCATACGGTGCTTCCTTCCTCCTAACAACCGATCCCGAGGTCGTCGGAGGATGCTCGCATCACGACATAAAGATAATGTTGGTTCGGTCGATGAATTGGAGCTACAGAAATTGCTCACTAGAGGAGCTCAAGCTTATAAGCAGCTACAGAAATTGCTCACTAGAGGAGCTCAAGCTTATAGCATTCGTACAATCTGCCTCATGTTGCATCTCTTCAGCCCTCACAATCCACAAAGAATAGGTTTGTTTTTCTTATACTCTGAGGAGGCGATGCCGAAGATGCCGAAGATTGCCGGATGAGGAGGCGATGCCAAAATTGCCAAACGTGTCACCATCTAAAATTATAAGACTTTTTTCTCCTCTTCGATTTTTTCCCCCAAACAACCACGACGACGTGGCAGCAAATTAGTAAAGGAATAAAAAGGATATTCTCAAAGAATCTTGCCTATAGCAATTATATAGTTTAGATACGTGCTATTCCCACGTGGATGTTGGCCCGTTGCCACCTCACATGCTTGAAGATACCATGTGGTAGAGAGAGATTGGCTTGAATGTTTGGGGGTAGATAGGACTTTTTTTTTTTTTGACCATGGGCACGGTTCCCAAGAAGTGGATTTTGAAGGTCAATATGAGATCTTTTGCAAAATTTCAAAGTCCACATAACATATTTTTTCATGCTCTATCATATGAAAAAACATTTTTTGCAAAATGAGCATTTTATTTTTTAGGATCTCATTTATGCCATGTCATCATTTGTATGTTGAATCATCTCCCATTTTGCCACTTCATCAAACGTCCTTTTTATATGTTAATTTGGAGCTTGATTAGACTGAACGCCTGTGCATACGTTGATTTCAAGCTTCAATAGGTTAAATCTATGGCCTATTGTATTTCGATCTTGAAAGATAAGGTTTATAATCCTCTGTTTGTATTAAGATGATGACTCCAAGCAGGTCGCGCATATCGTTCATGGTTTCCAGCGCAAGAACAAGTGATTTTGTATATTTCAGCCGATTCCAAACCGAGCGGGGAGGGCATCTCTACTTTTCTGATATTTGGCATCTCTAATCTCAGAACATGGGTTTTGCCCTTTTGTAATTGCCTACAAAGATACTCTGTTTTTGGCTTTTGATGCTTATCCAAAAAGCATGCCAAAATGAAGCTTTCAGAACAGATGCCCTACGGTTGGGCTTGTGAATCTGATAGTATGCCTGAATCTTTAAGCTGGAATCTTTGTATCCAACTTGCTTTGCAGGTAGCCAAAGCAATTCGAGCTTTGCATGGCGCAACTCCTCTAGTGATTCATGGGGATAAAAAATTTACTAATGTGCTTCTAGATTCATATTGGAATGCAAGCGTGGGCGATTTTGGTCTGGCATTAGGAGGCTCGATCGAAGATGTAATTCGTTTGGCCACTCCCCTTGCCACAACCATGGGTTATTTAGATCCAAAGCTTCCATTTCTTCCAAACCTCCTTTGAATTTTTCGAATTTATAGGCATATCTTTTGAATTGGTATAGGGAGAACAACGAATCATATATACAATGCGAATGATGAGACATAGTTGCGAGCAATGAAATCTTCATAATCAGAGTATTTGGCAGAGTTCCAAGCATAAAAGAGTCATCATCCATTCCATGCAGCCAAAGACATATAATTGCCTTAGCCCTTGGATCTGGTTGGGTTAATAAATTGTGCTTCCATATCTATTTGATTGAATACAAGAGATCTTGATCTTTTACTTGGCTGAGGCCCTGTTGCAGGAGCTCTGAAATTCTTCAACTTCATATCACATTCAAGCACACCGCGTTCAACTTTGTATCACTTTGGCCGCATTTTGTATGTAGGGAATTGTCTTTTTTTTCTTTTTCCCTTTTTTTTTTTTTCGCACGTTTGCACAAACACAAGTTGACACTTTGAAGCAATTTTAGAGTGTCCACGTTGCTGCCAAGTGGAGTTGACACTTTGAAGCAATTTTAGAGTGTCCACGTTGCTGCCAAGTGGATTTTTGTGTAAGTGGATGCTATTTCAACCGTCTGATTTCATCTACGATTGTGAAAATTCGTCAAAATTCCAGGTGGTCATAGGAGCGTGGGAAGTTATGCCCACGTTGTGCCGGCGTTCTGATGTTTTGTAATAGGAAGAAAGCCCATGGGAGAAGCCCTTTGGCTTCAATTTGAAGCACCGTTCTTGCATTCCAAGATGTTTTTTCCCTAATTTCTCTTATTGTTTTCACTCTTCTTATTTTCCACTAGCGAACACTTCGATATGCTAAAACTCGGTGCATTTATTGGCACCCCATTTGGACCTCGATTCCAGGGGGGTATTTGACTCGTGGAATAGGGGGTATTAGACTTGTGGTTTCAACATGCACACTTATTCCACAAGTCGAATACTCCCAATTTTGGGTTGATATTAGGCAGGTCAAATACCACCCATTCCTCCTTGGCCGGAACCCCTATCCAAAAAAGTCCCAAAAAAGGGGGTATTAGACTTGTGGAATTCCCAGGGGGTATTAGGCTCGTCTAAACTAAGGCCACTATTTTGCAAGTCGAATACCCCCTTGCTCATACCACAAGTCGAATACCCCCCGTGCTTATTGCACAAGTCGAATACCCCCCTATATATTTTTTTTTTTTTTTTGGTAATTTCAAGAATTCCAGCCTTGGGGTATTAGGCTCGTCTAAACTAAGGCTTGTATTGTGCAAGTCGAATACCCCCTTGGTTATATCAGAAGTCGAGTTACTTATGTTGACCCATGATGCAATAGTCATTCAAGACAAACATATGTCACGTTATTTCTATAAGACCTATAGAGTCAATATTCAGCTCCACAAAGCCTTCTATTTATGTCAAAAATTGGCCCTGGAGTGGTTTAAAAAAAACTCTAGAGCTTTTCAATCATGCAGGACGTCAATTTTCTGTTTCTGCCGCTATTCATCATATTTTTAATTCAACCTTTGGTGAACAGAACCAAGATTTTTAAAGCAGTGGCATATCCAATTTCAGCCTTAGATATCTCAGATACTATTGCCTGTACACTAGCTTTTGTTCTTATAATATGTTTCCTTCTCAAAGTTCATTATAATGTTTCCTTCTAGAAGCTCATTGTAAAGAACTAGAGGGGTGATAATGCAAACATCGGCTACCAGATTGATCTCAAAATGTATAAAATATCAAATTTCATTGAAAAATATTCTCTCAAAACATGAGGTCACTTACAGCCAGCAATAATGTCATGGAAAATGGAACTCCATGTAGGTCTTACAGGCCAAAATATCAATGCAGTAGATACATGTCAAAAAGGATGCAAACACAGCTCGCTTTTATGTAGAGTGATAAGATTTTCCTAACTTATTGGCTCATGATGCCTAACATTTTGTATATTTTGTATTTACAGCAGTCGAATTTGGAAAACTGAAGTCTATGGTCAAGATAAGTAAGATCTTTCCTGATGGACAAATGTCATTGAAATATTTCCTTTTGCAGATTATGTCGTCTCCTGAGTGCTCATTGCATACAGAAACATCAAACCATAAAGAGTTGGTAGAAGAAACTTCGGTTACCTGGTTTGATCGCTCATCCTTGTTGTTAAAGAAGTCATCTTCTGTTGTAAAAACCTTGACTCTGTTCTTTGCCACAACATCAGAACTTGCTTGTAATACTTAAGTATTTGTCCCGACTCCATCAACGTGTAGCACAACTATGACAGTGGCATTCTTCAGCAAAAGGTTCTTGCTTATCTGATCACAGTGGCCAGCAAAGGCCTCAAAACTCAGCTTCATTTATACGTCGATCCTTTGCAAGGAATATGGCTGTAGCTAGTCAGGAAATTCTGAGAGGCAAACCTCAGCACCTTGGCATCCCCATATTTTTGCTTCTGTTGAAAACATGAGCAAAACTCCTGATGGAATCTGTGCCTGGCCGCTGCTTAGGGTTTGAGTGAAAGTTCTTGGCTGGCCGCGCTATAACAGGGCTGCTGGGACGTATTCGACTTCAGGATTTCGCAGTGGTATTCGGCTCACAAATTCGGCAGGGCGTATTCGGCTTACAGTTTAGCATTGGTCGATTAGGCAGGTCGAATACCCCCTATGCCGGTTTTTTTGCCGGCGAACAACACACAAGATACAGGCCGAATACCACGCTAGGGTATTCGGCTCAAAGTTTACTGGAATCGAGGCCAGAATGGGGTGCCAATATTTCCTTCGGCTAAAACCGCGTCGGAACCACGTCCATCTCTACTTGTGTTACAAATCTCCCTCAACATTTATGGCACAATCATTTCACCGATTCGTCCCAATGCCGGGGTGGCAGAATCTTCAACAAGGTAATATCTTTGGTTTACATTCTGTCGGTAATTAAGCAAAGATGTAATAGCTGCAGCACATTCACAACATAAAGGCTTCAGACTATAATGGTCAATTTAGTAAGGAGTGGCAATGGAGGGAGGAAAAACATCCGGTTTGGATTGAAGACATGCTTGAGAAGAGAAAAACACATGAAAATAAGTGGGACAAGACAACAGGCTATGAAGCTCATGGCTGGGATCTGGCAAGTTTCAGCTATATGTGCAAAACCAATCGCAGATCCAAGGAACAGCCACTTTCGTCCAAATTTGCCAAAAAACAGATGACCAGTACTTGGGATATTCTGAGTCTAAATGAGGCATGCAAAGTTCTTGAGCTGACAGTTGATGGGCTGTCCATTGAAAACATTATTTGCATTCTGCAGAAGTGCAGGAAGAACAAGAACCTACAAATTGCCAGGAGTCTGTATGCCCACATTTGCAAAAAGGGTCTGGAAGGGCACAGAACACTGGGAAATTACATTGTGCCCATGTTTGTGGAATGTGGGAGTGTTCCAGATGCCCAGGAAGCTTTTGACAGGTTACGACATCGAAATGAGTTTTCTTGGACATCTCTTATAGCAGGATATATAGAATGTGGAAAATCATTGCATGCGCTGAGCCTTTATCCAAAAATGCAAGCTGATGGCATAAGCCCTAGCCATCATACGCTTACAGCTTTGTTACGAGCTTGTGCACGAACAAATGACATTGAAAGAGGCCGACAAATTCATGGAGACATAATGAAATTAGGACTTGAAAGTAATGTTTTTGTTGGCAGCACTCTAGTTGATATGTATGCAAAATGTAGCTCACTATCAGAAGCTCAAGCAGTTTTTGACAACATTCCAGCTAGGAATGTTGTAGGTTGGACAGCACTAATTGCGGGCTATGTCGAACATGGATTTGGTCAGAAAGTACTGCATTGTTATGAAGAGATGCAGATGGAAGGCGTCTCTCCAAATATTGTGACGTATGCATATGTTTTGAAGGCCTGTGCCATCTTACAAGCCATAAATAAAGGCCAACAAGTACACGCTGAGATTGCACAATGTGGTTGTGAAAAAGATCTCATTGTAGGCGAGCGCATTTGGAGGGCCTTGAGGACAACTGTATATCCAGTTCAAGTAGTGAAGGTATGCAGAATCATTTTCATCTCTTTGCTTGGTGATGTGTGTTGAAAAAATCCTGCAATACGGGTTGCCAGGCAACGTGCTGGCATTGCACACAACAAAGCCTCGTGACTTTAATTACAAGAGTGGAATGTACATGACTGTTATAACTGTCCTGCAGTGTCGCCCTTTGAGTGGTGAGTCTCTACGTTATCTAATGAAGTTCCCTATCTCAGCCAGCTTAATCTAACCACATACTACCTTTGCAGGCATTCGCATTTTCATTCATTCTAAGTCGGAACAAACTTGCTTTCATGAGCAAAGGAATGTTGTTAACAAGTTGTTGCTTTGGCTTCTGACATGGTTGCCATCCTGCTTCACCTAACAGGTTATAGCTGTTGGCCATGGTGTTCTATTGAGCTTGTAATGGTTTGTGCATTTACTGCCATCAGCCATGAAGCTTCTTATAGTAACTTATTATAACAGCTGAACTGCAAGAGCTGCACGCATTTGCTATATTATTAACCAGCTTCTCATGATATTGCTCAGATTAATTGCAATTTCCAAACCTTAACTGCTCCACTGAGGGAAAGCATGGGTTGTGTCCTCTCTGGATATCACAGCTGCAAGCATTCCTTAGTTGGAAGTGTCTGATTGGCCTAGTGCATTTTGATTGCTATGCATGCAGCAGAACTAGTAACTTCAGGTTTGTCCTGAGATTTCTCCCCAAAGTAAAAGATGTTGGTCACATATTTTTCAACATGAGGAGAGCTTGGTAACAGTCTCAGCAAGTGGAATCAAGTCAATTGCTGAGTCAAAACCTCGCTTGAAACATCTAGATATAATGTGAATCTCCACAAGGACAAAAGAACAACTGACAAGTTCTACCAGTGGATTTATGGCTAGCACATTGTAGTATGTTGCCGTCAAGCCCAGCAACAAAGATGGTCTTGCCATCCAAGTCAGAGCAGCTGGAGAAAAGCTAAATTTTTTTGGAAAAGCTGGGCCACATCGATTCAATTACGTCTATCCGCCTCAGGAAAATTTGATTGATTTAAGAAGGATTATACACAACATGGCCAAGGTTGTCTAACTGCATAGACATGGTTATGTTGATAGAAAGAGTTCTGGGGCAGCTGGCTTAACTATAAGACCGACATAGCTCTTCATTGGTATGGTGGCATGTTCTATGTTTCAATCAAATAGAAGCATCACTTTCACATTGCCAAAATCTCTGAATATGAATTTCCACAAAGTGAAAGTGAAAAATTACTTAGATTCTATGGATTCATAAAGTTTAGCTATGATGTCTTTTGCTCTGGAAAGTAGCATAGGATGAGCGTCACTTCTTCTCCTAACTCAATGCTAACCTGCAAGGAATTGCCGCCCCCCGTCATAAGACACTATTGCTGCCAGGCCATATCTTGCATCTTTATCGGGCTTCACCAACTTTCTTGGCAATTGAGCATTGATATCTTGCATCTTTATGGGGCTTCACCAATTTTCTTGGTAATTGAGCATTGAATCTCGATGTGTTCGAGATAATATAGATGAATTCGGAAAATTATGAAGCTACTGCAATACAAGATGAATGAAGCTAGCAGGTGCAAAATGAGGTGCAAAATGAGCTGGTTAGCCCAAAACTGGTTTATTGAAAAAGTAGGACCTTTTTGGATTGGAGAGAGCAGGAAGCACAAGTTGGGGAGGAATTTCTGAAACAAGCTGTATTATAGTAATCTAGTGTAGCCAGATTATAAGCCTTCAAATTATGCCTTTGGCGTGATGGCCTTTCCCATGTTTCAATCAAAGAGAATCACTGCTTTTACATTGCCAAAATGTCTGCACTTAGATTTCCAACAGGTAAAAATAAAAAGTTTACTTGTATAAAATTTTTATGCATTCATAATATAAAGCATAACTATGAGTTTCTCTCAAGTTGATACTGCCCTGCAGGGCGTTGCCAACCCATCATGAGACACTACTGCTGTCAGACCATATTATTGGGCTTCAGTAACAGAAAATTGAGGATTGAATTCGAATTGTCCCTATTATTGATTGAATGTTCTCGATAGATTAGATGAACTGGACAAAAGGGTGAAAGCTACTGCAGCGCAAGCTGAACGAATGCGAAAGTGCCAATGCAAGACCTTTCTGGATTAGAGGACAAGTGGGGGAAAAGTTTTCCAAACAAGCTGTATTAAAGATAGATGGATAGATCATTTTTTACGTCTCTCTTCAGTGTGTGAGACTGACATTATAACCAACTACACCACAAAAGTAGTCCAGTGTATTTGCACGATGAAGATGGTCATAGAAGCTAACTATGTGCTGCTTTTAGTTGTTCTTGGCATTGGAGTTACACCTTTCATAAGTGTGTTAAAAGATATGCTTAACAACATGAAGAAAGCAAGTACTCATCACTTGCACTACTGTACTGCCAAGTCAATTAGTTAACCAACCTAGACGTGCTAAAAACTAATGGCATTTCTGACTTTGTCGAGATGGGAGAAACAAATATGTCAGTTGGAAATAGTCGCAGAACCAATGGTCCAACAAATGCGTACTTCTATTGGGTTACAAGAGAACATGGTTCTTTTAAATGGTTCAAGGGAATAATGAACGAAGTAGCTGAAATTGATTCTCAGGTAACAATCATTTTTCTACTGCTTACACAGCAAGCAAAAGATGGCTCTAAGATAGACTGAGTATTTTCGGGCTGTGATTGAAATGGGGGGATGCATGTTCTGCCTTAATAACCATGATTCAGACCCTTCATCATGCTAAGAATGGCATGGACATTGTCTCTGGCACAAGAGTACGTTTAGAACAACTTCAACATCTCCTCATATGCTAAAGAAATTATGTGCTCATATGCTACAACACTAATATGTGTTGCAGGCTAAGACACATTTTGCGCGACCGAATTGGAGGAAAGTCTTCTCAAAATTGCAGAATTCACACAAAGTTGCAAGAATAGGTAAGGATAGTAAGACTTTTTTTTGTAAGAATGGATTTCAGCATGAAATTCACACGGTGTATAGATACGAGAGATAATTCTGGACATAGCTTATTTCGCCCTTGCTATTCTTTTCCTGCTAATAAATACTGCGTTGCAAAAAGTTGTACAAAATCCTACATTAGCATGGTAAATTTGACCCGTGTACTACCAACAGAAGTGAAATTCATAAATGAATAGTTGGTGTGCGACATACTAGTAGCAGGCAATTATGGTTTTACAAGATGAGCTAGAATTCTGTTTGCTTTTGTGAAAGATTCTCCACTATGCACTGTTAAGTCGTGGAAAAGAGACACAAGTCCAAGTTAAAAGGACAAATAGTTACGTCACTTTGCAAGTAACATGATTCAACAATTATAAAAAAAATTTAAGATTGTGACAGAGGTAGGACACTTACAGTCAGGCAAGGAACCCATCTCCCATGCATACTTTGAAAATCTACAGAATTATGGTTGCACTTCTTGATTATGTACTCTTAATGACATAACATATTTGATCCTGAGTTTTCTTTTCTCATTGCCTTTTCTTCATAAAACAGATCAGATTATTTTCGTATTTTTGGTATTGGCCTCCATATTGCTTAAGAATCTTGTAAGTCATTTAGCTTTAATATTGTAGCATGCAGCAACAACTCCTTGCTTATGCATGGGAAGATTTTAAGATTTTTTGTTCAAATGTTAAAGTTTCTATAATACAACAATTCACATCCAGTGCAATAGGGAATTAGTTTAGGGAATTAGTTACACTAGATTCAGGAGCACAAATAAATGAATTTGCATAGATAATTTACTTCGCAGAAAATACCAACAAGCGTGTTACGCCAAATGATGTTCTTGTGTCTAATCTTATCAGCATCAAATCTAACTTTGTCATTGCTGCATCTTCACGGGCTCTCTTCATCTCCAAGATCATGGCTACCTGTGAGGATTGATTTTGCGATTTGGACTGTTGATTTTGCGATTTGGGACATGCCAAGCATTTGGAAGACGGAAACTATATTTTATATTTACGGAAACTATATTTTATATTTTGTAACTTGAAATTAGCACTGTTTGTGATGACATTGATATATGGAATTTTATTACAAATTACAAAGGTAAAAGAACATATCAAAACACATGTAATTTCTGTAAAAAGTAATCAAACGTGCTTTTCACTAGTTAAATCTTTGTTTTGGTGTGTTATGGGACACCCCTCCTGGGGTAAGTTACATTAATATATTAATACAAGAAATTTACTACGTCCTTCGTTGTATTGTTCCAGTTTTAGCATGTTCCTATGGTGCAAGTTCCTGTTGTGCCCTACATTCTAAAAGAATCTCTTGAGAATACTCTAAATTTATAGATTCTCTAAGATTCTATCAAGGTTCTCTTAGAGGTTTCGTGAAGATTCCTCTAAATTTTAAAAGATTCCATTAGATTCCCTTAGATTTTATAAGGTTCCTTGCATTCTATGAAGATTCTGTCTAGATTCCATTAGATTTCCCCAGATTCTCCAAGATTCTATGAAGATCCCCTTAGATTCCCTTAGATCCCTTTAGATTTTATGATATTGCCCTAGGTTCCCTTACATTAGATGAGATTCAAAGAGATTCTATAAAGATTCCCCTAGATACTCTAAGATTTCATCAAGATTTTCTTAGATTCCCTTAGATATTATGAAGATTCCCTTAGATTCCCCTAGATTTTAAGAGATTCCTTTAGACTTGTAAATGTTAGATTCCCTTAATATTCCCTTATATTCCCGAAGATTCCCCTACATTAAAGAACATTCTTGAACTTATCAGAACGAGTTGGGACTTTCTGGAAGGATTCTCTTAGATTCCCCCTAGATTCTATTCCAAAACTTTTTAGAATTCTGGAACTTTCTAGAACATTCTAGAAGATTTTAAAACTTTCTAGAGCCTCCAGAACATTTTAGAACTTTCTTGAACTATCTAGAATGTTATATTCCAGTTTATCTTAATTAAAATATTACCCTTAAGTATATTTGAAACATATATTATCTAATGAATTAATGCTTGGTCTAGTGGTTAGGATGGGGGGCTAGGAGGTTAATGACCAGGGTTCAAATCCCTCACATAATATAAACATTTTAAAAGCCTCTCCTTAAGGAATGAGCATTCAACATGAGCCGTATGATCATAGACCCGATCAAGGGTCGAGATCTCACCATATGAAAGCAACATGAGCCGTAGGATTTACTACATATAATTCCCAAAGCCATGTGGACCGTATGATATGTGCCAAGCCACGTGAGCCGTAGGATCTTGGATCGACGATCAGAATCAAGAACAACCTGGACCGTAGGATGGGGGGGCTAGGTCTAGTGGTTAGGATGCTTGGTCTAGTGGTTAGGAAGGAAGGAAGGAAGGAAGGAAGGAAGGAAGGAAGGAAGTATATTTTTACGTCGCACCACAAAGGCAGCGTCACGAAGGACATGCGACCACAAGTACAAAGAAAACAAAAAATACATTGCATGGGTCGAAGCTCAGGAGCACCATGGCCCGGATTAAAAACCCCACCGGGAAAACTGCCATGATGACCATGATCCAAAAAAGCTATCTTCAGCGGCAAAAAGCAACAAGTATACCTCCAACAAACAGAACTTCAACAAACGCCCCGAACCAGAACCTCTTCACAAACTAGGTGCCGAGCAATGCGTGCGGACTCATGCACGCCGCTTAAACCTCCATCCTCTCAACGAAAACCAGGGCAAATAGATGCCGATGAGAGATCCCCGTGCCGACGGAGTAACTCGATCAAACCACTAGACCATAAGAGCTGCCGGTGTAGAGTCCCAAAACCCCCATAGCAACGATTCTTAGGCGGTGATTCTAAAAAGGGTGACTGTGGAGGGCACCGCTGAGTTTAAAACCAACGATTCAATAAGCCCAAAGCGCTTTAAGTCCAGCGCCGTGGAAGCGCCTTATGTGGAAAACACTCTAGAGAAGTCTTTTGAGGAGGATGGGGGGCTAGGAGGTTAATGACCAGGGTTCAAATCCCTCACATAATATAAACATTTTAAAAGCCTCTCCTTAAGGAATGAGCATTCAACATGAGCCGTATGATCGTAGACCCGATCAAGGATCGAGATCTCACCATATGAAAGCAACATGAGCCATAGGATTTACTACATATAATTCCCAAAGCCATGTGGACCGTATGATATGTGCCAAGCCACGTGAGCCGTAGGATCTTGGATCGACGATCAGAATCAAGAACAACCTGGACCGTAGGATCTATTACATATAATTCCCAAAGCCATGTGCACCGTAGGATATGTCCCAAAGCAACGTGAGCCGTAGGATCTCGGACCGACGATCAAGATCAAATCAACCCGGACCGTAGGATCGTCTATATAGAGTCTATATAGAAACTCCCAAGCCATCTGGGCCGTAGAACACGTCCCAAAGCCACGTGAGCCGTCGGATCTCGGATCAACGGCCGGATAAGCGCGACAAACATAAGAACATATATATGTTAGATTAGATAGACAAGAAAATTTAATGCGTCCTACGGTGCATATTCGAGTTTTAGCATGTTCCTACGGTGCAAGTTCTTGTCGTGCCCTACATTCTAAAAGAATCTCTTGAGAATACTCTAAATTCATAGATTCTCTAAGATTCTACCAAGGTTCTCTTGGAGATTCCTCTAAGTTTTAGAAGATTCCCTCTAGATTCCATTAGATTTTCGTAGATTCTCCAAGATTCTATGAAGATCCCCTTAGATCCCCTTAGATTCCCTTAGATCCCTTTAGATTTTATGGGATTGCCCTAGGTTCCCTTACATCATATGAGATTCAAAGAGATTCTATAAAGATTCCCCTAGATACTCTAAGATTTCATCAAGATTTTCTTAGATTCCCTTAGATTTTATGAAGATTCCCTTCCCCCAGATTTTAAGAGATTCCCTTAGGCTTGTAAATATTTTCCTAGATTCTCTTATATTTTATGAGATTTTCTTAGATTCTGTTAGATTCTTCTGGATTCCTTTACATTCTAAAACTTTTTAGAATATTCTAAGACTTTCTGGAACATTCTGAGACTTTCAAGATATCCTAGAACCTTCTGGAATTATTTTCCTAGATTCTCTTACATTCCCGTAGATTCCCCTACATTCTAGAACATTTTAGAATTTATTAGAACAATTTGGAACTTTCTGGAAGATTTTTTTTAGATTCTCCCCAGATTCTCTTATGTTCTAGAACTTTCTAGAATATTTTCTAATTTTAGAACTTTCTAGAGTCTTCCAGAACATTCTAGAACTCTTTTGAACTAGCTAGAACTTTATACTTTATTTTATCTTAATTAAAATATTACCCTTAAGTATATTTGAAATATAAATTATTCATAGAGTTAACGTCTGGTCTAGTGGTTGGAATGGGGGGCTGGGGGGTCAATGACCAGAATTCAAATCCCCCACACAACATAAAAATTTTAAACGCCTTCTCTTAAGGGATGAGCATTCAATGTGGACCGTAGGATCTTGGACCCGATCAAGGGTCGAGATATTACTACGTGACAATAATTAAAGCAACATGAGCCATAGGATCTATCACATATAATTCCCAAAGTCATGTGCACTATAGGATATGTGCCAAGCCACGTGAGCCGTAAGATCCTGGATCGACGATCAGGATCAAGAATAATCTGGACCGCAGGATCTATTACATATAATTCCCAAAGCCATGTGCACCGTAGGATGTGTCCCAAAGCAACGTGAGCCGTAGGATCTCGGACCGACGATCAGGATCAAATCAACCTGGACCGTAGGATCGCTTACATATATAATCTACAAACAAACTCCCAAGCCATCTGGGACGTACGATACGCCCCAAAGCCATGTGAGCCGTAGGATCTCGGATCAACGGTCGGATTGAGTGGGACAAACATAAGAACATATATATGTTAGATAATATGTGGGATATTAAAGCTACACGTGTGACACATGTGTAGTTAGTCACACCTACCATAAATGCCTATTTATAGGGATTTGTGATAAAGGTGACTTTGGCACCCACTTGCCAAGGCAGGACGCTATTGGGGCCACCTAATGCAATCGCATGGCTTGGCCCCAATTTCAAGGCTATTTAAGAAAATGCCCCAAACCGAAACCCTTTTAGATTTTGGATCCTTCATAGATTAGGGAGCTTCTGGAGCTTCGAGTAGCGCCAGAGTCATTCGAGCTCCTGAGCTTTAGTAGAGCTTGCATATATCAAGCGCTACTCTAGTGCCTTAGCTCTTGGGGATAATCGCCATGCCAAGATCTTATAGTGGCAATTTGAGTTGGTCTTAGGTTAGCATGTCAATCCTAGATTAACAGTGGAAGTTAAACTAAATTGCATTACCCCTAAAAAGAGGATCATTACCTACATGACTGACTATGGAACAACCCTTGTATTCTTTAGGATTAGATGTGATATAATCAGAAGTGTCGTTCCATGGTTACGATGATGTATGGTCATGGTGTGATGCTTTGTTTTGCACCTCTTGTGGGAGGGGGGGGGGGAGACCTAGAAGCTATGTTAGTATGATTCTAGCAGTAGACCTCATTAATTCCAATTGATATTCGGCCTGTACATAGAGAGCCTGCATTATCATGGGTCAAGGTCCTTCACTGGCTTAGAATGGGGGACTTGTTCCAATTTCAAAAGGATCCACGGTATAAAGGTCTACCAGGAATCCATAGCAAGCCAGGTCTAATACCTTGCCACTGCGAAAGTGTAAGGTATGAGTTTGACCCCTCCTAGATGATACATCACCTCAGTGTGGTTACGTCCAACATGAGCGGGGGTGACCTTGTCTCTCTAGTTGCCTGTGGTTGGCAAGATGCCTATTGGAAGGAGCAACCTTCCTGCCTCATCGGACTAGGGGAGATATAACCTTGGAGTAGCCTTAGGATTCCGATCGTCCTTATATAGCCTTCTAGATATTTGAGCATGCCATATTAGCAGGTAAAAGTGTTTGTACCTTTTTTTTTTGTTCCCTCTCTCTCTCTTTAGTAGGCTTGCTCAACTCCCTATACAACAATTCCTGGATTTTTAGGCTACCATATGCTTGACATATCAAAAAATGCACGTGGCTTAGCATCAACTATTCGATCCGTTATTTCTTGATCTAACGGTGTGAGAAATCAGAAAAGGCCTTCAAATTCAACACCACAATGTGTTCTTGTATTTTGCTAGCCGTCGGCCCTCATCTCTCCATCCAGGGCCGTCGGCCGACAGGCTACAGTTGAGACTTGAAGCTTTTCGATCTATCTGCAAAGTATGCACATGGGGCGGATGAAGTGGACTACCCTTACCATTGTTTTATACCAGCCAACTCCATTGTTATGACTTCCATCTGTTGTTATCTTGAGGCCCAGACTATCAGTCATACCACACAAAGTCAGAGCCTGGATTAGGATCTCCATTGTGTATGTTGATAATTACGTCTATGACGATGTTATAGTAATGATGGTGCCTCACCCTTCATAGTAAGTATTTTTTTTAGTTATCTGGTGTTTGTACTTAGCTACGCTTTCATAGTGAGATCGACCCCATGAGAGATGGGCAATGACACATCCTTTCACATCGACACCAGAGCACCAGCCAGCCGACTTGAAGGGCCGACATGGGGGGATCTCCATATCTTATACAATGGAAGCAATGTAGAGGATAAGGGGACGTCACAATGGTGAAGATGACGAAGTGGTACAAATATACAAGTACCTCGGACTTGAGTTTACGACGACCACATAATGGGATACATATATTAGGCAATAGGTGACAACAAACTAGGAGGCTTTCTATGCAATGCGGAACAACTATCACAAAGCAGATTTTTATGGTTAGTCACATCATTGCGCAGGTGTTCAGGGTGTTGGTAAAGCTGGTATTTCTGTATGGTGTGGAAGTATGGGAGGCTATGATATCACTTACCACTTGGGAGGACTTGGAAGGGGTACAGAAGGCCTTTTTAACACGAGCATTGGAGTCAAGTCCACAGTCCCATGTCAAATTCTTTTGCAAGAGATTGGCTTCCTGCATCTGCAAAGAGCTGCTTTTGAACGTCACATCATATACTATCAGAAAATGGTTAACATGGAAGACTCCCCCCTTTCAAGCTTTGCCTATACAATAGCCATATCCACAATACCTTAAAGCCTGTCGGAGAAACAAATCAACTGATTCGCTAAATGGAATGTGTGAAAACAGGGGCGCACACACGTGCATAATAATGAGGACCACAATAACCTCAAATGAGGATGCATATTTCCTAAGTAAAGTTTAGGATAACAATACCTTGGAGTCCCATTACAAAAACTAGATTAATTTTATGCTTGCCAGGAGTCCACAATAGTACTTGTTAACACACTTGCCTGTGAAAAGGCATAGAGCATCCATGTTCACATAAGCACCACCTAAGAACTGAGATAGGCAGATGGATGCAGGAAAAGCCAAGGAAATAGGGTCTTCCAATGCTGTCAGTTGGGACTTATTGAAGATGAGAGCCACATCATTCAGCATTGCCCAGCATTTTCACTTATACGGACACATAATGGATACGAGTGCTCAATTGTGCCCATGATCATTACATTGACATATACAAATGTACAGTTCATCAACAGGCTTATTACTCCTAAGGTTTTTCCTTGAAACCCTTCGAGGAGGGGGGTGGGTTATGATATGATATGATATGAATTTATCAAGCCAATTAGGCCCTCAGGCCTCTATGGCAAACTATTACAAAAGTTTGAGTGAAATCTAAGTGCACTAATCCAAGGCGTTAAGCAAAGTCAAATATTAAGCATTAAATTATACATATCAATTATGTCTGCCCTTTCCTTCCAAACATCCCGAATGTAACTGCTTAAAGTATGTGATGATACTGCAAAAAAGATCTCGTAGAGTGTTTACCTCTATACCATGTTTTTTCCTTATATGTTCATAGGAAGAACATTCCAGAAATGTATGACGTTCTGATCCTGGCACCCGTTTAAAGCATCCAACACAATACCTTTCGTGCAAAGGCATTCCATACCACCTACCTGTCTCAATGTGCAAATGGTGAGAAGAAAGCCTCAATTGAGAAATATACATCCGGTTCTTGCGGCTAATATGTGATAACAAATAATCTTGTTCCTTGTAATCTTGTAAATAATTAATCTCAGCTAGGTAAAATTGTTTCTTTGTACTACCTGTTTCCCCAATTTTCCATAGCTTGCTAAAGTGGCCCACCTTATTTTTACATTTACCGGAATGTTATTTTGTCTAACCCCAACACACATCGCCCTTGTTTTCACGCCCGGAATGTTAGACAAAATTATATTCCTATAACATGGAAGTTATTTGAGCCCCATTCAACGAACGGGATGTTGCCACGTGACAAAAATTGTTGGGGGGGCAATTTGTTTTTCTCTCCGCCGGCTATCGTAAGACCTTTTGTTTAGCGCGTGCCATAGTCATGTTTTCTCGTGTCGGATGTGGTGGCGCTGCAATGAATAAGGTCTTTAGTTATATTTTTTACTTTCGTCAGATCAGTGTTTTCTTACTAATTTCTTTCATGCATACAGGTTAGTGCTTAATATTTCCTTCGTTTTTGAGTTCCTCGTGAGTTTTTGGAGTATCATTTCAGAGGAGTGGAAGATTTTGTATTTTGTGAGTATGTTTTCGGGGCTTTGAGTCATTTTGACGAGTTTTAGACTTCTTTTTGCGTAAGGTCTGTTCTGACCTATTGCATTTGATCTTGCATGTCTTTGTTATGAATCTTTCTTACATTTTTGGCAGGAAATCTCCTGGAGAAAGAGAAATTTAGGTAATATGAATTGATATTTTTTCTGTTTTTATAGTTTTTGAGATTCTTTTTTAATTTCTTTTTTTTTTTTGTGTCTAGGTTATACCTAATCATGGATGAGGCTCCATCTTTCTGCTTGTCCAGTCAAATGTTAAAGGACAAGGATGCAGTTTTCGAGGGGATTTTAGTGCAGGAGTTTGGTGACGAAGCAATTGAATCCTACCTACAGGAAGTCGAGGCTAGTGGTTTGCTAGGAGATGATGATAATGATGAAGACTGGCTTGCAGGATGGCATCCAGAGTGGCTTGCATAATGAGAGTAACATAGAAAAGAAAATGTATATCCTGCCGGTGTGCAAAATGGCAATAAAAAATCTAAAAAAAAGGAAAGAGAAGAGTGTGCCATTTCTTGAATTGGACCAAAATCTTGTGAAAGAAGTTAATAATGGTGGCATCAACAAGAGTCAAGAGTAAGGTTGATTGGGCAAGGAAGAGGTTCGATGAGTGGCGTAAACATCGTGGTTTAGATACTTCAAAACGGATTGAATAGTTGGATAAACGAGAATTTGCTGGGATGCTTGAAGAATTTATCATGCAAGTTATTAAACTTGATGGAAAGATGTTCCCAACGGAATCGTAAGTGTTTGACTAGTTGTAGGTTAGAGTAAGTACAGATTTATAGTTTCCTTTATTTCATTTTCTAATTTACACTAGTTTACATGTTAGACTCGTTTATAGATTAGACTAGTTTACAAGTTAGACTAGTTATAGGTTTATATAGGTTAACTTTATTTCCTTAGAGTACTTGCAGGTTTATTATAGGTTTTTCTATTCTAATCTAGTAGTCTATTACTTTATCTTTGTGTAACATTTCTCTTTTCTTACAATTACTTTTTTGGATACAGGTTACAGGATATGTTTAGGAAATTTATGGCAATGATTCGACGTGCACAGGAAATCAGAGTTGTTGAGACTGGAATTGAGGAGCAGCCCTTCAATATTAGACATTGCCCTATATTTACAAAAGACAAGTTAGCTTGTATTGCTTCAATGAGGCATTCGCGTAATACTCCTAGGGTCTATATCAAAAGAAAAAAAGGTTGATGAAGTAAGTTTCTCTGACGAAGTCATGCTTCTTCGGCATCCTGACTATCAGATCTCTGATGGTAGGGGTCTGCAGAAAAGATGGTTGTATTACTGTGTTTTGAGGTGGAGAATTAGAGGCCAGAATAAGTTGTACAGAATTGCCATGTGTGATTTCAAGACGAACATTTATAGAGGCCATGAATTTATTGAATATGATGAAAGGACTAAGAACTGGAATGTTGATATGGGTAGATATCAGCAAGAATCATTCAGGATGGCCTTAAAATGCTTTGAGGAAGATGTAGTACTAAATTTCAAACATCTTGAGCTGCATTTACCTCCCTTGGAAGAATACAAGTGTGAGCTTTTGCCTGTTGAGCGAGGTGGAAGAGGTGAAGGAAAACAGGTGTTCTGTTTCATGCAATCGATTATGAGGTCGAGGACCAATATAAGTGTAGTTCTTATTATTTTTTTTTCTATTATTTAGTGTTCGTTCAGGCCTGAATTTTGTGTTGCAGGTCTGGTACAACTGCAAGCATATGTAGAGTCAATAGTAGGAAATTATCTTCGTATATAAAGTACAGGATGGGGGCAATTGGAGTCGAAGGTAATTTTAGTGGGAAGAGTGGTTGCACCACACTCGTTTCCAGAATGACACGTAATGGAGTACCCTTGAACATTTGGATGAATGTGATAGGCCATCGAACTACCGAGGCATTTAAAAGTAATCTTGATATTTAGTGTGATGCTCCCAGAATCTATATGATGCTCCCATCGTACAAATACGGGAATTCCCCTCCTGTGGTAACTACATCACCATGGTAGGGCCCTCCGTCATACTCGGACTACTTGGGATGACCAAGTGTCCGGGCGAGGAACACAGAGGTGTCATTCATCCCACGTCCTCTATGGGAAAGATAAACATCAGGTTATATGAGAATATCGTTGCTAGACTTTTTATTGTTCAGTAGGCAAGGTCAGAGTTCATTTTGGTATATTCTTTGGATTGTCTGACTGGGTAATATTCAGTGTATGCAGTGAACTCTAGTGCCAATAATTGGAGATTTGGGCAATCGAATTGAAGCATAGCTCTAGATGTGGAATAACTAACTCAATAGATCCATTTGCAGACATGCTGCAAAAACCGTAGATGTGGAATAAGTCATTCAATAGATTTATATGTAGACATAATGCATAATGCAGTAGAAATACCATATAGTTGCATTTTAGTGTTTAGTTTTTATGTAGCATTGTTTTGGAGAATGTGGCTAAAACTTATTCTAGGTGTCATGTTCTATATAAGATTGTTTACTGTGATATGTAAAGAAATCAGAAGTGCCACCTCGTTGGTAAGGAACGCCTATATAGCATGAGTATTAAAAATAAAATAGCAAACATCACTAAAGGTTGTCTTTGCAAGATAGATTATGCATGATAGCAAAATATTAGAGATGGTATGTGGCTCAAGAAACATACATTATCTATGTATAAATCATGCACAAGCTGTTAAAACTTATATTTTTCTCAAGCTGGATGGCACAGCTGCTGCATAGTGAATTGACTTAAATGAACCACCAAAGAAGCTAGATAACTCGTGTTGTTTACAAAGAGATGTTGTGTTCAAAAATGAGCATCTCATAGATATGGAGAATGTAATAAAAAACATGGCCAACTGAAAGGTTGCAAGAAACTGAGCAACATTCTTTGATTTGATCTGATGTACAATGGTTATCTTTTTTCAGAAGTGGATGAAAATTTCTATGTCCCATGAGACATCTTTAATAATTTGGCTTCAGTAGTCTTGCTTATGCAATCTATTGCAAACACAAAGAAGATGGAATAGCGAGCTCCCACACTGGTGGTAGCAGATCATCTTCTGCATGGCAAACAATTTCAAGGTCTCCAACTGTGACAATCCATTTCCATTTAGAGCTGAAATCTTCTATCTGTTTCATTTAGGTATCTGTTCCAACTTTCGGTTACGACTTTGTCATTGATTATTCTTTTTCTCAAGGACCAGTGACCTCCATATACAAATATTATCTGGTTAGCACTTTAAATCTTACTGTTAAAATAGAACTTAAGCTAAAGAATAGAGAGCTTATGTCCAATAGAGGACATTATTAGATTGCCATGCTACAAAAAGTAAATTGAAAAAAAAAAAAAAAAAAAGTAAATTGACTTACAACGATAAATGTACCGTCAAATTTGGTAGTGGACAGTACTAAGGAAGCCTTAAAGAAATTGCATTCTGAATAGTGATTCACAAGGAGACCATGTACTACAAAGCAAGTCCATGCTAGAAAAGGACTAACAATACAGAAATGAAACGAACAAACTTGGAGCTGCTAGCATCATTGAAATGTTCGAGGACAAAAAGATGAAGAAATAGAAGATCGAATTGATATGACTGAATTAGAATTTAAACTTACTTTGAACATATGAGTCAGAATATAATATATTAAGGAACTAGATAATCGTGCATGCAAATATTGAAAGTACAAATTGAAAAGAATACTTCCGATTAGTATGACGCTTATCATGGTTTAAGAATCTGGGTTCCTGAAACATTTTTTCCTGATAAATAGAATAGATTTTTCAGAGCCCATGGAGACCAATAGGCCCATGGGACCCATACAATGGGCTAGAATAACCCATGACATCACCAAACATAATGAAAACATTACAAGGCTTCGGCAAAAGCCTAGATGAAACTATGACTCGGCCCTTGGGCCAGTCAATCAAATTAGACTTTTAGATTCTATGTAATAATATATGGTTCATGTTATCTAAACATAGCCAATGGTTGGATGGTCAGTTGTCTAGAATAATTGTTGTACTCTATGATAAACTACCCACTTCTTTTGGATCTGCAAACAAGGAAAGAGCAAACAAGGATTTATTCGAACCTGCTTGTAAGATCGAATCACAGCTCTCATGCATAATACAAATTGCCACAAGTAAATCCTTATTCTAGCATTCCACTCAGCAAAAATTTCTTACTAAAGAAGGTGGAATCATAAATCTGACTAAAGCATTACAGCATAGCCATTGCTAATCTGCCCTAAATTTACATTGAGAAAAAGTGTAGCCATATCCTAAATTGTTTTGCCTTTTCTGTCCAGTTCATATAGTTTAACCCCACTTTTGAATTGCATGGATAAGGATGGTCAGACACGAGAATATGCAGTTTTTGCTTTGGGAATGTTGCAACTACTCCCAAACACGCTAAGGATTCATATTTGAAGAAAGTTCTAAAGGAAGTTTTGGGGGAGACAACATGATTTAGGGTTCTGGTAACCTTAGCTATACAAGAGGCAAGCACTCCTGGAAGCTCTTGACGTGATTACAGAACCCAAGATTGAGATGCATGGTGGTGCAGATTTTAAGATCATTTTAACCAAGCCCATGACTGTGGAGACTTTTGCTGACTATCCTCTATTGGGTAGGTTTATTATCCTTGATATTAGACAAACTATGGCTGTTGGTGTTATTAAAGCCCACTGGTACTAAGAGTACCAAGGTGGTAGCCAAGAACTAAAAAACTAGAGAGGGATGGCTTATTTCTTTTAAGTGGCATGATGCTCATTTCTAAGTGGTTGCAAACATAGGTGTTGGAAAGGAGAGGACAAGATGTAGGATTATGATTCTTGGCAAGACTTACAATTCTGAGATGGCATAAAGGTCCTAGATATGAGTTTTGAGATGGAGCCATGTTCTACATCCTAGCTCCCGCAGCATAAAAAGTACTCTCTAGCATCTTCTGGAGTGCAATAAAAGGTTGGATGGCCACTATAGCTAGCATGTACTCTAGGGAAGATTAATGCAGAAAGATATTTGGATTGTATTGAAACAACAACTGCCTCTCACATGAAGCATGTTAAGCTTTGTTAAGATGGGAACAACTAAGCCCATGACTTTGGAATTTCACTGAATATCCTCCATTTGATAGGTTGTTGTTTGTGCCATGAGTAGATTGTGGCTATCAGTGTTATGAAAACCTGTTGGTACTAAGGCAACTGTAAAGCCTCATCACTTCGTTGGCTATTTTACATGCATGAGATAACTCCTCTTTAATGCACAGAAGTCGTCAGTGCTTCAACCCATTTATTCATTACCTTATTTATTCAATCAATCCCATGGATGTAAAACTGTGTCTTCTATTTATGTGTATTGTTCTATGTTGGGTCCTCTATAGCAAGTCCGATTCAGCTGGCTATTATGGTAGCTCAACACATGTTACGTTTTCATCAATGTGTTTCTAAGATAAGATGGGTTCAAATCCCATACCATAATAGACCGTATTGGTTATTGTTGGTCACTTGTTGGTCACATGGTATGGTTGAGCTCATGCCTCCAATTTAATTTTTGCTTAGTCCAGCAAAATGCTGTGCTTTGTTGCTACTCACTGGATTTTTTAGAAGATACCCTCTAATTTGCTGGACTTAACAAGCATTTTGCAAAATTTTGATTGGAAATTTTTTGGCATTTACATTACAAAATGGATTTTAACAACTTTAACCGGAAATTCTGGGGAGGAACCCCTCCAATCTGTAGCCTTGGTTGCGATAATATAGGCCGACATTCTTGTTCACTAACATTTTAATTTCAAATTTAGTACGATGAAACTTCATTCTCGGCCTCTCATGTTCTTGATGCTCGTGCAATTCTTTTGCCTATTAAAATTGTTTAAATACATAATGTTGGAATTTTAATTATTGAAAGACATTACAAATTCTTTATAAAGGGTCATGATTTTTTTTTTTTTATCATCCAAACAGTAAACAACGAGATAAAATAACATACATTAATATCAGAAACAAAAACCCCTTTGCAAACCTCCCATTGATTGGGTGCATGTATCCACAAGGGGTGTGAAAGCCTCATCTCCATAGCCCCGCCTCCACTATGACATATTTAAACAACACCATTAAGTACACGTACTTGAAACCTTAGGGTATGCAATTTTTTTAGCTATACAATATTCCCTAACTTGTAGGAGCATGCCCCATAAACGAGGCTCGCTATGTATAGTTCGTATCTTGCATAACTTGCAAATATGTTTATCCAACAACTATCAAGATCAAGAGTCGCACCTCGTGTTTATATGCACCCAAACAACAAGGGGTTTGCAGGGGATTTTTGCACCCAAACAATGCGGGGTTTGTAGGAGGCAAATAACGAGAGCTTTTATAAGAAACCTTAGGACTAAAAGAGATATATATGTTTATAGATGTATTTGTATAATATTTTTGTATGTGCCTTTTGGTTAAAATAATCTCTCTCTACTTATCTATAGCTTACAACTTTAGAATTTTAAGGGGTGTGGCTTTGTGGATAAGAGTTAAGTGTTGGAACTGAAGAGTCGAGGTTTCAATTTTGGATTGAAACAAGCATGTATGTATTCCAAGCACTATCCAAAATTGAAACAAGCACGCATGTATTCTAAGCACTATGGGATTTTTTATTAAATTTTTTTTTTTTTCAAATCGCTAAGACAAGAAAAAAAGCACGTAAGTTTTTGAGCACTACGATTTTCTATTTAAATCCATTAAAACGAGTTCCAAGAGGGATTTTAAGAACAAGAACATGTTCAAAGGGAAAAATTACCTTTGTTAAGTATTATCAGATTGTAACCCTATGGTTCTCTGAACATAAGAAAAATTATAATCTATAGCAATTGTCATGGTCAACGATCTATGTTCCTTCAATAGGACCATAAAAATATATTAAGACTAAGAGTGCATGCTTTTGCAAAAAATTTGCAAAGCACATAAGGACATTGGACAAGATGACATTTACCCAAGGTTCTTTTAAGGATGTTGTTTACTCTTAAACAACCTAAAAATGAAATTTAAATTTTGTCTTCTTAGGACATAACAATTTGTGGATTGACATCGGATAATGATCTTTTAAAGATCAATTATAGAGTTGTTCGGTGTGTTGAGACTCAAAGTCTTAATGTTCAACACTCTAAAGTTAAGAAGTATCCATGAAACTATGGAACCTAAGATTAATGAATACAAGAAATTTATCGCGGCGAACATTTTTCTTCTGTTTGAAACCTGAGAGTTTGAACCTCCTATTAACGTTTGACATTTGATAATTTAATGCTTGATTTCAGAATGGTGTGTAAAGATATTCTTGAACATTTAATCATCATTGCTTAGTTTAGAATGCCAAAGGGGTTCAAGTCCAATTTCTAAGGCTCCAACCTCTCTTGTTTTTCTTCCCTCTAAATAAACTCTTGCCTAATAATTGGTATGCATTTTTTTTCCTAAATGAACACTTGGAAAATTAGTCACTATTGTATTAGGTTTCCTCACTACTTTGGATCTTAGCCTATTTTGATAGTCATATTTGATAGCTATGTGTACCCAATTCATGTTTGGACAACCATTCCAAAACTTGAGCACCCCATTAAGGGATGCAAATGGTTTTGGATTATTAGTGTCTTCACCGTCGATAATTGCATGGGTAAGTGCAAATAAACAAATAATTGAATATCAGGTTGAATATTTATAAATGGAAGAGGCAGTAGAGGGCAAATTCATTTTCGTGAATCTTTTCTGCTTCATTGGGTTCGATGGCACCTACTTTGTAGTTGTAATTTCCTTCAGATAGCTTCGTAGCATCTCAAATTTGAGAGTTTTGTGACAATTGTTGGGATTTCAACATCTGGAGTCCCTGCAATAGCTTGTCTAAAGCTTGAAAAGAGAGAATCCATAAAGCAAAAGGGCACTTATTTCATTTAGCAAATCCACAAAGAGCTGCATTATGTTATACTTGGATTGCCTGCAAATTGAAGAACTGGGGTATATGCCAGATTTTTATAATCTGTAGGCCGGCACAATCTTGTGGACCCATACTTGCCTGCAGACAATCCATAACACGATGATGTGTTAGAAATATAACATGCAAGGAATAAAGTGACGCAACAAGACGGAGAGAACGAGAGAGAAAGAACACAAGTTAATCCCAAAGTGAATGTATTATTCATGAAGAGTACATACTTTTATATACAATAATGAAGGGCTAATAGGAAAAGACCATTTTAGCTCCATGAGCTATCAATAGACAATGAACTATCAGTAGACAAAGGCTAAGATTGTATGGATATATTATAAATATATTCCAACATCCCCCCTACAATCTTGGTCTCTTTGCAAAACAAAATAAATAGCATGTACCTTCGAGAGTGAGATCAAATACACAATGCTGCAAGATATATGTCCCCCCTGTAGTAGATCTCTAGCTCGAGTAAAAAAAAAAACCTTTTGTGGGAATCAAAAGGAAAAAACCCCGAGCTCCCTCCTAGTATGAGTATACTCATAGGGGAGCTAGTGTAACTTCCAAAGCAATTCTATGTTCAGATAATGGCTTCTCAGGAAGTGCTTTTGTAAACATATCAGCATGCATTAAATATGAAGGACAATATTCAATCTTAATAGTGCCCTTTTTAACTTCTGCCCGAACATAATGATTTTGTATCTCAACGTGCTTAGATGTAGAATTCGACACTTGATCCTTTGAAAGCAAATTAGCACCCTGATTGCCACAAAACAAAATTGTTCTTTGAGTGGTGGAAATTCAAAATCTGCAAGGAGTCATTGCAACCAAACTAACTTCCGACAAGAAAAGGAAGCAGCCACATATTCAGCTTCTATGGTGGAAGTTGCAATACAATTTTGTTTCTAACATCCCCAAAATTCCCACTTTTAGATCGCATTAGATGATCAAAACTTGCCCAATCTGCATCTCCATAACCTGTTAAGGACATAATTCCTTGTTCACCATCTTGCTTTCAATATAGAAGTTCATAGTTGGTTGTGCCTTTCAAATATCACAAAACACGTTTCGCAGCAATCCAATGTTCTTTACTAGGAGAAAACATAAATTGACCCAAAAGATTAGCTGCAAATGAAATATCTGGATGAGAAGCATGTGCAAAATATTGAAGAGCTTTAACCAAATTGGCGTAAGGAATATCTTTCATTGCATCCTACTCTTGATATGTTTGGGACAATGCAACTTAAACAAATGCAAATTTTTTGTACTAACCACCATAGGCGATGGTACAACTTTGCCCTGTGACAGACCAAACTTGTCCACAACCTCTAATATAGCATTTGTGTGGCTTAAATGCATCCATCCCTTTGAACGATCACGTTGAATTTTGAAGCCAAGACAAGAACGGATATTCCCAAGATCAGTCATCTCAAATGTTGATACTAACTGCTTCTTGACAGAGATTAGAAGATCTGCATCATTACAAACGAGAATATTATCATCAACGTAGAGTGCAATGAAAATGAATGATTTGCCATGATGCCTATTATAAAGATTAGGATTTGCATGAGATGATCAAAAACCAATGGAACAAAGAAAGGCATCCATTTTCTCATACCATTTCCTTGAAGCTTGTTTTAACCCTTAAAAGGAACGATTCAACTTACAAACCATTTGCTCCTTTCCTGGAAGTGCAAAACCTTTGAGCTGGTCCATGTAAATCTCTTCTGTGATATCTTTGTTAAGAAAGATATTCTTTACATCCATCTGATGAACTTCCAAGTCAAATTGCACTGCAAATGCTAACAGTGCACGAACAGTGGTCAAACGCACAACTGGAGAAAAGTTTCTTCATAATCAACACCTTCAATTTGTAAGTATTCTTTGGCTACCAATTGAGCTTTAAACTTATCAAAAGTTCCATCGGCCAACATTTTTTACTTAAAGACCCATTTACACTTGATTGCTCTTCTTTTAAAAGGCAATTCAGTTATAGTCCAAGTAGCTTTAGAAAGCAAAGAATCATATTCATCCTGCATTGCAATTTTCCACATCTCGTGATTTGATGAAGAGATAGCTTGCTCATATGTAATAAGATCATGAGAAATAGCCAAGGCATGATAATCAAGAATCTTTTGAATCGGAACCCAAATTCGAGTCGTGTGCCTGGGATTAGGCTCAACATTGTCTGGAATGACTTCATCAACAAAATTGTCAACAGTATCAATGTCAGCAAAGACATCAACATTCTCATGGGGCGCTTCTACATTCTCACTTCCGTTAGCAGCAAGCAAAACTGGAGCATCAGCTTGACGAGCATCAGGAATTGTACCAGTAAAATCATCATCTGGAAAAACAGTTAGAATACTATCTCAATGATTTATTAAGCTTGCATCCCCACCCATTGCAGATTCATCAAAAATAGCGTTATGTCTAATTGACACCTTACGTATCTTAGGTTCAAAAAACCTGTAAGCCTTTGAATCTGCAGAATATCCAATAAAAATAATCTTTTGACCTCTAGGGTCAAGTTTCTTGCGATCTTTATGAGGAATAAGTATATAAGCAATACATCCAAAGATACATAAATGAGAAACTGATGGTTTTATACCTGTCCAAGCCTCAACATGAGTAATAGATTTTAGTGCAGATGTAGTGAGCTAATTTTGAATGTAAACACCAATGAAAACAGCTTCAACCCAAAATTGCACTGACCAATTTGCATGAATTAACATAGATCTTAGAAAGTTAAAACAACGGAGTTCTTTCGTTCAGAAACACCATTTTGTTATGGTGTCTCTGATATAGTAAACTTATGTTGAATCCTATGTTTTGCGCAAAATGCCTGAAAAACTTTGGATTTATACTCACCACCATTGTCAGTGCGTAAAATCTTAAGAGCAAGGCCAATTTGAGTTTCAACAAGTTTGCGAAAAGCTTTGAAATATCAAAGTGTGTAATCATCAATGAACAACAAAAATAAGAAGAACCTCCAAAAGACAAAGGGAAAGGACTACAGACATCCGAATGTACCAAGTCAAGAATTTGGGTAGCACGAATAGCGAAGTATGGAACGGATTGGCAGTGTTGATTACCCAGGGTACGTGACTTACAAACTCCCAATTTGGCATGACTCTGTAAGTGCAGACCATGTACAATGGCTAGACGTTCCATTTCTAGAAGTCTTTAAAAATTTGAATGTGCAAAAGAGTGCCACAGAGTACAGTCAGGAGTACTAAAAGTTGTAATAGCATATGCAAAATTATTATCTATAGAAAGTTGCCATACATCATTACGCCTGTGCGCTATAGTAGGAAGCTTTCCATTCTGTTTTATCCTGCATTGTTCAAGAATGAATGTAACCTTAAAACCAAGATCTACAAGTCTTGCCACAGAAATAAGATTCTTAGCTAAACCTGGTACGTACAAAACCCCCGCCAACACGTGTTCCTGCAATAGTAGAAATAACAATATTGCCAATACCAACAACTTGTTGTGTACCATGGTCAGCCATGTAAACAAACTTTTTGACAGTCAAAGTACGATAGGTTTGTAACCACTGAATAGAACTAACCATATGAGCACAACACCCGAATCAATAAGAAAATTAGCGAAATCAGAATATGAAACACTCAGGCATAATCTGTCATAGCACAACTAGCATGCTCAGGGAGAATAATGGCTGTAATGACCAGTCTCAATATGACATTTTGCCTCAATATGACCAGTCTTATGACAATAATGGCATTTATCACGTCCAAGTCTATCATCACGTTTAGATTCTGAAAAACAATCTATTGCAGGATGATTTGTTTTACCACAATGAAAATGGAGCACATGGCCGATGAAACATACGACCATGACTTCTACCTCGACCAACATTGGAAAGATGTCTGTCAATAGCAACATTGATTGTATCTAATGGTTCTTCCGGGTCTTTAATCCTCAAGGAATGCTCAAGCAAAGATATGCATATACATGCATATACTGTCAAAATCAGGATTGTCTTTTTCAGATAGAACGACCACAATTGTTTCAAATTCAATTGGCATGGACCGCAACAACATAGTAGGTAATCTATTAGATAGAACAGGTTCATCAGCTGCTGCCAACTGTTCTACCAAGGATTTAAACTTATCAGTATGGCCTTGTAAAGTCTTAGAGATTTTATACTTAAAGTGCATTTAGTTGATGACCTATATGAATGCGCTCATTCATAATCTTTTTCTGATATAATTTTTTAAGATATGCCCATATATCATGACTACTAGAATATGAGACAACATCCATAATTAACGAATCTTTTAAAGACGATAAAATATATCATTTTGTCGCAGTGTTCTTTTTATCCCAGACCTGAGTATCTGTGATCCACTTATCATATACTGCTCCGGTTGTGATTTTGGCACCGGCAGCATCCACCAGTGGCTTTGGATGCAGGAAAAAACCTTGTACAATATTGGTACAATACTAAGCAAATCATCACCGTCAAGAAGTAAAGTCATCTTAATTTTTCAAATAGGAAAGCCAGTCCCATCAAAAATGGAGACAGTATTTTGGCCAGTAGGATATCCACTGATCACAACATTAGACAATGTTGTTGCCATGCCTGTTCTTTCCTGTGAAGAATGGCAGAAGATGATTAGATCAAAATTATATATAATTTCAACTTTAAAGCGTGAAGAATAATCATGCATAGAGGGTCAACTCTCCATTGATTAAAAAAATGTTCACGCAAAATGCAATATATGAAATCATGGAGGCATCCCCCCATTGCTTTGATGAAAATAAAATTGGTAAATTGCATATAGGGAATGTCACTCCATGGCTTTCATGAGCAATATATTAGACAGATTTATTAACCATTGCTTTCACGAATAAAGATAAATTAGTATATGAGAATGTTACTCCAATGCTTTTCATGAGCAATATATTAGCTTTATTAACCATTGCTTTCATGAATAAATAGAATAGCAATATATTAGCTTTATTAGCCATTGCTTTTATGGATAAATAGAATAGCACTATATTAGTTTTATTAGCCATTGCTTTCATGAATAAAAATAGATTAGCATATTTGCTTTTAGAAAATAATAATTTCTTTACCAATTCAATTCAAGATATTAGCAATATATTAGCTTTATTAGGCATTGCTTTCATGAATAAAGATAGATTAGCATATTTGCTTATAGAGAACAATAATTTCTTTATCAATTCAATTCAACTCATCATGCATATACAACCTATAGGAAGAGGCATTTCTATAAATATGATTTACACTATTAATATTCTATTGCCTTTGAGAATAAGCAAATTACAAACTTTATAAGTACGAAGGGCGCTTATTAATCTATTAGTGTATGCAAAATAAGCGAACAACAAACTAACAAACTATATCTAGGTTAGTTCAAATCACAAATAGACCAAAAACAAACTCACGTTTGATGAAGTAATAATATATATGAAAACGTTGTTTACCATGCATCAAGAGGATACAATTTATTATCAAGTATACTCTCCTTCAGTCTTAGAGCAGGATCAACTAAAAAAATAAAAAACTCAAAAAGTAGTCTTCCTTTTCAGTGATTTTATTGTCATTTAAAATAGACTCTAAGTCCTTTCAAGAAGCCATAGATCACACAATTTTGAACTACATTACGAAAGTTATGACCATCCAAAGTCAGTCTATTTCGCTCTATAACTACAACTTTTACAGAAATTATGGAAAGAAGATGTTATTACCTTCGTATTACCTTTTGTCAAAAGTTCCTTTAAAGCTTTTTGTTTTTAGCAAAAAACTTTCTGTCAATTCTTGCAGTACCTATGAACTTGGCTCTGATACCATGTTAGAAATATAACATGCAAGGAATAAAGTGGCCTAGCAAGACGGAGAGAACGATAGAAGAACACAACTTAATCCCAAAGTGGATGTATTATTCATGAAGAGTACATGCTCTTATATACAATAATGAAGGGCTGATAGGAAAAGACCCTTTTAGCTCCATGAGTGATCAATAGACAATGAACTATCAATTAACAATGAATTATCAATAGACAAATGCTAAGATTGTATGGATGTATTATAAATACATTCCAACATGATGCTCACTATGTAAAATGCAGCCTATACCAGAAAAATAACCACTGAAGGAGAAAATATAGATGACGTGGTAAAGAGGTTGGTGGACCAAGAGAGCAAAAGGGTGGAATCGAGACAGAAGGAATAGAAGTAAGGCAGAAGAGCCGAATCAAAACGGTGTGCACATCATCTTATTAGAATTAGGAAGATAGGCCGGAATTGGCCGAGATAGGATTGGAGCAGGTCACGATTACAGAGGACTAGTCTGATCAGCCAAGGAAGGAAGGAAGGAAGGAAGGAAGGAAGGAAGGAAGGAAGGTTCTTTTATCATCCGCGGAGGCCAATCGGCCTATGGGACCCAAATTACACGGGTGCAGCAAGCCCGTTGCTACCCGGATTAAAAAACCTCCCCTTAGGAGGGAAAAACCGTCGCAGCAACAAGCCTGCTGGCAGCTGTACAAATACACATATACACATGAATTCCTGGCACCTCAGCTAGGCGCCCGGGGGCAGAGGTGAGTCCGCAGATCCAAAACCTCCTGGAGGTAGGAGCCAAGGGATCGAACTGACGGCGTACTGAGTAGCTCGTGCAGGGGCAGACCAGATCGCACCAAGGGAATGTAGCGAGCCCGAATCTGACTATAGGTTGGACAACTCTGGAAGGCATGGCTTTCATCCTCAACAACCCCCAGCGGGCAACACTGACAAAGCCTGTCCTGGCGCGGCTCTCCAACCCACCGACCCGTCTCAAGCTGAAGATGGTGGGCCCCTGTTCGAATGGACGCGATGATCCTGCGCTTCTTCATGGGCAACTGAGAACGCAGGTAGAGCTGTGGGCCTCGAACCAGGGTGGGGTAGGATTGTGGCGACCCATTGCAGGTCGGATTTGCAATAGGCTTAAGCCAGAGGACTAGAAATAGGAGTAGAAGAAAGCATCTGGACGAATTTCTTGGGAACTCTTCGAACTCGAAGACATGGATTGACAATGTGGATATGCCTTTTTTAAGTAAGAGATAATGTAAGGATTAGGACTAAACTGGATATACGTCAAAACATGTATTTGTATAGTCTTTTTGTATATGTCCTTTGGTTCATGCCTTTCACATGGACAAAAGGCCACAATTTTGTACATTTTTTGTTAACTTGGAATAAGAGATGTAGTTTAGGTACTCGTGCTCTCTTCATGGATGCATCTCTTGTTCCTTATTCACTATATGTTTGCAGGAGGAATTTTATTTTTTGGGTTGCCCCTAAGGGGCAAACCCTCGTTGATGTGGGTTTGTGGCATATTCCATGTATATGTCAGTATATACTCGGAATATGCTAATAACTGCTTCAAACCCATTATTGGCTTTAAGCTGGCGGTAACTTCTATTGCTTAACTTCTATTGCTGGACAACCAATCTCCAAACCGGCTAACCAAAGAGGCCTCCGATTTCGAATGCGCTGTTCTTGTAGAGCCGATTTCTGAGCTAAGAATGTTAATCTGATAAAAGAGCTCAGTCTTTATATAAATTTTGAAGATTTTGCAGCATAATGGAGCCTTCCAGCCGCATTCTAAGGTGTTTTTTTTGCATTGGAAAGATCCCTACCCAATCTTTCGAACCCATCCAAGATTTAACAAATAATGAAGCATCAACCTCAGCAGATCCGGCACTCTTGATTCATCCATCGGCCTCAGCAGAATTGTTCAGAATTGCAGGCTTATTACAGGCTTATGGTTTGAATTGAATATGTCTTTGTGGGTGTCTTGAGGGATCTTATCTTGCAGAGCGGAGGAGATTTGCTTAGCTCACCGGATTCAATCTAGCTCCGGATACCATAATCAAATATTCACCATAGCTGTAGAGATTGCAAAAAAGGTAAAATGAGTTCCAAAGCCTATGGTGCTTTATCCAGTGCCAGGGCTTCCACAGAAGCAAGCGCCATTCAAATACAAGAAATTTCAGCGATTAGTAAGAGTCCATAACAAATAAAAGCTCAAGAATTTCAGAGAATTGATACATATCAGGCATTCTTTCGCCATTGCTTGCCATCCTCTAGTTATTTGAGATGCATTGCAAAATTGCACCAAAAGCTCCATCTCTGCATCGCCTCAGTGCTAGGAAAAGATTGAAATCCAGCTGGAAGAGAAAAGAGAGTATATGGAGATGCTCAACGTGCATTTCCGGCGAATCGATCAGAAGCCTAGAGGCATGCATAACGCATAGGGAAGAATCGTAGAGATTACAGTATTTGCTTCCAGATTGAAAAAAAGGGCCTGTCCGCTGAACTCTATATGCGATAGCCATAGCCATGGCCATGACGTAAAAAGTGATTGGTTCACGCCGCAGTTGTACAGTCTGGGTGTCAAATCATTATTTGTTGTCAGCACTTAACAATATTTTTCTTTTGTACAACTCTCATTTCCCATTACTATCATGAATCTCTTTCAATAGTTTTGCAACAGGTAATTGGACACTTAACCACTCGTCAACAAACTTAACAAGCTATTTTCAAGCACTATGTCATATGCTAT